>OX384536.1:18251591-18851591 GCA_947538915.1 Tenthredo distinguenda | reverse complement strand
AACTTCGTCGTAAAGCCTTGAAAATAATCGTGTAGGTACTGGTTTCTGATCTAGTCAATATTTTAGCGCCTGGATTACAACGCGCGGAATATTAACCGGTTGCCTTTTTTTGTTTCCAGTTTTCGTTTCCAGTTTTCGTACCAAAACTCGGACAAGCAAACTATTTACCAAAATACACGATAATTTTGGTTCCGTAGGTTTTCGATGCTGCTGATTCCGTTCCCCAACTTAGTTTTCACTTCGCTACCCCCAAAGGGTTGAAAAATTAGGGTTGAGGGTGAAATTTTCAGTTTTCTCCAATGCAAGTTCTCTCTACCCTAACTCTACGTTTTCTAGGACACTAGACTCTTTTTTCAAAAAAACAAAACTACCCTCTTCAGGATCGGAGCTAGAGGTTGAAGATGAAAGAGGGGAAAAAAACATTTTCAGGCTACAAATTCGAATTCCATCAAAGTTTCTCGAAAATGATCATATATGACCCCATTTCGAGGCCGAAATTTTGGATTTCATCATACCGATCCATTTTTTGGATAGAACATCCCAAAGAAACGGTTGTATACCAATTTTTTTGAAAATCGGTTGAAAATTAAGAACGTTATTCAAATTTGTTCATATATCCACATATGATACAATACTAGAATTGGCACGTTTTTTTTTTGCACTATATATGATGCAGTACCAGTTAACCGGTTAATAAATTATGAGCCCCGTTTCGTAAACTGCAACTCGTTAGGTTTTGCAGGAGGAATTTATTCAATCGTTAGCCACACAGTCTGCACATTCGTACCGAGTAGAGTTCTGTATAAATAATTATCAGTAATTTATTTATTTATTCATAGTTTTGTTTATAGTTCTGTATAAATAATTATCATAGTTTATTTATTTATTCTGTTCTTGCTCACTTGTGCACATGCACGTATATCGACAGCAGTACTCGGAGGAAATTAAACGAGACGGAGTATTCTGGTGTCAGAGTTAACTGGTATATTTTTCACTCCCATTTTTTGAAACTCCCTGTATACCTAACGCTACTGCAACGAGTATGCGAACTCGCTCGTGACAATTCGTTCGGAATGGGTAACAAGAAACAAGAAAAAAAAGTCGAAACAATAATAGCTCGTGATCAGTACATTCAAATTTGACATCATCGACGAGAGTTCAATCAAATATCTTAAGGAAACGCAGTAAAAGAGGCAGACGATTACGACTATTCAAAAAGAGCGTGGAAAGGTATTTAAAGAGCGAGAAGACTATCGTTGTTTCTTAAATCTTGAAGAACTTGTTCACAATTTTTTTAAACTTTATTTCACTGCTTCGCGTCTAGGATTCAGGTTTCGGATTTGAACTTTTAACTTTTAGCTCATCTAGGAAATAGTTCGACGCTGTGTATTATAGTCCGTGTATTTGAAAATTGAAAAAATTATGCACTTGGATTCTCTGACGAGCCTGTTGATAAACCACTTTATATTTTTAAGGAGAATCCTTTGAATCCGACTAATCAACCGAATGAAAAGCCTTCCAAATGTCGTCAAAGAAGGTACGTTGCAGTTTCTATTGCCCTTGGTAGTTCGAATGGTTTTTCACGTAGTTATTGCGATATAATTCCGATTTTTCACATTCATGATCGTAAAACACGTTTTGGTAATAACGAAGCTTGTGTAAGGCTATAAAATTTTATTCTTAACGTGAAAAGCATGAACTGATTTGACAAAAGTTGCCTGAATCTCTTCAAATTATATCCACATACGATCTAGAAAATTCTAAACCACGAGAAAGTCACAAATTTCTGCCACAAGGAGCTCTTTGAGATCTCAATATTTCGAATATGGTAAAAATGCTTCTCCAATCCCAGATATCAATTTTTTCAATTTTGTGAACAAATTTTATCACAGAAGGAAACGAAGCGGTCCTCTATTCCCTGGCTTTGGAGAAATCGCGTGAGTAATACTTCCATTCTAGCCCAAACCTCAACATTACCCGATTTTTCCATCTTCGCAGATTTTGGCAGCCACAAATACATCGTTTTGGTTATCTCCGGGCTAATTATCGCCTCCGTATCTGCCCCAGGTAGTTCCTTGGTACAAACTCGCCATTTACTAGCTTGCAACTTGATGATAGATCCCGATCAACAGATGAAGATTAATCTGTACACCTTGATAGGTTTGCTCAAAAAGATCTCCTCGGCCTTTTCCATAATCGACCCTTTTCCGATCCCTAATCAAAACGAAACAATTACCACGAATTATACCATTCAAAAATTAACAGCAGCATTAGATCTTTCGTTTAGATTAAAATTAGAAGAAAATTTCCTTTGGTCCTCAGCACTGATAAGTGGAGGTCTACTCATCGCTGTCCCATCAGATTCGTCAAGCCGTCTAAAGCCGCTTGTAGTTTCTCTGATATTCTACGGATTAGCCACCCTAGCTTTGGCCTTTTGCACTGAATACTACTGCTTCGTGTCCTTCTCGGTGCTCAGAGCCTTCTGGTAATTACGATAATTATGTGTACGTATGATTATATCGCGAATTAAATTCCTAATCCTGATTTTGCTCTCGTTATTTAAGGGCGTCGGCTCTGCTCTCCGTGACGACGGTGTACGTGGCCGAAATACAGACTCCCAGATACCGAGGCGCGGGATTATGCTGTTTGCAAATTTTCTGGTTGATCGGGATCGCCGTGATGCCAGGTAGATGAAGAAAATACGAATTAGAACTGAATTCTGAAGTGTCCCGATTTGTGCAGTGCTATCGATCCCATGGCGTGTTTCACAGCTTATTTCCGGCGCCCTGGCACTGGCACTGGCAATTTTGGTCTCCTGTTTCTTTGCGGAAAGTCCGAGGCTCCTTTTATCCCTGGGAAAAAATGAGGCGGCTATCAAATCGTTGAAAAAAATCTACAGGAGAAATTTTCGTAATCGGAAAACGAAGTACCCCGTAATTAACACCTAGGAAAAATTCATCGCGCCGAGATCCGCCAAGGGTCAAAATTCAAGGCGATTTATTTTTCAGGTAAAGAATTTGGTGGACGATTTCTCATTAGACGCAAGAAATCGCACGGAATTCAATACTTACGTTCCGAAAGCTGTACGTCCACCGTGGTACTGCCTACTCATCGTCTTGCAGATTCAATTCGTCTTCAATCTCTGGTGAGTAAATTCGATCTGAACTCGATAATCGCCTGTCAAACTTTCCCACGATTTTCCGGATACCGGAAATTTTTCTTACAGCTACTTCACCATGGGTTACTGGTTCCGCGAAATGAGCTATCGCCACGTTCTCATATTCCCGATGACACCGATTCGCGAAATTGAATGCGAGCTCGGAGAAAAATACTCGCCTGCTAGACTCGGGGTGGATAAGAATTCCGGTACGGATTACTTCGCCGTTTAATTTTTATTTTCTACTAATCGACCACGATTCAACCTGCGTACAGATCCAACTGCACAGTTCAATTCGTCTTGCAAATCGGCCGATATCGATGCCGATTACTACAAGGGAGCATTGAGCGTCGCTGTTACAACCGTGCCGATTTTAATCTGGATGACTTTGCACATCGATCACCTGTCCAGATCGTTTTTCACAAGTAAATCAAGACCGATACTCAAAATTTCCCTTTAGTCTATCAACGAGATAATTAAGACGTCTGAATTACAGCTTTGAGTCACGGGGTTGCTGGGTTCTTATCATTCTGTGTCCACTTCCTGATCGGCACAAAATACGAACTGTTTTACACGTGTTTTATGGAAAGCATGTGGGTCGTCAGTGCGACAGTGACATCTTGCCTCGCCACGGAGATCTCGAGGACCAGATTCAGGTGAGAGATCGAAAATAAATCAACGCCGTTAATAATTCTTCAAATTAAAATAACGAATTGCTAATTTTTTGCATATAGAGTTCTCGGCGTTGGTTTGGCGAACGGTTTTGGATACGTGGGAATGGCGATAGGGACTTACGGTCTCCTGAACGGTATTTCGGGCTGTATCTTCGTGATGTCACTGACCGGAATACTTTTAACAGGTATAAGGAGGCTGTTTAAAAAATAGCACATAATTACACTTTATTACATGGCGATAAATAAATACATTGTAAAAATTAACGATTTAACGATAAGGCGTAGAACGTAGACCCAATGATCCCGAAAAGCGATAGTAACATCGCGAATTATTACCCTAAACTATGCAATACATAAAACGATGAGCAAAAATTGCTCTGCTGCAATTTCGATGCCTGAAGAAAATTTTCAAGCATAGCATCGATCATGTTATCAATTTTGTCGATTGAAACGGAGATTCGACCTCGCGAACTGTTCCGTTTTTATTTTTTTCTCTTTATTTTACCTTCTTTGGGTCAATTCTCTACTTTCAGGGCCACCGGATGGACTTGATCTAATTAATTTAAGGGTATTCTATTTTGAAGGGTTATTTCTCGTTCTCTTTTTCAGCTGCTGGTTTGCTGACACTTGGATTACCGGACGTCGTCGCAGTCCATCTTAAATGAACTTCCTAAGGGAGTCATCATCGGGGAAGAAGGTAGACCCGCGCCCTCGCTCGGTTTACCCGGTATGAATAGGCAAAGTAATCCAGCGGCTGTGAAATCCGGAATAGTTTTGATGAACGAAAATTTACGTTGATAAAAAAATTCGCGATTTCGGTTTACTCACAGATCAGCAAAACTGCGAAGGTGTAAATCGGAATGACGCAATTCAGATCAATCAATGTTCCAAAAATCACGTTTCCAACGATCGCTCCAAGCCGACCGGAAGTCACCGTAAGCGACATGGCTAACGCTCTATAAAAAAGAAAAAAAAAACCAAAAACCAAAAAGGATTAACGAGAATGATCGATATCGAACTTTCATCAATACTCACCGGAGGCTCGTTGGAAACAGCTCGACTATGACACAGAAGATGATGACTTCGGTTGTGCTGGTCAGAGCCTCGAATATACAAGACAGCACGAGAGTTTGGGTCAAATTTTTGACCAGGTTCATCCCCAACGCGGCAGAACCAGCGAACATGAAACTGAAGACTAGGAGAACCTTTTTACCAAGTTTGTTGATGAAAAGCCCCAACGAAATCGACGTTGGAATACACGATATCCCGATTATCAAAGTGTACAGAAAAACGTGGTTGTTTATCGACTTCTCATCGCAGGCGATCGACGTCCCGTTTTGTCCACCGGCTATGACGATCGAAGTCACGTCGCATACGCCGGCTGGTTCGTCGGGATGAACCTCTTGGAATTCCCCAAATCTCTCGAACAATTCGGGAAACCATAGCATCAACGTGTAGTAGCTGTAAAAGACGAATAAAGAACACGAATTTTTCAGATCTCTTTCCTTACTCAGGGTCAGACTTATCGCGAATCTAGTCTAATCAGTCTAATTGCATTAGTCACGTGCGTTGATTAGGAAACACTTGTTTTTCTGGGTTCGATAGCTCCCGGTCTTATCTCCCGATTACCAAGTCTGCTTTTCGAATCGGGCGACCAAGAGCGTGACGCGTTATCAACGGAGACTAGGATTCGAACTGAGTCAGTGATCTCCTTCGTATCTTTTCGTCGATCGGTTATTCTCTCACCTGAACATCAGCCCGAAGTCTAGGAAGCATGTGATCAGAATGAATCTCAAATAAGGTGGCGAAAACAGCTGCTTCTTTTGACGCCACATTGCTCCCAGTCGAATCGCCAGTTTTCTTAAACGCGGTTCGTGCTTCGTACTCTTGCGGTTTATCTGGCCTGGGTTTATCAGCGCTCTTACCTAAAGAGGAGAAAAATTTGAAGCAAAATTGGCCAAATCAGTGGAGATTCGATTCATGTTTCCGTTTACTCAATTCGTTACTAATCTATGATCGATTTCGATTCGGAATGAAGGTGAGCTTTGTACGCTATCAAGGGTGATGATACTCCCCGGGACTTTGAAGATAAGATGTTAATCCTAAATAGATGGGACATTGTCATTGAAGATGACGATTCCTTCGATAGATAGTGAAAACGATTTTAGTTCCGAGTTATCTGCGATTTGGTGGGTTTCGTGTACGTACTGGATAATCGGCCTTGTCTAATCCAGTGTTCATAGCAAACATGCCCTCCATCACTAGCAAGGCTCGATCCATCTTGCCATGTGTCATGAGGTATTTTGGACTCTCTGGGAATAGGAGAAGAATTGCGGCCATCGTCAGACTCGGCATACCACACAAGGCGACGAACAATCGCCAAGAAGTGAACGAGAATGTTTCCGCACTTCCCAGTCTCCAATGATGGGGAATCACGGCCCAAGCGATCGCTGGTTTGGAAGAATGGAATAGTTCGAAGCTCGAAAGACACTGGGAATTTTTGAAAAATAAATTTTGGATGATTACCTGGAAGACAGATCACACCGATTGTCCAAAACACTTCCAAACGGCATAACATTTTGTCCCGATTTTTTGCGGCCAAGAATTCGCTGAAGTAGGGAAAGACTATGCTTGTAGCGCCGATAATCCTGCGGATAAATTTTACCTCTACGTTATTTAAGTTTTTGAAAAATTAGGGTCAATTTATTTGGATCGGAGGGAATTTTCTTACCCGAAACCGTTGAAGAATCGGAAGAAGAGGAAGAGTGGAAACGATTGCGACACACTCGAGGCTAGAGCAGCCAGGGAATCCATCAATAGAGCGGCTATTAGTCCCCATTTTCTACCCCTTGCGTCGGCTATGTTTCCCCAAATGTAGGAACCGACTACCATGCCTGAAAATGGGATTTAGAGGATAGAATTGATAATTCAAGAATCCGACGCTTGGAAATGGGCCAAAAATTTCGTTTTCAAGAATTTTCACTCACCTATTAGCGGAGTTGCATTTAGGGCACCCTTGTCCGCCGAAGTTAATTGGAAATCGCATTCTGCCGAAGGAAGAACGAACGAAAGGGTGGTAGTCCCGATCGCACATGCGGCGTAAATCGTTCCACAGACTATCAACAGGATACCTTGATACTTCCCATAACCTGATAACGAGGTAAATAAATAAAAGGATAAGATGTGAAGGCGATAAAGCCGGCCTCGAATTTTCGCACGGATTTTTAACGATCGAATATCGTACTCACCAACTTGAGCTATCGCGTTCTCAAAGTCGTATCCTTTTTCTGCAATCAGAGTAAACTAATTATGAGGTCAGTTTAAGTTGGAATCGAAAGGGTAAAGCGTATGGGAATTATTCGCATGAAAATTTTGGCTGGGAAGAGGTAAACTGCTCTCAGAAGAATTCGAGAGAACCGCGGTCAGTTAGCCAGGTGTAAAAATTAATCGTAAGAGAAAATTCGCAGCGGTGTATGAAATCAATGATTTTTCCTCGCGTTCAAAAATACAGGTGAAAAGAAAAGAAAAAAAAATATGCCAAAATGTGTATAAGCTGACGTATCACATGTGTATGTTACCGATGCTTAATTTCATATCACTTTCGGACTGTTCAGTGCGAGAATAACTATTATCCTTTTATTCGTCTCCCTGTTTTTACGAGAATTTGAAAAAAAAAAGTAGATCAGTTGATACGAAACGTCCTTCTTCGTGGTCAACAAGTAACTGATGTCAGAACATCTATCATTAGCTGGTAATGAGCAGTAACTTTTACGGTGGGAATGATTAGCCACGTTTTCGTCGGTGAGGTATATGTACATTTACCTGGTTACGTATATATACACCTCTTATCAATAATTATTCTATTAACTAAATCGCGATCAGCTTTTAAACGAAAAAGATTTACAGCCAGGTCTCGCCTGATGGCGGAAGAACTTGTCCACGCGATCAACGACGGTCAGTCATCGCCAGATTCGATCTCTGCGAAGTCTATAAAATTCGCAAAATTTTTACTGCTGGTTTTTCTCGCTCTTTTATAGCTGCTATTTAGTATTCAATGATTACAGCTGCCTAGGAAAGAAGAAATTTCGATAAATTATAAAGTGTTCGGTCGCGGAATGGGATATGAATGAATTTTTCCATCGTGAAACTGATAATTATCGACAAATATTTCAATGCAAGAAGAAGTGAGTCTTTCAATAAAATAATTCACCTTTTTTCTACACGAATGTGCAAATTTGCTGGATCTTTTTCTCGACGAATGAAGTAAATTTGAATCGAACGTAAGCTGATATTAATTATCGATTAAGGTCTTTTTTTTAAGGTCACGTGAATCATTATCCTCCGTTACGATGACCGCACAGTTTTCAGCGTGATTCATGAATGAATTTTAATGAAATTTGAAATTTTCGAATTTTCATTCTGATATTTAACAATGATATTCAACGATTCGACGAATTCTACGACCAGAAGTTACGTGATTCAATTATTTCCGTTCGAATCTTTATGGCTTTTGATTAAATTCGAAATTTCTTGCATATAATCGCGAAACGATTTACGAGGGCGTGCCTCGTGAATTTGGCTGATATCTGACCGTGCGATAACATGTCATATTTCTTCCGCGGACTTATTATTGAGCCCAGATATTGCAACAGCTGTCGTAAGATGTCAGATTCCCATCAAACGTGCAGTAAAATTTTAACTAATCCCGTCACGTTTTATAAGAAAATATTTACGACCTATCGATCAAGCACGTTTCTATACTAATGTCCACAATATTTACAGCTTCTATCCTATACCCAATTTAAGGACTGGTCAGAGACGGTGTAATAAATTTTTATCGGATTCAAATAACAAGGTAGTTTATCAGTAAATAGAATCTTACAAGATCGTAACGTTGAAAAAAATCAGCGAACTCATAGCTACTACCCTAAACTTTGATTAATTAATAAATTCGCTTATGCAAAACGATAGTTCGAATTAAAACTACCTGCGTGGCGTTTCTGCAAATACGCAATTTTCGTTTGATCATTTTACTGCAAAGAAAAAATCCCCAGTTGAATTTAATTTCGCAATGAAATGAAAAAAATTTATTCTTCCGTGTCTGACTGAACGATTTAAAAATTTTTTGGTATACGACATTAAAAGCTCGAGATTGGATCAGTAGCTGCTCAAGCTATGAGGAACCCATTTCGTGTATGAATGACAGATAAGAAGGTCTTGTGAGCGATAAAAATCTGCAAACTATTCGAGTGTCAAAGCGGCGAGGAAACTTTTTAAGTACTCGTCGAGCCAAATCCAGTAGATTTTTATCCTAATCGTGATCTTGATGTTTTGTATTCTACTTGCCGTTATAAAAGCTCCTATGAGACAGCTCGTCTAGTTTATCTCGCATCGGTGATCTTAAAGTATACATTTTTTTTATTTTTTATTTTTTTACACCACGTGTATATATCCGACCTCTCCGTCAGTGTCAGAATAATCAGCAACATCCAATCTGTTTCAGTCTGCTGACTGCAAAGCTTCCTAATCCCGTTATCTTGTACGAGAAACACCACATGATCCATCTGTTTACTTGAATCATGTTCGGGTTAGGGATAATCGCAGAAAAATTCTCCCGCAAAATGACTATATGACAGTTGAAGAAAAATACGGTTATTGAAAATTGCGCTTTGACGTAAGAAGAGAGGAGAGAAAACCCCGGTTTATGTTACGTAGGTGTTAGTCGGTTCGGAAAACCGCTAAGATTTATTGCTAAATACAGAAAAGTAACACGCTATTCCGTTTATCGGGCGAGGCTGATGATCTAGGAAAGTGTGCGGTGCTATTCCGACTTTTACACCGTTCTCTTCATCCTCGAGAGACGTTTCCGAAAGGACTTTATCGATCCATGAAAAATTTTGGTCCGAAGATCCGAGCACCTCTTGGTATATCCGAGTTGGCTAATTTTCATTTTCGAGAGAAAAGTAATAAGCCTGTTATTCGATTCGAACGAGATATGAATACGGATGATCATCATCGATCTCCATATCCTGATCACTAGATTCGAAAAATGAATAATTGAATACTTACGGTCGATTAATTAATTACCATTATGTCAGAAACTGGGGGTAACTCTTCGCTGTGCGGAGGCAATTTGTTGAACGGTTCGGTCAGATTTCCACTCTGCATTACGAGGAGAAGCAGCCACATGTAATCGTTGCGAATGACCATTGCGTCGACGTCATTGCCCGATACATTTTGCAGCTTTTCTAGCCACATGTGAATCTGCGTTCTCTCTGTTAACAGGAATTAGGGTAAATCGATCAGAAGATAATCTTCGATTCTGTATTTGCGAATAGATCTATTGAGAAATACGATGAACGCGATTTGTCGAGCGGGTGTATTTCGCCGAAGTCTCTTTTGTTAGAAAAACCGTGAGTCAATCGTCGGATTTCACATTCCCGTCTGTTTTTCATCGATCGATCATTTTCGTTATTGGAAATAATAAAAAAACAGGATGGGAATCAACAAGTGTTTTCATTTCTTTCGCTGATCGACGTTTCCGCGAACCTCGATCTGATTGTCAATTTTTGAAATAAATGTGGAAAAGCGAAATCGAAGTCTCCGATCTCCCAGGATTTATTGAAGCTTCAAATTCGGTTTGAAACCTGCGGTCGAAACCTGCGTTACCTCTGAAAGCTACGAAGCATATCGAACGCTACTCGTATCGATGGTACGAAACGTTTTACCTACGACCGAATTTTCGACGATAGAAATAAAAACCGCCTCTTCAGATAAGACGAAGATATCGATAAAGCTGCGAATCGTTTTCGCACACTCGATATTTCACTGGCATTATTCAATTTTCGAAGAAATTGATACTTCTTTAGAAAAATAACCCGTTTTCACTACGTTTGAGGAAATTATTCAAGTTCTAGGTATATCAATGAATGGTTTTTGCGCAACTAACCTTCTTGAGGAAATAATTGAACCAAAGCTCTAGCCAGCATGCTATTGTAGAGGAAATTTTCGTTCAACGCACCGATTTCCTTCTCCTCATTTCCCATAATTAATTGGTAATAATTAGCGCGATAAAAAGACGGAAGGTTTGACTAAATTGGCAATAAATTTGAAATACTCCGAGAGACTATACGGTCAATTTTGAATTTGAAACAAATTGTGTCATTGGAAGAAACCTAAACATTTGATGACACACGCCGATAGAATGATTCGCACTTTGGAATACGAAGAGATCAACTATTTCTCTAGAGTTCAAGAATTCAGCATTTAGATGCAGTTTTTATCTGCGTAACTCTCTAAATTTTTCAGAGTGAAAATTGACCCACTCAAAACCAAAAGAGTGATTTTTCGCTCCGAAAAATTTGAAGAGTAAAAAATTGCATTGAAATTTCAAACGACAGCTGTTAACTCAAAAGTCGGATTTCAAAATTTAACATAGACCTATTTAGAGTGTTAACCGTTCGCTTTGGGGCTGCAGTAAATTTTCCTGGGTACAATCATTCCTGAGATGTATAGGTACATTATGATATGGATATCCCTTGTTATTCAAATATATCAATGTACTGGATAAAAAGTTTATAATTATAATAGAATATTTATAAATTCAAGATATTAAACACGAACGTTATACAGATACTAGTACAGAAAGTTATTATTTCTGCAGAAGCACACGCGTCACTGTTTGATTTATTTTTTATTAATCTTTGAACCGATGATCGCGTGAACTATTCGTGGAAATGAAGTGAGGAAAAGTCGAGCTTCCTATCGGCACGATATACCTATATCACTCGTGTACTGTCATTGCTTTCAAATAATTTACAGCTCTTAGGATTTACCAATGAATAATACGAGGATAAGATCGAGTCGCGTTGCATAGGAAAAATTATTTCGTGTAGGCAATTTACCTCGATACGTGACGTACCGGAAGTTGCGTAATATCCGATGCCCCGGAATATCAAAACTATGAAAAAACCTTAAATTTTGATTCCCATTTTCATAGGAAGAATGAAATTGATTTTCTAGCTTAGCATCTGGTGTCAAAAAGCAGTTTAGATTTTTGTTATTCGGAGTCAAAGATGAGAGGATATCTGAGTGTGTGTTGACACAGCGAAGCGCAGAAACAAGGTTGAAAATAAAACTGCAAATTGTTATTTAGCTACGACGTATGCATATGCAGATAAATCGACGACTCAGACTCCGGACTGATTTTTTATTCGACCCATAACGACCCCAAGATGAGCTATGGGAGCTGGTTTTATCGATAATAATTATTGATCACCAATAAATGCGCTCGAAGAAGAGGTTCGAGAGGAAAGGGTAGATTAGGAGCTGCAGAACGTGATGCAAGCCATTTACTCTATAGCCGATACTCTCTTTCCTGCCGATCATATATAAAGACAGACGAGACTCCGAGACTCTTGAGACTCCTGGGAGGGCCGAAGGCTTTCGAAAAGATCTGGAATCTGCGCCGCTGCATCGCCTCAAATTTTCCCAAAGATTTACTCTCCGATTATTCGTAATTCGCGAGTAAAAAAGAAAAAAAAAAACGAATTCAAATTCAGTTTTATTTATATTTCGATAGTTCATCATCTGGCATCGATACGTACTTTGAACTACACGTGAGTAGACAATAATAATTTAATCACCAGAAATTTACTCTCAAACTTTAACTCGATTATGGATCGTCGATTCAGCGAAATTTGAACCCGCGAAATTAAATCGCAAAGAAAGAACTAAGAATCGTACAAACCGAACTGCGCACGTATCAAGACTGCAATATTTTTGCGCTCCGAAATGCACGGAAGTAGTTTGCAAATTTTTGGCCGACACTCTAAAGTAGATTTCGAATAAAAATTTATGTGAACAATAATCGACTGACAATCCTTAATCAATATTCGATATTTTTGACCCGAAACCTTAATTTCGAGTCTGTATTTTGCGCTGAGAAACTGCGAAGCCAAATGTTCCTAATTTTTCATTGCGACTCTGGCTGTCACACCCTCGCACGCGGCGAGCAATCGCCACTCACGTCCGCGGCTGTTTAGTTCTACCATAAATTCATTCATTTCGCATCCACATCACGTATTCCTATTTATACACAGTATACTCACAGAAATAGAACAACAAGCACTAGGTACACCTACGCGTGCGAATGCATACGTCTCTTCGTCACACACTCGATTCTCACTCGAGTGAGACGTATCCCAAAGTTTTCTCGAGCGGGTAGAGCCATATATGTATATACATATGCACATATGCACCTTCTGTCTTCTGGATCTGCGACAAGGTCTGTTTATTCCGAAAGCATAACGCAAAATCGCGTATGTGTAGGTGCGTACGTGCATTCTTCGTACGAGACCATATCTTCGTTGTTAAGATAGTCAAGTTAGCTTTACGCTTACTGCATCGACTAACACAAGCTCAGTTATCACGCTTGAATCACGTGCTCGTCTAACCGGATGGCGGAGGCAGTTTCGCGTGCATAAAGTATACTTAAGCCCAGTTTACGCTGAAATTTTTGGCGCATTTTTTCCTTATTTTTTCTTATTTTCCGTCTGTTTCCTACTGCGGCAAGTTATCTCATCTGAAAAAAAAACTAGAACCGTGTATCTGATTTGCACAATCTATGGAAGGAGATCCGTTTGCTTTGCAACGAAGATACTTCATATCGCGATGCAATTAATCATTCGGTTAGCGAAATAATTTACGAATGCAATATATAGTGTAAATCGAAGTTCTGGAGAGTCGGCGATACACGCGTCGTATATGAATGCGATAATTCACCCGAGAAGAACATAATATACGATTGATAACAACTTATCGCTGAACAAACGTACAGGACCTTGAAATTGCTTCTTATTTCACTTCCATAATTACAATTTGCATTTACTCAGCTCAAATACGAGCCGAACTTCGTTCTAAGTGGAAAATTACCAGGGGTCGTAATTCGCACCTGCACCAACCCCTGCAGGCATTAGGGTACCGATACCTGGATAGCTAAGTGCAGTAAGACTCGTTACTACAATAGAATAGGCGGTTGAAATTTCAGACTGAACATTCGGGCCTGTTCTTAACTTCTGGGAAATACTTTCGCGGTATTAGAACCCCGAAATTTTCCACTGGGGAAAAATACCAGGCTGTTTATGCCCTGGGGAGGAATCTACGAAAAGTCCTCAAGATTTGTTTCTCGTTTCGTCGATTTATCCTTCGTATGATAAATCGCGAAACTTATCTTCGTATGGGACATATATCCTGGCTCATCACTGCTTATACGAGTTATAGTAAATTTGATCGAAAATTCAGGACATCGCATCGTGTATCTAGAAATTGTGGTGAGTCTGCGTTGAATCGGCACCTGCGCAGGGAAGTTCTTGATGCTCCTGAAACAGAAACGTGCAATGGTATCGTGCGGTGAGAAAATTGTGTGAAAAAAGAGTTCGAAGGGAAGTAGACATTCCAGAAAAGTTCATTCGACGATACGGAGAAGATTTTTTCTAGTCAATCAATTCAGTGAGGATCGATCAAGCGGATTTTTACAACCGCACAATGCGTTCGAGAATATTGGCGAATTTCGTGCTGAAATTTCGCCCGGAAAAGTTCCTTGTGAAATTGAAAATTCAATTAGGTAAGAATCGTTGGAACTTGATAAATATCACGTGCTTGTCCAGTGCAAGAACTGCCTGCGTAAGCGATACCCATATTCGCTGAAATGAAAACCACCTCTGACTCATCATTTTGACATTTCTGCTGCAGTCCTGACCTCAGGAATCATCGCGACTATCCAGATACGGGAATAACTATAATAAATGCAATTGCCGTTGCCTTGACTGTTAGAATTAATGAATTAATCCGGTTTAAACAATTTGTTATTCCTTCAAAAATCACGGTCAAACCATCGAGTTTTTGGGAATTGCGAAAAATGGGAAAATTTGCGAATCATTATAAACAATGCCTCGTTACGTAACGCCGGCTGTTACGATCGAATCAGCTTTATTTAAACTGAATCGAAAGAGCTACAGACATGCAAATTATTCCGCGACTGACTTAGCTATTAATAGATGATCAAGGCTTGGCAAAACTTACGTATATGATACGAATACGTTACGAAGTTTTTTTCCAACGATTTTTTTATCGGTGTTTCCCTCGTCTGATAGACGGACTTATCCATTACTCTGAGCTCAGTGTAAGGGGGAAATTATCGGCGTCAGTGACTGCAGGCTTGTGTGGGCTAGGGTGACTTTGAGTTTAATCAATAACCCCCACTGCATCCCTGCGACGTACTTTCACTTGAACTCATATTAGGGACGTATAGGTATACATATACGACATGGAAAAAATATCGAATCAATATTCAAGATAGGAAAAATAATATCGACTTGGCACTCGAGGATGTTGACTCTCTTCTTCGACGATAATATTATTCTCGTTTCAGATGCACTTATTTCTGTACAGCATCCTTCTAGCATTCGTATGAAAGTGCAATAACTTCGCAGTACATATATCGAGGGCAAAGATCATTTTTTTTTTATTCATTGAACCGTTGCTACTCCGAGATCCGTTGCAGTAATTCTATATTTTTGTTGTCTTCTCATATTCCAATGCGAAGCTTCATCGTCGTAATTGCGAATATACGTATGTCTTAGGTCGTTATCTCTGCAGAACTTTGATATCGATAATAAATGATGCGAAACGAACTCGAGGTGACGTCATCCTCTAGTTTTGCATAATTGAGCTTGTGGCCTGATAAATTATTATCGCAATCACTATTTTATGGACCGATGATTCCAGCATATAGCTCTGTCTTCTCTCGTGTGTCGGGAATAGTAATGTGTCAGTTTTTGTCCTCTTTATTTTTGCGATCGAGGTCAGCGAAGAGACACTCGCGTCGTGAATAACCGCTAGAACAATGAGGTGCAGTTGACAGATGAAAAATACTGAATCGGAATGAATCATCGCAAAAATTGAAACCTGTCTTAATGCGACCAAGCCCCGATCTTTGAGAAGGTCTGTCGCTCAACAGTTCGAATTTTACGCGGGTAAACTTCACATCCCAATTATTTCATCGATCCTGCATTCTTTTCAAAGCCTCTTACGCAGTTCAAATACCCAATGTTCAAAATAAATTTTTTTTGCAACATTCGAGAGCCAAAAGATTACGCTTTTACAGTTTTTAATCATTCTTCCAGCTTGTTGATTCCGGCACTCTCCAGCTGCGCATACATGAATTTATTTATAGCATCCATGATTCATATAAGTAGATTCAAGTATACGCGTATCTTCGTTGATATACAAACACATGAGGATAAATAAAATTCACGTTCTCGAATTTCTGTGTAAAAAAGAAGTGGCTACATACTCAATTCATTAACTTTTTTCTTTTTGTTCCCCACCTCTTACACAGATCGACGTTTCGGTATTCCAAAAAAAAAAAAAAAAAAAATTTGAAACCGTATCAATCGAGAGTATAAATCGATGTGCAGACTACTCCGAGTTGCATATACTCCGCGAATGCAGTTCTCTCATACTCGAGGTGAAGTATACCGGCTTTCAAGCACGTGGCTATCGAGTGATAGAATTTTTTCATCAAAATAAATAACGGCCATAGTACAGGTGGTGGGGATTTACGACGCCACAGACGCTTTAATACTTGCACACAGGTTTACTTACCTACACACAATATATTCGCACAGAAACACAGCCTTACACACAGTCTCTCGTATATACGCAGTGAAAGAGACGCGCCCTCCCGCTCGCCATACGACGCCAACACTCTCAGCTGGTTGGACGTCGCCAAGCATCGTTTACTTAATATTCATTTCAAGATTACCCGTGAAATGGAGTAAACCAGAATTTGAATAACCGTAAAATTTCCATGCTCCATTTTCAAGTCGACATCGCGAGTTCCAGTTTAAATTAAACACAGTTCGCTGTCTCCGCGGTCAGTCCGCGTCGCTGGATTACATATATTCCGCGTGAAAAAGTAAACTTGTCGAAAATAAATCGGTGGTTATTTTGTGGGAAATGCTACTGGCCCCAGACGACAGTGATCGTTGGGCGTACGCGATGTACGGGATAGAGAAACCGATGGATCATATTTCCGGTATGTTTCAATGAACTCATGTTTGTATCGGCTATAACTGTGAACATTACACGCACGTGATCTTTGCATATAATTAGGACCATATCAGTACTCACAGTTTCTCTCCTAATCTCGAATCGCGTCTATACTTTCCTTGTCTGTCCAAAATTTCTCTGCTTTTTGATACTACGAAGATTAAAGAGCCACGCTGAGAGCTTTAATACATGGTAGATTGAGGCAGGCTCTGTATGTGGCCGATTAAACAGTAACTAAACGTCCAAATGCCTTCTCAAAGCGTTCGGTAAATAATAATTAACGGTTATACTTTGGAGTTACTTTGTATCGGCGATTGATTACGTTTTATCATTAAAACTGTATAGATTGCTAGTTTCGTTCGGTATATAGAACGATGTGATCATTAATTTCAGGGATAATATATATTCGTTCGCTTGTACTTTTATGCGGGTCTGTGTACCGTACGTGTCGTATAATACGTGTATGTACGTATTATATGTATACAGCCAGTTTACGCCGTCTGGTATTTTTCCACCGTAAGCCACGTGACCCTATGTGTACCTATATACACATCATTTCTTTGCGGTATTAACTGCAGCCTTGCAATTTTAATCTTCTGGATTTTTATTTGCGTTCAATCCCCGTTGTCTTGGATTATTCAATCGATCGATTGAATTTCGTTCTTCAGGGAATTTCGGATACTTCATAGGTTTTTCATTGGGAAATTATATACTCGTAGTTTTTTCAGAACATCGGAAAGAGAGGAAAACCAAAATTTTTTATGAAATACTAAGAAGGGTTGAAATCTCCTTAATAATCGCAAGAAATTTGTAGAATCATTCTCACCAGGGTATTCAAATAATTTACACGATTTCTATCGACTTTTCATTCCGCAAACGAGAGATTTTCACTTAGACGCTGTATCATATTCGATCCATAGGAAAAAGCGAAAAGTCGGTATCCCAGATCTACCGGAAAAGCAGAAACTGCACCATTGTCACGTCAGTTCCGAAAGCCTTCGATTGTACTTATAACAGACTGACACCAGGTACAGTTTACTTCGCCACTAATTGGGGCTCGCATAACCCGATTACACAACGTCTGTCGCTTCCCTCCTTTCACCGGATCGCATTAATGCGGTTTACGCAAAATTCATAACCAAGGTGTGAATTTTCACTCCGTATACGCCGTCCCACGCATAACTGATACCGAGCTTGAGCAAATTTGATACAGTTTTCACAATAAACTGAAAAACTTCTTCATCGCCGCTTTCACCACGTTCATTTCCATTCTCCGGATCTTCAGCCACACAAACTCGTCTTTATTCAGCTTCCACATTGTCATACAGCCATTAGTCCGTGATTAACCGATCTTCATTGACCACAAAGCGTTGTACTGTTATCTCACCTCCTAATGATTCATCCTTTGCGGCTAGGTCCGAATGCGATAGGAAAATGCATCGTAATATAGAACCGCGGTCGATTTATCGATTCCTGGATTTTACTCGGCTTCGATGAACGCGTGAAAATTTTACCCGAAATGAATATAATCGTATAATTTTTATTTGCACAGCAAAAGGAGTCATGGCCGGGTCAGTGGCGACCCTGGCTATCCTATGGATATCTCTTCAAGGAATGGGCTTCATCGCACAACCGAGTTTCATAGGTGCGACCAGGCTGCCGATTGGATTGCAAAATTATCTCGCAACGTATACAGGTGATAACAGCGAGCGTTTATCGAGTATAAGCTTTGCTGATTTTTCTAGTATTTCCGTTTCCGTTTTTTAACAATTTTGTTTATTTCTTTGACCCTTTCCAAGGCCTTCCATCGCTGATTTATCACCCCGAGTTCGTAGTGAACTCCAAGATATTCACCGACAGTTTACTATTCCCGGTAGTTGACCGAAAGGCGATAAATTCGTCGATAAATTTTGGCCAAGGTATCGTCAATCGGTTGACCAGACTTGAGGCCAATATCGCCGGCGCTGGAATAGCCTTTTCAAACGACACACCGAGTCAGGGTCAATATGTGCATTGGTTTCCGACTGCGGATGCCCACAGGAAAAGTATCGACGCCCTGATCGCTGTGAAAGCTTCGATTTATTTGGCACAGAACAACTGTCAGAGGTGAGAGGAACGAATCGATGGTGTATATTTTTTTACTCGGACTTTTTCTTCATTCGTTGTGATTTTTATTGATTCTTTTCAATTTTTTTCGTCAGATTTGGTCTGAGGAACAAAAAGTGCGCACAGTTCGTCTCGACTTTGAAAATGGAAGATACTGTGATCGGAATGAGATGTGCGAGTGATCAGGAGATAACTTGCGACAGAAATTCGTTGTACAGAAGCGTAGACGGGACTTGCAACAATTTGGAAAATCCTAGATGGGGAAGTTCGATGACCGCTTATTCGAGAGTACTTTTTCCGAGCTACGCTGATGGTGAGAATCCGATATGAGAGAAAATAAAGAACGAATTCCCATCTCATTATCAACTTCATATAATTTAGGTCACGTAAAATTCAACCCCTCGATATTTATTGCTTGTCCGATGCACTGTGTATGGGTATACCTCGAAAATAGATTTAGACAATTTTTTTTGGTTCATACAGATCGATGTAGTACAGTTTCATGAATTTTTTCACCCTCTCATACCCCGATGACATTTTGCTGATACCATATGCATTAATAATCGAACAATTATTTACAGCCATTGAATGAAACGATGTAGTCGTATTCGATTTCTTCACTTTTTTCTTGCACAGATTTCGTTTTACAAAATTTCTCCTTCGTCGAAAATTCGTGTCGAAAATTTCCCTAAAGTTTCTTGGTTTTTCTTTTTTTTTTTGTTGTTTTTTTTTTTGTTCTTTGTTCATTTTTTCTCATTTTTTTTCGCGTATCTCGCATAAAAATTGTTCAATCTTTTTTATCCAGGTAGGCGACAGATCTTGTTTTATCGGTTAATCGTTTAGGAACATGGGAAAATATTTGGTCATCGCGATCGTGAACGTGACGTGATTATTTAAATTTTTAGTATCTTCACTTTTGTATAATTTTGTAGTATAAATTCAATTTTATAGTATAAATCCTTGGAAAGAGATAAATCCTTATATATCCGCGAAGCGAATAACGATTTATCGATTGGTTTAACAAAATATATTCTGTGGTTTGAATTACAGTTGTGTTGTGTTGTGCGATATAAAAAAAAAGGCACAAATATGGAATTAAAATATCATTCCTGTGAATATTTACTGACTACAATAGGTGACCCGGGTTTGGGAGATTCTATCCAGCAATATAGAAGTGTATGTAAACAAATTCGGATATACCTTTAATATACCTACCTATATATTATTAAATCTGTTCTTATATTATTATATACGATCACCAGATTTTATCACGCGGTTCATACGGAATATAATTATTCGTCAAATATGAATACAGCCCTGAGCAGAGAGCGAAATCGATGCTTATATGGATGAACCAATTACCTATTTCTTTCCCAAATTACATTTTAGCCCAATTTTTCTTGGAAGAAACAGTCAATTTTTCTAGCAATGAGAAAATAGTATTTTCATTCGATTTCCGATTTTCTCACGGCTAATCATCAGTCATTTATTTAAGGTGTTTGTGTCTAGTCCACGTGGTCAGAGATCGGTACCGATTTCCTCTTTTCCATATTTTAATTTCGAAAGATCAAAACCGAGGAAAGAATGGCGAGAGTCGATGACGACTTGGATTAGATTCAAAATATAGATATTTTGTTTTTTGTTCAACACGAGAGCCCGACTATTTTTCAATAGACTAATAAAGTAGACTTGATTAGTAATCTGGACAGGCGAATTTAAGCTCCCAAAGTTAATCTTATTGGTCGTTCTCTCGTGGTGTAAAAGTGATTTTCAAATCGGAGTAACATTCTATGCCTTCCGATGATAGCCAAGTTATCAAGATAACGAGAAATTTTTTTATATCGCAAAAAGAAAATGAAACAGTTCGGAAATTTTGAAATTTTTACGTTTTTTCATTCACACTTGAGTTCGATTTTACTCCGATTTTAACGACTCACACGATCGCTTCCCCGAAGAATCGTGAATTAATTTGCATCCGGGGTTCAGGTATCCAACAACCGCGGCATCCTGAAAGGAGAGGAAACCGCTTACCTGGTCCAAGATCTGTGAGCTCCAGCCTCTCCGCCGCGGACAACGTTGCCTCCGATTCATCGAAGACACTCGCAGTCATGCAATGGGCCCAATTTGTCGTTCACGATGTTTCACACACTCCAGTGCGTAAGATGGGTGAGTTTTTCGAAAAGAATTGGATAAAATATTGAAGAAAAAAAAATAGCGGATCACTAGCTTCCCAAAATTTTCCGTTTAGAATTTATACAACAGTTCAGATCCCATCGATTCATACGATTAATTGAATTCCCTTTTTTTTGAACATTTTTTGACGCTATTCGCGCTCTTTTTACAGTCAGCAATGACAAGGCTATCTCCTGCTGTCGACCTGACGGAAATTTTCTCACACCGCGTTACGTTCATCCGGATTGCACCCCGATCGCTATACCCGATGACGACCCGATTTACGGCCAGGAGAAAATCCGCTGCATGAACTACGTCCGTTCTATGCCAGCACCGAGACCAGACTGTAATTTTGGTCCGACCGAGCAGGTAGCTAAAGTTTTTCAAAGTATTACCTCATGCGTGAAAAGTGTCCCTTTTTTTTCACCCCTGCGAGTTAACTCGGTGATTAATTTTCAGATGAATCAAGTCAGCCACTACTTAGACGGCTCGACGATCTACGGATCAACTCTGCGAGATTCTAGAGAACTTCGCACCTTCCAAGACGGACTTCTTCGAGTCCAAGTTAAAAACGGCGTTCACTATCTTCCGACCGCGGATTCTGAGCCCGCGTCTCTCTGCAACGATAACGGATGCTACGCTGCGGGTAAGAATCTTTCGAGTAGTTTAAAAAATAAAACAGGAATTTTGTTATTTTTTTATCAAATCGTTTCTTAATTTTTTTCTTTTTTTAACTAGGTGACTTCAGGGTGAATTTCGTCCCCCACCTCGCCGTCATGCACACGATATGGCACCGTGAGCATAATCGCATCGCCCGGGAATTGGCGAGGCTGAATCCCCTCTGGACCGATGAAATTCTGTATCAGGAAGCCCGGCGTTTCGTAATTGCCGAAATTCAGCATGTGACTTACAACGAATGGCTGCCCGTTGTATTGGGAACTAATCTGACACGATATGGGCATATTTTCCCTGTCAATGTGAACGGGGCTTCCACGGCTTATAATCATCACGATAATCCATCGATCAGTAACGAAGCTGCGACCGCGGCTTTCCAGTTCGTGAATTCTTTGGTTCAGGGAAAATTACGGTGAGATTATTCTTTCAACTTTGAATTGAAAATCGATGCGAAATGATCGAACATTCAAAAATCTATACAATGTTTAAAAAAATAAATAAAAAATGATCCGATTTGACTCGAAATTTGGAAAATTAACGTTCGATTATCTCACAGCATGCATGACGAAGATCGACGCATTACTGGCACACTGCAGCTAAACGATTACTTCAGTAAAGCGAAAGTGATCGAAACTGGGGATGCCTTGGACAGTCTGATTCGAGGACTAACGACTCAGAGTGCCCAAAGAATGGACGTTCACGTCGTCTCAGACGTAAGTCGAAAAGAGTGGAAGCTTTTTTTTCGCGAATTTTTGCGGTTTTCAGGCTTTTAAAAATCCCTGGAAACTCAATCGAGTGAAATGACGTGAAATTTTCACCTAATATTCTCATTCATTTCATTCTCGATCTACAGATGACCCAAAAACTGTACAAGACCTTTGGAAAACTTGGCATGGACTCGTTCAGTCTCGATATTCAACGCGGTAGGGATCACGGAATTCCCGGATACAATCAGTATCGGAAATACTGCGGTCTCCCCGTCGCTACAAGCTTCGACGATTTCCTCGACGTGATTCCCGCAGAGGTGAATATAATTCCGGAAAAAAACCTCGGACTCAAAAAATTGACGAAAATTCCATTTTCGCACGTTTCTAATTCACCCTTTCTACAGATGGTGAGAAAGCTGTATACGATCTACGAACACCCCGACGACATAGATCTCGTGGTCGGTGGAATGGCGGAAAAACCTAATAAGGGTGAATTCCTTGGACCAACATTCACCTGTCTTATCTCCGAGCAATTTTCCCGTCTTCGTCGTACCGATAGATTCTTCTACGACTCTGGATCGCAGCCTCATCCCTTCACAGGAGGTCAGTAAATTTTCCAAAATTTACACGATTCTCGTTTCCAATTTTCTCTATTTTTTTTTTTGTCCTTTTTTTTCCTCTTTCTTCAATAAATCAATAATCTATAACATACTCGATCTATTCACAGAGCAACTCGACGCTCTTCGCAACGTCACGTTGGCACGAGTATTGTGCGACAACGGTGACAGCATCAGCACCATGCAGCCCCACGTTTTCTTCAAAATTCAACCAGGGTGAGTTTTCTCGTTGATTCAGAAAATTATTTTGTAAAACTCTGAGACCTGTCGCTCATTTTGTTCATTTATTTTTATTTATTTTTTGATTTTTTCATCTTTTGAACATTTTTTTCTCTTTTTCTCCTCAGAAACGAGCTCGCATCGTGTGACGATTACGAGGCGATACCGAGCGTCGATCTATTCGCTTGGGCCGAGAAGGCGAAAGCTTATCGTTGAATTATTATATCTCGTTGATTGGCTGGTCACAATATCCGGATGGAAGCCCTGGGTACTTGCGGAGGTTTTTCGGTCCTTATAGAGGTATTTCCGAAAAAGTCATTGCCGGAAGACGAAAAAAAACAAAAACGAAAAAAAAATTAAGAAAGAAAAAGAATACGTCGTCGCCTACGTCAGACACGTGTCGTTCCCCTCTGATTGGGGCACCGTGGTACATTGCATATAGGTATACGATTATTCTAACGACGATAAAGGTACCTACTCAAAGCGAAGGACAACAGGCAAAAAACGGAGAGAAAAAAAAAAAAAACAAATCAAACCGCAGTAGAAGCGATGATGAATAATATTTTACGTGACTAGTCGATCGATTAGAAGTCGAAGAGAGATAAAATTCGTTACGGTCATTCGTGGCCAGAAATAACGGACGATGATTTAAGATTGATAAACGACGTTGGATGGTATAAGCAATTTTATAAGACGATTTTTAATATATAATTTTTTTTTTAAGGCAAACTACGGGGAAATATCCTCTTATTAAAAAAATATCGTTAAACAAATGGGTTATTTTTAAGAATATAATTTTAGACGCTTTTTTATTAAAGCAGACGGGAAAATACACGGGAGGTTTTTTAATAGTACCTGTCAATTTTACAGGCTTAAGGTACTAATTTAATTCTTGTCTTTATTTTTTATATACATATATATGTGTATAAATGAAACGTATTTTCGATCAATATACATATAGATTAGCGTATAATATCATTAATAAAATTGAGACTGCGAGCTGTGAAATGGGATCTATTAATATATTGGGAAAACGGCACCGTCAATCGGGGAACAGACTTAGGGGTAGTTAAACGGGTCCAGTTACTTAGTTTGCTTCAATAATAAATTTTCGTTGATTAGGTATTTCTTGTACAATTCATTACCAAAAAGTAACTAAGAAAACAATTAATTAATCTTTTGTTGAAATTTTTTTACATCTACGATGTTCCGTAGAATTTATGTCAAAGACAACTAGACTAAGTAATGGATGATGAGTTTGAACAATCTTTTTTATTATTTTTGATTCTTTGATTTTTTGATTTTTGATTTTTATTTTTTTTCTCCAACTAATCGAAAACGCAGCAAAAATTAATACAATATGATTATACGAGTCAAATTTACTGCCTATTTTTATTTTTATGTTTAATTTTCTTCTCCATCTCGAGTGACCGAACACTAACGTATAATATATAATATATATATATATTGTATAGGTATATATGTATACATAATAATTCCTGTGTCTGCTGCAGATATCGCTATATTTGCGATAGACACTTTTACGACTGACTAGATTGTAAATTTACAATTACCAAATACTATACTCCCTATCACACGTAATACATATGCGATATCTAGATTTTAATCCAGCAATAATTCGAGCAATTCAAGTTCGGTTGTAGTTGGTTACACTTACACTTACTTTTTTCATACATATTTACTTATACTGTATCACTCAAAAGATTGAATAAAATTGATAGAAAAAAAAGAAAAAAAGAAAAAAAAACGGAAAGGAATTTTAAGAATAATCATTCTGGTCTATTATTGTCTACATATTACCCTACCCGATTTTCCTCCAATCCTCGAGTATTCGGAAATTCGGTGAACCTCTACGTCTATCGAAATTCATGAAATTATTTCGCCAAGGAGCAGCTGGTCCATTTACCTATATAATTAATTTTTTGTTTTAATTTTTTTTTTTTTGTTTGCTTCCACCTCAGCGTTTTGTCTATCGAATAACGGTGTTATGTAAGAGGTGCGAATCGTAGAAAGCTTGCCTTAAGCATCATTTATATCAGCGAAGCGATCAGCGGCTATATACTATATAATACATATATATCTACGTGAATAATCCTATTGAGAATAAAAAAAATTAATGAAACCAGCGTAAGTAAACATCATGTATTCAATATTATGTGTCAATATTTATTGCACACGTTATGACAGACACTAGTTTAACACCAGTGTTATGACTTAATTCAAAAAATGATGACTCAGAAAAAACTCTGTTCGAATTAGAGCATCAATTATATTCTTAAGTAGGTGTAAATGCTTCTAAAAATTTGTACGATTTATTAGGGAAATTATAAATTTTCCTTTTGTTCTTTTTATTACAAATTTTAGTCTCTTCTTTTTTTCTTTTTTTATGAAAAATTACGAGAATCTGAAATTTTTCTATGAGAATCTAATAAGAGAATTTGAAAATGTTCGATAGAAGACTGTATGAAATGTTAAAACTTTCCTTAAAATTTTCAAGAATTTTATAGGAGTAGAAAATTAACCAGGGCAAGGTGCAACGTACATACCTCTACTTTTTATTACACTATTTTCACCCAGCGTATGAATTATGAACCGTTGTGGATTGCGTAATTCATTGACTCAGGTTGTAGACTGCAATCCTGCAATTAAATTTAATCAGTCTTTAGAATCACGACTGTGTAACAAGTGACACATTTACTATTATTACGCACTGCACCGCCACCACCACCTCTCGTTCATTTCGTCAAGGCTCACGGAAATAGCAATAAGGAAGCAAACCGGACTACGAATCCATACGTGACTAATAACGATCAAGGACATAACATTACGATATTCAAAAACTAGCGATATCTATTAGCATTAGCAGCCTCTAGCGACGTCTGGTCTATTCGTTATACCCAGGGAATTAATTAGAACGTTAATTATCATCGCGTGAATGCGACAGCCGCTAGTTATGAATCAATTTTTAGCATGGATGTATATATACATGTATATGCATACCTATATATCGCCGTTTTACTCTCGCTCCGATAATAACCTTCTATTTATTTTCCTATCAATCAATTCCCACAAATTGAACCGCGCGCCGTTTACGAATAATAGTTTACCGCAGGATATGCATATAAGAGATACGTAAATTTGTTCGTGTATAGCAATAGGGGCACAGTTGAATAATTGCGCGGTGTACCGTTCACGTAACTAACGATATAATTGATATAAATTTACCATGCTTTATTATTGCTTTTGCCACTCCTCTGGGACTATCCGTAGCCCTTACATTCTCAGCGGCATTATAAGCTTTGTTTAATTGTTGTAGTCCAGTTTTGCTTCTCATGGCTGTAAGGGACCTTGGCTTGCTATATAGCGTCATTATATATATAGTTTGAGGTAACAAATGCTTATGTATAGGTATATTATACTTCTGCATCCAATCCAGCAGTTTTTTTAACTCGGTGTCTATGTATACGTATTACTATTTTCAAATGGCCTTACTTTTCAATTTTCTATCTCAAAGTTCGTTAGAGGTAGTTCTGCGATTTATTATTCGTCCCTCGCCGTTGCCACATACATATTTATACATATCACGTGTCGATTGAACTGGAACAAAGTCGCGAAGTAGCCGAGTCGAGATTGATAATTATAGTTGATTAATTTATTTACATTTATTCGTCTATCGTATTCTACTTAGTTTTTCCAATATCGGTCTCTGAAGCAACTGTGCTTCTTTCGCTAATGTATGACTCGAATCGCAAATCTAATTAATCGCAACAGTTGAGAGAAGAACACGAGAAATGTACAGGTCCGAAAGTTGCCGGGTAACATACGAGGCGTTTTTGGTTTTCATATTTGAAAATCGCTCGTAAAAATTTCATTAAATATGCATCTTGTCTCGGTTCAGCTCTCAGGAAGATTGATTTCTAATATTATACAATGTGATGTAAACTAGATGAGGTACTTCGGAGACTGATTAACATTTTTTAGATATTTCATGTTTCTTTCGGGTCTAGGGAAACGTGCGAGTGAAAATTGCGAAGAGCGTCAAAAGCCCCTTTTCCGGACATCGAGGGTAGCTCCTAGCTTTCTAAAGTCTGAAGGTTGCCTGAAAATTCCTCCTTATTCTTCTCGTGCTAAAAATATTTGCAAAATCATTCGGCGGCTCAAGTCACGCCGATGGTTTTTAGTTTAGAAATTTGTCTTGGCCACCTGACATGAAGCATGGTACGAAGCACGACGAATCCCGTTGCACATGTAGCTATTTCATGTTTCACATATATATTTGAGGAACGCCTTTCTCTTCCGGTCCCGAAAAAACTCGGTTAAAATCAGCTTTAATTTTCACCTATCAAGAATTTGATAATTTGTACAATCTTCATGGTTAATTAATTCCATTTCACTGATTAGATATCTTACATGTATATAAGTCACCCAATCTATCTAATCGGCTATTTTACCTATACCACAGCGACGACATCGTCCGAACTTTCGAATCAGCTACACGTCTAACGTGTGTCACGATCTCCGAATCTCCGCATTTAGGGTGGGTGCAACGAGGGTCTAAAAAATTTCCAAATTACTAAATTAGCTCACTAACGAATGCCCTTGCAAATTTATCACCTATAAAACATCGATTGCCAAAGAATCGAAGAATCACTATCACAAATGTATCAAAAGAATATTGAATTTGATTTTCGGTGCTTATCTGTTTCATAGATCGAATGGAATGGTTCATGGAAGGTTCCGAACACGAATATGTGATGAATAATTATGGGAAAATATTTGGGAGTTAATTCGTCCGAAAGATTCACGTTTTCTGTCTCAATTCTTTAGGCAATGCTTCTGGTTGGACGGTGTATCGCACCCACCTCGACCCGGGTAGGGCCAGGACTTTCTACCGCTACATATAAACATCAGTCAAACATTCTAGTTGTTCAGTCTGTCCTGCCAACAATTACCGGATTATATCTCCCGAAAGGTATAGTGAATTTCCTGTAACTTTGAAGTTTATAATTTAAAAAAATCCCGATTTTACTTTGCCTGTGAGAGAAAGATACAAGAAAAATTAACGTTTAGTGGTTCAGATCAAGGAACTGAAAAAATTTGAAACAATTACGATTCTACAGGATATTTCGACGAACGGTTTAATATTCATTAACTTTTACCTGTCAGCATCGTTGAGTTCATTTTTTCTTTTCATTTTTCTGTTTTTTTTTTCACGGTCTGTAAATACCGCGTGAGAAACAATTTCATAATTAAAGCTCGTTATGGAACGTGGGGTGATAAGTGGGCATCTAATTGATTAGCATTGAATTATGAGGTAACGACTACCGAGGCCTATGCTCAGAGGCTCGAATATACGAAGAGGCGTGAATAATCGCGTGCCATTATTCGCCTAATGATATTCACCGGCTCCAGAAATAGCGTAAAAATAATATAAATTGTTCTCCCGTGAATATTTCTTACCTCTATGCCCTCGTCGTATATATTTTATCCAATTATCGTCGATCATTGCATTAATGATTATTCCCTGATTGATAGAATAAGCCATGAATTATTAATCGAGACACACTTTTATCACGAAGGTCGAACGATTCGTGAGAAGCGAGACGGTGAAGAGGAAATAAACTAGAGCAAGTCACGTTTGTCAAATTCCTTTCAACGAAATAAACCTTGGGAATTTTTTGATCGTAATCTGTAATCGAGAACGATTATTCCTGTAAGACCAAATTAGACGAGATTTCGAAGCGGGGTTTTCAACCGTTTGGAAAGTGTGTAACACGTTATGATTATTCTATATATTGAAAAAATAGGCGTGGTGTAGAAATTCACTAACATCGAGTCAAATGCGCCGATTTAATAATTCATTCATTATTCCATGCTATTCCGCTAATTAGACTTTCGAAACAACATGAATAATCGCGTTTCGATTCAATGTTACCTAAACTAATTTATCATTCACCTCATCCGATTATCCGAACTCATCAAATCCGAATTCCCATCACTTTTACTGTTTTATCTCAGTTCCATCTCTTCCGCGACCGACTCGCGAAAGTAGCGAGATGCAATTTCTACGTTTCTCATCGCCCAGACCCCGACCTTCACCAAATCGTTATACCTCTACCCATACGTGGACGAAAACCGTTGTAAACCACACGGACTTTGATACACCATTAATTCGATCGCCGGAGGCAAAGATTTGTGCCAAATTTCGATAATTCATCCGGTGAACTACATAATGCGGTATCATTTCTCAAAATTTATCCGGACGTATACGTATATCCTTGTTTAATTTGTATCAGCTACAGATCGCGGCTAACTTTCGATCGGATAATAATCTTGCATGGTATACCATTAGTTTTGGGTATTGCAGGGTAACTAATAAATTATAATGCCCACGTCCAGGAAGTAGGGGCCGTTTAGTCAGCCTTGAAATTTCGAACTATTGTAATATATAAGTGTCTACAGATTGAGTAAGAATTTTACGGTTGTATGGCATTATCACGTACAACTAACAAAGAGAACAGGATATTACTTTTATAGATTCTGTACCGATTCGCAATGTCAATATCGGACTTGTTTCGCACTCGCAGCTTTATCGAGGTACTAAATGCATGACTCGGGAATTAGACCCTTCGAATACCTCGCGAAGGTCGCCTCTTTCAATCAACCGCAACGAGTTCAATGAGACGGAAGCCACGGTAGTAGGAGCTTAGCAATTTCCTCTTTCCCAATTCGTAACAATTCATTACGGGGACAAAACCCACGCCCGAGATATACGCGGCTTTAATTTTCGAGACTGAAACGAAACGCACACCCAAAACTCAGCCGAGCCACGAAACCGGAATTTCAGAATAGCCGAATTCGAAAAAGCCGGAGACTCCAGACTCGAAAAGAACTATACGTTTCGTAAACCGATATCTGTAACGACCGATCGTTCGATCGTTAAATTTCACTGCTCGATGTAACTAGATAAACCGCAACTCGCACGCTGTCTGCAATTTCCATATGATTATGAGATCTGGCCGCAAGAGTTAAAGACAAGCTGCAGCCACGAGACTTTATAGTTATCCATTAAACCGTTTTGCCATGCTCCGAGTGATAGACTCGCCTAGGTATTCGCTCCTAATTGTTATACCGGTTTAATAATAACACGTTATAAATTATGCGAAGATATAGTATCCGCAACAGTTGTTAAAACGTTACGTACTTTGTACTCGTATAGTAATTGTGGAGCGAGCGAAGCGACTGGTAAAAGTTAAAAAGAGATTGTCACGTCGTGTCGTGTGGCAAACGAAACGAACATACAGGTGCGATGCGGTAGATCGGTTTCCCCGTCGTTATTTTTTTTACACAATAATCAATTAGGCTTCCCGAAACCTTCGCTGGAAATATCGCGCGAATGAGTACATCCGGTTTATCCGCAATACTCTTTCCGTCGAAAGCCGAGGAAAGTAGTGGATTTAACGATCGTCAACCGCGCGAAATCGGTAATACCCATAAATGAGTGGGCTCACCGATTAAGAGAAACGAAACCTCGAGCGAAGTTGTACTCGCAGAAGGTTTAAATACCGGTTCACGCGAATATATTAATAACGAATGTGAATCAAGTGTCGATTTATTACGTAAAATAAAATTTGAATCAACATTCTAAACGGTTGCGTAAATCGCTTTTTTCATTCACTCCGCAAGAACCCGGCTCAGATTCGGTATACTGGATCCGGATCTGGAGATTGGGATACTTGGGAAACGGGACCGGTTTTATCCGATAAAATTTACACTCCTTCGCTAAGTGCAGCAGCAGTTTACCGCCCGATACCTCTGCAGGCTATTTGTAAAGCGGATTAAACACGTTTGGGTTCATGTGTTGAATTATCACACCTGCCGATCTACTGAAACATTATCATTTAGCCGTTTAAGTCAGGAAATCGCTCGGTCAAAATAATATTAATCGATTTTTTCATCGATTAAATTTAAATATCGCTTCCAATTTTCAATGTCGATATTACAGACGCAGAAAAGCAATCATCGAATTTTTTCAAACACATTTTGGGGCATCGATATCACCGGAATAATTACCTATAAGTTCAATTATTTCCAACTTTCATATCATTCGAATTTTTGATTCGATTTTTCCCGCGATTTATGTAGGTATATATGTAGAGTACACGCCTTGCGTAAAACGAGAGTGAAATGTCTGCTAGAATCACATTTTCTCAAACCATCTGTCAGCCGTTGTGTAATCGGCATACGGTAAGGTATAGCGTAAGCAAATCGGCCTAATTACGTTGGGGTCCTGGCCTTCGCGTCTTATTCTTACAATTAGGTGCGCGGGATCTAACGCTAACGTTATTACACAACGAGATTTTTAACGGCGAAAGCACGCGATGATTCATGATTCAAGTCTTAGATCATAGGTTGGTCTCGGTCGTTCCTGGCTATACACGTAATATCATTCAAAGATGAAATAGGCCTTTTAACAATGCCACTTTCTTGACCCTGAACTGATTAGTTTAGCCGTAACACTTTGCGCAATTTTTACACAAGTAACAATTGCTGTTTTTTCATTTCTTTCAACTTCTCACTTTTTCTCACATAGCCTATTATAGCGAAATCGATACCTTGAATTAGGAAACACGTACGTACTGTCTAGCTGCAATGGCAAATGTACAATAATTAGTTACTATTCAGGATCTACTGACTTGCGTAACGTGTTACGAGTGAAATAGAAGTTCTAGGTTGATCCTCTTCAACCTCAATTCCTCTATTCATCCGTTTGACTGACAGAGATATTATTCTCTTTCAGAAGAATTATGTCCCATGTAAAAATTCGGAGGTGTGAATCCGGATCAGCGTCCTTGCATCCTTAATAAATTTCCAAATTCTACTCACAGCCTCGAAAGTCTGCCTAGAATCGACTAAACGATCAATTTTATTTTCCACTTAGAACTCATTCGTCGATTAGTTCACGAAACGTTTTATCAAAGATTGAAGAGCTATGAATCACGAAACCTCTCTGAATTCTAGGATCTAGAGGTCCGAACTAGAGCTTCGAAAGCCTAGCTTGCGCCTAAACTTACTCGAAACGGACATTACTCTCACTTTCAATAAAATTAGAATTTCTATTCTGCTTCTGGATTCGTTCAATCGATTTAACAAACCGATTGGCTTGACCGAAAGGCTTAAAAAGTACAAAGGCACGAATACCGAGAGTGAAGAGTTTGCAAAGAAACGAGAAGGATTTGACACACGATAAAACTGCATCGCGAAACTAAACTTTCGGCATCCAGGTGCCGAACCGCAAACATTCTCGTTCGCAAAAAAGCTCTCGAAAAAATAAGCGAAAGCGCTGACTACACTTGGCAAGCATAGCAAATTGTCAAATAAAAACCGCCGAACGTGTTCGGTTTAATTGTACCATAACGAAAGTCTCGGTTATTCAATGCTGCACGGTTATAGATAGAAATGCACTGTGAGAGGTCCGAAAAACGATCTTATCACGTGAATTATTGTCGGTATAAAGCCGTGTTAAACGTAGGTACCCACTGCTACATGTAAAGTAAGAAATAACGAAGAGTTTTATGGTACAGAGTGAGGAAACGAGTGTTGATTAATGGCTTCGTTATAGTGATATAATTGAATGCATTAACATTTCCGGTCCGTAGGGTACACACGAAAAAGTCGTCCAAAAGGAAGGCTAAATTTCTCCGACCTTAATCCACTTATTTGTACGTATCCTTTAATGACTTTCCTTATTATTTCTATACGAATAATAATGATCTGTATAAAATCAGACGGATATAAATAAGTGTTCAATTACTGCTAGGATTTTTCCAGTGTGACTAATTGTCAGGTGAAAAATCGTTACCCGTTTGATTTTGTACTCGAGTAAGTTTTTGCCCGTGACAGGTGAGAGGTAATACAAATACACCGGATTACGAACATATTTTGCATTTAATTATCTCCCGAATGCTTTCTATCGAAAGTAAGCGGATTTATAAGATCGCGTATGCATGTAAAAGTCTGACACATTTTCTTCGCTCTCTTTTATTACCTCTCACATCGAATCTGTATCGTAACTCTATGTAATTTAAAAACACGGCATTAGACACTTTACAAACACTATTCAACGTTCGATCATTCCATTTGTGTAAATAGTGAAACTCGGTTACATAAACACACGGTGATGTCTCAGGTGTAACACGAATCATAATAACAGCAGTCTTTACTTCAAGTAGGTACTTCATCGGCTCGTTTTCGACAGATATGCTCTATAATTATTAGTATTCACAAATTCGTGTCAAACTTTGTGTAACCGTTGTTACACTCGATTAAATATATTCATAACGAGACATCTGTCTATACAGACACTCAGACATCGTAACATAATGTCTCGTATTCGATGTTACATCGATATCCATAATGTGACCCGGAATTAGAGCCTTGGACAGTCTAATATTCGACGCTCGAAGAAGTACTCGATTAATTACTCCGCTTTAGTTTCATTTTTTTTTCTTTGTGATTGACTAATCGTAATTGGAAACAGAAAAAAAAAACGTAATGATAGGTCGTAGGTAATAGCGTCTAACGTCCGCTGCTCGTTACACAATTTTTTAATTCCAAACTGAAAGGACGGTTTCATTCAAGAAATCACAGTTTTGTTATTTACTATTTCAATATATAACACATATGTGCCAATTACTGTTAATTAGATCATATTTCTTCACAGCTGTATACTTTATGCTTTCAGAATCATGGATAGAAACAGGCTAACCGGCGTTGGTATAATCGCCGCATTTTTAATAGCACAAGCAGTCTGTGTCGATGACGATTTTGTGAACTTGACACCGACCGGTGAATCGGTTATGCCGAAATCAGGTAAGCATTACGAGTCATTGACTCGATCGATTAAACTACACGAATTCAAATTCGTTATCCAATAACGGTGATAAATGATTCATCCCGACGTCTAAGCGAATATCACACTTCCCGAGAATTAGTATCGCGAATAAAGACGTGTTCAGCGGATGATCTTCACTCATGCGATCTAAAGCTTATGCTCTTTCGCAGCCACGTCTTATTTATCGCCTTTCTTCGCGTACGTCGAATCCGTAAATTTTGCAAAAAAGAAAAGAAACGATAAACGTAGCCGCGACTCTCCATACTTTATATACCATGGTGTCGTACAGTAGTTTGGGTGAAGAATCGCGTCGTTATTTAAAAGTCAAACCGTCTATTTAGAAAGTAATATACACTTCCAGCATATGTACCCCATATATTTCTCATATATATACCGCCTACAGAGTTAGGCTATATTACTCAGAGAGCTGGCGATATATTTATGGTATTTGCCAACGGTGCTGAAGGCGTCGTATCGGCCTGGCAAGGCATGGTCATTCGTTGTGTAACAGGTAGAAAGAACTTGGCTAGAAATGATGTCAGCCAGCGTGAACCACAAGCATAGATATCTATATAATTTATGCGAATTTCAAAGGCGTGAGCATACGATCAATCGTCTCGCTTACGAACCCAGGGGACTCCGTAGGCCCGGTTTTAGCCCTGAATAAGGCCCCTGGAGTTCGGTTTTAATACCCGAGTTTGAACAAGGCGTATGACTCTTCGAAGCGTAAGTAACGATAACTGTACGACAAAAACGACCTGCGCAATAATATCAACTTACTCAGCAATCCTCTGAAGTATATTATTTGTTCATTTATTGTTTCTCGCAATATACTCTGTGTTTTTATCGTCACAGTTATTGGACCGCGAGCAAATGGTCTAGGTGTGTCGAGATTCGATCTGGAAATTTATAACCGGTCGTTTATGAGCCAGATCAGAAATTCTCTCGGCTTAATTACCGCGAATTTAATCTCCACCTGTTTCAGAATCGAGGAAAACCCGGTCTCCTCATTACGCTGGTAATCAGGTACCGTTTCTTACTCTGGATGGACAATATAACAGCTTCTTTGGCCGCAGACCGATCCTCGCTCAAACACCGATCGGATTTAACGGGTACCCTCAATCACCGGCTATTGGCGTTGGTCAATCGTAAGTGAATCCATAAATCTTGGAATAATTACGGGGTCTTAATTAAGCTGAAAAAATTGTTGAATCGTTTAACTCGCGGTTCAGTAGGCTTTCTACATCGTTGAAATGAGCGATCGATCGATGAAGAGATTACCGTTAATTAATGGAAAGTTTTTGTTTAATTTGAGAAAAATTTACTTGTCATCTTCACCGTTCGAACTTTGAATATGCAGATGCGAAGTTTTGTAGCGCTTGAAGTGTTGAAAAATAAACTCGAACAGCATCGCTGCATAGTTTAATTTTTAACATGTAGTCTTCTGGATCGCCCGAAGCGTTCTTTCGAAATCTATTGTAAAAAATAGAAGAGGAGTTTCAATAAAACAAAGATAAAGCCTTGGACAAATTTCACTGCAGCTTCAATGACGCACTAGACTCGAACACCGACACGGAACAAGCTATTTTCAGAGATGATCTGGGAGACAGATTTTTTCAAGCATACATCTTCAGAATCAGTTTCTATTTCCAATTCGATAAGACTGTCAAAATTCCATGATTCTCGAAAAACTGAGATCACTCGGAGCATGTTTATCCTTTTCCACGCGAATTAGAGAACCCTTCTTCCCATATTACGTGACATTTTGTTAATTCCTCTTTCTTTTCTTCTTCTTTTAAAGATACCCTAATTACGGGGGTGGTTCTGCCGCTGGCCAACCCGATCAATCAACCCCGGTTACCTGCGGTGATAAATTTGATGGCATCTGTCAAAAGTCGAGGTACAGGACGTTAGATGGGTCCTGCAATAATCCTTACAATCCTACCTGGGGTCAGGCAAATACGCGCTACTCTCGCCTTCTCAACTCTAATTACGCTGATGGTAATTATATGGTTTAGAGAATTTGCAAGTGACGGAAATCAGATCTTAATATACCGAGACATAAAAATTACAGTACTTTTTGTTTGTTTGTGTTTCTCTTTCATGACTCGAGATTATTTTTTGTATCTTCATTTGTGCTCTCGATTTCTCCCGCGTTTATATTTTCTGGCCATCAGAGCCGTGAGAGTTCTTGTAATGAGTTATAAAACTAATAAACCTTTATTGTTTTTTTATGATAATTTATACCCTGCTCGAACGAAAGGTAAACGAATGATCAAGAATTCGGTATAACAGACGTCTCGTTGCCGGTTATTATCTTCGCCCGATATTCAGGATGATCCGAAAACGCGTGTTAGGGAATTTCGAAGGCTCAATTATACTTTCTAAAATTTGGTACACGTAACGAAACCTTCGATTTTAATTGCATTTCGAGATTGCTCTCTTCAATTGTACACTGGCTTCTGAAATTAGCGTCTTAAAGAAACCCCTGCGGGCTCCGAACCGCGAGGATTCGACTCTCCCATTCCAGGCTAATAACTGACTAGGCATTTTGCTTTTTGACAATCGTGCGTTCAAGGAAAAAGAGACAGGGTATCAATTATCCTTGAATACGAATTTCTTCATTTGAGGTGAAAGAAACGAGCGTTTTGTCGGTCTCTGTGAGCCTGAAAGATGAAATGAAATAAATTTGCAAATTTCGAGACATTCTGTTGAACTTCATACCGTAAACCTTGCGGTCCGACAACTTTCTACCTACCGACCTGCAGTTCAAGTTACCAGAATTTCGGGAAGCATTTTACTGGCCAGTTTCTTTTCCTCAAACGGCTATCACGATGAAAAGAAACTGATTTATCTCTCATCATACATACAAATAATGACTCAGGGGTTCACGCACCGACGCAATCCATCAGCGGAAACAGTCTTCCTCTCTCACGGAGTGTCAGTCTCGTACTTTTCCCGGACGTCAAGGTAGAGGACAAGCAATGGACACTGGCTACGATGCAATGGGGTCAAATAGTCACCCACGACATGGCGATGATTGATGGAACAACGCAGTCCAGTGAGTATATAAGATTGACAATATCATCGTTATATTATTTCTGAAAGAAATAAACTGTGACAGCGGTGGGATAAATAACAGCCGAAACTTTCCGTAATACAATGGAATAGGTTTCACTGTCGCCAAATTATTGTTACTATTATTATCGCGCATTGAATTGGCGAAAGAGTTGTTGGGTTCCGTTGCAGAGGAATTGTAAAAGTAAAACCGCAAAATTTCGACGACAATGACCGCAGGGATCGAGGTTGAAACCCGAAGCTCAAAGTTTCTCATGAGTGAGGGAGAAAGTACACTACAGTTCCTGAAATATAAGTTACAGTCATACCCGCCGGTTCCCTAAAAGGCAGTGGCGGTTTACCTAATTCAAGAGAAATAATTCTCTTCGCTTTTGCAGAGGCCCACCCGACGAGATGCTGTACCGACGATGGCCAGTTTCTCACAGAGGCTTTGAACAGCCCATTGTGCTATCCGATCATCGTCCCAAATAACGATCCGGTTCATTCCCCAGCCGGAACCAAGTGCATGAACTTTGTTCGTAGTACAACTGACCTCGACCGTGGTTGCTCGTCGTTATACGAACCTGCTGAACAGGTATGTGATGGTCTTATTCTACGTACCACTTCTCTCGTTGCGCAATTGTAACTTAGTGCCTTTTACTTTACTCGCCGATTCCGCGCACCGACCAATTAGCATATATATTCATAACAAGACGAAAACGGAGTCTCTATAAAAGTCGAGGAGATCATTCCGCTGCTTTAGTAGATTAGAAAGCATTTCGATCAAAAAAATAAAAATGAAAAAAACAGGAGACAACGAAAAACACAAACCGTTTAAATAAATAGCTTTTTTTATCGAACCTGTATGCAATTAGCCGTTACTTTAATTACAACTCTTTCTCAGTTTCACATAATTACTCTCGGCTATTCCGCGAACGCTTTTTGTTACGTTTAGAACGATATTTGCACGTAATGTTATGTTACGTGCTCCGACTCTTATTCAACGAGGTCTTAGAAATTCATAACGCTTCGGGGTTCAGCGTTTGACATAATCTCTGAATGTTGCTTTCAGAAATCGTCGACAGGTATCTAAGTATTAATTATTCCATTTTTATTGCCCTTTTTCCTGACAGCTGACAGTCGTTACCCACTTCCTCGACCTTTCCCTAGTTTACGGTTCGAATGATCAGACTTCGGCTGATCTTAGGACTGGCTATGGTGGCCGATTGAACGTCGACGTTCGCAATGGAAGAGAGTGGCCACCGGCTGCAACCAACAAGTCAGCATCATGCGACACTCAATCCGAAGCCGAGGTGTGCTATCGAACCGGTACGTGCCTAAAATTGCGATGCATCATCAAGGCTGAAGGAACGGAATCACAAAAAATGTGACTTTTGATCTTTCTGCAGACTCGCGATATTTCGACCTTTGACTCGCTAATTTTCACCTTGCAAAAAATACCTACCTATATTTTTGGGCGAGGATGAGCTCTCTCTTTTTCTCTCAGTCGAACTTTCTACAACCACTGATCATTGTTTCGGTGCATCTTGGGTTAATGTCAACAAAAGGCGACACATCCTCGTTCTGTCCCCCTGCCTACGTAATCAGGCATTATGAAAGAGCGAAAAGCTGATCGAATTTCACATTTTTGACAGGGGACGTCAGGACTAATCAGAACCCGCAGCTTGCCATTCTGCAAATCATTCTTCTCAGAGAGCATAATCGTATAGCGGATATCCTGGCTCATATAAATCCCCACTGGAACGATGAAATCGTGTTCCAGGAGGCCAGGCGCATCAACGTTGCCCAACACCAGTATATCACCTACTATGAATGGCTCCCGATTTTCTTAGGTACGGTTTTTCCTTCCTGTCGATCCTCTGATCGTCTGGAAACAGTTTCATAGAACTTACCGCAAGTTGCGAAAATCAGGAGATTCTCATGCTCTACTTTCCCGTTTCAGGAGTCAAGAATTCTCTCTGTCATAAAATAATTTACGACACCAAAGGATACGTCGACGACTATTCCCCCGTTATAAACCCAAGCGTTCTCAACGAGCACTCGAACGCCGCTTTCAGATACTTCCATTCATTGATCGCAGGAAGACTTCAGTGAGTTCCGAACAAACATTTTTTCAAACTGTTTAAAAAAACGTTTCATCTGTTTCACCTACTCTTCATCCTTTCAAATTATTTTTCTTAGACTGGTCAACGAGCATAGATACACTTTTGGGTACACCGGCTTGAGATTAAGCGACTTCCTTAACCGACCTGGAGTCATCGAAGAAGGTGAGAACATGGACGATCTCACACGAGGATTAACAAGTCAAGCTCAAGAGAAGAGTGATCAATTTTTCGACAATGAGGTACGGACTAATTTCCCTTTTCAGTTGATATCTCAGGCTATTTATTCCCTCGAACTGGAGTAGGTTGATTGAAATTAGGGTGAATATGCAACTGATTTTATGACTGTAGAGGCTTAAGCAGGATACTTAATTATCAATCCTTTATCACCGAATTTAGATAACTCAGTTCCTCTTCCGAGGCAGAATGCCGTTTGGTGCTGATCTCAGAGCAATTGATATTCAGAGAGGCAGAGACCACGGTCTGGCCTCTTACAACGACTATCGTCAATACTGCGGATTACCCAAAGCTCGCCACTGGTCAGATTTCACGGACTACATATCTCCGGAGGTGAGTTCCGCCCCGAATGAAATTTTCCGGGGATTCCTGTTCTCTCGTATCGAAAAAATAACCGGAAACGAATTTTCAGAACATAGAGAAGTTGGCCCAGTTGTACGAAACTCCCGATGACGTTGATCTGACCGTTGGAGGATCCCTGGAGAGACACGTAAACGGTGCTTTGGCAGGTCCAACCTTCCTCTGCATTCTTTTGGAACAATTTTACCGCACCAGAGCCGGTGATCGATTTTGGTTCGAAACATCCAACTACGATATCGCCTTTACACCCGGTGAGCTTTTACCTAGTAAAAGAGATCAATCATCCTTCGAATGAATCCTAAAATGCCTAATCGTTGTTAAATATCATTTGGTAATGAGCCGAGTAATTATGAAGCGTGAAAAATTCTTGCGACATCGAGTTACGTGAATATGCAAATAGGCTATTGCGCTTTACGCGACGCATTGTCATTTTTGAGTAGACATTTGCATTATTCAACACCGATTCGCGGAATAAATTTATCGAAGCTTGTTCATCTCTGGAGGAAATCATTTCCAGGTGTTCTCCTGACTTTATGTTAATTAATTTCGCATTTCAGAACAACTTGTCGAAATTCGAAAGAGCAGTCTCTCAAGATTACTCTGCGACAATGGAGACAATATAAAATTCATGCAGCCGAGAGGATTCGAACTCGTTTCCGAAAAGTAAGCTTCTTTTAGTCTCCGAACTATAAGGGTCATTTTACCGTTATCTAATCGTCTTTTTCTCACAGCAATCCTGTTGTCAAATGCGAGGATTTACCTGGAATCGATCTTTCCTTTTGGAAGGCAGCCGACCCTCGATATCATGAAAAATACAACCACCCTCACATATACAGACGGTCACCGTGATCAACCCATAAATGAAAAGCACTTTTTGTTGCTTGCTGTTAAGTTGTTAAGTCTAATTGCCAAACATTCTTGAAATCACGTATTTATGTATTAATATGTATAACGCAATTAGCGATAATTACTTAGGTTTGTAAATATACTAATATATATGTTATAATCGATGTATTTAACGCTTTTCGACAATTCTGCATACGCGTGTTTAATTCGGTAACAAATATGCAGTCATCAAATTCTTGTATAAATTATGAAATAAATATTAGTATCATATTGTTATTCATTGATGAAATTTATTATTTAATTTACGCAATGCAAAAACGCGATGCGCTGACGAATTCAAATCCTTCGACCAGTCAGTCAGTCAGTAGTTGTTCACCGTTCGACAGTCTTCGGTGTTGAAAAATTCATCCGCGAAATATTCAAAATGCGCCAATATTTATTTGGCGTATTAATCATACTTCTGGGACTGCTTAGCTCTCGGGCTTTCTGCGATACTTTCAACGAAAATCAGGAAAATCACGATTCTTTCTACGTCGCGGATGTTTCCAATGGCATGAACGGCCGAGACGCATCCTCCGCAAGTATCAGTTCCGAAGAAGATGACTTAGATGTATATGAGGAGGAAAATAGCGACGAAAAAAAATATACTAACGGCTATTCCGGCGAAGATGTACCTGGGGATTACAAGGCTGGCACATATCGTCCGACAGACGAGAACGTGGCCTACTGGGAATCGATTTACGGAACGGATGACGTCCCGGATTTTGAAGTGCCACCTGCCATTGATGGGGATTCGATTTTTATGGACTTAGGTGACTTGACGGACTCATGGGACGAGGAAAACGGCGAGGAGGCGATCCCCGTGAAACGAGATGCTGGTGAAACCGGGTCGCATATTGACCGCACTTCATCTTCGGTGAAACAGGAAAGAGATTTTCAGAATTCTGGCGGCTTTGACTATCAGACTCTGATGACTAACGTTCATCGGCCAAATTTTTACGAGCAGAACTCGTCGCAGGATCCCGAAACTTTGTCCGATTTTCAGAGCGATGGTAATGGACAGTTTTATGGGGCTGGAAGCTCTTCTCGAACTGCTTCCTTCTCTAATCTTCAGCAGCAAAAGTCTTCTTGGACTTCTAAGAACGTTAGACGATCAGAGACTCGTAGTGGCACTATTGCAAATTCACCGGACATTGACAGTGAGATGGAAAGTGCAGGGTTGGAATTCGCAGGACTGTTTCCTACCGCTGTTGAACCGAGATCAATAAAATCTAGCACCGTGGCTGCAGGGTCCTTGGTGAATTCTAAAAAGAAAATAATTCAGGCTAAGAAGGATTTGATCAACGTAGCTGTGGCTGGTGGCAGTAAGGCAGAAGTTAATCACGCGGTTCACAAGATGATTGATGCGAAAAAGGATCTCATTGAGTCAGTAATTTCTACACAAGGGAAAAATTCAGAGGTTAATAACGCAGTCCACAGGACGTTCGAAGCAAAAAAGGATCTTATCGATTCAGTGATTTCTGGACACAGCAGTAAATCAGAAGTCAACCACGCAGTTCACAGGATGATCAACGCAAAGAAAGATCTAATCGATTCAGTGATTTCTACAAAAGGCAGTAAGTCAGAATTTAATAACGTAATCCACAGGGCGATCGATGCAAAAAAAGATCTCATCGATTCAATGATTTCTGGACGAGGGAGTAGGGCAGAAATTGAGAATGCAATCCACGTCGTGCTTGCAGCAAAAAAATATCTCATCGAATCGGTGCTTTCTGCACAAGGTAGTCAGTCAAAATTGAATAACGCAGTTCACAGAGTGATTGAAGCAAAAAAAGAGCTTATTGATTCAGTGATTCCGGGACATGGTAGTAGGGCAGAAGTTAATCAGGCAGTCCACAGTGCAATTGAAGCGAAGAAAAATCTCATCGATTCGGTGATTTTTGCACAAAGCAGCGAGTCAGAATTGAGTAACGCAGTTCGCAGAGCAATTGAAGCAAAAAAATATCTAATTACTTCGGTAATTTCTGCACAAGGCAGTGAGTCAGTATTGAGTAACGCAGTTCACAGGGTGATCGATGCAAAAAAAGATTTTATTGGTTCGATGATTTCTGAACACGACAGTATTGCAGAAGTTACTAGCGCGGTCCACAATGCGATTGAAGCAAAGAAAGATCTAATTGATTCGCTGACTTCTGGACACGGCAGTATTGCGGAAGTTACTAACGCGGTCCACAATGCGATCGAAGTAAAAAAAGAGCTCATTGATTCAGTGATCTCTGCACAAGGTGGTGCGACAGAATTCGATAACGTAATCCATAGGACGATTGAAGCGAAAAAAGATCTTTTGGATTCGGCAATTTTTGGACAAGGCAGTATTGCAGGATTAAACAACGCAGTCCACAGTACGGTTGAAGCAAAAAAGGATCTTATTGATTCAGTGATTTCTGGACATAGCAGTAAAGCAGAAGTCAACCACGCAGTACACAAGATGATCAACGCAAAGAAAGATCGAATCGATTCAGTGATTTCTACAAAAGGCAGTAAGTCAGAATTTAATAACGTAATCCACAGGGCGATCGATGCAAAAAAAGATCTCGTAGAATCAGTGATTTTTGGACAAGGCACTAGGGCAGAAATCGAGAATGCAATCCACGTCGTGATTGCGGCAAAAAAATATCTCATCGAATCGGTGCTCTCTGCACAAGGCAGTCAGTCAAAATTAAATAACGCAGTCCACAGAGTGATTGAAGCAAAAAAAGAGCTTATTGATTCGGTGATTCCGGGACATGGTAGTAGCGCAGAAGTTAATCAGGCAGTCCACAGTGCAATTGAAGCAAAGAAAAATCTCATTGATTCGGTGATTTTTGCACAAAGCAGTGAGTCGGAATTAAGTAACGCAGTTCGCAGAGCAATTGAAGCGAAGAAATATCTAATTGATTCGGTAATATCTGCACAAAGCGGTGAGTCAGTTTTGAGTAACGCGGTTCACAGGGCGATCGATGCAAAAAAGGATCTCATTGATTCGATGACTTCTGGACACGGCAGTATTGCAGAAGTTACTAACGCGGTCCGCAACGCGATTGAAGCAAAAAAAGATCTAATTGATTCGCTGACTTCTGGACACGGCAGTATTGCGGAAGTTACTAACGCGGTCCACAATGCGATCGAAGTGAAAAAAGAGCTCATTGATTTAGTGATTTCTGCACAAGGCGGTGCGACTGAATTCGATAACGTAATCCATAGGACGATTGAAGCGAAAAAAGCTCTTTTGGATTCGGCAATTTTTGGACAAGGCAGTATTGCAGGATTAGACAACGCAGTCCACAGTACGATTGAAGCAAAAAAGGATCTCATTGATTCAGTAATCTCTGCAAAAGCCAGCGCGGTTCAGAGAAAAAAGGAGTTCAGACATTCGGTCAATACTGGTTTTCATCATAGCCATAGCCATTCTGCGTACAGCAAAAATTCAGGATGGATGCAGTCTCATGGCACGCTACAATCCGTTTTAGACTCGAAGCAGAAAGTGATTCAGGCCAAGAAGGATCTAATTCATGCCTCTGCGGTGGGTAGCAAAGCAGAATTGAGTGAGGCGGTTATCAAGACACTTGATGCGAAGAAAGACCTTGTTGATTCCGTACTTTCTACAAGAGCGAGGATCAATCACGATAAGAAAGAATTCGGTCACTCAACATGTTCTGCTAGAAATACTGCCGCACATTTCATCAATACTGTTCATAGAAACGAGGGTACCTCTCTGAAGAGTGACTCTCAAGTAAGTAATCATAAGGAAGAAGGAACCTTGAATTTGAGCAGTAAGATTCAAAGTAGTAGTCAGATTTCTAGCGATCTAGAACTGGGATCGATAACACATCAAAGTGACGTTGACTCATTGGCAAATTTAGGTAAAATTAATGTAGCTCATTCAGGAAGCAGTGGAATAGACATTTCTTCCGGGATCTCGAAAATTCAAGACAAAAAAGGCTCTGTTCACTCAAGTTTAAGCGGAGCCAGCAATATTGACATTGAGGGAGAAATTGGAGTAGCGAGTAATCATAAGCAAGATAGCTCCTTGAATTTGGGTACGAAACTTCAAGCCAACGGTCAAATTTCTAGTGATCTAGAATTAGGATCAATAACGGATCAAAGTGGAGATGACTCATTGGCTAGCTTCGGAAAAATGGATCTAGCTGATTCAGGAAGCAGTGAAATTGACATTTCCTCCGGGACCTCGACGATTCAAGATAAAAAAGGCTCTCTTCACTCAAGTCTAAGCGGAGCCAGCAATATTGCCATTGAGGGAGAAATTGGAGTAGCGACTAATCATAAGCAAGACAGCTCTTTGAATTTTAACAAGAAAGTTCAGACTAGCGGTCAGATTTCTAGCGATCTGGAATTCGGATCAATAACACATCAAAGTGGAGATGACTCCGCGGCAAGTTTAGGCAAAATTAATTTAGCTCATTCGGGAAGCAGTGAAATAGACATTTCCTCTGGGATTCCGACGATTCAAGATAACAAAGGCTCTCTTCACTCGAGTCTAAGCGGAGCCAGCAGCATTGCCATTGGGGGAGAAATCGGAGTAGCAAGTTCGTTTGGTTACAGTAATCACAAGCAGGATAGTTCCTTGAATTTCAGCAAGAAGATCCACAGTAGTGGTCAGATTTCTAGTGATCTAGAATTAGGAGCAATAACAAGTCAAAGAGGAGATGACTCATTAGAGAGTTCACATCGAATTAACTCAGCTGCGGCAGGAAGCATCGAAACGAAATTGTCCACTGCCACAATAAGTGGAACCTCGAATATTGATGCTGACGAACAACCAGAAGTAGAAACTTCTGATAGTGATAGTAGCAGCGAAGAGATCAGTGGCCCAGATTTCGCAGGAATTCAACGTAGCAGTGAACTTTCGGGATTCTTTAATACCAAGCATGTATCAAAAACAGAAGTGGCTAAAACTACTGAAATCAAAAGTACATCAAGTTCAGGAATAGCGCTTAGTACAGGCTTGGACCTTGGAAATGTCGTTCACTCCGGTATTGAGACTGAAGGTACAATCAGCTCCGGCATTTCTACCCAATTGAATACGAATACAGAGATTTCCGGGCATAACGAGATCTCGAAATCAATTCACGAAGAATGCGCTTCAGGTTTATGTGGGATAAGCGGAAAATTGCACGTTGATTCGAATACCAAAAGCGAGAACAGACTCGATGAAGACGAAGAAGAAATTCCGGAAGTCAATATCCAGTCACCGACCATTGAGACATTCGTAATCAACACCGAAGGTGCGGATGACCAACCGAAGGAGCATCTGGAACATGGGGATGATGGTGTCAGTTCAGAATCGAGCAAGGATGAGGAAACTATCGAAGGTGTTATCGAGAGAACAACGGATGTTGATGATCATTTATTGGTTCATAACGAAGAGGATGATCAGCCGAAAATAATTAGTACCAGCGGAAATGTTGAATTCGATGATGATGCGTCTCGGTCACATCTCACCGAGCCTGAAGATGTATTTGCGACAAATGTAAAGGAAGGAATTAGTCACGAGGATAAACATCTTGAAGAAAAGGAAGATTCGATTGCGATTCATAAATCGACCGATTCTTCAATTCAGTCAGAAATTTCTTTCGATCAGGCAACGGGTCTGCACAGTGAAGTGAACGGAAAAGGAGTCTTAGATCTGAATAGCGAACACCAAATATCTTTGAAAATCGGTAAACTTGATGAGGATTCAAGCGATGAACACCACGGTTCAACTTATGAGCAAAAATTTGGAAAACATTATTCTAATGCTGCTCATCACCATCGAGAATCGGAAAAAAATGGGGAAATTAGCCATCATCAATGCTTTCATGGATTTTCGCATAAACTCCTTCCTGAGGTAAGCTTTCAAATCATCCCCTAATTTGTTTCAATTGTTATATCAATGAAAATTCGTTTGTAGGACGTTGAACTCTACAAGGCTGATGGGGCTTTCGCAAACGCTCACTGCCGACTCATAAATCTGGATGTCAACTGCACTGGAATGACTGCATTCATGAAGCCTGAATGTCAACAGCTGAATACAAATCTGTGGCATCCTCAGGGTGAGAAATTCGCTTGTTAAGATAACTATCATAAGTTTGGTTCTAATTCCCAGATCCTGGATATCTATTGACAATATATTCTCGCGGAAGTGTCGATACATATTCATGCTGAATAAACTTTGTCCGAATAATAGATTCGGAGACACCGATCACCCTTTGGACCGTAAAAACGTACCTCAGCCACGGACAAGAACTTGCAATCGAGATGCAAAACCGTGCGAAGTGGCTCTGCGACAAAGGGTTAGTCCCGAAACTTCATACACCAGCAATGCTTCATCTAATAAATAATTTGGCAACTGTAAATACCGTCGAGATTAATCAGGAGTCCGAGTTCTCTCTATTTGGTACAAAGCTGCTGCAGCGCAGACTCTCCTCTGAGTACGTAAATTCTCATCACCGGATAATACGTCCTTAAAAAATTAAAAAAAAATGAAACTCCTGTATTTAAATCCTTTGTCCTTTTCAGTTTCGACGTGACTCCGAACACCTTCATAGAATTCCTACAGCATCACGCGTTTCGCGTTATCGGAACTGGGCTTTGCCACGCTCGTCCGAAACGATGCCGATTCAATCAGATTTACAGGAACTTCGACGGGTCTTGTAACAACCAGAATAACCCGACTTGGGGACAGTGCGATACTGCTTTCGCGAGAATTTTACCAGCCCGATATTTCGACGGTATAAATTGTTTGATCCCGTGCTTTAAACTGACCATTCGGTGTCCGCTAATTAACCGCCTTAAATCTGACTCTAGGAGTTCATGAGCCACCGAGAAGTGTCACTGGGATCGAACTGCCAAATCCACGCTCACTCAGCGTTCACTGCTTCTCCCGGAGACCGATCAGTCATCCAAAAATTAGTCTAGCATTTTCGCAGTGGGGTCAAATACTGTCGCATGATTTCGCCTTGCAGACCATAGACCAAACCGGTGAGTGTCTTTGATCAAATTTCAAATTATCGGTAAGAAATTCTGACGAAAATCATTCTTCTCTTGCTTTACTCACCGAAAGTCGAGGGTGGAATACAGTGCTGTGCTGACGGAAAACACCAGCTGCCAAAGAAGCTTCAGCACCATTCCTGCCTGCCGATCGATATTCCTGCCGATGACAAATTCTATTCGAAATTTGATTCTCGGTGCATGAACTTTGTCAGGTCGATGACGATCTCGAGAGAGGATTGCACTTTGGGTCCGGCTGATCAGGTAAAATTTTCATAATGTTATAATCAAGACTCTATTCAGAAACGAGAGCGTTCGTTCTTATCTTCAGCTCAACACGGTGACCAGCTACCTTGACGTATCGCCACTGTACGGATCGAAGAAAGAAACTTGTGATCAACTCAGGTCCTTCAAGGGCGGACGAATGCTGGTAGCGGTTCGTCGAGGAAGAGAACTCCTTCCAACGATGACAAATACGTCTCGTTTTTGCGACGTTATGTCTCCATCTGAGGTCTGTTATCTCGCAGGTAAGGCACAGGAGATTTAATGCAAACGGTGTGCAATTTGGTTCTAAATTTTGCCCTTGTATCTTTTCTCTACCCTTGTTACGTTTTTTTCTTTTTTTTTTTTTTGATCTCGCAGGGGATGTCAGGGTTAATCAGAATCCTCAGCTGGCTATACTACAGACATCCTTACTCAGGGAACATAATAGAATAGCGGATCAATTGACCGTCCTAAATCCACATTGGGACGATGAAAAGGTCTTCCAGGAAGCTCGGAGAATCGTTATCGCTGAATATCAGCACATCACGTATCGCGAATGGCTTCCTTTAGTAATCGGTAACGGAGTTTGGCGTTATTTTACGGAATGAAAAATAGCAACGTGTGTGTAATCAGTTATCGCTTTATCGCAGGTAAAAAGTATTGCCAAAAACATCGGCTGACGTTGAGATGCCAAGATAAGATGTCGCGCGATTATGATCCCAGGATTAAAGCAGCGACGATTAACAGCTTTACTACTGCTGCATTTCGACTATTCCATTCCATGGTGGATGGAAACATCAAGTATGAGAAATTTCGGCAATTATTCCGTTCAATGATTTCAGAATCTGAGTTTTTCTGATTTCTTTAACATTTTTTTATCTCTCTATTTGCTCAGCCTCTGCCCAGCGAATCGAGAAATATCACATACTCTACGTCTCAGCAATCATTACTTTCGACCTCAAATCATAGAGCGAAGCAACAACCTCGATGATCTCATACGAGGACTTGTCAGTCAACCAATGCAGCAGGCAGACATAAATTTCCATCCCGAGGTGATTTATAAAATTTCGTATAATTACCGATCTCGAAACTTTGAAGATATTCTGTTGTGTCCATGTTCTCTGAAATATCGATACCACGATCTGTTTTAAGTTATAGGTATGCGATTTTCACCTATAAATATTCTCAATTAATTAATAGATCACGGAATATTTATTCCGATCGAGGAATGAGTTTGGAATGGACCTGGAAGCGCTCGACATTCAGCGGGGTCGAGACCATGGTCTACCAAGTTACAATGAATTCCGTAAGACTTGTGGTCTGGCTAGGGCGAAAGATTTCGACGATTTGTATCGCGAAATACCGCGAGAGGTGAGAATTAACGATTAATTGTCAGCGATTTTCGGATTTGAATTAAACGAAGTTGTCGTCACGGTGTTATGAATCGTTCAATGATTTTCAGAGTATCGAAAAGCTGAGAAGAACTTACGCTCACGTTGACGACATCGATCTGATCGTCGGTGCAGCTATGGAAAAGAAGTCTTTTGGCAGCATCCTTGGCCCAGTGGCTCGATGCTTGGTCGGCGAACAATTTTACAGAAGCAGAATCGGCGATAGATATTTTTACGATAACGCTGATCAGCCGCATTCTTTTACGCAAGGTAAACAATTTATCAAGGCCGTATTCGAGTCGATTGCAACACACATAAGAGCACCTCGTTGTGATGTCACTGGCGAGAAAACTTCTTTCGCAATTAACGAATGATTAATTGTCTAAAAATAGCCAATATTATACTCTTCGACTCTGCAAGCGATAGAAAAGAGACTAGTGCCCAAATTTTTGATAATTGGAGTCCTGGTCGATGATAGGAGTAAGCTGAAGTTGCGAGGTGAACCCATGGCGTCCATATTGGGCCCTTATACTGCCCTTATTTCTTATCTTTATTCGAATTTCGAGTATTATTTAAAACGCTGTGTTTTAGATTCAGAGCCAAAAAGAAGCCTGAAATTCCTGCTTCGAAACAGTTAAAGAACGTAATGTTGAATTTTAAAGAAATTTCTTTGCTTCTGACGCCACTACCCCCACTATTATTTTTTTATTTTAGAGATGATTAATTTTTGAAATGGTATTAATGCATTTTTCGACGTTAATTACAGAGCAATTTGAAGAAATCAAGAAAGCATCCTTCGCCCGACTTCTCTGCGATACGGGAGACAATATTCAAGAAATTCAACCCCAAGCTTTCAAAATAATATCATCAAAAAATCCTCTTACGTGCTGCTATGCTTTGCCAAAGGTCGATTTATCTGTATGGCAAGAATCAAGATATCAATAAATAGATATATTATCATCTAGGGTAACAAGTAGCTAGTGAAGAGTGAAGAAAATCAACTGATGTAGAATAGTTTCGTTTAGTTTTATTTATTTATAAATGTATAGAAACGATATTATGAATCAGTACAAATTCATATTTGATATCAGCTTTGTTCGAGCTTTACACATTGAAAACTGTAAAATGAAAATGATGATCGATGTGGCAAAATGTTGAATAAAAAGTATGGTACTTAACACGGTTTGAAGTAACGGTCATTTCCCACACACAATTTCCAATAGACAGAAATTCAGAGATCATTTTTTACTGAATGATCGATTGTGCAGTAAAACTTAGCAATTTATAAGGCAATCTGGTACAGAAATAATTTGTAACTTCTATAGCGATCCCTGTAATACTTAATATTTATAATTAAAATAAGAACAGACAGTCTCAAGGTCCGCATTTCACCGCGGTTGTATCCTAACAATATAAAATGATAAATAACGAGTTATAAAAGCTTATAATACTGCTTTAAATAACAAAATTCGGACCTTTCATAGACTTTGACGATACAGACAGTGATGGTTTTGAAAAAATATTTGACATTTTATTGTGCAGATGCTTAAGGCATTCTGGAACTTGAGGATTACCTACTATTTGATCAAGCAATGGGCGTTTGAAGAGCCTTCGAGCCTCCGATCTCTGCTCTGGAGTTACGGCTCGGTCATCCAAATGCACCAAATGTGGAAACCAGGATATAACGAATAGTCTAAAACACATGAGAACTTGTAAGCATGAGATCTGATGTAGTTTGATGACAAGAAACCGTTTTTTAGTGTTTGTTAATCACCTGCTTTGAAGGTATTCGTAGAACGATCCACCGTTCAAGTAGCTAGGTGCAGCCTTGTTTCCCATAATGCATAGATATCTCAGATTTGGCACACTGGCGTGAAGGTTTTTTATAAAAGGGTATAAATCGTTGATTTTGTTATGATTCAGCCACAAAAGTTGTAGCTTTGGCATAGGCGGGAATACCGTGTAAGGGTCTATTTCATTGTGGTCAAGATTTAGCGACGTCATGTTATCAAATTCAGCTAAAAACTGAAGATTCCTGTAAAGAGAATAAAGCGACATGAATAAAATAACATCAAAAAGAGAGAATATTAAACTCTTCTGCTTTTTCTCACCTACTAAACCTGTTGTAACTTATATCCAGAGTGCTAATAGTACTAGCGTAATTCTCAACAATGTCAAACGGCATGTGAAACAGATTTTCAAAAGCTAACGACAGAGCCTCGTTAGCTTCGCCGCCCTTAATTCCGCGTCTTGAATGAGTATCGACAAAGACAAGTTTTGCTAAAGAAGTCATGGCGAGCTCTTCTACCTCCTCCGCATCCTCTACCAGTTGGATATCATGGCTGAGATCCAGCCTTTACAATAAATAAATAAAATAGATACATAAATAAATAAAGAGTGTAAATAGTTGAAATTGGGAATGTTATAAAGTCTTTTTTCTCAATCCTTATTTCAGTTTAATGATCGGCTGGTTATTGAGAGGGAATAATGTACGCAGAGGACAAATAACTCGGCTATTTACTCAACTAATTTAAAGATAAGAAGAGCTAAGTAATACATTGCACGGGAGTGAAAAAATAAGAAGAGATATTATAATGGAATTGAGAGTTGCGGATTGAACAATATTTTTCAGTAATTGATAGTATCCGTATTTTGGCTTACGCTTATGTTACACTCACATGATTACGCGTTACAATCAGTAATACGTGATATATTGTTGTCGTAGTATAGGGAATAAAATTGAAAAACGAGCGTAGAGTATAAGGCTACTTTAGTCACTGGTTAAGTATTACATACACTACGTTGAACAAGATGCTTGATATCTATTATGGGTGATAAGCCGAAGGTTGAATAAGAGCTGCAGCTGTCTGCCATAGGATAAGAGAGATTTTAGAACCGTATATACGTAATATACAAACAGAACTTGCGGTAAATTAATGAGCTTTACGATTCACGAATCGATTTTAAACGGGCTTGTTCTTCTGACGTAAAATCGGCGAGAGTAGAACAAAAAAGAGTTAACGTTAGCCTGGAAATTTCTATACCGATGATATTATACTTTAATTAAACTTTGATACGAGTTTTATCGCGATAAGAGATAAGAGAGTCGGTTGAATGTGAGGTTAGGTTAGGTTAGGTTAGGATTTTTGACGTTCATATAGCTCGGTGAATATCCGTCTGTTTTTCATTAACTTACCGGGATTATGCGATCCTGCATTCATTACATCGTTGGGAAACTAACGATTACTTTTTACCGATACGAATAACCTTCAAATTAACCATTTTCCTTTCTAACATCCATTCAGGCCGAGGATTGGTACGTCCAGGTAGAGATTCTTCGCCGCTGAACTACACCCGATATACTAACGATACCAGCTACAGCCTACAGCTACAAAGTATCACAGACGGAGAGTGGGAGCTTGTAGATCACGCGTGCATAGTTCAACGACCAAACTTATAGACCGCGCGGTTACAGCGGTTAAAAAATATACGTATGAAATGTGATTCTTACGCAGTTTCTGACCGACTGCCCCGATGTATCGAGGAATTTACGATACGCGGGAATTATACGAATATATAAATTCCCCGCCACATATATTTATATCGTCATTAAAGAGGATATATTGTAAAAATAAATTAAAGTAAATGAAACGAAGACTGTAGAGTATAGAGCGGATTATTGAAGTCCATTTCTACGGATATTTTCCATAAATATAAATTAAACAATTCGTTTTATAATTTACTGTTGGAGATATATATAAGGTATACACGATCACCTTCGTGGTTGAGAAACTTATTTCTATTCTTAGTATCGGGATATTCAAAGTGGCCTATTTCATATTTATATTATAGGTATAAATCTTTAGTATAATACTTGAATAAAATCTGGATCGAATTTAAATCTTTGAAACACAGGAGTCAAGGAGTGGATGTAGGGAACTCCACGGCTATCTTACGCATAATTTATAATGCATGTATTGTATAGGATTTTAGATGTATGGATGAGGATATTGTATCGGAGATATTTTGTAATAACTTATAGCTTTAGGAAGATGAAATTTTTCTATGAATATTTAATTGTATCATGCTATTCTTTTTATTTCATTAAACCCTTTTCATTTGACGATCATAATTACAGGTATGAGTATAACAGATATTATAATATATTCAAGGAGAAGTAGAACATTTATAGTATTATGTGTATAGTGTAATATAATAGTATAATATTAATTATATATAATATATTAAAAATCATATAACGCGTTTTATAATAATTAATAATTATATCCCAGCTGAAAGATGAGGAATATATCATTGCCATCTATAAATATAATAGTAATATATATAAATAATGAATTTATAGTTAAATCAATAACAGTATAACGTATGTAAGACTTCGCGAAGTAAAACGAACTTATAATTTCGATTTTTTTTTAACAATTCCTATTATAACCGGATCGAAACCGCTGCAACTTTGACTTGTAATATATTAAATAATAATAAGAGCTGCCAAGTATAATATTGTAAATATTCGTTAAAATCGTGCCATTTATATTTACATAATATCAGATGATTTTAAAGACTGAAAAACAAAAGAAAGAATAATGCAGAAAGCACCTTCATCGTCATTTCAATCTGTATAGGCAGTGAATTGTGATTAACGAACAATAAGACGACGAACAAAGTTTACAGAGGCACTTTGCGCCTCGTTGAAACTTACATAATGGCACGACTCAGTTTCAAGAGAACACGAATCTTTAAAGTCTTTTCTAGGTTTACAAATTTCGCGAAAGTCTTTACATGCACACATACGTGTCGGTAGAAGATATTTGACTCAACAGTTGTGCAATTCGACAGTGAATTTACGTATTAAAGTATAGGAAATACTAAAGACTTTCCTTCCCATCTCTAGTTCTTCCTCTCCTTTCTTTCCTTTTATTTTTTTAAAATTTTTTCATGTATGTAATAAAACGAGTGTATTTTTCAATCTATCAAAAAAATTTCCATTTCTTTCGTGCGATTGATAATTAAATACGTAAATATCAAGATTGCGGGATTCGCGTGTAGTACATGATTCGTGGATATTGTTTCGGATATTTTCTCCTCTTGTGAATTTCGCTTGTATTACAATCAGCAACTGATATCATTTTTCTTTCAATTGTTATTATTATTTTTCGCAATTACGAACTTAGGATGATTTTCAAAATACGCTAATTGGGTATCGTTTTACGAAGTGATAATAGTAACGTGAGATTATAATATGTGACAGAGAATTATAAGTTACGTATACATACGATTCGCTAGTTAATGCTGCAGCAGTTTGAAGTTTAATTATACCCAACGATTGAAAGTGATAGCAATTTTTCATTTTCAAGTTGATATGTTATACAATCGTCGCAATTAATCTCACTAAACCACGTGAACAGCTGTATACATATATATAGTGTTTCAAGCTATATATATATATATTTCATCATATATTGGTATCATATTTAAATTTATTTAATCACTTACACCTCAATACTTTTTATTATATATATATTTATATATATATATGCATATATCTATATATCTATATATATATATTAAATTGCTCTTTCTATTACATGATACTAATCGTAAAGTTTATTCATTTATTTATTTATTTATTTATTTATATATATCTTCGTTCAAAATGCGAATTGTCGAGGTTTTCGGTATATAATTTGCATTCATCACGCGTAATTAATAATAATATAGTTGTTATAAATATCTTCTTTATTTTTTATTTTTTTTATTGGAATTGGAAATCAAAGGCCACAGCCATTAAGGTTGAATACTTCAAACCTTAAAACCACTCTTTGTAGTCAAACATTTAATTGCGGTAGTTTGATTAATTTAAAATTGGCTTTTAGTATGGGGCGACGATTCGCATTGTGATGTACATCGTTATTATTATTATTATTATTATTATTATTATTATTTATTATTATTATTATTATTATTGATATTGTTATTATATCGAAGATATGGCTTGGCTAGGACTAGTGATAGGTAATTCGTTATTACGACGTTAATGAATGCATAGGAGCTTCGTCGTTTTCGCTTTTTCGGAATTTAATTGAACGAACTCTTTCCGAATATGAAGTTTCCGGGCGCTGATGGATCGTCAGAGGAAAAGTATTGTTTCCAAAGTTCAGTAAATTCGTCACGAGATATTTCTTTCTTCTGCAGATAAAAAAATGAAGTAAAAAATACAATAAATAACGATACATAATTCAAACACATGAAAATAACGTATGAAAAATTTCTGTAATCGACCTCGTTATATATACGTTCCCAAAATATAATAAATACAATACAAATTCGTTCTGAAACTCGAGCTTCAGATTCGTTAAATCTGCTTATAGATTGTATGATAACAAAGCTTGTCTCAATTTTTTCCCGCTTTGATCCCCCAGAGCTTTCACAGTGAAAAAAAAGGCTAACGTCGATGTCTCTTCTTCTACCATGGCTGGATGAGATCGAGTAATTTTGATATTAATTAACGTAGAACCATCATGCCTCGAAGCGTTAGCAATTTACTTTGAAAAGAATAGAACACGTTATAAAACAAGTTCGAACTCTGATCCCCGAGTTAATTTTAATCCTTCTGCAGTAGGCGAGTTTCCAATTATTTTCTAATCCCCGCAAATACCTTCTCGATTCAAGTATCAACATATTTCATACACAAAATAGAAATAATATATTCGCACGAAGTTTGAAATCCAGAATATAATCCAGATCTTCACTGGACTTACCCAAAGATAATTTCAGAATTTTTTTCAAAATTTCAAGACGATATCACCGTTTGCTAATTACTGATTAATCCGGTATACTTACTCCCGTTAATTTGTTGAACGCCGCTCTGCACTCGCTAACTGGGATTCCGTAGGTGCTATTAACGCTGGTGAATTCCTCCTCGTCAATGCGGTTGTCATCTGTAATAGAATACAGTTTAATTATGATTCGTCATTAATATAAACGACGCGTGATAAGTATTCCCAATTTCGTATCATTGCCCTAGTTTATCGCCCTGTATTCTTTTGCGCAAACAAATTTAACTCCGGCTTAAGGAGCCCTAAGCACTGCTTAAAGTCCTACCTGATCCTCTAGCTGTTGACTTCTTCCTAAGTCGCGCTATACAGATCGGAATTAAGTGTCTCGCAAGGGAAGTTAACCCCCGTTTCTGAGTCACTGTATAGATATACGTTTATGCCTACTACGCAGCTACCATAAAGTTAAAGGGAAGAAAAATCTTGAATGAAGATCTGATAACATCGGGTTGATAAGTCCAGCTACGGATTTGGACAGAAAAGCCAGCTAACAATAAGCCCTGGCTTAAGGGGTCACGAACCCCTTTACCTCTGAATGACGACGTGCTATTTCGTCGCGAAGGAACTCTCCTGCGTGTGTATATTTATATACAACCGAACAATCTCGGTCACAAAAACCAAAAAGGCGAGAGAAGAGAGAAAAAAAAAGAAAAAATGAATAAGGACCCGGAAGTCCGGTTCTTTGTTACAGTAAATTATATGCGATTGTTATGACTCACCGGAAGTATCTTCGAGGTCGAATATGAAGTTCATGTAACGCTGCTGCCATTCGAGAGCGTTCGATGGATCTTTCGCGTATTCTTCCCACATTGAGACCCATTCTTCGCGACTGATCTGTTAGGAGATTGAAACCATGTTACGGCGTTGAGCGACGGGATGCTTCGTAGTTTCGGGAGGCGAAGGATTATGGGAAATTTTGCTTACCTGTCCGTCGTGATTGGCGTCTGCACGTTGCCGAAGACCGTCCCATACTTTGAGCAGAGTATCGTGAGTTTGTTGGTTCTTCGGGCTGCCTGGACCCCAGCCTCTGTTCTGGCAGATTTTCTGAAATGCGAAAATAACGAACGGGAAATTTTCATTCAACCCGAATTTTGCTGGAGGAAATTTATTCGAAATCCGTGAGCTTTTATTCCAGTCTCACGTTCAGCTCGCAAAGATTCGGCGGGCGAGTTCTACCCAAACAATTAAGGTATCTGGATAATTGGCTATGAATTCGGAACCAGTTATTTGCATTTAGTGGTAACGCGAATACGATATACCAGATTTGTCTCTCTCCTCGTCTTTCCCACCTCAAAAATGTAAAACCAGACTATGAAATTCCTTCTCTGCGATGTCCTCTTTCAGAAAAAAGGGGGAAAATGAATCGGAGCTTCAAACCAACCGAAATCCACGAATTCCTGTAATTTTGGTTTCAAATGTTGGAACTCGACCGAATATCTTGGAGCTTTTAGGCGCCACCAAATGCGTGTAACGTATACGATTCCAGAATTCTTGGTTTACTGTAATGTTCGAGGAAATGACGCAGTCTGAGTCTCGGAACTGGTCTATTCTCGCGACTTTATACGATATCGCGAAAAGTCCGAAGTTTCATATCGCGATACTTTTTTCCTAGCTTCTTTCGTTCTTCTTACCACCCTTATTATTATTATTACGAGCAATTACTCGACGAAAGTTTCCCGATGGTATCGGCTCTCCACCTACTTTGAACAGCTTTAACCCAGATAGATTCTGCACGAGTACCTACCAACATGTTAGATAACAGAGTTTCCCGTTCAACAGTTAAAAGACGATACGTTATTAAATTCGCCTCCATTCTCCCCAGCGGTATATAATTTTCATTGAATTTTATCAAAAATGGATCCCTATTTTCGAAAAAAATGAACGAAGTAGCGTAAATAATTAAGAAAAAAAAAAACTAATCGTGACATATGATAGATCTGATTGATATCTGCGGATCAAGAGCCTCGTACGTTATAGATCGGCTGCTTAACGTCGATTGAACAATCCAAGAAATCGAATTCCATTATATGGGCGCGTGGGGCTCCACCAAATCGGCTTTAAAAGTTTTTTTGGTCGGGGCAGTGGAAGATAAATCGTAGGCCTATTTGTCTTAACGTAGGAAGCCGGGGGACAGGTTAAGGGCTAGATATAAGGGAGCATGGGAAAAGCCAAGAGCCTGAGGAGTGAAAGGAGAGCGAGAGCTTTTCTCGGTAAGGTATCGTAGCCGCGTTCAATTCCCCTTATATTCATTCTACATCCTCCTTTCCGCGTTCTACGATCTACGTTCTTCGTTTTTGTGGTCTGAGGTCTGCGCCTCAGGACACAAGATTCTACGGACTATCGCGAAACTCGAGAAGTATCGGCGTCTCGACATCAATCTACGTGTCCCAGGTCTACCTTATCGCCAAGTATTTGTCCCGGGTCTACAAAAAGGGGAATAAATTCAGCTGGCTTCACTGTAAAACAGACGTGTTCGATTAGAATCGAATTTATTAGTCACTTCGAACGCGTGTTTCACCTTCTTACTCAAACTGTTCAAAAAATTTGGGGAACATTAACGACGGATAAGAATGACGAAGGGGTTTTTCCAAGGGATGAAAATTCTCACCTGAATAGCCAATTCGAAGTCCTTCTTCTCGATGGTTCCGCTCTGATTGACATCTGAAAAAGTTAACAAGCAATGTAGATGTTAATCGTGCGATTTGCAATTCTGATTAATCGAGACAGTCTTTAATTATAGACAAATTTCTGGGGCAATGCAGGGGAGGCCTGGTGCGTCTGACTAGAAACACAGCGGGTGATGAGAAGCAGCGGGGTCTGATTAAGCACTTACCATCCGCTAACATTTAGTCAATCGATTTATCTTCAAATAAAATGATTAATGAAGGTTTGATCTATGATACTAGCGCCGAGTAGAGCGAAGCTGTTCAAACTCTCAGATCCAAGGTAACGATCTGAGGTTCAACCCTCTAAGACGTTCCCCGCGCAGGTTTACCCTAATTACAGATTCTGTCCCCGAAATTATCACCGACGTGCCGGAGGATAAGATGAGGGTGAATTTCTTTCTTAACAGCTTCTTTCACCTCCGATAACAGCCCTTCAGTCAGAAGATATATGCTCGACGATTTTGCATGTAAAAATTGGCCGCGGTTGCCGTACGAATAAGTAAGTCCCCTCGTTCAGATAATTTGGAATTCGGTATAAGAAATCGCGATCAGAGTATTAAGGATATAAAAAGACGGAAATGGGGATGCTGGGGCCACAGCTATTCCAGAGTCCCGTAGGACGTTCGCCATTCATGTCAGAAGGTCTGAATCAAGCGTCATTAGTTTTGTTCGTGCGGTTCAACTTTTCGTTACCGACTTACACACTTTAGCCACTAAATTCGCCTTTCAGTTCATCCTCGCATTAAATTCTATAGAGAAAAATGCTATTAGAGATAGCTTATTGATTTTAAGGAGAGATTTGGGATTAATAGATTAAATAATTTGATTTACTATCGTCTAATATACGATACCATGTGATATTAACTTCTGGGCTCCGTGATATAAGCTTGTATCTATTTGTCGATCCGCATATCTATGAATAGTTTGTTTATCTATATATCGACGGGCGCGGATACAACCCATCAAAGAATAATGTTTAACTATTTCAACTTTGTTGATCTTAATCCTACCCTCTAACTTTCGAAGTTTGTAGCTCGCCTTGACTGATCGCAGAAGTGCATTCCGGCTTCGGCCGAGTTTTACGTCTTTAAACTTCGGTAAACCGCTCCTACGTTTCCCTGAAATATCTCCGCAATCTTTCGGAACGGAAAAATCGGGAGAAAATGGGAAAAAATGAAAGATAAAAGAGGAAAGAAGAGAGGGGAAGCACCGGGGAAACTTCTAATTCATTCGATAACGACCACGACGTACGGGGGGTTGAATTTTAGTCAGCTTGAGTAGACTGGAGTAAATCGGAGCATATACATAGACCGAGCAAAGGAGTAAAATAGGGGTGGCTTCACCCCTTTGGCTAACGAAACCTCCGAGGCGTGATGGCCGTCCGACACTCTCTCAACGATCCCCTTTGCTATTGTTTACGATCTTCTTCGAAGCTACCATAAATAGGTATCCGTAGTTACGTAGGTAGGTGTCCCAGAGTTCTGCCATCAACCCGATATGGTTTTACCCTGCAGGAACGGAGGGCCCCAACCCCGACCCGAGTCCCAACCCCAATCTCCAAACCCCCAACCCCCGACCTATGGAATTCCTTACGGAGAGATACGAGACGTGTCCTTGTGTTCAGCTTACCCGCAAGGATAACCTTGATTTTTTCGAATCGCTTCACTGTGTTTCTAGAAATATCCAACCGGGTGGTGCTTTTGCACAAGGTTGATTCAATCTTCCGGCTGATCGTTTTGCCGGAAGTCTGTTATCCTTCTATTCTATTTTTTATTTTATTTTTCTCCATCACTTTTCCGGGTGCAATTCCTACGGGATTATATATCTGCCTGTATACATGAGCGATGTGTTTAGGTATACATGTGTGTATGTATATTTGCGGTAATGCAAATGACAGCTGTGATATCATTCGAGTTATAAATTGAGAGGATTGTCTCTTGAAGCAATTACAGGGGGAATTGTAAGCCGGAAAATGTTTGCGTTTAGATTTCATCAGAAAGTTAACAAACTTCGGTTCGACTGTCGAGAAGTTTTGAATGAAATCTTGATTAGTATGTATTTAATTAACGTGTAGTGAATTAGGGGTGGATTGATTCAACTATAGGTATGCATATATGCGTGTGAAATCGGAAATTCAATATTTGAGATCTGGTTTTATTTTTTTTTTTTGTTTCACTTTTCTTCAATAAAAGTTTCTTAGTTAGTATCGGCTTCAGCTCACCGAAGAAGACGTTGAAGACGTAGAGTAGCTTGTTTTTGCGGAAATCTGAGATCGGCATCTTGTTGCTGGAACAGAAAACGAAGACGAGGTTTTAATTAATTGATTAATTATAATAAAATCATGAATTTTTCGTACACCGCAAAAAGGCGGAGCGATGAATTCGTCGGGTGAATTCTAGATGGGATTAAATCACGAGTTCGTATTCGGTTAATCAAATGCAAATTTCTTCATTAAATTCTTTGAACGTGGTTCAAGGTGTTCGAATTTTTTTTCCAACGTCGTCATATCGATTGGATGATAAATTTTCTTTAGTTTAAATACCAATGAGTATAGTAATGATGATAATGACGATAATGAGCCTGTAGCAGAGTTGTAAAACCGGGATACCGTTTTCTAATTCAACATAAATGTATTATATTACAAGTTTTGGATAATAAGAAGCCTTTAAACTAATTTATTAACTCAAAAGTTTATCTCTCCGGCATTGTGGAACTTTTCTTTTACTACAGCGATAATAACGAATCGAGTTTTGAAGCTTTTGGCTATTTTACCCCACCGTCACGGGGTATAATAAAGCCTGAGATTTACGGGCGGTAATCTTAAGACTTGTGGAAAATTTATGTTTATCAACTAAAATCTTAATCCGTATTTCAAGAATAATATTATCATATTTTGGTTAACCTCGTAATAAGAATTCATTTTATTCGGCACCGCGGGTAATCCACCTTTTCACAATTATCTTTTAAACTCGCCGAATCGTTCCTAAAACTCTCTGATTAATTCAAAGCTGTAAAAAAAAATATTTCTTCCGGGTAGAATTTTATTAACAAAAAAAAAAAAGGATGAAAAAAAAAAAATAAACCGTTCATTATTAATTTATCATCGAATGGAATATTCAAACGCGTACAACTCTCGTCATAACCATATTTATACTATTTTTTTTTATCAAGGCAAACCGCATCCCGTATGACACAGATATCTGCATTCGATAGATTATCCTGTCAATTAATAATTGCTTTCGCAGTTTGTCACGCGATATTTATTCTTCACTCTCCGATAAATTTCGCGTGCAAAATCGTAGCGAATTTTTCCGAGGCTGTTTGTTGTTCGGGTAAAAAAAATCCGACGCCATTTTATTGCGAGGAAAGTATGAAAAAACTAAGAAAAGCGTTTGTTCGTAACTCTTCGATTATATTATACGAGAATCCGCGGGGAAGGAAAATCGCCCGACCTGCAGCACACGTAGCACGGTGCAGAGGTAGGTGAATTTTTCAACTCTCCAACTCTCGAATCCTGAAGCAATAGATTCGAATCTCCGACAAATTGAAAGCTCGGTGTGAGTTGTGACCTCGTATCAAAGAGACGCCATTCTCAGATCGGGTCGCGAGACCTTATTCTGTAGAATTTTTATAAAAATCATTCTATTTATAATAGCGTGTGTATATAAGAGTTTCCCTCGATATCGAATAGTCGGGAGAAAAAGCTCGAGTCTGAACCCTTCTCGCCCGATTCAAATTTCTGTATATATATTAGATGCGCGATATCGTATAACGACGTGGTATGTACGTATTATTATTCGCAATGCAGATATCGCCAAAGTTTCGATATAATAAACTTATATGCCTTATAGTGATCTCAGATATTTCCTCGATAAATGAAGACGTAAGCTTGCACAATGTACAATGGAACAGAATTTACTCTACAAACTGCACCGAGAGTAAGTATATATAGGAAAATGTAGAACAGCTGTATACCGTCATAATGCAAACAGATAGAATCGCATATCATCTCGGAAAACGTAACATGTTACATTTTGGCTTGACAGTTTCTCTCCGGGAGATATGACAGCTTAGTTATCTCGTTCCCATTAGCTACTCGAGCCTAATGACACGAGCAGATTACGATACGTGTACCTCGATATAGGAATATATTTTATAAATTAATAAACGTTAAATTGACAAGGGAGTTATTTCACTTTGTATCATATTCATGAAGTAGACTACAGCTGTATAGATATAGGTATGTAGTACTACGTAGAACGCAGGTAGATAATAAAATATACGAGCTCGACTAGCAGCTTTTTTCTTTTCTCCCTCCTTTGTTTTTCTTTTTTTTTTTCAATTTTTCTTTCCTTTTTAGATAAAAGACTGCGGAGCTTTGGGTGGTAAAACATTGATCGAACAGATTACGTGTTTCAGAGTTTAAAAATATTATGGAAATCTCTAAAAGAACTTTTTTTGTTATAGGCGACGGAGCTTTTATCTGTACCTATGGCTTTTACTTCTTCGTTTTTGTTTGTTTTTTGTGTGTTTTTTTTTTTTTTTTACGGATCGGCAAATATATTTTCACGGAAGCACGTCAACTTTTTTTTTTGTTATCAGTAATTGATGTATTTCTGCATGTATATATACAATATACACGCGATGCACTTATGTAGGTAAAAGCTAACAGGGTAAGAAAAATAGTGAAAAATATCCTCTGCGTGCTTTTGGCAAGGTGGGTAATACCCAATGGTCTATACAGCGAGACGTGACTATTCTCTTTATACAGAGTAAAAAGGGGGAAGGAAAATAAGAGGAAAAAAAAAAAAAAGAAATGGTAGACAAGAAAAATAAGAAGAAGAAGAAGAAGAAGAAGAAGAAGAAGAAGAAGATGAAGAAGCATAAAGCGTGGGTAAAATCTGTGGTTCAACGAACACGGTAAAGACCGTCTGCAGCAAAGAGGAGACCTGCGGGGTAGTCTTTTTCCCGAGACAACGGGATATAGTGAAAGATCGTAGATTTCTAACGACGAAGATATTTCTGGTGTTCCATCTCGGAGTGTTGGCTTAAATTCTTGCAAGATAACGAAAAAAAGAAAAAAAGAAACGAGAAAGAAGAAAAAAAAAGAAGAAAGATGTTCGTCTCCGCGCGGGGAACTCGTTCAGTTTTATTAGACGTTTACATTTTGGTAATGGTGATGCGGGGTGGGTATACATAACAAAACGGTACAAGAAAAATGATCTAGCCAAAAACGAGGAGCGAGAAAACCGGGGTGGGCCGCAGAGAAAAAAAAAAAAAAAAGAAAAAAAAAGGAAAACGTGAAAAATAAATGCGACAATTTTTCATTTTTTTTTTTTGTTGCCAATGACGTGTGGAACAAGTGGGGGTTCTTTCGCAGACACGACGGAGATCGACTTTTAGCCGGTGAAAAAATTGTCCATTATTTAAAACCCGTTTTTGTGTTAGAAAAAAAAGACAAAAGAAAAAGAAGAGAGAGAGACTTTCTTTGTTTTTTTTTTTTTTTGTTTTCTTCTTTTCTTCTCCCTTACAAGAACCCTAGTATAATACAAGGTAATGGGTAACATACTTTAGAGCTTTATTTCACGACGATATATGTATACGCCACATCTCGCTCGTTGACAGAATTTTCATACCTTAAGGGGAACCCTCACCCCTAAGGCTAGCACAGTAATGTGAAAGCTTGTAAATCCTGATTATCTCGCCATTATACGAATGAATAACTAATAGTAAAAGGACGGCCCCGTATTATACAGTCGAGGATATTAACAGCGTCCCAATATCGCGTGTTCTCATGGTCGGACACGACTCACGTCCCTTTTTTCACACGTATGGAAATCGCGAGGCGTGATAGAGGCCATATACATATGTATACACCCGTAATTACATAGCTTTTGAGAGTATCCTGAAGTATACTTTACCACAGGATTTTTTATTCCCTTTATTTTTTTCCATTTGTAATAACAGGAATAATTATTTTCTTAATAATATTTCATTAATTTCCCTCATTACCGAAAGCTCGTTATATTTCTTGGGAGCGTAACAATTATATCGTTTCCATTCATTTTCACGGCTGGGTATGTTCGTTATGATAATTACATTGTTCGAAATTAAACATCCATTTCATAAATTTCTTTCAATATATTATAACGATCTCAAGTAAGATCAAAAATAAGAGGACGAAGATGGAGAAAAAAGAAAACAAAAAAAAAAAACTGATCATTATTCTCCTGCATATCCCTTCGAAGTATACACATAATAATAATAATAATAATATGTATTTACTTTAGCCCCATGGATTGAAAAGAAAAGGGGGTTTATCTAACCCCTGTGAAGAAACGTGTCTAGAAAACCGTGAAACTCGTTTTATCTACCTATATTTTATATATATATTTATATATCAGGTAATTATAAAAGGGGGGAATATAAATTCTATCGGCTGTAAGTCCGTGATGAAAATAACTAGTCGAGGTTGTATAACGATGATAAAAAAATATTGAAAAAATAGCAAAAAATAAGTAAAATAATAATGAATATAAATAGATACGATCAATATATGTATAATATGCAGAAAGTATAATATATATATAATATATAGATATATATTAAACCGACCTTGGTTAATATACACAGGCTCAGATTCATGCCTATATATAATATGTATATATAAATATATATGCAGGAACCATCTGGCCTGAAAAATTGTACCTATTAAATACAATTAATGTCTCAACGTACATATGTACATACATACTTACTTACCCTACTACCTACCTACCTATATAGTTCACGAGTAACAAAGCTTTTACTTTTTACACATATATAATACCTAGTATGAAAACGCTAATTTAATTCGAGCTTTACGTTGCCTTGGTTACCAACGGGATAATTAAGATAGAAGAATTATTCGCGAGGGTTAAAAGTAAGGGTGCATGGGTATATATACACATATGTACACGCACGTATATACCTCGGTAAATGGTTCTGGATTCTTGATATCGTGTATAGAGACATAAGAAATCTCTATCTTACCACGATATGTGCATTTATATTTATATATATATATATATATATCTATATATCCGTATCATGCTTATATATGTATGTCTATTGCTATATATATATAAAAGTCAGTTGGAAACAAGGTGAGACCCTAAGGGAGAAGAATACACAAAGGGGAAACGAAATGGCGAACCATGTAGGTTAGAACGTGAATCTCTTCGGTTTTTTTTTTTATTTTTTTTTCTACTTTTCACTTTTTCTCCCTTTTATCTTTTCCATATGAATACCTTCTCCCTTCTCTTGCGTATCGGTTTTCTCCAATTTTTATTTATTTTTTCTTCTTCTCTTTCTACCTCTCTTCTCACTTTCTTTATTCTTTATCTTTTATTAGGAAAAGCTCTGCTGCGTATACATGCATGTATAATACGATCTCGTTAATATTAATACGAGGAAAAATATATGAAACTTTATTTTACAACACGCGCATGTGTTTCCATATTAACCGTGTATACATATGAGTTCAAGTTGTAAAGTTTTATACGTGAACGAAATAGCGTGTCTCGAAATATTTCAAAATTCCACGCACGTTGTCGCACATGTCGTATATACCTAGGAATGGAAGGGAAATTACGGAACAGTCTCTTTCCCCTACCGAAAACCAGAAGGAAATGAAACAAACCCAAAAGAGGCAAACAAAAAGGAAGAATGGATAGATAAAGAAAGGAGGAAGAAAAGAAAGAAAAAAAAGATAAAAGAAAAAAAAAAAAACTAAAAAAGAAAACAGCGAGAGGAAGTCGTGCGGAATTTTTATACCCACACGCCATTTCGTATGTAGGATGCAAACTCTGAGGACATAGCCTCCTCCTCTTTCGAAGAGAACTCTGGAACTTCAATAGATTTTATATTATTCCAAAAAAAAAAAATAAGAAAAGAAAAAAAAAATTTGAAAAAGATGGAAACGTTCTTTGACTATTATTCGACGGGACGTGAAGTGAATTATTATATAAGTCGTAAATGATATTCGGAATTTTGGAACATAGAAAAAGAAATCCCGGCGAGATGCTCCGGGAACTATCGGGTCACCGCATCCTATCAACTAAACCAATAAGAAGAAATTGGTTCCCAGTTCCCCTCGGGGGGTTCATCTACTCGAAATTTTCTATTCTTGAATATAGCGAACATCCTGAAGCAGAGTCTTGCGAGCAAACGAGGGGCGGTTTAACAACACATCGGCATTGGGATGGTACATCGCAATTGGCAAATGTGCAGAAAAAGGATCGTTAGATCGGCTCACAAAGAACGAAAAAAAACTTAGACCGTACCCTCCTCACGTTTAGATAAATAGACATGTTTACTACATCTACCTTAAACCACTAGGTATCTTGTACAGTTGTATTATTTATAACTACTACTACTACTACTACTGCAATTGGGACAAAAAAGGGTAGAAAATTTAGAGGGAAGACGAGCGAAGCCAGTTGCTAACTTCGAGAGCGCAAAAACAATGGGGTTGAACATGTATACATGTCGCATACTGAATAGCCTATACTTGCGGCTGCTGTCTCATATCTGTCACACATTGTACCCTTAGATGTACAGTGAGACTAATATAATATAATATATCTACGTGCGAATTATATTATATGTGAAAATTTCGAGCTTTTTTCATTTTCAGATCGTGAGCTTTGGTCAATCCATAGATTCTCACCCTTAAAAATGTCGCGTTAGAGTTTCGGCGAGTCTCACATTGAAAGGATAGTCTCTTTGGTCAATTTGCGCCGCAGGATTTTCCTCGAGAAATTTTTCGCTGTCCATCTATCCGAATTTCTTTTATTCGCAAGATTTCGGAAGATATGGAAGTTTTTATGATCTCCAAATCGCGGTTCTTCTTCACCGTTTCCCAAAGCTTGGCATATTTCCTTCAGCTCTCGTTTCACCAGGAATTCCAAAAACCATTTCATCGAGTATCGGCTTGAGAACGAAATCAGCCCTCAACTCAACTAGGTATTTCTACAACCCTGCGACAAGTGAGCTTTTCGTGTCTCGATCTACGGATTCTTGTTCACACATTTGATGTCAGAACTTTTTTACACGTAGAACCTGCACTTTTGGGGTTCAGAAGTTAAATTAAACGCTTTAAACTCGTTTATGAATTTCTGTTGCATATTTGAGGTGAAACTTTCGTCAGTTAATGTATGCAAATGTCACTTGTCAGAGGCATACGAGCTGGTTTTACTTCATCCTAGAAACTGCTGGTAACACCAGCACAGATTTACCTCGAATCTAGCAAAATTTCTCTAGCAAAATATAGGTGTAACTCATCCCGCGATTATAATATCTGCGAAACTTAATTCCGCAGAGATTTTACCCGTACGAAGTTATAAACTAACCGAATTACTCGTCTAAACATAAATAATACAAAATTTCGGACTTTCTTGACTTTGGCAGACGGATTTATGCAGCTAACTAGATCGAAGGAATCCGGGGAAATAGTTCGCCACTTGTAATTACAAGTTTGAGATGAAAATTAGCCAGCACAAGGAACAGACGACTCCTTTACTTCGAGTTCTTCGTTAGTTGGAAGGAATTTAGTTATTAGTACGTCGGAGTATATTAAGTTGATAGGCAAAAACTTGCGGGAACTTTTTCGAAGCTCCGCAGAGTTCTTCGAGGATTCCTGATTTATGTATCTTCGAGTTACCTTCCGCGGGAATCACGCCCTTGTACACTTAATGAGAATTTTTTAATGGCCTCTACGAACTTCGATAAATGCATTCCCAGAGCTTTTTCATCAATTTATTGTTAAACCAGACTCAATTATTCACGATTAATTATACGCGAGAACAAATTGCGATAGTCAAATGCCCAACTAGATGCACATTGAACCCTCCATTCTGCAACAACTGTTTATTCACTGGCTATAAGGGTGTTTAATCATTTTATCGTATTATACAGCTTCCACACCGAACAATAGGAAGTCGACGAGGCATTTTCTCGGGTCTTCCGAATCTCTAGACAATTACTTAATTACTCAACCCACGCTGATGCATCGGCGTAGAAAGATGGATGAATCTAGAATTGAAAGTTCGCTTCGTTTTTATGAGAATAATGATTCGCGTGTAAATCAATTCGCAATCGATTAGCTGAATCTTGATTCGCATTGCCGAATGATTACCGAAAGCTTTTAAGCAACCGTAATGCAAATATCTACCGTAGAGATTTGGAAGCAAGTGTTGCGGAGGACAGAGGTAATGGATAAAAAGAGGAAACGATTCTCTGCGAAGATCCGCTCGAGCTTTTGGTCCATTGTGTTTCTCGCCTAGGTTGACTCGAATCGCTTTGGTTTTGAACAAAGGTAAAACCCGTCACCGCAGCAGCCACGAGCTTATTAGGAACTTTCGCGGTAAATTAAACGCGAATTTAAACAAAGAAATACAAGAAATCAACCCTTCTGCGTTGAATATACCGTCGAGATATAGGGGTTGAATTTTATGCAAAAAATATGCGGAGATGAGAAGGAATTCCAACTATCGTTGGGTTTCATAAAGTTGTATCAATACCCGATATACAAAAAGGAAAAGAAAACTCGAAAAACTCGTTAATGGAATTTAAAACATACCCCGTGTGTGAGAATTTATCGGGGTCTGGGAAATATAACGACGTTAAAGCTACAGAGGGCATAATTCACGGATGACAGTTTAATGTCTCATTGTCAGCTCCGGCACAAAAAGGGTCCAGCTTAATTGGACAAAGATTGAGACAGCGGACACCTAATAGACATTGGGTAAGGATGATCCGGTATATATTCCGGGCTTTTCTCCCGATTCTCTAGCCATCTTTTTCTCATCTTCTTCTTCTGCTTCCTCCTCTTATTCTTCTTCTTCTTCTTCCACTTCTCTTTCATCGAACTGAGAAAATCGTTAGGTATAAGGAAGGTAGAGCTTAATTCCCCGAGGGAAGAATCCACTCGGTGAACAACTCCTTGGCGGAGGCGCGATACCCTTTGAGCAGTAATTGACACTCTAATTCGATATTCCGCGAGGGGCGTGAAAACGCTCTGTATAAACAATGATAACCGAACTTCGGTGCGTTTTTCATCGAACTTCATGGTTTCCTTCGTTATTTTTCTTTATCTAAAAAATTCCCTCTAATTTATACGACTTCGCTGATACCGAACTCCCTTAACTTCGATATCTCGACGAGTTAGCGGAAGTAAAAGAAGTTTGCCAAAAACTTTTAGTCCTCCTTTCCTCTTTTTCCTTTTTTTCGGGGAGAGATAAAAATGTCACCCGGTACAGAGGCGGGTGTCGAATATCTCGGAGGGGCAAAATTTATACGCCTAATACGGATTTGGAGAGAGAATATCTATGTATGCGAAAAGCAGACTACGGATGACGGAAGGTGGAAAGCGCAGAAAGCGTAAGGATTGACACGCGGGCCTCTTTGTCGCTTAGTCGTTTTGAATCCCGTCATCTTGATGGAATATATTTTGCTTACGATTCAATTTCACCGTGAAATTCATCCCTCGGAAAGCTCGCGCGACCCCCGCCCGACCCTACAGATTATAGAGTCACAGAATTACACCCCAGCACTTTGTGACTTACGTTATTCAAAGACCTGAATTTAGACAGATTTATAGACCCGCGAAGCACGTGTACCCACACATAATTATTCCCAACTAAATCTACTACGTCTTCCGGAACTACGTGCGAATTTAGTCTCGTAGAGAAGGTAGCGAGGTAATAAGAAACTTATTTTTTCTTTTTAATGGAGTAATAAACCTCTACGAGACGCTATATATTTCAAAAAAATGAATAAAGATCGTTCCTTTGTGATAAGTGCGAGTCTATACGACGGGTGAAAAAGTACGCGAAAATATACGTATCAAACTTTGAGTCTGAGAGTTTAATCCACTCGCGAATTCTCCGAAGATCGACTTAATTCGCATTTGGTATGCTGGATGGAAGATTCGCCAATGTTCCGTGGGATGATTATCCAAATTCGCGCCGCTGTACCAAGGTGAATCAGCGAACGTGTCAATTCCCAATTTTCCCTTTAAATTTTCCGCGAGAATATCCGGGGAGAGATTGAAAAAATTAGAGTCGATATTTCACTAAAATTTCAAAAACCGTTCGGGTCTCGATATATTGGAAAAATAAAAAACAAAAAGAAAAAGAGAAGAATGAAAACCATCGATCGCCCGTTGATTAGCTGGGTAAATATACGTGCTTACGTTGTACATACGTGTATGTATGGATACATGGATACATGTATAATGTATATATGACGAAACAAGTTTGGTTTAGATTTGGCCTGCGTCTGTTCGATTTCCGTTGAACGCTCTTACGTTTACGTTACGTAGTAGTTCTAAATCCGTTCGGTTACGATTTCTGATCATCTAATATCCTTCCATTGAGCTTCCACTCGATTTCTTGTTCTGACCTCTTTCCGAAAGGACTCGAATGTCTGCTTTTTCTCACAGTTCAAGAGACTTGCTACACATACATAATTCAAAGTATACTTTTTATCCCGCACTTCTTACACAGCTAAGATTCTATCAAAAGGGTCTTAGAAAAAGCTCTGTAGACAAATAATTTCATCGGTAAACATATCTCGAAGATAAATTAGATCAAATGATCTCTTCGTTTTTTTTTTTTCTCTTTTTTTCTCCTTCTCGAAAATATTCTTCTCTCTTCACATGTGTGTATAATATGTGAATCGTATAAGCTGCAGGTAACATATTGTAGAATACTGAGAAGAAGAGAAAAAAAAATAAGTTTTTGATTTGGCTTTTTTTTTTTTTGTTTTTTGTTTTGTTTGGAGGAGGCTCTAAGACGGTTTACGTTATTGGCGTGCAGATAAAAGAGAGCTAAGTCTTTCGCTACCTAAAGTAAATATTGAAAACTGATTTCAAGAAACATTCCTCGGGTTCTGTTTATTTAACTTTCCATATACCGAATCTACGGGCTCGTAGACACAGGCTCTCAAAACCTCAACGATAAAATCATACAGGGCATAATATTAAATTTAGAATAATTTTATCATCGAATATATAGGCAATTAAATTCGAACGAATATAGAACAAAAAAAAAGGAGAAGAAACGAAAAGCTCGGAGGCATACATCATGTATGATAGGCACCTTCAACTTTCCGACGTGCAAACTCCTAAGAATATTAACTATTCAACTCCGGGATTAATACTCAATTTGGCACGCGATCCTCAACGCTGCAACTATTATTCGCGAGTCGTACTCATACGCGATAGAAACTTCTGGGTCAATGCGGGAATATCTCTGTAGAGAAGATCCTCGGAGATTAAAACTGTTCAATGTGCAGATTCGTACACACTCAAAGCTTTCGTATCGAGTAAGCAGTTGGAAATTTTAACGACAAAAATTTCCTTTCGTATAATATCCTCCGTAGTAGATTATTTTTTGATATCCGCTATTCTGAACTTCTTGACAACAGCTCAGATTCAAATTTTGCACATTTTACTCCCCAATCTTCACCTCAGCTTTTTCGCACAAAGGAAAATTAAACTGATTCAACCCTACCGCGATTTAAGCTCTCCACGTATACGCATACACGTATATACATATATTTGCGTATACATGTACAACGTGAATACAAAACATTGTTCTTGTTTTATTCAAAAAGCTTTTGTTTCGAAATTTCATACGCTGGCGTATTGAGGGGGCGAGATATTAAACAGGGTTGGACCATAGCCTGAAGTAGATCCAGAAAGCTGAATTCCGCTAGTATAAGGCTGCTGTAGCGGAGCGTGTGCTTGCGAGGACAAGATAAGTTAATGGATAAAAGGCTCACTCGTTCGAGGTATAGGTAGAACCGGGTATAACACAAACTGAGGATTTGTATGTAGTAAAAGGGCGCAGCTAGAGCTTGGGAGGAATAAAGCGGAAAATGGAATGACAAGAAACGTATAGTTCGCCAATCCCCTTTATATGGAAATAAATTGATGCTGGCTCTGGACCGAGACCAAAAACTGTTAAAACGGATCTCCAAAATCTAGGGTCCTCGAACTCGATATTCTGAGGAACAACCAAGTCGCAGACACTTTTCTGCGTTACGAATCTACGGCCTCACGTTCGAGCATTCGGACGGGAAAGGGCGGACAGATTTTTAAAGTCGATATACCTACTCGCCCCGAATTTTATATCAACTTACAAATCTGCTCCGAGAATGTTTCGAAAAAGGGGAACGGAAATCCACTCGTGAACCTATCCCTGAATAAAGGGGAAGGCCGAGTAACGAGGTGGTTCCCTTTGCCGTCCGCTTATCCCTTTTATGGAAATGGATAATGCCGAGTCCGGATTCGGCCTACCACCAAAATAGTTTAAGTTCACCTCGAAATTTCGCAAATCTGTGGCGTGAGCTCGGATGAGTTCCTTTGGACGAAAATTAATCCGCGGAAAACGGGGGAAAAATGGAATAAAAATTTGCTAGAGGACGCGGTTTTGGTTTTGAAACAGCGAGTATAAGGAAGTTAGAAAAAAGCCATCGAAAAGGGAGCGGAAAATTGAGCGACAAAGTGGTTTGGCTTGGCATCTCCTCAGCTATTCCCTTTATGGATATAAATTGGCACCCCGAAGCACCGGAAAAGACGTTGAAATCGGCCTACAAAATTCGCAGATTTCTCTCATGAATGAAGGCTGGGGAAAAAGCGGTCGAAATAAGATCTATGACGGCACCCTTCGGCTCTAAGGGTGAAAAAATGTATGAGCCCGTTCCGAGGCAAATACCATAAAATCTTCGGGCCAAGACACACGGCATGCAAAAGCTCAGGGATGAACTAATGACCCGAATGAAAATGAATTCCCGATTTTGAACCAAAATTCTTTCAATTTTCATCAAACTTCGCCCTACATTTCTCGATAAGGCATTTCATCAGCATTAGGAGAAACGAGCTACCCTATGGCGAGCGTAAAACGTGGGTGTGAAAAAAAGGGATTGGAAATATCTGGAAACCTTGTGAGGTTTTTCAGCGATGGAAAATATCGCCTGTACTTTGAGATTTTTTTTTTTTTGTTCACCTTATATCTATGTACGCGTAAGAAGAGATCTACGGTAGGGATTTATGCGAGGGAAAACTTCTTGATGCAAGTATGCAACAGAAAATAGCCTCCCTGATAAGGGGCTGGTAACCGGAACTCAAGGTGTTACCTTGCTCGTGGAGAATGGAGCATATAAAGGATTGCCATGGGGATAAAGCTCCGAGGCTTTTCTACTCGGCTACCACAAAGGGAGAAGACAACCCTCTTTCTCTGCCTCGCTAACTCTTCATTCGTGATCGTAATACCTGCACTGAGCTTTTTACATATTTTTACATATACGTGCCGATCTTTAAGTCGAGCAGATATACATAGCGTCTGTAATCGCGAGCGTAAGCCTAAAGTTCTCGGCTTATAATTCATCCCTTTCTCCATTCACTTGCGAAGTCTTAGCCATACATAGAATTTTTCTATATCAAGTTCTGCACCAGCGTATCCGTATATATATACATATATGTGGGGAAATCTATAGCAGCAGAAGTTTCCCAGACGTAGTACGTCTCTAAGAATTGCCTTTCCAGCGAGAAAAGCGTATTTTTGAAAAGTGGCGAAAAATTTCCAAGCGAAAAGTCGGTCTTCTTATTCTTGTGGTATAAATTCTGGAGTGACATACCAGACGGTATCCATGGTGTGCGTGTAGGTACAATACATATCAGGGGCCTGTAGTATGGCAGAAGTTAAAAATATGGTAAATAACATAAGGATAGGACGATAAATGTCGAGAATTTACATCCGGGTGTGTGGAATGGGGTGAAATACAATTTTCAAATATTTACGAAGAACGAAGCAGCCCCGTTCGTATGTGTGTCAGTCTTATGGAATATCTATATATGAAACGCCTCGGGCATCAAGGTCCGCATTAATTATAAGATTCCGAAAGTGGATCATCTTGAATATACATATACCTAAGCTGGAGAGAAAAATTCGTTTCAATATTTTCATCCAGACCCGTAAAATTTCTTGGTAAATTTAACCGGCTGACTATTTACGAAAAATGTTACGGGTAATATTCCCAGAGTACTATTCTCGACCCTTGCAATCCTCTTCGAGACGCTTTACCTCCTCATGTGTGTATTACATACTATTTTCAAACTGCGGGGGAGATTCGTACGAGTAAACGAGAATGAGAATGAGAGAAATGAAAAAGGCAAGGTGAAAAAGGAAGAGGAATAAAAGGAGGTATATTGCCTGAATGTGATGAAAATCCCTCCACCTGAAATGAGCTTTCGTATCCATCACGAGTAAGACTTTCTGTATTACCGGAGAATTCGGTGCTAAATTGAAGAATGGAAATTCTCGAGGTGCTGTATTTACCATAATGTAAATATCACCTTAAGAGCATTCGATTTTAGGGCTTAAAATTACTCTGAATAACTTTTACGACGACAAGAAAGCTTCTCGATGAACCCTGATAGTTGAAAGTCATTTCGAACTATACATCCCCCATATTCAATGGGAAAATCACTCTTTCCACGTATTCTGGAATAACTGATTCACGTATTTTGTGCTTTTGTAGGTCGCGCGATCTCCCCTTTTCTCATTTCCGAATTTCCAGACCGTTTTTCGCACCCTCTATTTCAAAAGTCGAATTATAGAGCCTATAATTTTGAAGACAGACACATGTATAATATCCTGGAGAGGGTGGACCGCCTTTTCACGAAACACGAGGCTAGTTATCAGCTCGAGATAGAGAATAAGGGAAAGGAAGACGTCACACCGAACGATGGAGAGAAAGAGGAATAAAAAAGGGGAAGAAACCCCGGCGAAAAAAAATGTTGGGGGTTCCCTCCAATCTCGCAGCTGCTGGTTGTGTTCATCGACGCGTAACTTGGGAGTTACTATACGTATACCGCGTGAGAGAGCTTTTCTTTAAGCGCGAAATCACCTTAAATTTTTTCTCAGCATCGACGAACTTTCATCACAAGATATCCCGAAGACGAGACCCTAAATTATTTTCGAAAATGTCTTCTATCCCTTTTTTTTACCCTTTACACTTTTCGGAAAGTATAATTCGAGATACCAAAAGCTCTGTGTCTCGTTTCGTTCACCGTAAATACGTAATGGTATTCCAAAGTCCGGCAGTATTGTCCCTCACTTAATAAAATGAATCTTCACGGGTACGGAACACCTTGGTGTGCTATAAAATTTATTGCTGTCGTTTTAGATAGCAATTTCTCAGTAATGTGGAAGACTACGATGTCTGGACATGCTACGTTGGGACGATCGCATCATTCTCTTTTCGCACAGATATACGTTCTACGAAAGCACAAGAGCAGCCAATTTCCGATAAGATGATCGATGAATTTATTGCCGGACTAAAGTCTGACCGTATTATACACACAAATGAACAAAACCTTTTTTTTCCGACTTTTATATGACAAGCTAACGACTCTGAGGTAAACGTCTTTCATTGTATCGAATCGGCGGAATCTCAAGTGGAATCGTGATAAGTTTGAGGCGATTTGGAACCCGTCCGACGATGAGAGGGATTTAATTCAATTGAATCATCACCGAGCGAGTTGAGTCAAAATTCACTCGGAATCAGGTAGCTACCTACTGATTAGACTCAGTCCTTAGTTAAGCAAATTTCCTTAAATTTAATTGGGTTTCGTGTTTAAATAATCCCGATAGAATATCCTACTGGCAAACTGATTCCTCCAGCTTTAAGGAATTTACTCTATGTTTACACGAGGGAATCTAGGGAAGGAAAGCTCCCGTTGATACTCCTTCGCTGCGCTGGGCCAGAGAAATTCGAGGGATCAGTGAGAATCTGATTCAACGATAGGAATCTGGAGAAATTGAGATAATCGAATCATGAGAGTATAGTTTTGACCCCATATGAAATAAAAAGCCCGAGGGAATAGAAATCGCGATAAAATAGAATGGAATAAAAATTTCAAGGAATAAGAGATCACCGTCGACATCTCTAATTCAGGATTCAATTATTCTTTCGATTTTTATACCAATTTTCTCGTTTTTCAAAGCATTTATCAAATTTGTAGGAAATGTTAGAAAATTTCTGAGCCAGCCAGCGACGGGTGCAAGGGATGACAGATTAATCCAGTCAAGTTGTTCACCTTGTCACTAAAATTGTCAGCTAATTCAGCAAACTGATGATAAATTGGAAAGCTCGCCTCAACAAACTTCTGGAGTTTAAAGCAACGTGGACCCTCGGATGAACTTCGGTAAGCCTTGGGTTTCTGCTTAACGGTGAGGAAGCACTGTTATCAATAGTTGAACACGGCAATCTGTCCGAACGATCGTTAATTAACTGATCTTCAAATCTTGTCTCAAATATCTCGAATCATAAGGTTCGCTTTCTTCTCTCGGCGGAGGCAGAGGTTTTTCTATCGAACGAGAATTCCCGGATTCAATTAGTTCCGATGTAGATACCATGTCCCAATTTATTATCACAATCGCCTTCCAACTATCCGATATAATTGTTAATGAATACGTTATAGTCGAAACCCAGTTACTACCGGAACAGTGTTTCAAGCATGCAATGGGAATACGTAATTAAACCGAAGTAATTAGCCCAGCTTCAGGCTCATAATTATTATGAACCACACGGTTCTATCGGAGGAATTAATTTTACAAATTCATATCTGCAGTCGGGGCACGAAGCGATATGCAATTCTATCGGAACGAAATCCGAAAACGGGTGCTACGACCCTTCGAGATCGCATTATCACATGCTATCAGAAGTTTAGAGAAAAAAAAGCTCGACTGCAATCCAGAAGATGAACCACGTGGAACGGAAAGGAAAAAGGAACAAGGCGCGTTTGATTACACATCAAATCCTACGAGGAAAGCCGGTGCAAATCGAGCTCTGAAGATCGTTTGTGGGATTGGACTGCAGCAAGTCGTAAACTAGACGCAGTAACGACGTATATGCAACAAATGGCGAGCATTTCCCGGAGCTTTTAATCCTTGATTCTATACTTCGTTATTCATCTCGTTACGCGTATTCCTGTGAACGTTGATCTGCGATGGGAGAATATTTTCGTCTCTTGGCATTCGACGAATTCGCGAAGGCGAATGCAGCGCAGCCTAAAATCTCCCGATGGCTACCATAGTCCATCGGGAGTCTGTCCGTGACTTGAGCTTGAATAAAAGAGGATTGAACGTAATTATGTGTAGGGTAAAGGATCTGCGGGAGGTCCTGGATCTGGTAGCATCGTAGGTTCGAGTGTGGGTCGCTTTTGTCCCACGGGAGCTTTTCAGACCTTGCCGAATGCAGTTAAGAGAAAACTTTACGATTGGCTCTGACTAGTGCTGCAGGGAGTTACAGTCTTCAATTAATTCTCAGTGAAACAATTCGAAACCTGAGACGCGCCTCGCTCCAGGATCTACAAAGGCCCTGGACAGGATCCTGTACACAATTGGTCCCGAAAAACTTGCGCTTGATTGTTCTGCGGACGTAAGCTCCGGATTATCCCTAATAGATTCAAACCGATGAATATCGATCCCTTGCTTGTCCTACAAACAAGCTGCTACTCTATACGCATACAGTTTATTGTTTATTGTTCAAGTACCGCGTATCCCCTACCCCATTTGTCGCATAAAAAAAATAAAATTTACCCCCATTCTCTCCCGTCGTGGTTTACATCTCTCTCTCTCGCTCTCGATCATTATTTACGGTCGTTTGTCTTTCGGGGTTGACAATCCCCCAGGCGGTGTCACGAAACGACAATAAAGGCGATTCCATATAGTGGCAAGGCTGTCGAGGCTTAGCCAGGGCGAAAATTTTACCTCCTCCTACCCCCGACCTTGCCTTACTACCCCTGTCCCTTTCTTTGGCTAAATGCATTTCGGACATAAAGGGTTGGCGCGAAGTGATCGCGATAATTTGTTAATGTAGCTTCGTTTCAGCCCAAAGGATCAACGCAGTGGAAATGCAATTTTCGATACAAAATTTAACTTCGAGATTTATTCAAGACGTCGTAAGAAAGCACGAGCTTAATTTTTCGTCTCGTTTTTCTTGTTTTTCCTTTTTTTTTTTTTCGTTCTTTCTGCTCGTCTGTTTCTCTTTTCTTCATCTTGATTTTCGTCACGTCTAAGTAACGAGGCGTTGAAAATTTTCCGGCTTTCTTCTTGCTTCGGGATGAGACTGAGTGCCGCAATTTAGCGCTTTATGTGCCTTGAAATAACACCGCATCCGACCGAATTTTTTATCTTGACATGGTAATTAACTCGAATCCCTCTCAAAAAAATTCCACCAAGTTTTATATACCTCAATAAATTATTAATTAAAAATTGATCGCCGTAGACTTTCTAAGCCGACGAATCATAATTTCGTTCTAAATTTCCATTTTCTTCAAATCCGAATCCGTTGAATCCTCTTCCCTATTTAGCTTTTTATTTTATATCTTTTCGTTTCGTTTTTCTATTTTAGGAACACAACAAGAACAACGGGGGTACGAAAAGTTTCGGACAATTTTCATCATCCAAAGCTTCACATAGGTCTGCATAACATACGTAGGTGTATGTATATATCCTTGTTGAAACAGGTCCTCAAATATTTACGACAAGTTACCACAAAGGGATGTAAAAAGTACTTTCGAGAAATGAGACTGACAAACTCAGGCAGACAAACTTTTTAATCAACTTTCGATAACTTTACCAACCCTCAGAGATACGTGTACGTATATGTGTACAGAGTCAGAGCTAGAACTCGATAAACTTTATCTCAAAACGTATTACGTCGTGCGAAAATTTCATTATAAGTATAAGAATTTGACTCTAAGCTTTTGCAAAGGTATATATAGACATAGGTGTGATAAAAACGTGAGGAAATCTGCGAATTTTAATTGACTATATTTCGAAATGACAATGAGGTATTCTTCCATCGATACGAGTGATTAATTCCCCAGTTGTGGGCGAAGCCAGTCCGTAAATGAGGTATTGTTGATACCCTTTGTTGAAATTTTATCACCGAACTAAATTAGGCCAAAAATACGTTAACAGAGCATTAAACTACCGTTACACGTATTGTCCCGGAGAAGCTCGAAATTTACGATCAGCGGTGAACCAACAACGGGGTCTTATTTGCGGAATTACGTTAGTAGCGAAGGCCCCTAGTCCTACGAACTTTATCGATCTTTAACAACCCTAAATGACACCATCGTCTACAACCGAGGAGAGCTTATATAACATCTAATCGTGCGTCAATAAATTTAGCTGCAATTCATGCCTCGACTATTTTCCTCTACCTCCACTTTTTCATTCGAATCTGGCTTTAGATATTTACAGGAAAACACAAAAAAAAAAAAACAGAAAAAGAATACCATTTTCTCTTCGGGCGTGGATACATACATTATGCAGTTTTTTTTTCATTTTTTTTTCTCGTTTTTGTTTTTTAATTCTTTCCCCATATTGGAAACATTCGTCGAGTGTAGAACCAACAGCATGGTATAACGGGGCTGTAGAATTCAAACGGATTTGGCTCGCGTTATGCCGAATCGTTTGGGAAATTTTCAACCGTGAATTTGGACGATTTTTCATTCACCTATTTCTGCACTATTCTTTGTTCTTTAATTAAGAATCTAACGTTTTGTTCCGACACGTTTTTGGCACCAACCGTGGAAACGGCTGTTACGATCCTATTTACGCAAATAGAAACTTCGCGGAACTTCTATAAAGTTTTATCATTATTAAGACGTTTCATTCCATCTCCTACACTTCCTATTTTCGTTACTTACCGTGTTTCCCGGTTTACCCAAATTACTAGATACGAAGAGATATAATACGCCTGAAATCAGCCCGGAGTTTGAAATTTAGACAGATTTCTGTAAAAGAAGTAACTACATCCACGTTATCCTAGAAAACTGAGAGATTTTTCTCGGACATTCCGTTGGATAAAATTTTAATGAAAAAATTTCAAAAACGAAAAATCATCTTCGTCTTTTTTATCATTGGGGTAAATTTTGACTATGAATGGTCTGAACAATATTTTAATTCGCGACCGTAGTTGATGATAAATTTTCGAGAGAATACTACAGCTTTAATCACACGCGATGAAATTGTCGTAAACTGCAGTTGAGAAATTCTAGAATTTCGTTCTTAAATCTTTCCCCCCAGTAGCTACAAGCCATTTAATTTGTTTAAGCCGAGAGAGAAATTACTCGCGGTGAAAATCTTCGCTTTCTAAGATCTCGGCTAGGAGAGGCTCGGCCTCGGAAAATTAAAACATTAGTTCTTCAGCCTTGACATACCTCTACCCTTGTATAAATTTTTTTTATTTTCAAATGCAATTAAAGCGCAGTTGGCGGTAGCTATAGGTTTTACGCTCAGAAGCTTAAAACCAGTCATAAAATTATTCGGATATTATATCCCGTGTAACAGAAGCTGTTAAAAGTGTTCAATTCCATTTCACCACCTTTGAAAATTTTCAGATTAATTCTACTCCGCTCGAATATACGATTCAAACGGGAAATCTACCGTGAAAAAATAACGGTCACTATGGCTAGTCATCCGTTTAATGATTCTGTTAAAACGCGGGCTGGCCAGTATTACGGAGCAGAAAATTTGGCACCACGATGCGATTAAATGTTCACAGCTTTTCGAATTTCCAACGCATTTTTCCCTACATCAAAGTATGCGTATATATATATGAAATGTAGATATATGTACATAACTGATTGCAGGAATCTGGCGATTCGTGTATTTTATATCAGCTGGAACGAGTCAGGAATTAATTTTCCTGCGGTAATAGGTTCTTCGTGTATTATATGTTTGACTATTACAGTATAATATATTGAAGGTAAATAGGTGTATGTGCGTATGATAGAGTAAGTACGCCTTTGAAATATTATTTGGCTTCACTCCTTGTGATTAATGACGCGACGCACTTCGGGACGCGAAAGCTCTACGACGAGCAATATGGGTGCTTTGTATTTGCGCAGAATACGCCAGCCGACGAACTAGATGGGTAATTGTTAGAGCACAATGAAAGCTGCGGATTGTTTCATTTCCAGTTTGCGTTTGTGACAGATCACTCCTTTCGATATAGATACGGGATACGAGGTAAAAAAATTGATCGCGATACCCTCCCGTACACCTTGAACCAATAAACCACCCCGCAAAATTTATACCTATATTTCTACACGAAATACAAGACAGAAGTTCAATTTCATTCGCTTTAAGTTCGCATTTCCAAAAAAATAAAAATAAAAATCAAAGATAGGATGAAAGGTATGAAGAAATTCAATATCTTGTATTCGTTTCAGAATTTCATCGCTTCGAATCAAATGCGGTTTCATATTCGATAAGTAAGGGAAATACAAGATTAGAGCCCGGATTGAGAATCGTTAATGTTCGTACCAGTTTCTGTTCAAATATAATCATACGAATCATTTTTCCAATCCCGATATGTATGAGCCGAAAACCGTTAGACATCCGTTCGTTGGGAAATAACATGAAGGAATAAATGTTATTTCGCTATTCTGCGAATGGTCTCGGTCTGTATGTAATATATATGGATACCTACGTACGTCGTATTACATTATATTATAGGATAGTGATCGGGTCGATCGTGTGCAACACTTCTAGACACAGCTACTACGTCCTGGGAAAATTTGTGCTTGATATTATCGCAGGACTTCGCAGAGCCGAGAAATTATATCATTTTTAATTATAGGGATGGAGTTGGAGTTCGGAACTGTAAAAATTTCGAATCGTTTGAGGCGATGTTGAATTTTCAGAAACGTTTGCAGTTTGGAACCGTAAAGCTCGGAAAATCCGAAAAGGACGAAAAATCGCGACCCTCTTGACGGAAACCCATTATACCTACTTCAATCGATAACTTCATGATGTCATAAATGATTGATAGGATTTCTCCAAAAAGTAAATCTCGAGACGATTAATTTGACCACATATTGGTCTCGATACGATCGATACAGCCCGAGTTATTGAACACTGAATGAATACATGCGTGAATTTCAAATCCCGGAGATTTGGCTCTTCGGATCTTTACCTTTCCGGATTTTGAACCTCCGGTATTCTTTGTTCGAAAATTTTCGAGATCTGCTATATGCAGACTATCGGGAAAATACCTTCTCCAAAAACTGCGAGACCGTAATATTCAAATTCGGAACTTCGACCCACCCTTAATCATACTCTTAAAATATTAACCACTAACGATGACACAGGGGTTTCAGAAAAGAATATATCCGCTAGGTAGGTAAATATCCTCGGATATATACGTGGCATCGACTTCCCAAGGTATATCCGAATCTTCAATCGCATCTGCAGACGTAAGTATATCTCCTTGATCATACCTGGTAGATACACATCGACGAACACCCTCTTGACACAGATATTACGTACAAAGTCAAAGCCCGAACTACGCGGGCGTAAACTACTTTCGCGAAAATTCAGAGCTACCCGTACTGACGGACAGGCGGACCCTTAAAACTTAATCAGTGTTTGACCCTTGCATAACTTCTACGTGGGTTGGGGATGACATCTAGAACTGATTATACAGCTGGCTGTATACCGTCTGGCACGTTGGAATTATCTCCAACATCAATCATCCGGAATTTTTCTAACGGTACAGAATTGCGTGAAGAAGGGTTGAAGAACCCTAAGAACCGTTTTCAGATTAGCCTGTCTGGACATAAAACGGGATATAAAACGAAAATTCAATCAATCGAGAGAAAGGGACAGAATAACGCTGCAATTTTATAGAAAATCGTGGAAAAGTGGGTTTCACTGAGCCTGACGAACTAGTCGCGGTCGAAGTGCATAATTCAGGTCGAACACTAAGAAGTGGCAATCCACTAGCCCCGAGCTTATCATTTAATGAAGCTTTGTGGGTCAGAAAAGATGTAATCTGCACAGGTAGATTGTATGTGCGTGTCTCCTGCTTATTCAATTTAGCTAATATGCTTCGCACGTACGTATTTATGTACGTGGATGTAATCGACGAGTGAGAGGGAAAAAATTCGCCGGTCATTTGTGCGAGTTTTGATCAAAGAATCGCGTTATTCCATATCCCACTTTAATTAGACGGGACCGAAAGCTCGCTGATAACAAAAGGCACCTGTTCCGTGCTCGTTTTTCTATATCGCCGGTTAATTTTTAATAAAAAAGTTCTTCCTGTGTTAAAACTTGATATTCTTGACCCGAAGGGTCTGCTTCTCTCTTTTCTCCTCTCCAGTTTTCCCGAAAAGTCAACGACCCCGAGTCCGATGCCGAAAAACGGTTTTAGCTCGTTACTCTATCTGCGTAAGGAAGGACTTCCGGGCCCACGTCGTTCCTGCTGCTCTACCATATCGCGTACATCATTTCTAAGCGTCCCGTTCGCCTATACGTACGATCAGTTCGGTCGGATCGGAATTATTCCAGTCTATATATTCATCGCCGTCAATAGATCACCTCGTTTTCGACCATTCAACGATTCTCATCTCTCACGGCTAGATTTTCAACCAAGTCGTACTAAGTGCTGCCGCCGATCGATTGCCTTTCCTTCTATCCTGGGGACAGGGAACCCTCCATACCCTGCACCTACTCAACTTAAGTTTCGTTACACCGTAGCTAGACACTGTGCGAAAGCTCCGTAGCCTGTCTCGTGCGATTCGTACGCCGGGAAAGTTTCGATGGCCTATAGCTCGAGCAACGTTATTAATTTGAGTAAATTTCTCGAGTGTCTATACGTATGGCTTTGACATGATCAAAGTGGGACTCACAGATTCGTTTTCAAAAGGTTTTTTTCGCGAAACCACTTAAGTATATATTAATAAAAGGGTACAGAGGAAGAAAAAGAGGAGGAAGAAGACCGTTCGGATCCTTTTCCCAAGGTTTAATAATTATTGTAATTAATATCGATGGGTGAGACGGAGTGGGTTGAATTTATGTTCATTAATGTGAAGATTAATTATAAATAATAAACAACTGTCGCCGCGTCGAATTTTTTCTTTTTTCTTCGATTTCTTCTCTTTTTTGTATATTTAGGGAGAAAAACGTTGTAATTTATTGTACACCCTGCAATCCATGGATATAATAGATCTGGCTAACTGTAAAAACTGTATATTTTCAACGATAATATACTTTTCCGAGAAGATCGATAGCGCAATGTTTACACTATCCAAATTAAGCCCTAAAACTATTTGTTTAGTCCTAAATCCATATAGCCTCTGATTACCCGCTTGTTCGGCTAATAAAAACGGCGAATTTATTTCAACGTCAATTTTCACGTATCTTCTTTACAGACACGTTAATCGCCACGGGAGTATAATTTTCGTATTTCTTTTAGCATATTTCGCTTTCAGCTGTATCTATATATACATATATATATTTATATATTTTTTTTCTCCTCAAAACTCGATCGAGTCGACTCTCGAAATTCAATTTCGTAACTGTTTGCGGTTCGCTGTGCGAGGTCAAACACAGAGTATTCATAAATTGTCGGAATTTATAAACCACCGATTAAACTTGACATGTGAAATCGAATTCACGTACGGCTCGGTAGCTTCCTTTTGGTAAAACGTTGGGTTTATATGTCTCGAGACGTGAGTACCGGAGGTAGCTGTATTTCTACTTGTACAAAAGCCTAGAGGCTTTGAAAAGTAATTAGCTCAATGGTCATTATATACCTTCGGGTAAATATAGTAATTCGCAACCGCGATTCCCTCCCAACGATTTTAACGACTTTTTACTAAAAACGTCGAGTTAAGAACCAACTTCTAAAATTTATGGCTCACTGATCTTCTTAAAGTACCGCGAATTTCTCTTTGCGAATATACGATGAGCTTTACGTGTATATACTATATATCCGTGAGAATAAAACTTGAAGCTCGTAACAGAGCGACGTATATCCTATAAATCTCAGCAGAGCTAATCGAACATTTTGTCACTTTATATAAAGCTTATATTTTCTAACATTTTATACGTTTAGAAATTTTTTATCGAAATTCATCATACGATGAAAGAGAGAAAAAAAAATGCAAAACCGAGTGAACTAATCGATCTCCACTTCGCGGCTCGTGTAGTTCTGAAAAAAAATGAAAAAGAAAAAAAAAGGAAAAAGAGTGAAGCGTGTTAAATATCGTGTTAAAATTAAAACCCTTCGAATTTTATATTGAATACTTAAGTCCGCAAACTTGCGTAATACGTTTTCTAATTTTGTTTGATGAAAGAAGTAACTCGAGGGGCATTAATTCCGTAATTAAATGAATTGACAGTCACTTTGATGCCCCGGCTTCCCTTTATTATGTTTCAAGACTTCACCTTCTTCTAGAAATGAAATGCTTTGTGGACTAGGGGTGAAATTCTACTGAATATATAAAAAAAAAAAAAAGGAACCTACAATTATAGTAGTAGAGTAGCACTGATAGTTGCTTAATCAAGTTTACTTCCTACGTCTGTATTACACCTTCTTCTGTGCCAATTTTCTTTCCACCTTCTAGATTCATGTCTCAGAGAATTAATTCAGAGACATAGGTACATTATATAGGTGTAATTGCAGAGTTGTAAATTGAAACGCCTTTTGTCTTGTCCTTTTTTTTTCCCCTCCTTTCTTTCCTTTCTGTTTTTTTTTTTTTTTTTTTTATTGTCGTCAAAAATTGAAAGCTACTAATTAAACGAACGACCCACGCTTACGTGTAGCACATTTTTAGCGAACTTTGTTTTATTTTATTTTTTTTTACATCCCTTCCACAACCTCCTGCTTTCAACGTTCAACGTTCTTTCAATTATGAAAAAGGGTGCTGTTCACGTTTTAGCTATACCTGTACACCCGCCCACCCCGTGCAAGATAAAGGCTGACACAGAATCGCTTAGTTTAGGGGTATTCCTAATAGAAAGTCGATGCCGTGCCATTTATTCCAGGCTATGATAACTGGCTGGCTACTATTTCACCCCCTTCAAGTCCCTCGAGCTAAACTTCCCCCTATTAAGGTAATTTCCTTCGATCTCGATCCTCGATTGATTATAACTCAAAATAAAAAAATTAAAAAAAAATTCCACGCTATTCGAAACCCCGCGATAAGTTTCCCAAAATCTACTACGACCAAACTGCGGAAGAAAATGAAGAGAATTTTCCACCAAAGACGATCGATCGATACATTCTTTCCTCTCGGTTTACTCATTTTCCTACACCCCACAGATGAACGACTTCGAGCCGAGGCTCAACGACGTAGCAGTAACGTGGTTTACTACTTAATTTTTAATCTCTGTAGTATCAGATTAAACCCACGCACGATGACCCGTTTGATTACGACTTATGATTGATTCCGTTTCAGGGCAATTAGAATCCCGGCTTATTTAGCTTGATTATTAATAAATTAGTTCATTCGCAGAGACGGTGACGCAGAGTTGAAGTTCCTTTCTTTTCTTCTTTTCTTTAATTCTATTATTACTATACCGTGTTACCGAATATAGTTTTTTTTTTCTTCTTTTTTTCTTCTTTTTTGGGGTACAGGGTCGCAAAGTTGGATCGTATGAAATATATCTCGAAAATATTGTATCAATAACTAAAGTGTAGGGGCTGCCGCCTCGAATTCCGGGATCGATGGATGTAATAAATTACAACGGAACGACGCACTTTCGAAACTTTTGAAGACAAAACGAAATTGCGTTCGATGAAGAGAGAAGAGAACAAAAAAAAAAATTTGTGAAAAAGAAAATTGGCTTTTGATTGCATATCGATTCGTGCCAGGGCGAGAGTTCCTCCCATATTACTCCAGACTGTCGACCCTTAAATCGGCTTCTTATAATCAAAACTGACAATCCAAAATTCACGTTTTATTATTAGAAAACGATATCTTGTAGACGGAAGGAACTTCTCGGTTTACACAAAGAAAAAAAAATTATTACTAATGGGATCACGTTAAAAATAGATTAAAAACAATAAACCTCTACAAACGCTCGGGTTATACTTCAGATCTATTGATTGTTTATCCGATAAATAATCAGGGCTATTAAATTCTTGACGAAATTCCAGTAGATAATGATAAATCAGGTGTATATATCGCTCCAACCTCTTTACAGAGACAGGTGATGAACGTGCTAGTCCAAATTTCGTCTCCCTCTCCCTCTCTCTATGTATACTAAATATTGGCTAGGTATCGGATTCCTCGCAAATAGGAAACGGTTCGGGAATTCAGGGAGATACGCGAGGAATGCATCGCCCGAATCCCCCGTTTCCCATCAGGGTAAAATTTTCAACGAAAATTCACGAAACTTCCAAAGTTTCGAATAGTCGATGATAAGTTGTGTCTTTTTCTTTCGATTATACGGTATCAGCTGTTCGAGTGATCGATGCGCGTCTCGGGGTATTTTATCCGTGAGAATTTCATCGGTTTTTGGTAAAATCTTCATTTTTTAATCGACGATTATTTAAAAATAAATTTCAATCTCATAATTGTTAGCCAAGCGATAGCCTAAAGCCCCGTTTTAACCGATTCAGTAATTGGAACCGATGATACGGTCTTTAGCTAACGAGTAACGAGTAACTAATTTCAGATTTATTCGGTAATGAACAATTGAATTTCATTTACGATTTATACGCCCGACAAAACTAAGCCTGAATTTTAACTACCACCCATATTCACGTCTCATAGAATTTCACCGAAACGAAGAGGGGCTGCTAATTCACTAATCTACACACCGCGACATACGCAGTATACGTATATTCGATTTCAATCCTGAATTAATATCCCCGATTCCGGAGCACGATTTTTTTTCTTTTTTCTTTTTTTTTTTACACGTCACAGATGTGTATCCAAAAATATATATATTTATATATGTTGAATAAAAAAAAGGATAGAAAACCAGCCGACTATTTTCAAATAAATCAAACTCACAAATTATCGAATTGATATTATATCTGTCCACTGATGGAGAGCTTATCGAGGAACTGATTCCTGATTGATTTGTAAAAATCGATTTCGATTTCCGGATTCGACACGTATCAACCGGATCTTCTCGCACGGCACACTACGGACGGAGATTCGAATGGTCGAAGAGTTTTTTGGAAATTGTGAAAAATGAATTTCTTCTTTTTTTTTGAACAAGGTGTTACTACGAAGTATCCACTCACCTTTGGCAAGGATTCTTCTGGTGCTTTAAGAAGTTCTAAGGTCGTTATTTGTCACGTACCAAACGCGAAGTGTGCGACGTCGACTCTCGCTTCCCATTTATACGGGCGAGCTTACACCTGTGCTTGCGCAGAGAGAACTCGAAGAAGGGGAGACGACGACGCTGTATGTACGTCGCGGAGCTGCCCGTTGCTCGTGATCAGAAAATATCCGATCGGAAAAAACCGATGTGCGGATACGGACGGGGAAATTTTTTATTTATTTCATTTTTTTTTACCCCTGCGACTTCAATCCGGATCAGAAGGGTGTCCGATGTCAGAAATTGAGTTTTATATGCCTCGGAATCTACCCCATCGATCTTTGTCCTTTTTCAAAAAACCCAGGACGACTTTCAGGCTCCTCTGCACGAGAGACGATTTTTTTTCTAAAGAACGATGACCGGGATTTTTGAAAACCGTAAAATACGTAGAGGACTCGAAACTTTGGTAGGTTTTCATTTCGGTTTAAAACGTTACGTGTAATTTCACCAAAAAGTGAAATAATATTAAAAGAAAATTCAGGTTCGGGCCAATTGGGTTCCTAAAAGAAATATTAGGATCTCGTAGCCCCCTTCGGCTACTGTCTTCATCAATATCCTCAAGCTTAGAAAAGGTAGAGAAAGGCAGACGAAATTTTAAATGATCGTAAAGGAAATTTTTACCAACTAACTTCGGAGTCTATCCCTTTTTTTTTCTTCTTCGTTTTTTTTCAAATTTAGTTCGTAAGACGCGCTTTGAATATATAAAGATTCTGTATATACCTCGATCAATGAAAGGAATGGATTTTTTCATCAATATGCCAAAGTCTTCGGTGGGTCGATGGCTCGATAATTTTTCCCAAAAGTTTGAACCCGCTTTCGTATACCACATAGGTTTTGTATTCCAAATCGATTGACGCAGGTTCACAGGAGCTTTTCAATTTTCTCTTTTTCTCTCTCTCTCTCTCTATCTCGCAGTTTCAGGTATTTTGATCGATATTTTTATTCCTCTTAAATAATTCGTTTGGTGTACGTATCCGGAATCTGGAATGTTTTACAGCTGTCAGATACACGAGAGTCACTCACTCAGTTTTCTGAAAACATCTTGATTGTAGATTCGCTCTCGCGGAACTCGCGCGATATTCGACTAAAAGTTACGTGAAATAAAGTTCCCGATGTCAGTGGCTAGATTTCAGATTCCGTCCCTTTTTTTCTCTTCTTATTTTAATTCGCCATCTTTTGCACGCGGTTTTCTCATTATCGAATGATTAAAATACTGCAAATTCTATCCCGAGGAGTTCGAACCTCGACCAAAGTTTCTCCGGCATATCTATCGAATTTCTAATAGAACTCAAAGACTGCAAATTTAATTTGACAATTAACTCTTCGCGCCTGGTTATCTCCGCTCTAATCATTCCACCAAAATTCTAAAACTTTCTATCCAACGATATACCCGCTCGTTAATACTCGCCGGAACTAAATTTAACGCATACATATGTATGCCAGGAATTAATCAAGCTAAGCTGTGATCTTTGGTCATGACGTCTTTCGAATTAGATCGACCTGATGTGCGTTTCATAATTAATTACGTTTAATACCACCCGGGTTGATGCCCTGGACACTTTAAGACGCTGTAGCCTTATCTGGAAAGTAAACACGCGAGTCGTGCTGGCAAAGAAATTTGTCAAATTTGTAACAATGAAAATAAAGAAAGAATCAAAAAAAAAATATACAAATCGAAGAAGCATATGGTTTTATAGTTGTTATCCAATTTTCAAATTCGCATTATTCTAAATTTTTATAATTTTTTTTTCAATTGTTTTATGCAAACAAAAAATACATCAGCAAAGTTGACAGAACGTGTAATCGGTCTTATTCTTTGTCAGTAATTCAAAACTTTTGAGGTAACAGCCTGCGTCATTGGTACAGAACTTTTTCGTTGCGTGTGTGTGTGTGTTATACATTTTATTTAAAAATGAATTTTTTTTTCTAGGCAATGTTTAACCGCGAGTTTGCTTTTATTTAAATAATGATTAATACAAGGACGCTTTTGAGCGTTATTTCGGTTACTAGATTAAACAGCTCTTCCAAAAAGGAAGAGGGAGAAATATTTCCCTATTGTACTGCCTTTAGCGATTCGAATGTACTCGTTCGAATGAACGTTAACTACCTGCAGGCGGCGTCTTGTTATCTTAAAACTCCCTCGAATCTGGGGTTGTTCGGGACAGCGGTACCTACTCCAAGAATACGTATACGCGTATAAAATGAAGAAGAAGAAGAAGGATTTTCTCGGAGGAATATACCAGCTCCTAGGCCTCGAAAATTGTTGACTAATTTATCGAAGGGTGAAAAATCGCGAAAGTCTTCCTCCGCGCGAAATTATTTACCCAATTTTTGGAAATCAAATTACGAAGTATCAATAAAATGAATCTTGATCGAAATACGAGATACATTACGCAACGAATGCCGTAATTATTTTGTTTGCCAAAAAAAAGAACAAAAAAAAAAAACGTATAATTGCGCTGACGTCAATATTATCTCGAATCAGATCGGAATCGAGATTTCGTGCGATAATTTCGCACGTTACGGCAGAATATGAATCACCTATATACCGTCTCTTATTTATACGGCGCTACATCATTGACGCAAATTGTCGCGTTGGTGAGGCTTAACATTTGTTTTATGTCAGATGCAATAATAATGCCTCGGTATTTTCTAGATTCCTTTTTTTTTCGGTTTTTTGTTTTTATCCACTTTTTGTCTTTTTTTTCCCCGGTTCCTCTACTATTTTATTTTTAATTTATCTAACGGGAACGAGTAAAGGCGACGGGGACACCCTGCGGGATATTGCAAACTCGCTAATTTGAAAACTACGTGAAATCCTGCAGGTCGTCGCGCGTCCTACGGATTCGGGAAAGCGAAAAGTGGACAAACGTGCGTGGAATTCGTTTTTCTTAAATTCCAAACGAGATCAAATCACAACCGAATACATATATATATTTTTTAGTATATACTAAAGTATATATGTACAGGTGTTCGCTACGGAAAATGTTTTTCTCGCCGGACGAAGATCTTGTCTGATTCATTTCATTTTATATTGTGATTAACGCCGGATTGTTGCCATCGGTCGCTTCATGAGAAAAAAAAAACAAAAAACAAAAAAAAACTGGAAAGTGAAGCTACGTGAGATTTTTCATCCCCCATAGTACCTTTAACTTAATTTATTACGCTATAGAGTCACTGGCTGCCTGCAGGACGTTCACAGTATATTGCAAACCGGCTAATTTGAAAGCTACGTGAAATCCCGAGGCTAGTAAGATTCGCGGAGAGACGTAGACGCAGGGGTCTAGAGAAACGCGCGGGGGATGATCGTGTCTACCCTAGTTCTTACAGCTGGTATCCTTCCTATTCCTCACTCGGTTCCCTTCAGAATCGAATCCTTCCATCCTTAGGATAATATACCTAACTTTACACCTACCTTCCTATCTACTCTCGAAAATAATCTTTCGCATCGGAAGGACCTGATCGCGAGAAACCCTTCGCGAAAACTTCCCCCGATCCTTACCCGAGCCACAACCCTGCTTTGTGCCGATATCTCGAGGAAATCTATAACGGAGTGTATTCCAAAGCCGATATACGTGCTCAAGAATCCGTCCGGATTCACTATACGATCTCGTCTCGGGAAAAACAAGAACGGGAACGTTGAAAATTGAAACAGTATACTACAAGTATAACACGTATAGTATAGAATATGCGATAACCTACGCGTTGGAATATGGGTATAAACTCAGCTATTCTTCAGATTGGAATTATTTACAATTCATTATCAAACTGTACCACATACGTATGACTTTTCCTCCTTACATAATACCAATAATTTTATCATGTCATATTTTAATCCACGGTAGGTACTGATAAGAATTACGTTCTCCATTTGCCAGCTATTATGTATTCAATCTTTGCCATTGATTCTAATCAGCGGCTAATTTAATGTTGTCTGCTGGTTACAGAGCGAGCTGATATTTTGATCGAATGCACAACTGATGTATGTACGTGTGTATGTACCTAGTTCGGGAGTTACTTTGATGAAATCGCTGGGAAAGCGATTATCGAAACCAGGGCGATTCGCAGTGAAGCTCATCACCAGCTTCGCATTACCTTTGTTAAAGTTGGACTAATCAGTGAGCCGATGAGAAAGTTTCCGACACTTGGGGTTCTCGCCCCGATACGCGATCTTCTCATAGTTTCCCGTAAGCGGCTAATATATTTTGGGGTAAAATAAAAATTTGTAAATAGCTGCAGCGATTTTGATACCGCTCAGAGTTTATCGGGGCGAACTATCGGGGAACCTGTTGATTAATTAATAGGATAAAATGAAATTGTGCTCGAGTAAAGTACGCGGATAGCTTTTAGCCTCTCGCATTGTCGTTCCAAGGAGCTTTTCTGTAGAAGGCAATTTTCATTTAGCCCCTCTGCGATAGCTCGGAGGGTCGCTGACTTCGCCGGAGGACTAGAGACGAGGAGGACAGCCGCCTCTTTCCCTCCTTATATATTTTTCTGGAGGAAAAATCATTTTTTAAACCCCTGTAATCCGGTGTCCAATAAATTGCACTTTTCTAGTCGTTATAGCGCGCTTTAATGCCTCCTAAAACGATCAGGGCTACTTATCCAGGGTCTTTGTTCGACTCGAGTGTCATTCTTCGACTTATTGATTTCCCTGTTCAAACAGTTGCTCATTCCGCTAAATTCCGTATCAAAAAGTCGGAGGAAATCTCATTAAACATCATCCAGTTGTATCGAGAGGAGAAAGGAGCGAGATATTCCGAGGGGAAGAGCAAATAATCTTTATCGCAGAAACGGCGAGGCAATATGCTTTTCGGATATTTATTTTATTATTCACGATTTATACCGCTTCTTCGAGTTAACGTTACCTTTCGAGATACATTAGCTCCTGAGGCATTAGCTAACGAAAGGACCATTCGGCAGCCATAAATATTCTTTTTCCCATTAAGGGGAAAAGTAGAGAGAAGAAATTTCTCTTTTTGTTGAAAAAAGTTTCCGTGATAATTTATTTCAGATTCGTTTAATGAACTGGCTAAATAATTATCAAGGCATGTAATACAGACGTCAACCTAGGGGCTCGTCAGTATTTAAGTTCGTGAAAGAATCAATTAAGGGATGGTGTACGGATATAATTTCTGTTTTAATTGAAACAACCGACAATCTCGGGACGGAGTATACGCTAAGCGGTATACCCTGAATAAATCAGATCTTTTCCCACCTCGAAGACCCTTTTACCCACAACACCCCTTGACTGCGTTAATGAAAATGAACTACCCCATGACCGCCGAGCCCTTCGCTAGATACTCCAGAAAAGAGACCCTCTCGCTTGTTCGTGCCATGCGGAGTAATAAAGGGAGCGACAGAGCGTCACGGCCGTGACAGTAGCGAATGTCTATTGGTTGTATAAAAAGTTACACCAAAGTCATAAAACTGTCTTAAAAATTTACAATCTCTTTCTCTCTTTATTCTTGGTAGAGGAGATTTTCCGAGTTTTATTTTACTTCTTTATTTTCTTTTCGTTTTTTTCTTTTTGTTTCACTCAACTTTCTTCTCTTCTCTTTCGTTTTAAACCCTTGTTCCAATCTTTCAGTTTTATCAAACATAGGCGTACCTAATTCCAATAAAAATATGTATAGTGGAATGAAAAGAAATACGAGAAAAGGTAAAAGGAAGAGAGACAGTGAGGTACATATACAGAATTTCTAGCTCACTGATTCCCCGTCCATTCGATTCATATTTGCTTAGGATTTTTAGGATTTTATGTTTCATAATAAGACCTGCTCGTAGACGGATCTTGCTTCAACAAAAGGGAAACTTACTTAGGGTAGGTATATTCGAGTATTATACTCGCGAGTGAACTCATGCGAATATAATACAACGCGAGCTTTTAAGCAACGCGTTCGTGAACACGTACTAGGTAATGCAATCAATACTCAACGCGTATAGTTTGAGCTAATATGCAAATTTTCACTCTAAATACTTCCCGCAGATTCGTTACTTAGGATTTTCGAACAGCAAAATTGACGAAGCTGATTTTTTCCTCCGGTTCTATCGGCGCTGCAACCTTTGCCAAATATTTTCTACACGTATTTTACTCTATTCTCAACGCTTCCGCGGATAGTATCTGTCGCGATAGTCGTATCCCACAGAAATCAGCTATACGTGATAGAAATCGCGTCTCGCATCTCACATGGCTGCGTTAGCACCGTCGTCACTTTTCTATCTCGCCACCGGGATCTTGTATTTGAAGGGGTAAAAGTACGGATACGATGTTGCTATCTGCGAAAAACTGCGACAAATGCTATCGGGGTTTTATTAAAATGAAAGAAAAAAATAATCATTCGAATGGAGATAAATTCGCCGCTTATATCGGATTCTCTTCAATAGCCCTGGGACCGATATATGGCCAAAGACTAGAGCCTTGATTAATATAATCGTCGTCTAAATAATTTCCATATGACCGTAATCAATATTCGCAACCCCACCTGGAATTGACTGTAAAGTTAATAAAACATCAAGGATCTACCCGTGACAGCGCATGTCTTTTTCTATAACCCGGCAAGGAAGTGACAGAACTGTTCGTAAACTGGGCCACCATGTACAACATACATATGTATACGTTGAACCGACGTATACAGTGTCCCAAAAATCTGAACTCGTATGTGAAGACGAAATTTGATAGGGGATAGAAATTATTTTTCGATTCCTCACGAAGGAAAGATACGTTTTGATTAGAAATTAGATCAAATCGATATGTTCGATGAACTTTGCGAACATATACTTTGCTACGAGTTTAGTCGAACTTACCTCGACCTACAAGACACGGTTTACGTGACGTAAAAAAAGGAAATAAAAATTTATAAAAACGTCGATAGAGCTGATTACTCGGGAAAATAATGCTAGATATAAAGTTAGTAATTAGTACGATGTATCTTGTAAATAAGTTTAATGTATATCGAGCCGTGTATATAATTAGGGTCGTAAATAATTACTTCTACTTCGGGTAGCAAAAAAAGACAACAAAAAACAGGATATTTTCCCACAATGCGCGTATTATCTCGGGAGTAATCGGTCGGGTCACCCTGTGTAGACGCCGTAGTAGTTACACCCCTAGAGGGTAGGAATTTCGACCAGTGTTTCTGGCAACACGCCTTAGAACATTAGGTACGTGGCATTAAACACACGTGGTTCTCCTAGTTATTGTTCAGGCAGGACATCCAACAACTTGAGTAGTTTGAACTCCGGGAGCGAGAAGGATCCTCAACTTTGGTAGCAAATGCTCTAATTAAAGCTTTTCGACTTTATAACGATTTCCAAAGTTTCTCGATGCAAAAAATCGCCGCGGTATTAATGCTCCCGCGATTTCACGCCGTATCTGTTCTAGATAGAGCTGTGAATTATAGCCGGAGGACGAACCACTCGACGAATCGTGTAAAGAGCAATAAGTTCGAAAAGATGCAATCTCGGAATCTTTCCCAACGTCAGGAGTCAGCAAATTTACAAACTTAAGCCTCTTCCAGCTACCTAGATGCCTAGACAGGCCGACGAAACTCCAGATGATCTTGTCGTGCCTTGACAACAAGGACGCTTACCTAACAACTCTGACACCAGCTCTCAACCTTTTGGCAGAAACCTCACGTTTCATATACAAAGCATTTCGTGTCTTCTAAGCAAACATTTACTCCTCGGAATGTTAATTTTACGCCAGATATATGCCGTCTTTGATATTATATTCTGTTCCCTATCTCACTCGCGAAGCAATAATTATGATAAAAAATAAATGATAAAAAATAAACCAAACAAGTACAAATTTAAATGTTTTTCATATCCCTGCATCATGCCGTTAACATCCGAAGTATGAAGATAGCAGAATGGATGAAAGAAGCGGGAATCGTAATTTAATTCCAGAAATGATTACTGCAGGTATACGGGGGAAGTCACTGGCTAAAATCCGTATAGCAATTTTGGGAATGGACCTGAATACTCTGCCTCAATGGGACTGACGTCCTGACAATGAGCTTTATCTGAGAACGTGCGTCACTCCGACTTTAGACTTATCTAACTCCACATCTGAGATCGCTTATCGCAGTCACACGCATTAATCGGATTTCCGTTAGCTACATAGCAACAGGAATCCATACGCAGTGGTATGAGAGGGGATAAACGTTGCTAATGTAATGGTAAAAAATGTCAGATAAATGTCCGAGGAACTTGAAACGATCGCTAACGATCGAAGGCTTTTTATCGCCCCCCCAGAAAATAGGTGGATGGAAGTTATTGGGGGATATTATACCTATGGAAGAAAGACTCTTCGGTCAAAGTTGCTTTTACCAAATCGATATTGTTTGCCGGTTGGTTGTGTGGATATATAAAATATAGGTCCGACGCATCGGTCAGGTGGGAGAACAACTTAACTAATATGTCCCAGGTATGATTTAAAGATAGAAAACTAATGCAGCTCTCGTATTTGGCCTCTCATAAATCTAAAAGTTATACAACTTTTGCTTATCGCTAGTACAAACGAGACCGGGCGAAACGGATACGGCCAATTTTGGACGGAGCTACGGTTATCTTGAAAACTCGTAATCAAAGTTTGTCGCGAATCAAATTCTTAGAAGGTGTACGATAAACCGTAAACGTTCTATTTCGTTTACTTATTAAAAATGCCACAAATCGGTAAAACGGCTTCGCGGACTCGCCAAAATTCTTGGTGTACATTGTCACTGTTTAGGAGTAAAATTTCACTCTCTTGTTTTAGAGAGGCACAATTTCCACTGTTCTGGAAAGAATTATGTCACCATTTTGGATTGAAATTTCACTCTGGTGGTTTCGAGTGGCACGATTCTTGCTCCAAGAAATTTAGAGCGCAATATAGTGAAACAAATGAGTAAATCCATTGTTTTTTTTTTTTCTGTCTTTCAAAGTTTCAGATCGAACTGAATTATTCTCATGAATTTATTCTCACGCAGAATAGGTTCTTTCGAATTCCTTGGATTCAGAAATGTTCAAAACAATCGATTCGACTAATTCGTTTTATACTTTATAGTCTTTACACCATAGGAAATTATATCGGTGTATCTAATTCAAGCTTATACGAGTATAAAAATGTACAAAAGAGTTAAAACAATGAATTACCATCCAATCTGAGTATCTGCGACTTGTTTTCTGCTTTCAGGAGTACAAAAATTTGCTATTACGTCGCGCTTGAACCCGTAGTATTCAGATTTTTATAAAATCTACAGCGCCTCATCACTTGCAACCCTTAGACCGTGTCGATTTTGAATCACTATAAGATGGCACCACTTGTCAGTGTAGACGTAGCGCTGTTTGACGTTTTTCATTTGAACTACTCGTCTTCATTCTACACTACACAACAATAAATGTCATAAGACATAAGGTTAACCTGAAACTCGAGACTGGAGGGTGTTTAGTCCTCTAAAACGCCAAAGGTTTTGATTAATATTTGACAAAATTGTATAAAGACTAGAACTAATCCGATTCAATATTCTTTCTAAACAATTCACTGAATTCACAAAGACCATTGGGGAGTCTAACCCCCTAAGCTAACCTAACCTAACTCTTAATAATTCGCTAAAAGAAGCTCACACAATGTCTCTGATGAAAAATGGGAAGAAGAAAGTAACGCAGATTGACTTACGGCGAGTAATGAACGAGCACAAAAAAAAGTTGTCTACAGTCACGAGGATCGAATCACCAATCGCAAAATATCCTTTTTAGCCAAACAAATATTATTATTATCATTATTATGTATTTTCACGAGTTTACAAACATCCTCCAATAATTCTAGATCTATAATTACACGCGTTTATATTTCCTTATTTAAAAACACGTATACAGATTCGGGTCAACTGATATGCATTCTGTGCCAAAGCATAGTCCGCAACGAATCGGTGTGGAATATTCATCTGAACTCTAAATCACACAAGGAAAACATAACTCTGGCTAAAAAGGCAAAGACCGAGCCACTAAGTTCGCAAGCCGTACCTTCTCATGCCTTTAAACGCCCCTCTTCACCTCAAAATTCAGATTCTTCGAACAAAAAGCTTAAAAGTATTCTCAGGAATGGCAGCACACCGCCGGTCGGACTCCCGGATGATTTCTTTGATAGTAAAAACACTGCCTCTACAGCCCCTCGGAATAGCCGGTCTAACGCCGCTAAAGAATCTAAAAAAGAGGCTGTGAACGACTCGGAAAAGATCGAAGACGTCGAAATGGCCGAGGATAAGGATGAAGAGAAAGATATTAGCCAGGCGCCACTGCCGGAAGGGTTTTTTGACGATCCTATAATGGATGCTAAGGTAGTTTATACGAGGGAAAATTTCAGAGACTTTATTCTAATATTTTGCCTTTTGTTTTGTAGGTGAGAAACGTCGAATATAAAGATCCGATCGAAGAGGAATGGGATAAGTTCCAAAAGGAGATCAAAGAGGAGGCTGCGCAATCCGCGCAAATAATTGCTGACGATCAGGAAGAGGCGACGACCGAAAGACAGCTGGATGAAATTGAGGAACAAATGCGACACTGGTCTAGGTGAATTATCGCAAATAGTTTCATTGACCTTCAATTTATCCATTTTTTCCATTCGAATTTTATTCGTGGATATAGAACGACTAAATTTGATCCACTTTGCTCTTATTCTAAATTGCTGCTTCTTCTTTTTCTGATAGAGTCTTGGAGCTGGAGAGAAGAAAGGAACAAGTGCAAGAACAAGTGGAAAGAAAAACTGTAGCAGTCCAGGAGGATGTATCTAGCGGGGACGAGGCAGAGTTTGACGAGTTCTTGGACTGGAGAGCTAAGAAGTCTTACAAATAATGAAAGAAATCGTTGTATTAATAATATGTGTATATTAATCCCATCTGTAAATACTTACCTATGTCAGACACTTTTCCTTTGATCATTACTGTTCTGAAAATTTAACGTTTCTTCGAAATTAAGATTACGTTTATAATTATTGTAATGATAATAATGGAGGCAGAAGATATTCAATAAACAATTTTTTATAATATAAATTATGGTATTTGAAACATTTATCATCCTCGAACTTGAAGAATTGAAGATACTTGAAGTTTACAGGGTATTTATGTCACTTTTTTGGCAAGAAGTATATGACGCAGTAAGTATAATAAATAAGATCGATGAATATGAAGTGGTAATAATTATTTATGTAGAGTATATTATGATTTTATTAAAATTGATTCAAAGGATTATAACATATGAGATTTTTAAATACGTAATCGTATCTGTAAGCTATATATGAAATATATAATATAAAGACTACAAGGTAGATTAAACCTATTGTTTATTACGTAGTATGATAATTGATAATATAATACGATAGTAATGCAATATAGTGTATTAATTGTCAAGTATTTATATAATGTATAGGTAATTTTATAAAATATGAGGAGTGAAAAAAGAGGGACTCGCTCAGTGCTACCCGCACCCATCCACACTTGCTAATATAATTCTTACCATATAATATAATATAATATATTATATATATATGTATATCATCATTATTATTATTATATTCGTTATTTTATTTTATATAACTTTAGGGGATATATTATATTTATATATATATATATATATATATCTATTTATTTATTCATATTCAGCTAAATTGTGTGATTGTAAGCACTTTTATATAATATATTTATCATGGTTTTTTATTTATTCATTTAAATACCAAACCCTTATAGATTATAATACAAATAGATTGTATTGTATTAATATATCAGCTTACTTTCCATTTTTTATGGTCCAAGCTATTTTACCTATCTATTTACCTATTTATTTCATACCGAATTAAACACTGTGCTACACATAAGTGTATTAATTGCGACGTAGCTGATGCACTATTAGAAATTAATGATTATTATAGATATAGTAGGTGTTATGTATATATAGAAATCGATTATCTGTACTCTATATGAAGAATTAGGTAGAAATAGCCGTATATTGTATCAAATTGTATATATTGACTGTTATATATTACGTGGCCGCGAATACTATACCGGAAATATATAAAGTAATATAAAACCTGGTATCGATTGAGTGATGAACTTATGAAATAGGTTTATCCAATAATCAATATGCGAAATATTATTAGAAATAGATTTCTTCTTTTTTGTTTTTTTGTTTTTTGGTTTCACAGGCGATTAACGATTACAACAACTCGCTATATGAGTTTTCTAATCAATTATAATTCATAGTCAATAAAAACTACATGGTATATTATCATTCATTATTGTATAGCCTCATTTCAAATAATGGAATTCATATCTGTCCACGATTTATTTGTACCGTTCATCGATATTTTCGAAAAGGTTTGGTTTTACAGTTGTAACGTAATTATTTTTTTGTAAATCCAGGTTGAAAATTCTGTTTTTTTCGTTTCTTTTTTCTGAATTCTGAAACTACAGTGAGATTTACTGTAATCATACCGATACATATATGTATGTATTTATCATATAATGTCAATCACAGACATATTGGACTAGAAGTTTCTATATATTATCTATATAAATACCTATGTAGAATATATCTAACAAATTCGCAGCTATAATAGATATATAGATAAAGATAATTGTAGGAATAACTAAATTCCTTGCATATAGATTCTTTACTAATTTATGATAATTCTATAACTGTGTCGTGGGCGCTTATTTAGATATTTTATCAATTGTTGTAACGCGAAAGAGGCTTGCCATTAAAAATATAGGATGTAATAATAGTATATTATATAGTTTTGGTCAGGTCGCCCAGACACTTCCCCATGATTGGGCTACCCGAAAATATTACCTCAGTTTTTATAGGGTATATTATTATATAATTTATATCGTTATTTAGATTTCGATATACCGAATTAGCAGACCTCATTTCATAGTACAATGCAAACCATATGGTAGATTTTTGTAGCTCATCATATTCGATACAGATTGAATCGTAATTTCTATTTTTATCGATTTCCTTTCTCTTTCAATTATTTTTTCAATCGCTGTTCCGGATTTTTCGCTTATCCATATACATTATACTTTATTATACAAATATTCACAGATTAGCTTGTAATAGTTTTTTGAGCAGCAAAATTGGAGGGTAATTATCATCCCGAAGATACGACTGTGTACAGTATCATCTACTATAACTATACCATTAACTAAGGCCAAGAGCGAGATTTTTACCAGATGCGTAGATTTATAATCACTCTATTTTTGAATATCAATTGGGGGTTGTAAAATGTATAGTAAAGGATCTTTGGATGCTCCTTCTGTATTAACACAAACCATAATGCACATATATCTACATATCTCAATGTAACAAGATTTTATTAATAAGCTCGAGGTCTTTATTCGCTTTTCACAAAATTTCTCATCCATATATACATATATATGCATTTTGTTCTACCAGAATATATATCCAAGATCTGAGGGATATTCGACACAAAATAACGCACCGTATCGTTAAGAAATTATTATTTGGTTTTTTTTTTGGTCCCTACACTGAATGAGTATTCCGAGATTCTTTACTTCACCTACACAGGTTCCTTTTATATACCTCTAAGTATATAAAATGTTTTAAAAAAGCGGTAATTAATAGCTAGAAGAAAAAAATAAATAAACTATTCTGACAACAATGGCTGCGTTCTGATTCTCCGATTTTGTTAAATGTTGTATCCATTATTGTAAATTCGAATAAATTCTTCTCAGTTTAATTTTTTTGTTTATTTCGAATAATTCATTCAAACCCTGATTTTTATATATTTGCAGTGCAGTTATTATAAAAAGAGTAAAGCAAGTGATGGCTATACATCAAAGCCGAAGAAAAGCTAACTTCTAAGTGGAAATCTTCCCCTAATTTCCACCTGGAGTTAGATATAAAATATATTATAAAAACGCGAAGTTGTATAAATATTATAACGCTTTAGAAAAATTTCTATATAAAAGCAACAAGTTTACGTGTACTAGAAGATCTTAGATAATATCGATGAAATCTAGTGTTCCTAGGTTTGAGAAAAAAATTTAATCAATACTCATGATTATTCGGTTCATTTCATAGATTGTAATAATAACGTTATTAATTATAGATGGCATAGTCTTGACACAATCCGGGTGTCAGGTGCGGGATAAGATACAGTTTTAAGCGAGTCTTGCATCGGTATATCTGCAATAATTACGATCGCATCTGGGTAAAGATTATTCGTGTTAATCACAGTGTAGCACAGTTAAACAATACAAATAAATAGGCTGGTGTTCAATTAGCCCTATAGTTGTACCGTGGTATAACATATTATATATTCTATTGCCAAGCTTTATAATAATCGAAATTTATTACGCAGCTACTATAATAGTTTTGATAATTGTATACCGGTGTGTTATACTGGCGTAATTATACGTAATGCTGGGTAGGCACGAAACTTCTTATTCGTCAATTAACTTTAACGTAATTAAAAACGTAAATATAATGCGATAGTTTGCTAGCTGATAGTACGTAATATTATGTAAACCTTTTTCCTATTGAACGATATAACTAAACGATCTATATATAATCAATATAGGTATTACTTATAGAATATATATATACTATTGTGTATGCGTGACGAATTAACTAATAGCTTGATAATTATGTATACTATGTAATACGCAATACTGCAAAACACCTAACTGCGATAACTTTTATTATGGAATTATTATTATTTATATTACCGTAATCTAAATCTCTTAACGTATTCTAATATATGCTATAAATATAGCTATATTATAATTACTTTCACAACGTGACAGAATTTCACTAATAAAACCGCATTTGATTGATCCATGTGTAATATTAGTAGAGTTATAATATACCTTCGGCTACACACTCGTTACAGTGCAGCGTTTATAGTATATATAATATAACGTTAATAATATATGATTCAGTGATTATTTATCATGATATATTAATTGTAAGAACTCACATCGCACTTCGCAGATGCTATTATAATTTTTTTTTTCTTTTTCTTTTTTTTTTTTTCTTATATTTACTTCCAGGGCGTTGTAGCACATAGCTGATTATACACTTTTGTCGATGGTCCCTTGCGAAAAAAAGCTTTTCCAATAAACCAATCAATTTTACGTAAGTATAATATATATAATGACGTATTTATATATGGATTTATTTTTCAACTGACGCGATTCAGAGGTGAATTTTCAACTCTACGAGATTAACATTATCGTACGTTATGATTTAGTATATAATATGATTCAAAACTAGTGTGCGGATTGTTAGATTCTTTTTTTTCCCTTTTTCACCATGTGCATAGATTATACGAATCGAATTTATTATTTCTCGTCCGAGTCGCGCCAGAACGTTAGTTATTATACGTCGACGAATAAATTAAATAACATTTTATACGAAAGAGATTTCCATACTTGTTTTAGTTATTTAATTCGGGACGAGTTGATTACACTAAGAATCTATCTATTTCAATGATGATTCAATCGGCTAGAAGCTGGATCTAATATTTTATCAATATCGATATCGATCGCGGATAACTATGTAACGCTGCGGATTGATGTCGCGTGCAAATATATGAATTAACGAGATAAATACGTTTCTTTGTCATTTTACTTTACAATATCGTATCATAAATGGAAATCAGCATTGCAAAGAAAGAGTGAAATTTTTTCGCCGGTTAAAAATTGCAATTTTTGTATCGCAAATCTCAGCATGATTTATCAGACGACACATGCAATCATCTTTACATATTTAAATCGTGATTTTCGTTTATTCGATTACGATATATTATATAAACGCGTCAAATTATTTACATTATTGATCAATGTATCGATGCAATTTCATTTCAATGATTATTTTATCATATATTATATTAATTGCGAAGCCGATCAAGCCATGATATTTCGCACGATTATAATATATTATATTTATACTCTGAATTCTTTCCTCTTTAATGTCAGCTCTGTGATCTGTAACGCGTATAACTTACGTCTGAAATTTATTCGATATAAGTTACGGCTGCAGATCCGTTCCGGCGCAATTTTTCACCCGATCATATAATATTACATGTTAATTTTGAAAATTTTTTAAAACACATATCATTATACTATATACGCGATGCATGTATCCAGATCATTCGGTTATTTACGCCACAGCTTCCAAGATTTCGACCGTCACGTTATTGGGCTGAGCTGCAGGCGGTGATTTATTTGATCTCGTTGATGTTGCAGATGCGTTACCGGTGCTACCGCGACTCCCACGTCGAGACCCTGTACGAGATCCTGACAACAGACGCTTAACTATTAACGTTATAGGCAGTAAAAACATTCCAAAAAAATTTTTGTTCATACTTTCAAATATCTTTCATCAATTGCAAAAGGATTGAAGAAAATCAAGAAACATTTCTTTTTTACAAGATCGAAAAAAAATTATCCGGTTCTTCTTCGATTTCCGTATTCAAAATTTTCATCGAACAATTTTATTTTTCAGTAAATTCACTCGTTCCTCTCTTCTCCCCGTGTAAAGCTCGAGACTAATTATTTTCGCAACATAAAATTGAACTTTTTTTTTTTATAATCGATTAATTAAATTCTTGCGAAAACATTTCGACGTCGATACTTTGCAGGGGGGAATAAAAAACATAATTAATTCGCAGTTGAAAATTCGCGTGCAAATATTGACAGGCTGTACCAAGCTGTTATATATAATTCGGCATAATAGCTGGCGTTCGCTGCACACTTGATACAATAATTAATACTTCGGAATGTACTAATTAAAAACGACTATATTCTAGCCCCAGTCACTCTCCAGTTCTTGGGTATACTAATATACTAGTCAAGATTAATCAGTCATTACACCGATACATGTATAAATATATATATTATACCTATAATATTAATATATTCGCGCACTCAGTTATGCGTTCGATATTAAATACAGGCACAAAATATCTTCATAATAATTAGTCCGCATGCAGTTCGTGCAGAAATTTTTTACTACAGCAAGCAACTAGCGTTTAAATTATCGCCGAAATTTTATTCAGATATATATATACATATTTTTTTTATTTCTTTTTTTCCACTATACGGTATATAGTACTGAATATATATGTATATAATTATGCGACGAGTCACAGAGATAGTCACAAGAAAAATTAGTCTAAGACAGGATGCAACTTTGATTTGAATAGAATCGAAGTCATAAAATGAAAATATAACGATAGTAGATTCAGTAAATTTCCCTTTCTTTCTGTTTTTTTTTCGTTTTTTCTTTTTTTTTCATTTTTTACTAACATTTTCATATTTCGTTGGATTTCAGACCGCGAATATAGATCTATAAGAGCTATTTCATAGTTGTACAGGGCATTAGAGTATTAGGACTTATCTATCAAGTTAGTATAATACCTACTAGTATTGCAGGATAGTATAATAGTTAGTCTCGCTCTATTAAGGAGAATGGGTTAAAGTTGCTTGCTTAGTAAATGAATGAATAAAAACCCGTACGGTTCACTCGTTGAGAGTGTTTCGCACCTTGCGAGGCCGAAGGTGAATGAGCCCGCAGAGATGCCACCGAGGGTTGGCGGGATGGTCCTCTAACGCTTCCACGCGAACCACGTCGTTCCTGTCCGTGCAAAAGCTTGCTGTCTCTCAACAAAGACACGTTCATTAGACGTGGATTAGGCGTGTTGAAAATCGTTCGATTTTCACGCCAACGAGCCCTGGAAATATATTCGCAAACATTATAACGAAAACAATCGCAGAAATATCATCTTCTTTTACTTTTTTAATCATCTTTTCTTTATTTTTTATTTTTCTTTCTCTCCCTCTCTCTCTCTTTTCTTCTTTTGTTTTTTATCATTAATATTCGCGCTCGGAAAATGGCAAAAAAAAAATGTACACGAAGAAGAGGACAAGAGTTTAGATTGTTCAGCCCGAGGCTCTCGTGTTGACGGAACCACCTATTTCACCGCAGTAGCAGAAAATAATAATTTCAGGTGCTATAGCTGTTTTAGAAATTATCTGATTCTTTTTTTCCCTACTTTGGATCCGCGAAATGTTTGCAATCAGAGGAAAATCTGGAGATCAGTCGACAGCTGCACTGGTTATAAATAAAAATCGAAGAAATTTTATTGAGACGGTGTTAAAATTGATTGAAATTTATTTTAGACTTGGGGAATTAATATGCCAAGGTAGCCAGATGTGAATAACGTGCGAAAGCTCATTGTGTTACACTATATGGTAGTGAAAAGGGCACCGGAATACTAGGTCGAAAATTATACCGTGTGGATAATAGAACTTATGATATACAATATACATATAGGCGTGTATTAATCCTTTGGGAATTATACATCAGAGCTTGGGCAAATTCTGGGCAGGGTGTTAGTTGGAATTTGTGAGATTAATTTTGAGTCGCTCGAATCAGACTTTAGCTAAATTAAATACGTAATTAGATTCCGGTAATTAACAGCTCAGAAATTCACTTTCAATTTTAACACTCGAGCGTAGGTATACACGCTGCATACTTTGCCCAGCTTTCAGTCTGATCCCTTTGAACTTGAAATTTCATCGGTTTTTATAGTTACACATGTAGTACGTACCTTTAAAATCTGTGAATAATTAACGAGAACTCGCTAAGGAACAAGCATTTTTTTTTCTTTTTTTTACACGTGTGAAATACTGTCTATTACGTAAATTCTATATATACGATATATGTGGATTACTCACTTGCTGAAAAGTCTAAGCACGACGCATAATATAACGAACATTAGAGCCATGCCTACAAGGACCCCAATCATGGCAGGATCTATGTACTGTAGACTCGGAGGATCCTTGTGCTCGGCTAAAAAATGTACAAATTTTAATGGAGAGGTAATGAATGTCGAGAATTCTGGTACTAGATGCAGAACACTCCACTGAAATAATTACGGGAAGTAAGACATTACGAGATATATCGTTGTCTTTTAGTCTTCAGACTTCGGATATTCGTCCGTCCAACCTTTTACTCGCTTTCTCGACCTTTTACTCGAATTAAACTCAAGCTGAAATTTTTCTCTTGTCTTTACTCTAATTTTTTTTTTTTTCTTACTTTTCGTTCCCTTCTCTTGAGCCCGATTCTTAATGCCTCATTTTTTTTTCTCGAAGCAAAATTGCAAAGTATTCAGATACAGACGTGGGAAATATATCTTATTCAATTTATTTAGATATTATCTTGTCAATATTACCGATGCACTCTATGACTCCGTCGGATTGAGTGACAGGAATCATCTCGAAGATGCAGATGCATCTCCCGTCTCGGCATTCCGTCTGCTGGACCATCGTCTCGCATTGTTCGGTGAAAGAACATGACTCGTTTACGTTAGCCCCTAAAAAATTGGGAAAAAAATCAAATTGCGGCTAGGCTTCGTGGGATTTTGAGATAAATCATTAAATTTGTTTTTTTTTTCGTTTTCTCATTTTTTTTTTAAATTTTCTAATCATCGTAAAGATCGAAGGAATGGAACTTACTGACTCCACACTTGTTGATATGATTGGTAGCCGGGAATTCTTCCTTGCAGTTACATTTCTTCGTTCTAGGTTCGCAATAGGAATTATCAAAACTGCAATCGTTATCCTCCTTGCAAGAGTCGGCGAAATATTTCTTCTGATTCAATGGATCTGAAAACGAGTGTTAACGCAAAAGTTTTATAAACGGAAAAGAGATGGAGAGAAATATAAAATATGTCGTATCTTTTCAAAGCCGAGCGTGAGACCCCAGCCTGTGATAACATTTGCTTAAATCAGAGTCAAAGAAATAAAGAATTGAAAAGAACGAGAAGAAATGTAAAAGAAAAAAAAAAAAACGGGACTAAAGGTTACGAAAATAATTATTTCACCACTCAGAAGAGTTGGCCTGGAATTTCAAGATCCGAATCGCAATTCTGAATAATAAATGTGCCTTTGATCAACGATTAGAGTTCGGGGTGAGAGAAAATCTAGGAACGCGTGATGTAGTTTGAAAAATTCTATTATCAAATAAATTTCGTACATTTTTGATAAACTTTGTCACCTAGTTTTATGAAATTATTCAAAAGACCGTCGTTGGTCGATGCCTATTGATCAACGACCGAAACGACGGAGATATAGGTATATCATCGACGAAAGGATTGACATCAACGAAATGTCAAATCGGGGCGTAGCTCTGTACAGGTAACTGAGGTAACTGGATTTTCCGTTGCGACATCAAGTAATCAAATATTGACCCGTGAATATGAAACGCTAACAAAGCCTGGTTTCCTTGATACTTCACCTACCAGATACTACATACCGTGCAATGTACAGGGTATAGGCGGATAGCATTATTGACACTCTCTGTACGAGTTGAAAACCACGTCACGACACATTTCCAATTAATTATTGAAACTGCGAAAAACATTTTGCCCCGTGTACCATGTCAATGTTTTCTTTTTTTTGCTTTCATTAATTTTTTTTTTTTTTTTTTGCGAACAAGGGTGGCGAATCGTTGGAAGTACTTATATGACAGGTGCAGTAGAGCGCAATGAGACATTTTTTTAACTCCATATAGTATATATATTTAATATGCGGAATTCGCAGAAATGTGAAACGAGGGAGAGCTTTGGAAAGGGTTGTTAGATTGCGTGCCATGAGAATGGCGATTGCTAAGGTAAGATTTCGAGGTCGACACGCAAGTCTGCGCTAACATGTTGCATTTTTTCACAATTACCATTATTATGTATCCCCCTGAGCGGCCATATTTGTCAACTACCGTTTTTTTACCCCGATGCCGACCATAATCACGAAACTATACATATATTTTATATATATACTCAATTGAAGTAATAAAAGAAAGAATTGAGTCACAGATCCATCGACGATGACATACGACACGAGTATAAAGCTCAATCGGTTAAACACTCAGGTACACTTGCCAGGAATAAAAGCAGCTGAACAAAGATAGATATTCTATAAAATATCTCTATACCTACTCGAAATCTGGTCTCAGAGATATCGACTATCTATGATACCAGACAAAGTTCGACAGCCTCCCAGATTAAATCACTGAATAAAAAGTGGGTAACAGGTTCCGGCTCAGGAATGAGATGTGAGTTTCGTGGGATAATCGAAAGCTCGATATACCCTTGCAGAGAATATCGAAAAGCGTTGACCCAGGTATCGATTCTCTCACCCCTTTGGATACATGAATGTAATAAAAAATATTTCTAGACTCGGAAAAAAATCGCGATCGGAATTTAGAAAGTTCGTTAAAATTTTCGAGGGCTGAAAGCACCGTGGCTACGTGCTCAGCGAATACACACAGAGCATGAAAATTGTGGGTGGAAAGTATCTTCGTCGGGAAAAGCTCCGATGACAGGAAATGTTGGCACTAGAAGGAGGATAACGAGCCCTCGGGCACGATTCGATTCATCATGTGAGTAATGGGATTAAGCTCTTTGCGAGAGGCTGGAATTGGAACTGAGAAAAATCAGGCGAAGCTATATATCTGTATGTACGTCGAGGTATTAGCTTTGCGATCGTTTCAAGCTCACGATCAGAAACATGACTAGAAATATGATTTTTTGTTTTTTTTTTACGTTATTGAACATTTTTTTTTTTTCAATTTGATCAAGGAGTGGAAATAGTCGATCGCGAAAGTTCAAGTTCAACGCGGAATGTAGAAAACCCAAAGTGATTGAAGCCCATAAAAGCGATCAATACCGCTCTGCTGCGTCTTTCTACAATCCGCATTCAAACTGGCTGAATCGAAACCGTTTAATAAATTAATGAGTTGGAAAGCCGCGCTTTTCTGCAAGCTGCAATTTTCTTAGCACCGAATATAAATTCCTCTGACATAGATCTGGGAGGGAAATGCCGGCACGGATTCAATCCACCTCGAGGCGTATCTAGAGAACCTTCGCGATTTCTATCGCCCATCTAACGCTCACGAGATGTTGATTACAAAGCTCAGCCCATTGTCAGCTCTTCGGTTAGAATGATTAAGTATTTCAATAAACAATTTCCGCGAGTCCATTCCGCGGACAAATAATAATATCGCAAATTTCTATACGAAGCTTGATTAAGTTTTTCGTCTGCTATAAATCACCTTTTCATATTTCGGATCGACTGCATGTTTCTAATATCGATAGGAGATTTATCGTACGGTTTGATATTAGAGGAAAAATTAAACCTGCGAATTTCTTTCTTCGTCTTTCTACTTTATCGCGTATAACTGTCTATTAAAATAATTTTACCGCATGTACCCATTCCTGTTATAATATTGCGGAATCTACGCTTCTATTCTCCGCACCGGCGCACTGCATCGCGATACATGTACCTAGGTATAAGTATCCGCGTGTCAAACTCGTGTTAGATGTACTAACACATGGTAAAAGGTAGAAGTTAGACGGGGTATTCGAGCTGAGGACTGCGTCGTATAATGCGGACGCGTAGGTATAGCCGGTCGAAATAACAGAGCGATATCAATATGCCTTTTACACGCTCTAGGATTGTTTGGCAAAGCAAACATCGCGATGTTTGCTCGTCTTTCTTGAAAGCTGAGTGTAATTGTAGGTATGACAAGTTCTTCTCTACCGAAAATAAAGAAACAAAAAAAAAAAGAAGTGGATTTAATTCACCGAAAACCAACGACGTCGGTTTTTAACGACGAAAATTAACCGAAGGGATGGACGGATAGACCGGGGGTCGTTTAAATCGTGAAAGGACAAAGAGTAGTGGCTGAGGGTTGTACGACCTGCGGCAAAACCTGCACTGCAGATAACCGAGGCGGGATATCTTTCCGTTACTTTCTTAGACACGTATATATGTATATATATGTATGTATATATATGTACATCAACCCTCCTCCCTCGCTCTTTCAGTTCGTACGAAAATTTACCCACCCCTTACGAAGCTAGCCCTTGAACCTTTAAGCGAATCGATTTCTTTCGCAAATTTCCAAGCCCCCTTTCTACGTGTACAGGTATACCTACGTAGCGATTAATCCCACCCGCATAAAAACACCCCAGTAATAAAGAGAAGAAGAAAAATAATCGGGAGAATAAACGAACCGCATTGTATATACGTCGTACCCTGTAATCAAGTATTGTGCATGAAGTAGACATGTATGTATATAAATGTATATATATATAGGTGAATTGGCGTATGTAGTACTTGCCATTAATTACACTCGTGCAGATGTATAGCCGTATATTTATTTCAACGCTACGCTGCGTGCCATCGACTCGAGCTTTTTTCCCCTAGCGATAGTGTAGTATCTGCGTACCTAGGTAAAACAAGTTCGTATATACCTGGGTAGGTATATACTTTGTGTATCGAGCGTCGCGGTGCCTGGCGCCCTTTTTCTTCTCGCTCTTTCCCTCCCCGTATTTCTGCGGTCTGCTTATTTCTGTCCCTTCCCGCGATTTAGTCCTCCCCTAAACCCAAAACCTGGGACATACGAGACTCGTACACTTTTCCGGAAAAAAACCTTTCTTCAAACTTAGCGCGGGGTATTGGAATTTCGAAACGCGACCTGCTCCCTTGACTAGGATCTTCTTTCCCTCAAGTCTCGCTCACCCCTATCTTACGAAATGATAAATTGCTCATATTGCTTCGGGAAAACGAGGCTTCACTTTTCGCTATTTTCCGACCTATACGACCGCCGCAAATTGGGGTGGAGAAAAAACGCGGTTAGCATCAACCCCCGAATTTTTACATCGATATACATACCCCGTTTAAAAGAGAATCGTTCAACAGAAAGCCAGCTATTTTTCGCGAAAATTTTCAACTACGATGTACAGCTGTACAGACGTACGTCGTTCAACGACAACCCGCCAATTCGTCATTTTAAGAATCAGAGTATCGGCTAGACTTCAGGGAGCCAAGCCTCGGCCGATTTTTTTTTCTATTTTTCCTATCATATAGATATGACGAGATTATCAAAATGGGAAAAAGAATAATTTGTTTTCAGTAGCTAGCTGAAAGGCTTTATCTGATTGTAATTAATGTTCCATAATTACACATGCCTACTCTCGTAATTGGCGGTTCTGATTAAGGGATAGATTAGGGACATTGGCGAGCTGATGGTAGCTCGCGGCAGTCTTTGACTCGTATTTTTGTTCGCGGTGTATTTTATTCCGAATGAGAACCGAACTGGATAATTAATGTGGGACTAAGTAATTAGTTTATGAATAGCGAGCGGCCGTTGATCACGGATACGATTTTCCACACATGCGAACTGCAGCATTTGAACGAAATATGAGAATAAGAAAAAAATTAATTAAGCGGAAAATCTGCGATGATGAAATTACTCTCGAGAAACGATGTGCTGTGTATGCATTGTGCCCAAAGTGGACAAAAGCTCGCGATTCATTCGCATTTCCCCGGCACTGAAATCGCGGACGAATAAAAGCTGCCCTGTTTAATCTTTGACGAGATGTTTCAGCCACTTTGAAAGCGCAAAATGTATTTACGATCGCGGAATAATTTTTCAGACTTTGAGCCGTTTCTCTAATTGCGAAAATCTTGACCTAAAAAATTTTTTTTCCAAGCTCTAAGCTTCGTCTTATTTAAGCCGGGATCCGAGCAAGAGATATGCAATCAACGCTACAACAACAATAAAAGAAGTATGGAAGGAAAGAAACAGGGTAGGTGTATGCGAGGATATACACGTCCGCTAAACTCGTGCTAGTGATAAATTATTCCACTACTGAGACCATTAAAAGTCTCATAAAATCTTCAACTACGTTACTGTTTCAGCTCTAAACTTTAAGCACTTCAGCTAATGGTTCGAGATTACATCTGCGATCTTGCGAGATACTTTTTTGCCTTATGTTGCACAGCGGATATATGCATCGCGATATTTTATAGCGGTTTATATGATTATCGCCGCTATACCACTGTTCAAAGTGTAAACGGTATCGTTTCAATAATTCATGTTTCAGCCATTTGTCAATCACGTAACTCGAGTTACGCTCCTCTACCTAAAATGTATAATTAATTTATCGCCGAGCGGATCTTCTCCATTAATAATTTCTTTACTCGCATAATAGGATAGCAGGAAATTATGTCCGGACTCTGTTTACTCGAATTCTACGATTCAATAAGAAATCTAATTTCCATATTGTCCGGATGTATTCACCCCGTTCTTGCATACAAACAGCACGCGATTTTATCGGAATTAAATAGTCTATATTCCTGATGATCCGATCGTGAAGAATGGCTGTATTACATCGACTTTAAATAACCTCATGCATATGTAGGCACATACGTGGACATTTTTTTTTACCATAACGCTAAATCATTCGCTGTAATCTGGAAATTTCATGAAGGTGTGAATTATTGCCTCGTTCTATCAAACGATTCACCGTATATCGGTATATCGGCGAAATTCTCGGCCTGGTATACACATTCGGCTTTTAAACAATACCCGGATAACATTCTACGCGACAAGCCCACATGTCACGTCATTACCACATGGCATTAAATCAGCATGGCAATAATATTGGCAGACCATCGAAGGTCGAGGTTCGACAACGATGTGGCTGCAACATCCCTTCGATATGGGTTTCAGCTGTAGCAATAATCAGGCTAATCGATATAATTTACCATAGGTGGCAGATATGTGGATAGCCGATGCATTTTTTTTGATTTTCCGAAAGTTGCGGTGAAGCTGGAGATTTTTTTGAAACGATATAAATGTACGGGTCGCTGAAACTTGGGGGAAAAAAAGTATCGGTTGAATAAGTTGGCGATATAACGACGGTACGGTATGAAGTAACAGCTAGGTAATTAATTTTTTTCTTTTTCAAGTAATCTCATCCATTTGTACGAGCATATTCCCTGATTGCCAATTCGCAGACAGCGAAACAAAAAGCAGCTCTATACGGAATAAAAAGAAATCTAATGGCTTCTGTAATCTTCGCCCTGTAATTTTTTACTTTTTTGTAAATTACTAAGGCCACGTGAAACGAATGCATTAGACATGTTCGACGTATCGTGTGACACAGAGCCATCAACTATGTCAACATTCGCTCATGCGGTTATCATTACGACGAAAATGAGGAAGTTCTCGAACGAACAATGAATCCAGACGGGAACAATTTTCCGGAAACTTATCGCGGTCTGTTTATTTTCCAAATGACTTTTTTCTCTGAATAGAATTCGTTCTTTGTAGGCTCGCTGCTCGAGTGGATCTCTATTGCTAATTCTGCAGTGAGATGGATTTAATGGTTTCCTCGAGGTTGGGGCCTCCGGATTTATTTTATCGATCGTCGTTATAAAATACTCGACAACAAAGACCGTTTTCTTTTCACTCTTCCTTCTCTCATTTTTCCTTGTAGTTTTCACCGAAGAGTAAATGTAAACGACGTCGCAAATTCGATGATCGACGTTCTTTCCTCGTTAAAAAAAAGATGCCCTGAAAACTCAGGAAATAAATTCGATGCTCGAAATAATTCACAGTTATCTTTTTATACAGAACACTGTTTTTTACTCGTCGAAAAATAGGAATAATAAAACAAATTGTCAAAACTTTGAACATTTATATCAACGCCGAGCAAGTGTCCGCGATGTAATGGAATGATTACGCCCCGATTTGAATGTATAATTCTCCCATGAACATTATACAGGCGTAATACGTATGTAAATAATATATAACTTCGGTAAAAAATTAATGCCGACGAAAATTTAGCCGCTAACATTCCCCGAGCCAATTTTTATCTTTATTGCTTTCGCACCTGTTCGCAGCCTTATCAAAAAGAGTCATTTCATTCCTATTCGCAGGGGTTGAAAACGCTTCGACAAGTCAGTTTCGTCGATTCTACCTCTGGACGATACCTACCTGATGCCTTTACGAATATTCTATATTTTTACTTCATTTACTCGACTAATGACTCCGAACTAATCGCGTGTAAAATCCGAGACAAAGATCATTGCGGAGAAAGGCGAAATAATTATCTTCCGCAATCGATTCCACGCAGCTTACGTGATTTTGCCTTTCCGGTTCCTTCTTGTCTTGCGATCAGATAAATGGCCAGCGTTACATCGCAGATTTTCTTCGCTGTCCTAAGTATCTCTGTGATTATTAATCATCGTCGAGCAATCGCGAGAAAAAACGTTATCCACCGATTCGGAGGTTTTTCTGTGCCGGAGGGAGAAGGGTTGTAATTGATCATGACGTTCCACGTTTTTACCTGTTTCTTTGGTACCAAATGCGACCACCGACGGAAAGATTCCCTCCTCCGATAAACCTCCGAGAAAATGTATAAAAACCAATTACCCAATGTTAGGAAAAACCCAAAGACGGAGATACAAGAGAGGCGCGGATCCCAAGTAATTCCTTCCACACACACGATATGCCGTTTGTCAAAAGTCGCTTTGTGGATACGAAGAAAGGAAAAATTGTGACAAGACGTCGAGTTAGCAGGCCTGTGAACATGGAAGAGTCATCCCCGACGAGCCTTTGTTACCCTAGCATCTCGTATAATCATTAGTCTCGCCCTCACCTGAGGCCACGAAGGTGTATTATCTCCATTGTCTTTGTTATTTCAGATCCCACGAGACTGGGATGCTGCAATCAGTCATCTACAGCTTGACCCTTTTTCCGACACTCTATCTTCCGGCTCTCAACGCTCTACTGATCTCGCTTTGTGGTTTTCACTGTCGACTTTTCCCTCGAAAATTTGTAAAAAAATAAATAACAATTGGATACATTTTTACAATACAGTCTCGCAATTTTGTTCCGACTAAACTAATTACCTGTTCCTGTAAAAAAGGGCAAGACCCTTCGTGCAGGTTTTCCTTTTCATCCTTTTACAGGGATTTCATGTATAATTAAAAGATCCTTATGATCCTTCTGTACAGCCCTAATATACAGGCAATTTACTTTATCGCTGACTGCCGCCACGCTGACGGGCGTAGACGACAATCCATCACCCTTATTTACTCGTGATTCCTAAGAAATTCGCCTTTCCCAAGCTTCACTCACTTACGAGCTCGCGAACTCACGTGTGGTCCTGAACAACGAAAGATAAGCACGTCCGAAGTGTCGGCAGTTTCGTCATCAATCAGATTCATCTCGCAAAGCCTATTTTTATACATCTATATCCCATTCTCTAAGGGTCGGAGCGAGGTTCCCGCACCTTTTAACACGCCCAGTTTTCTAGAATCACCTTTTTTGGATTCCAAAAATTGAATTTTAAGCAGCGGGTATCATGGATGTAGCAGTAAAAAAGGAAAGGATAAAAATAATGGAATAACAGAATATAAAAGTATAATTCTAGAGCTTTTGCTCGCGTTACCCGAGCAAGAAATTTCCTTTTATCCACCTACAGCACTCCGTTAATAACCATTTCATGTAAATTGTGACGGGCAACTAATTAGGGCACTCCTGCGTCGGGGATCGGTGCGTGAGTTAACCATTAAAGCATAAAGACTAGGGTTGGATGACCCCTTTTTTCCTCGATTTGTTTAAACAGTGTTTAATAACTATAAGCATAATAACTCTCTTGCGAATGAAAATAATTGTTCGACTTTACGAATCTGCGAACTGTTTCGCGAAAGAGAGGGGAAAAAAAAAAATAATGGGTATATAAGGAGACAGTATCGTAAGATGGAATAATCATCGTTCCAGTCACGGTATCCACTCGATAGCAGAGGGAATAAAAATTCGCGAAAAGAAGGGAACCGGCGTATCTTTTTTTACGAGGGTCGCCGTTAATAAATCATTACCAAACAAGTTATATTGCTACCATAGATCGTCCCGATTGATGTAACCAATTTTTTATTATCTTCGTGGAAGCTTTATCAAGCACGTAGGTACGAGGATAGAAACTATAGCCAAATCACCAATCAGCCTAATGTACATTGGACAATAACTGAAAGTGGTCAGCAATTATATTCTCCTCGATCAATCGCAGAGCTTGATCATTGAAAATCCGAATTCATCCATGAATTTGAAAGACTTACTCAATTTTGAACCGTTTTGGTTACTTTGATTCATAAAACGTACGTTTTTATGCTCAACTCCTGCACGACCAGAGTCATGGCTGTGGGTCTGCTCGAAGTGTGTACTCTATAAATAAAAGTACCCGGTTTTATTGTGAGCCAACGGTGATGGCTGAATTCGATTTGCACACCTGCCCGGAACAGTTTGAGTTCGATATTAAAAAAATCCTCCGTAACTTTTGAAGATCTGCTGCTTTTATTACCCCGAGACGTTCTTCGATATTCTACGTACGGTCCTATTTACGAAATGATTACAAAGCCGAAGTTGAGAGTCTGGTGCAGGTGGTGGATGAAATCAAAAACAGATTTGGAATGCCCCGGATCCGATTTCCCTCGGGACACATATTTTTGTATTTAAGTTTCCTCTCTCCTGTTCCGTTCTCTCGAAAATGGTATCGCTTGTTTTTACGAGAGAAATTTTTTCCTCGGATACTCCGACTTGGGACTATTTTTGTAACCTTATGAAGAAGGATCGATAACTCTCAAACCGAGTTTACTCGGGTTTCAAAAATATCTTCGACAAGCAGATTTTTATCGATAATTATGGAGGCACCACCGGTATTCAAGGAAAGTTTGTCGGGGTGGTATAGGTATCGGCGAACCGTTCGAAGGGTGGTTCTACCACCTGGGTACAAATGCAGAGATGCTTAGCCCCGCACCTTCGTTAAATGTCTGGGGGAATGGAACAAAAAAAAAGATCTTTGTGGCCTAACTTCGTGCTGACTAAACTTTCCTCGGAACCAAAGCTTAACGAAGTATCTCTACCCCTAGGTTCCTAATCCTCTAGAGTTTTGCGGAAACAGACGTTGAAGTTTTAACTTTTCGTGTACTAAAACTTGCATGAAATAACCCGACTTAACTTCACCCTATATTCTCGTTATTTTGCGATTTTATTTAACAAATTTTTATATTTCATTGATTATTCTTCCAAAACGCGTTGAGGAATGATAACGTTAATCATTTTCTCAATTTTCATCCCCCCAGGGGAATTTTGATAATGGCAAACGTTTCGTTTCGCATAGATTTAACGTTGAGCCTGAATTCCTAGACTTTTTTCTGAAAAATCAAGTCAAAACCGGCTACTTTTAATCATCTCGATGAATAAGTAGGGTATATTATACTCTAGGGGCGGATATTGAGCTACGTTTGTCAACGAGTCGATCGATGCTCGATTAACCGCGTACTGAAGCGTTTAACGACGTGATACGAATAGGTATGGGTTTACTGGAGAATAAAGTGTGCAAGATACATGTATACCTGAAGGCATATGTAAAGGTTCAACCCCAATAAAAGGGCGTCATTATAGGCGAGAAAAGCGTATCTAGACTCGACACTTTCGTTTACATAGAGACTTTTATTTACACGTACATAAATTTTCACCGATCCTCCCACAACCATCTGCACACATAAACGTTTAAATTGAAGAATTTGCTTTCTGCTGATTAAACGATTCAAGGAAAAGACCCGTAACTATGACTACTCTGTGCATATGTGAACTTGAACACGAAAGTTCCTAAGACACGTCAATCTTCCGCGTAATACAAGCAATTGTGTCACCGTCTCTTCCCTTCCATGCAGCTCTAAGTCTCCTAAATTAAGCTGAATCGCATTAGATTGAATGATTGAGGCAGCACTATGCCTAATTCAAGGATGTTTTGAGCAAAGCGTCTGCGAGCTCAATTGTCCTCGCTATTGCCACGAATATGCTTCTAATCTTTCTGATTTACTGAAAATAAAAAAAAAACAAAAAAAACGGAAATTTTCGCCTCAGAAGCTAGCTGCAAATATAATGCGAATTTTGGAGCGCGGAGAGCCTCGCTGTAGAGCGTCCGACCACTCACTCATTTGACTACTGGCTTCTATCCGCCGCGCGGTAGCGAGTGGATTAGATACTGGTTTGTACTACTGACTCTGTCCGACCCGCGGTTTTAGTTACTACTGAAATCTGTACTGGTATAAAATCGGCGTATATAATCGTAGGATTTTTTCGTTTGGGTGAATAGCGTCGTTAGGGTATATTTATGAAAGGGAGAATGATTAGGAGTTTTAATCTAGCGACCCCTGTCCGTTTCGAACGATTTATCTAGATTATAAGATAAGATAATAAGCGACGTTGCGTTTATTCATTCGAAACAAGAGTTGAACGATTTTATACTCTTATCGCTTACGTTTTATCTTCTTACTCGACACTGGGTGGGTTTCCGGGTATTTTCTCGTCAGCGATTCTACCGTAACGAATCTTTTCTGAGAAGGAAGTATTTCCGCGTTTCAAACTCCGTTCCGTTCGTGCTCAGGTCGCCACCGTCGTTATGATTATGCCGGTTACGTATGTCACGGGGAATTCCCATGGCGCGTTGATAACGTAACGGAAAATAATGAAACGAAGCTTCTTCACTGATATGCAATCGATATTACGTGTATGAGATTATGCGAGGGCTCTTTTATAAAGCGGAAGAATAATTAATATACTCACTTAATAAAAAAAAACGTTTTTTTTTTAACTTTTTTGTAATAGTCTTTACTTTCATTTATCTTTATTTTTTCCAACGTCGAGCTCGTGCGACGTAATTCTACGACCACGACTACAACCTGGGGTAAAAATAATTGGGTCTTTGTACCTAATTATCAATTACAGAAATGTATATATGGTATACTCAAAGCTTTAGTTGAGTGTCAAGTAACCACTGCACTACTCCTTATTTATTTTTAACCTGATTATTCACTACCTTCATACCTGTTTACCCTATACACCAGGCCTTCTTGCTCATTTCCCAACTCATCCGTGAAACACTAATTAATTATACCTACCTACCACACGCATCCCTTCCGGAGCATGTCATCCATCATGCTCTAAAGTCTAGGGTCAGACCCAAGTTGTCTACTAATCCCAAAATCTCACGAAGGATGATAATATCTTATCCCACGATGTATATATGTATATGTAATCGAAATTTCGCTATCTTTGAAAAAAACAAAAAACAAAGCAAAGAGAAATAAAGAAAATGAAAATTTGCGTGACGTATATCGTTGAATAAAATTATCAATATTCCTGGCGAGTACTTCGAACTCTAGAGGGTGAGAATCGCGCGAGATCTCGTACGTAGATTGGTGAAATTTTTTCGCTAACCACGCGAGGTAGGTATAAAATATAAACCCGGACTAGCGGGAGGGATTTTATCGAACGTATTTTACCAGAGCAGCCAGCTGCTGTTCACGATACTCAAAAAACGAATTTAGATTCATCCTGCCCGAGTATAGAGTTGAGTTGCTCAACGGATCATCTCGAAGAGGAAAAAAAATAAGACACCGATAAGGGAAGAAAAACACTATCTCGAATATCGAACCGGGGCTATCCATCGTTTCTACAACCGAAGATGTCCACTTTCCTAGATAAAATAAATCTCTGGCCAAACCCACTAGACTAATCTCACAGAGAGCGAACAGTTTATCATAAAAACACACGAATATAATTCTACACGTACGATATAGCGTGAAGTTTTTGCTCTATTTTCCTCATTTTTCTATTCTTCTCTCTTATTTCTCCTCGTTAATGTCTATAGGCGGATTTTCGCCTATTGCGAAACGCGGAGCCCACGGAGCGTGAATTTCTGCACAATTCTGCAGTCTATATATGAATGCATGTGTGCTATACGTGCATGACTAAATAGTGCAGTAAATTCTGTGTAATAATATGCGAAGGTTTACGAGCGAGTGAACTGCAGAGCTTTCGGCAAGCGAAATCCGCGGTCGTATGCCGAATGATTATTACTATATTCCGAAAATTTTCGGGATTACAATCGTAGCCGAAATTACTGGCGGTGCTAGTGCTGCGTCCAATTTAGGAGCATATTAGACGCGTATGAAACGGTGAGAGTTTCTCAGTTGGAGACCGATAAAGTAAGAGAAAGAAGGAAACTGGGAAAGAGTGGAAGAAAGAAACGAAAGTGCAAAGCCTTGTGAGTGAGCTTCGGGTAAGTAGATAATTTCTTTCCTGAGTGGTGACTCCGCGAGTGGGTAACTCGTATCGACCATGCGGAGGCAAACGAGCTCGGTAAGAGCTTGTACGTATACAACTAGCGCCAATGAGGTAGGTTCGCGAACAGGGCCGTCCACCCCAAATTTTCGCGAAGCCTGTAAGGTTTTTTTGCATTATTCATTAATTTTAAATTTTCTTACGACTGAAATCGGTATTCATTTGGCACCTGGAATTCGTACCTCAAATTCGTTGCTTAGTTTCTTATTCTGGTAAGTTTTGGGCCACCAGCTATACATCTACGTGTACCCTCCCATCCCTTATATCACGTTACTGTGCGAAACCCTGCATAAATATGTATAGAATAAATTTACGAGATGAGAGGCATCGGGAGGCTGCGTTGTCACGTTAATTATTATCTGCCTAGGGTTTACGTGATGCATGAAAGATTTTACAGGGTTGAGAATCTTCCCTGTTATCACGTCTTGAGTACCGATGAAATAAATTTAAAAAAAAAGAAAAGTCGATACTTTCATTCCTTAATAAGGAGCAGAACGGGGTTATGCATTTCCCGATCCACTTTTTGAAAAACAAAGAAACCTTTTGTACCTCGTACACTATGGAATTCGCGAAGAACGAGCAATGCGAATCCCTTTAACCCCGTTTGGGACGGTGCGTATAATATGCTAACAATAAGCCAAACGAGATACGAGGGTTCTACGTATACGGTTATTAAGCTAGCCACGAAATCGCATAATAAATTTGTTGGACGGGGTGGCCTTTGGGGCTTGTCACACCTAAATTATCCCCTTAGCGAATGACTTATTCCAAGTATAAATAACTTTCGGCACCAATGATATTCTTCGGTCATACCTGCGGATATACGCGACAGTCTGCGATTTCGCAAATTATTTATCATTCGGAAAGGAGACATTTCACGGGGGTGTAATTTCGGTGCTTATTCTTGTACACAAAATCTCCGGAAATTATATTTATTAATATTGACAGCTTTTTCTATTCTTGCTCGGCGGACAATAAGCTACACGCAGGATACTGCGGGTTTATTCAAGGCGTTTTTTAAGCGTCTGTTTCTTAGGTCACTTGATTATAAGTAGAGCATTGATGTCACATTCTGGTTGAGTCACGATTTTCTTGGACTGAAACCATGGCCTTTATACTTGCGGCAGCTACACTCGAGACACGTACGGTACGGTGGAGAAGAGTACAGTGCGAGAGCAAAAACAGGCCTAAATCGAATCGAACAAAAGATTTTTCTTACCGACTTTCACTTTCCGAACAAAGCGAGTCGAAAACCCTTCGTAAGACCTAGAACCTTGCGCCCCGAAATAAATATATAGCGCGAAGTGATCGCGAACAGCGCAAGCAATAAGAGCCCCTTAGTCAAACCCTTTTGGGGGAGAGGGTGGCGTAGATACGGGCAACGTCACGTACCCTAGACAATAAATTTACCGATCGATCTAAATCGGGCAGACGTTTTCGGGGAACAAGATTTGGGGAAGAAGGTGGAAAAAATTCGACACGACAAACGCAATTTTCATCCGTATTTTAATAAATATCTAATTGCCTCTTTTGAGGGAGAGACCGTCTGAGTATAATAATACAGAATACGAATGATTTCTCATTCCTTTCCCTCAAACGGCTGATAACTCGCTCGAGTCAAGATGTTTTATTAAAATATTCACGAACCGGGCGAGGCTTGGTATATATAATATATATATGCAAAATCATTCGCTTCACAAGCCTTAATTGAAATTTAATCTTCAATTTTTATCAACCTCATATTTTTCAACACATTTTTTTGCAATATAGACAGACAGGGGCAGAAATCTGTTGACATTTTTTCACAATATTTCTCGAAGGAGAAATTATAAAGCACTTTTCCCCGGTTATTATAATCACATTCTCTAAAATTGATGGGATTTGAATATTTTTGTTTAAATCGCCAATCAAGAAGACGCGATTATCAGATACGAGAAATTTATTACCTGCCACGGACCGTTGAAAATTGAATAAAATTTCTTTTGCACCGTATACTTTCACATTCTCGTCAAAATTTGAATCAAGAGATAATTTCTGACCCCAGAACCGAGGGTCGTGAGGTGAATATTTGTCGTGAAAGGATACGCGGGTAAGGCAAACCCCGGAGCCTGCAGACATATCAAACATCTGCTTGTTCGTTAATTACTTCGAAAGCTCTACAATTAGATAGCGAATAGTCCAATTACCTAACGCATGTCCCGCATCGTAATTCTCGGATCGCAGTATCTGCGCAAGATCTGAGGCATTAACCAGTACGCCGAGTTGGCGAAAGCAAGACTTCTATTAGGGCTGATTAAACGCGATATATTGTAGAAACTAGTTACAAGAAAGAGTGTTTTATCAATGTCGGCTGCACCCAATATCGTATATCCTGGGAATATCGGAGAATCTTATTATTTCGTCGAATAAAGGGAGGAAAGGAACGATTCCGGATTCCAGACAAGCCACGAGTGATTACGGGAACAATGCTCCATCATGGGCAGTAGCTACGACCTACAAATGCATGCAACCGTTTCTACGGCATATCCACCCTGCACCGATATAGCTATTAGCTGCTATAGTCATTTCAGGACGACACTATTTCAGCTTCCAGGAACAATATCGACAATTGCTCCACTGCACGGCTGTGAGCAATGTTATTCAAGAATTCCAACAAGTTCCGGATACTTTTTCCGCAGATACCGTACATCGATGCAAGGGTATCCTAGGAGGCAAAGAATAAGCGAGATGAATTCGAACTCGCTTCCTTTTTTCAATTTTCAAAAATTGCAATGTGGTTCCTAAGTTTTATGAGATTTTCCGCGCGAAAATTTCCCAAAAAATCGATTTTTTGGGAATTCCGTTTGATCTATCGATGCCTGAAGAATTCCCCTGCTGTACCGGACCATTCGTCGTAAGATCGAATACGTTACAGGTATACATGCGTTTTTATCGCTTTGTTCGAATTGATACTTACCGAGTAATAAAACGAGTGGATGGTATAGAATTCAGGTAGCATGCTTCGGCAATATATTGCCGATTTTCGTATCCATTTCTCTGAATCGATTCTATGTATATAAAAATAAACCGAAGGTATGAACCGACTGACGAACTGACTGACTGACTACAGGATACAGCTAACCGCAACGATGCGACATATTTGTACGCAAAGCGTTATTAAAGCAGCTTGTATCGATCACATTTATTCAACGAGCGCGCAGCGGTCGCTCACGAGTCAATTTATTGAAATAATGTTGATTCTGACGAACTGATATCAGCCATAAACAAATGTAGGCATATGCTATATGTACGATCAGAGTCAATCAATCCCGGCTCGTAAACGCTGGTTTAAAGATTCGAAAGACCTTTTTTTCTCTCTATTTAAAAAATGATGAAAAATATTCAACAAAACAGAAGAGAGAAAGAAAAAAGGAAAAAAATCGGTACCATTTGACCTACCTGCCGGTGTCGAGATCTCTGAGGGATCTGGGGCGCCTAAAACTGGCCGGGCGAGAACCAGCCACAAGGAGCCAACGACGACGATGACCCGAAGGGCGCAGCTTCCCCTGAACGACGCAGTCATTATATATTCTTTTCTTGATCACCTCACATCTCTATTTAAAAGGGATGAATAGATTCCTTCTTCTAATCACGACGACTTCATGTTCCCTTTTTTCTCCCCCTCTCTTTCTCTCTTCCTCTTTTCCTCTATTTCTTTTTTATTTCTCGCTTTTGGTGGACAATCGCACTCTCCCTTTTTTCACACTCCACTACGCCTTTCCTTCAGCCTTGTATGTTTATGGATGTATCGTGTATAATCCCGGTTTTCTATTCCTAAAGTATCACGCGTCGATTATTTTTCTTTCGCCCGATTTGTAACGGGAATGACTACTTGCCCTTCTTAAAGAACTGCCAACGCCACGCGAAGCTCAACTGCCCTGACCCGAGCGAACACCACCGACGTCGCGACGCCCACGGCGCCGGCGCTCGGCCATCAGGTACAGTGGGGTTCACAAGTTCTAATGCTTGTAACAAATTTTACCGAAACGTAAAAGGCTTTAGTCAATTAAATTGTTTAAATAAAAAATTTCGAAGTTTTTGGAGAAAAAAAAAAACCAAAAAGAGGGAAAGACGCAGCTCTTCCCTGCCGTCGTTATCCTCAATTCTAATCGGCGAATGAATGCTGGAAAAAATTTACCTGAAATTCCGCTCTGGTTAAGAAAAATTTGCAAATTTCATTTGGCCCAGGGAAACTACCGGATTTTGAATGATTAATTATTCTCCGATGAGGAGATGAGGAGTTTCAGGATAATCCCGTTTTGCTACCTTCTTCAATGACTTCTGAATCCCTCGGTACGATATCGCGTACCTCGAGTGTACCCAAGGAACGCAATTCTACTTCTGACTCACTACGTGCTGGAGGAAACAACGTACGTATCTCTCATGTCGGTTATACCGTGCGGGTATAGTCCGTAGAATGGCGTGTTGTTTCATGACTCCAGTTCGCATATTATACGCACATATATCTATATATATATATATATATATATATATATGAGTTGCGAATACATGCATGAAAGGTGTCCAGAAATGAAAATATTCGGGAATCTAATAAAGGTGGAGATACATACATATGTATGTGTATTCGCAATTCCCTGAGGAACGCTGGGAGTGTGAGGACACAAAATTCGCGATATAATTTTATAACTGGGATCCCATACTACGGAGCGATATGTATTTCAGTTGTACGTACGATTAACCCTGGGCCATTTGACATAACGACCGACATGCGAAACCCGGTTGCAATTCTGGTCGAAATTCTTGACTTTTTTCAAACATTTTTTTCCCTCCTTTTTTTAATCGGTAAATTCGCCGATATAGGTTTTCCCGAAGACTAAGAATTTGGCGCATCTAGCTGGAAAGTAAACTATCGCTTGGTGTTATCGATTTGCGGGACCTGACAGCGCGGAAAATTATCCTCTATCAGAGAAATTGACAAACTGCGCGTATCAGTCAAGGGATTTTAAAGAATTACGAAGTCGTAAGAATGTCCCTGATGCAGTAAAAGATGAAAGTTATCTTCACCCTTAACCCCTCGGTAATGCCTTCCATTTATTACCGGACGTGACGTCGTGGTAGGTTAAATAATAAAGATCGTTGGGTCAATTACATTACCTGAGCTTTCATCTTCGTTTGCCCCCTTGATGGTGTGGCCATTTTTTCACGATCAATCCTGAGGGCTTATCTCGATTACACGTCGGTACAGTTCGATGTCTTAATTCTCTTTTATTCAGAGTTAATGGAAATCTCTTAATGAAGTTTTCAGAGCTTTGTGAAAAGAAAAAAAGGAAAAAAACGAGAGGCCAGGGTGAATTTCCAAATTTTAAAAGTCCTCAACGCGATTCTAACTATCCCCTAAAAGCGATTCACACTTTTTAAAAACGGTATTCCCCCGAAAGTCTGCATAGCCGATTCAAAAAAACTTTTAAACGAAGATCACCGGAGGTACGAAATTCCGAAAGCTCAAGACCCGGAAGGTCGAACCTCCGAAACTTGAAATTCACTCATGTATTCATTCAGTGTTCAATAACTCGGGCTGTATCGATCGTCTCGAAATCGATAAGTGGTCAAATTAATCGCCTTGAGATGTACTTTTTGGCAAAAAAGTTTCGAAACCCTATCAATTATTCATGACGTCGATTAGAAGTCATCGAAGAGGTTTTAGATTCGAACGAACTATTTTTCTCCCTCACACCCTGAGAAGTATACCGAAATTTTCGGTTCTTTGACCTTCCGAAATTTTGAGCTTCAACGCTTCTAAAAATTCGAAATCGTCTCCAAAAACGGTAACTAAAATAAGACGCGGACCTAATTTCATAGAATCTAATTTCGCTTTTTGATTACGTTTGTTGATAGAGGGAAAGAACTCTGATTATCCAAATGGGATTTTTTTTCGGATTAGAAGTAACCGTTGCAGTCGGTTTAACAGCTCGAATTAACCAGATCTGTGGCCAGCGCGGGGCTCGGCCCCTAATTTAAGTCGATTAAGGTAGACGCTTGAGTCACCTTAAATTGGCCACTCAAATAGTAGCTAAACGCCTACGGGAAACTATGAGAATAAAGATGTAGCAATTCGCTGATCCCGCAGGCCACTTTTACATCTAAGAACCAGGGACTTCAGTTTATATTGGATCGAGGAAAGGGTGGTTAAAATGTAGATAGTCACGCACTGATTTTCGATAATAACAAGAACAATAATAATACTTTTAAAAAATCGCGTTCGGTTTTAAATCGAACAGAAAATCGGCGAACGCGTTACCTTCGAGTGAAACGAATTGGAAAATCTGTTTCCGTTCGCTTCGAGCCTTAAAAGCTATAGAAGGAGTCTTAACGACTTCTTTTTTTTTAGAAACGCGTCAATTTGATGATCGGGTACTCAAGGAGAGGGACTTTGATCGCTTCATTATCGTTCAATTAAAGGAGGAATATGATTTTAAGTTTGTCGCAGTTACCTCGACCCGATTAAAAACTTTTTCAGTCTGAAAGTATACAACGACGAGTTTTGGATCGAGGGCTATAATTTCGTAGACAATTTAAGCCCGTAGCTTTCAGTACAGCAGTGCTAAGAAATTGTTCGTTCTAATTCAACCCTCGAATTAAACTGGGTCCCAAGGCAATGTCTCGGTATATGTTCCTCGTTTTACTTATTACCGCAGAACTTTTATGGGGTACCAAATGCAAACAATTCGTCGCTAGTAACAGTACCTACGTACATAAACTCGTCCTAAGTATGCGGATACATACATCCATACATCCTGCGGATAACACGACCACTTTAACTTCCCCCATTAAACGACAGGGCAAACTCAATCCAGTTCGGTGGTACCTGCCGAAACAAATTTGCTTATGAACTCGCGTGCACGCGGGCAGGCAGGCACGCACGCACGCAAATCTACAATCTGCGTATACATACTATACATTTGCGTTACGAATTTTTTTTCCTTTTTTCTCTTTTTCACGTAACTTTTTGTTTTCAAACTTTTTAGATAACGTTGTTGAATCGATACGGAGTTTTCGTTTTTTACCGCGATATCGTTGATTCAGAATTTTTGACGTTCATCAAGTCTTTCAGATCGATGAAAATTCTTAATTATTGAAACCCGAAGATCTTCGATGACTCGATGATACTATTTTCTTGTTGGCAGACGTGAATTTATACTGGCAAAACTTTGGGGTAGATAATATACGCTTTTTCATCTCGATGAATATGTTATTACATACGATATGCGAAGAGAACGTTCGGGTATACGAACGGTGGGATTTGATCGATGAAAAAGCGATAATATCCGATTGTACGTATCTATCGGAATGACGAAATGTTTTCTGCAGAGGTACGTATGAACGGTGTGAAAAATAGCCCTTCGAATTTCACCGATTCTCTCGAATCCATATCGAATACACGTCAGGGAAAAAATGATTACGCGAAAATGACGAGATCGAGGAAATTTTTGAGCGGAAAAAATCGCATATTACCTCATCGAGGAAGACGTCGAAATGAAAAGAAGCGCTTCTGTTTCTCTCTTGATAGTATAAAATGTATTCTCCCATGTTTTACGCACGCCTTCAGTATTGAAAAAAGGTTTTTGCTCCAGGCTGAAACCGAAAGGTTCAGGCTTACGTTATTTCATACGACGCGTTTGCGTATTTTTATAATTCATTAAGCTCCGAGCTACAGTGAAATTCGTTATACAGAGGGAATTGATTACATATACAGGCGGGGAAGACCGGCTTTTCATCCACGTGGAAAAGTCGAACTCTTTCAAGTATCGGATCAGTGATATTTTCGATCCATTAGACGGATTAAATTCTTCCGATCAACAACATCGCCCAAACATTTCGACCACGTTCTTCGAATTTCAATTTCTCTGAAATACTTCGATGAATTCTATGACACATCCTATTATTACATTTCGAGCATATTGGTTCATCTGCATTTACCTATTCCCCTTCGATTTTCGTTCGAATTTCGCAAGTTTTCACGAGCTTCTATTCACCTAATCGAGAAAGGAAACGTGTCACATAATCTTTCTTCGTTTATTCCATTTTGTTATATACAACTTTTTGATACATAAATCGATTTACCAAAATATAATAATAATTATTATTCTAAATATCTGTAAGATTCGAGTAAAAAAATATATATAAAATATGTATGTTATGTAAAATGGTTACAAGTGTTATGTCTAGTAAGCTAAGACTAACTAACATCGTATAGAGTTACAATAATAGAATCAATACGTGAAAGTAAGGTATTTTGATAGCAAATGCGCGCAAAATTGTTAAAACTACTAAATTATTTGCTTCTTATATCTAGAGTAGACCATTTTTGATTATTCTGTTAAAAAATCTCGTTCATTTTGGGCAATTGCGAAAAAAAAAACTTGGATTCTCCATCTCTGAATACCGATTAGGATTCCGAAGCACCTGACTCTGAAAGAAGTCCATTCTACTTAACAAATCGAGATTTAGGATTTTCCGGCAGCCTCCAATCGGACCAAAACTCTGCATAATCCTTCAGCACGGTTCCCCTGTAACGAAATACACAATTTTCTAAAAATCACACGATCCGAATCCTTCTTGAACCAGCTTTTCCCTATAATTCCCTAATTTCTGTCTCGGCGTTGCCTACTAGTATGCGAAATTCTTCAAATACCCGCGAGCTAGCTAGTGCCTAATCCAATTCTGACGACGATGACACGAGCGTTTTTCCGCGATCTTGATGAAATACGTGGAAGATCGTACCTCCCGCATCGAAATTCCGGCCGTTTCCATTAATCGGGAGAAAAATATTCCGCACCATAGGGCTAGGGCTATATCCCCGTAATTTATCGATGGCACTTCGATTATTCCTGTCTATACGTATGTATGTGTGTAGAGATTCTTCGCGGGGAATGTTTGAATATTCAATCATCAGCTCGGTCGTTCGTCGTCAAATTATTCCCTTTAATTAAGTTGAACAATTTTATAATCTACTCTAACATCGCCATTGCAATATCGATAATTGAGAAGAGTAAGAATAAATGATCCCTACGAAATTCCTCAGCGAATTATTTCTTTCCAACAATTCCGGAAAGTTGTTTCATACAATCGAGTCTAATATTCTGATTTCGTGCAATTTTCCGGCGCGTGCGTGCAGCAGTAGCAACAAGGGGTGTTTATTGTGGAATTATTATTCATCCTCAACCTCGTGGATGTATTTATTGCCCAATTATTACCGGCTTAATGATCGATTCGCGTTTTCGTTTCAAACGACTAATTGCAAAACTGACCGATTGTGGAAGCGGTATCGACTTCGTCAAACCTACACCTAGTCGGACTCTTTCGAAACTTTAGCTTGCTTATACCCACGTAGGAGAAACCGCACCGATAACAAATAAAAATATAAAAATGAAATACGGTACGTTTTTACTCACGTAAAGTATACTTGACCCTGTGAGTCGTGGGGTGCGTTCCAGATAAGGGTAGCTTGATGTTTGTCTCGGGGATCGGCGTGGGTAACGGCACTGCACTCGGGGTGAGTACTGGTATTAGGTGTCTGGGCCCAAGAGCCGATCCAGTTATCGGTGCGAGCATCTCTTGCCTGGACGAAGAATCCTTTGAATTTTTCTCCCTCGATGGTCACTGGGATAAAAATACGAAGAACAATCGATTTCACTCGCCCATATGTACAGAAGTCGAGGGTGGATCGGGAAAAGTAATTTTTAGATATGGAAGTAACCGAGATTAACATCGATCTAAATTCTTTTCCACTCAGAGGAAAGTTTCAAAAATATATTCTCACTCTTTCCTATGGCTCAAAATCTGAAACCATTTATGCAAAAATGAAAATTTCCTCTAAGACGGACTCTGGCGTTATTTCCGAATGGTTTGAGGAAAAATTAATCCGCGAATTTAATTGAAATTTGAAAACCAGTCGGATCCACGAAACGCTGTAGCTTTGATCGAACTTCGCGTATACTGAGAAGCAGCGTGGTCAAACTTTCGCAAGTGGAGGTTTCTTCGAGGATCCTAAGATGATAATTTATGATGATTTTAAATTACCAGATATCTGTGATCCTGGGCCATATTCAGCTGAGGACGCAGTTATGGTGTAAGGATTCGTGTCATGTGGCTGAGGCCGAGCTTGTCCATGATAAGGTTGATTCGGACGTGGTTTTACACAAGCATCGACCGGAGCTCCGTCCGGGAAGCTGAATGCGAGTTGAATTGTAGCAGCAAATAAGAGTAATCCAATCGTTAGCGCGTTTATCTGCTTGAGATTATTCGTGGCCATCTTTATCATCCAATTAGGGTAGGTAGATATCACTGAAGTAGATGTTGCGATCAATACTCGCTGCTTATAGTATTTGGCTTTGGCTTCAGGACCAGAGCTCGTCTCTGCTAATTGCGAAAAATTTTCTATTATAATCCAGCTCCCTTATTTCATCATTACAATCTCCGGTCAGCGTCTGAATTGATTAAAGGCCAAAACTCGATTAAAATATAGGCGATATTTGCCAAGGCAAAATTTCGCGGAGAAATTTTCACCTGTTGCCCGCCTAGCTGACGCAAATTCTCTCTATTATTGTATAACTTTATCGAAATTGAATTATCGCCAGAATTATAATGAATTATAGATTACAGTCTGGCATCTCGATGATCATTAATTCGTTACAGATTTCATCGGATTAGACAGTGAAAGTTTTTATCTGTAATCTCGTTTTTTTCTAGCTTCTACATAAGAGAACCGTCGATGTCTTAACATCGCCTCGGGCTGCCCCGGTCAGCCACCCTACAATCTGGACTCCGACATCGAGAGTCGCAGAATACCTTTCGCGTTTTTTTATCGCCATTAACGAGGCCAGATCTCATTAAATCGGTGAAATTTATCATGTCTTTTCTAGCGATATAAATTCCAAAGCTTCGAAGCCAATTCGACATTTTTACTTGTATTTCATAATGATTACAGCCTGGCGAATGAAAAACCGCAAAAAACTATAAATATCTGAAATTCCCGGGCAGAATGGTTTATTTTACTCATTTTCATGACGTAGATATAACTACATTAGGCAGAAGTTTACAAGGCAAGAGAATGAAGCTCCGATTGTCTGAATAAAGCACAAAGAGAACTGGCGATGCTTTAATACTCTATACGAACAGCGTGGGTATTATTAAATTACGCGAAGGTGAAAGAGAGGATCAAAGTGTTGAGCAATCCGTTTTAAATAAATTGCAGAATTCACGATCCCCGAGATAGAGAAAGAGAGATAAAGCTCGGAGAACAAATTTAGCAGGAGTGCATGGGGTAGATTGTTTAATGAAAAAAAATTGTTAATAGAATCACTGGAATATTATTTCGCACCATTTCGTTTCGAGCCAGAAATATGCGAGTGTATATGAATATAAGATTTTGAAATGAAATCTGAGCAACGAAAGATATCTGTAATTTATTATAGACACATGTTCTCTATCTTTTAAATATTGTCCAACTATTCAATTTGAGAGAGTATATAGACTGTACTGCAAAACGTACTTCAGTTCTGTTTGTGTAACTGTTCAAACAGAGATAATTGCGGCTTTGGTGTGCGTAATAATTCATACGGACACGATTGAATGGGTATTACCATTCCCCAGCGTTTAAGGGAGATTGTATACGATGGGAATTAGTAATTATGTTAGATTACAAGGCTAGAGTCAATTACCATTAAATCTATGGATGAAACGAGGTTCAAAAAGCAGCTTAGAACGTTCCCGCGTTGTCAAGGGTACTCTGGTCTATAATTATTCGAAAATTTGTAAGAAATTGATTATATAGTTAATGCGGTAATTGCTATAATCGACCTTATTTCACGATTCACACGTTGATTTACTTAATTTTTAATTTTTTTTTAACATCCGAATTCTAAAAGCCTGATGATTCTGATTTTTTAAATCGATTACTAATTAATGTTGAAATTATTTCTTAGATAGAGGAACTTACGTTTTCCGTACAGAATAGGATGAAAATAAACGTCCCAACGAACGAAGTGCTCTAAAGTAACTGGCTCCAAAGTTACCCGCGATTTCCCACGCCTCTTTTCAGTAAAATACATTCATACACATGTACGCCGTATACCGCAATACTATATCTTTATACTCGCCTGCAGTCCTAGTCAAAGGTTTGTTAAACTCCCACCATTAAACGTTAGCAACGGTGGGTGAAGGTGGGTAACACTGCAGACGCAATTCACTTTTGCTAATTGTTACTTTCACTCAATCGCGATCCCTTCGTTACGACGTAACACTCAGATCACATTCCTTTCCTTATATCTTACCCGATACTCGGGCGTCAGTTCTGCTCCAAATTCGGACATATTACAAGGCTGTATATCAACTTTTACACTATACTTACAATGAGAGCAATTTCTCATTGGTTTTTAAGAAATTAGATACTTTTAGGGTAAAGTCTGCGAATATTGACCACCGAGCGTCAAGAATTTTTTCCCAGTTTTACTTTGGCTCCGAAATATGAGCTCCGTGAAATATTTCAGAATTCTTTGATCGACTATGTTCGGAAAAAATGAATTTTTCATAATCGGCACATGTATACATATCATTTCTATAGAAAATGCGTTCTATTTCATTTCGTCAATACATAATGACTATAACTAGATGGTAATACTAAGAATAATAATAATCTGTTATATCCGTTTGATACAAAAAGAAAAATTCGGCTATGTATACGTGTACGTACATACATATTATCATTTTAACATGTTAGACAAATACAATTATTTCAAATCTTTCGATACATGATAATAATAGTAAAATAGTATAGATATACACAGATTACCTAATTACATTGAAAAATAAATGATTTTATCAAAATTTTCAATATTCTACTACCGTCAGCATCGATTATGTTGATTTTAATTAATAGCATCTTTTTTACATGATCTAACTAAAGCTTGTCGTAAAATGAACGCATTTTTAGTTATATTATAATCATTAATACTTTTTATTTTTGTCGGAATTTAATGCACCTATGTGTATGTATATAGGTATAAATTATCTAGAATGAGATGAAATGGCAACGAAAATATCCTCAAAATATCCAATAACAGAATTCCGGTTATCTCATTGCATAAAGAATATACTATGATGCAACCTTTGGAAAATAATAGTTTTTTAGTAATAAATTAAAGCCTCTGACTGGAAGAGGATTTCTTTACCAGTATATAAAGTATGAAGTTCACTAGTTGTACTTTCCTATAATACACAAATATTTTCTATCTTGATACATTTGCTCAAGTAAAAAAATGGAAAAATGGAAAAATGTAATAATTAATCAATACACCATATTATCACTAGTAGATAGTAGATACCATCTACTTCCCTATACACCTATTATACACGAAAGCGTATCAAACATACTATTGTACACATGTATAATAATAATAATAATTTGTTCTAGGAATGAAGAATATAAGTACTCTAATCATTTTTAGAAGACTGTAGGTATTGACTTCCTACTATTTCAACACCACATGCTCGCGGAAACCAGCCTCTTACTCGATCTGGCAATGTAGCACCTCCTCCCTCTGTCTCTTTCTCTCCAAAAAGCCAATATCTGTAATAATTGATTAGAATTATTCATTACTCTCTATTTTTAAATGGTAAGAGTATAGGAAATGGTGTGTACAAGTCCAAATATTTATTGAACTTTTCATTTCTTAATCATTTGATAGTTGCTTTTCATTTCTCTTGCAACTATGGGGAAAAAAACTCCAACATTATGATCAAAAGAGTGAAGAACTTCAGTATTTTTAATCAAACATGTGACTGAAGGTGACAAAAGTGAGCAATGGACAGTTCAGAGTAGATATTTCTGCTTCTGAAATAAAAATTTCAATTATTTCTCAACCAACCTTCGCCACCTCGTAACTAAAACAGTGTCATTAACACTGAGTTTTATACGAGGCTCGTCTGTGCATGGTGGATGACAGAGAACAGCACACCCATAACTTATAGGCACCCATGAGCCAGAGGATGCAGAGACGATTCTATACCTCAAAGAACGTTTTCTTTTCTCTTGTTTCTGAGCGAGTTGTTCACGCTGTAAAGTAAACGTTAATACATGACGAAAGAAAAGTATTAATCATCGGATCATCTAATTGTACAAAACTTTGAAGCATTAAATCATGTGAACAGCATTTGAAAATGAAATAGAGTCTAATCTTACAGTCAAAGTATACTGATCACATCCTTCTACAACTGGCCACGTAATGCCATCACCTGTGGGTGTGCAATTCCACGTTAGTACATCTTTAGCGTCTATTAACCAGCCCCTCGAGTAAGGGTGTATAAATTTCAGGCCTGTTCCGTGCCTCCGGTATTCGGCCTTTTCGTTTATCCAGTCTTCAATTCCCGTACGATTTCTGAAGATTGCTTTCAGCTGTAATAAGGAAAGAAGAAATGGAGTTTCGATTCCGTTCCGAATCACAGGTTGGGCTGCTTCATCTAATCACCTGGAAATAAAGCAGCATACCAACAGCCAATACAACGCCGATTGACAAACCAATTGTAAATACGACTAGAATCAAAATAATAACCGACGGCGGTGGAAACTCCAGCATCTTCAGAGATAAAACGCTAGTGAGCCAAGAAACTAGCGTGAAAGTAGACATACAGCATCCGCCAACTGCGCTCATTAAAAACGCAGTGAAATGCCCGTGATTAAAGTGTCCTACGCAGTTGTTTATCCAAGGACAATGGTGGTCCATCTTCATTACGCATCGATTGCCTGTTTGAGATGTAAAAATCAGTTGATGAGAGAGCTGGGGGACTTTTTGGTTTTGTTATTGGAAAAAGTATGCGGAATTGTTTACATTTTCTACAATGATGAGATCTCGGAGCTTTGTACCCAAGGCAGGTTGAACAATACTGTAAATACTGTGCATCTGATATTTGAGCCTATAGAGAGAAAAATGAGATTGAAATTTTTGTCTAATAATCAGTCAAAGTAGATCAACTCGTGAATAATTTACCGGCATCCATTTCAGAGGCAGATATCCCGGTCCTTCGTAAATAGAAGTTATGAAATGATATAGCGTCGAGCCACTGAGGCTGAAAAAACATAGAAAATACAGCGCAGCTGATACGCTTTGTTCAGGGGGCCACCACTGTCTGCTACAATGTATCGTCATCAGAGTAATGATTTTTACAAGGCCTGAAAATGGTTTTATAGGTTAAAAATCGGCGAATATTGAATCGTATATGAATGAAACGAGAAGTTATCCATCGTTTGTGAAATATTCGATCCTTGGTTAATTTAGGCGATGAATTTTCAACTCAGTTTTATTATGCGGAACGACAAAAAGGGAGGAAGAACATCTAACAGGAAATGGATAAGAGAATGACGAGTGATTTTCGATTAGATATACGCATATAAAACGCTTACCAAGGGCTGTCAATGGACCCCAATGACATATCCTCTTGAAAGGGCCGATGCACATTTTTATTCATAACACAACGGTGAAATAATGTATCAGAGTGTAATTATTTAACAAAAAGTTAACCTCAAAACTTAAAACACCATCGCAACTATTCAAAATCTGTTTCGTTGCGTGCCGGGTGTGCAGAGGAAAAATCACAGTTGCCAAATGGCAGATGCTTAATACGAACGTCATCTTGATTGAAGTTTAAGGTTGGCATCACTGTATCTATGCAGTTTGTTGCAGATATTTAGGACTGATATTTCGTCCAACGCCTTTAAACTTTAAATACATATATTTCGCGTGTACTTTAATAAATCGGCGAGATTTTAAGACGGGATCTCTGTCCGGAAAATAGTCCCGCTATGCAACAGTCCGGCAATATTATTTAATAAAAGGTAATTTGCCGTCGGTGATACTGCCTTTAGTTTTGAACAGGATGGAACGAAGATGAGTGACACTACTGTATGTATATTTATACGTACGTGTGCCAGTTTCTTATTTATTGTTGGCTCACCGCCCGTAACGAGACTTCGATATTTAATATTACAGAATTTCATAACCCATAATTCGTTGCGAATAACAATCCATAAATATTCTAAATTTGTTCGTCAAATTCTAGATTATAAGTATTTATTTATTTATTTATTTTACGTACTGTTACAGTTTCAACACTCGATACCGAGACCAGGTGGTCCAACGAAACGTGTGCCCTTACCACGAATGAGTATTCTAACGAATGACACTATGGGTCATAGAAAGAAAGACAGCAAGAATACTTCAAAGACTAGTCCACCGACTACACCTCCGCATTCTACACCAAAAAAAGGACCCAATTCCTTAAAGTTGGATGAAGAATTGAAAAAACGCAGAGGAACTCCTCCAGTATCTGGGGATTATTCAGAGTTAAGAAGACAACTAGATACCAGCAATCTAGATGAATCGCTTACGTCGACTTCTGGGTCATATAGCTATCAATCTTCCAGTGACACACAGACAAGTGATTCCCCAGCATCAGATCCCAGTTACGACGGAAGAGAATATTTCCCTGAATCTCTTAGAGCCGAGATTGAACAGCGATCTGTTAATCGGAGCAGAGAACATTCGAAATTGAATGATTTCGGCAATAGTAATGGCCAAAAGAAATCTGGATCGTCGTCCGGAATCAATTTCTACTTGGGAGTTATTACTTTCGTTGTCATTGTTCTGGGATGTTTAGCTTATAAAGTCTGGCCCCAAGACAATGAGACAGAAAAAAGTAGCGAGAAAAATCGCTTGATACAGAATATAAGTGAATTAAAAGGTCTTTTTCCATCCCAAGATGAATATACCTGGAGATCATTTGGTAGTGGGATTCAGGATGTTCTAATGAAACAACACAGACCTGCGATATTCTTGTTGATAGCTTCGCACGACGAGACTACTGAATGTCTGGCTAAAAGAGTTGCTGAATTAGCTAGTATTACTCTCGGTGGTACTGGCAATGTGATACTGACTCCTGATAAGCTCGAAAATAATATTAGCAAAGTACAGGATCTGATGGAAAATCGGATGAGACAAACTAAGGCTGTGGTACCTATTCATTCACATATGACCTGATTAGCTTCTGATTGAACTTTTCTTGTCCAAAATTATAATGTGCTTATTAATTTCGATTTTTTTTAAATTACAGGTTGTTCCGGACCTATTAAGTGTGCAGCCAGAAGCAATTAGGGCTTTCCACGATATATGTGATGAGTATACTCCGTTGATTGCTGAAGCAGTTTATCTATTTACCATGAGATCCCGAATCCGTGAGGAGTCTGGGAGCTTGACGAATTTTGTTGAGAAACAACTAATGCAGAAATTTTCGGCAGTTGTACGGGAAGATACATTGAAGGCATTAATTGTTAGAATTACTACTGGTGCAGTGCTGGACATTAGAGAAGAAAAGAACATACCATGTTCTGAGTAGGACTGTATTTTCATTAGTGTAGTAGACGAACTGACTTTACTTATGATTTTGTATGATAGATTCGTGAAGTTATTATAAAACGGAAATTGAATTCATGTAAATTATTTATAATGTGCGTATTAATTTTTATATGTGATGATAATACTTACTTAGTCAATAATTCATCATGTGATCAATATAGCATTGTAACGTACGACTTATATTTTTAAATAGGTATTCACTAATCAATGCAATGTTGCTTATTGTATAGAATAATCCCTGAAATTATGCCTATATTATATTGAAATCGATCAAAAAATTTCAAGGCTGGGTCCATAATGTATTACTTTATTATTGTAAAATGAATCAAATTTAAATAAGTATGGAACAAAAGGATGAGTTTGTATATTTTTCTTGCGTATCTTTGTATCCATAGACCTCTTCGCACATATGTTTATAGTTGTATATGTGGTGCAGGGAGACTTTATTATAAAATATAAAATAACACGTGTTCGTATAGTTTATTATTTCAACTTTATTTTATTTATGCCAAATGATCATACACAGAAAACACAATGTTTCAAGTCAATTAATCTCTGATTAGGAATACACCAAGGAAATAAAAATCTACTCATTTTTTTTATCTGGTGTATGGCGCAGGAGATAGATTTACTTTTTGATTTGTGTTCCTTGAAGTTTTTACTGCCCATTATTCTATCGAAACTAATTTTATTATTAAGGCAATAATATTCTCACGCTAATTGATTCAGAATGAATAATATATATTCCCAATTTTGTATTATTTCGTAGTACTATTTCTTCACTAGCTTTAAATTCGAATAATAAGTAAAGTAATGTAAAGCAATGTAATGTAATGTAATGTAATGTAATGTAATGTAAATAAGATCAAAATAACGTTCTATGTGTATGATATATTGAATCATTGTGTTGGCATTGTGGCGTAGCAGTCAGCAGTCCTTGTACTGTTATACATAACGTCACTAATCACATAGTTTCATTCCCGCTGCCAATTAATAATAAATAGTTACCCGGGGTTGTTTGATTCGAAAATCAAAATGGAGCAGCCAGCTAGGAATTAGATTTCATCGACAGATGAGAAACAGAAAAATATTCATACATACTTCAAAATTTATTTATATCAAGCTATGATTTTGATTTTAATATGAGGAAAAAATTTCAATATCTTTTGATAAAATTTCTCTAAAATATATGAATCAGGAATAAGTTGCGTGCAATGAAAGAAAAAGGCTTATCAAAAATTGGCAAGGGGTACTCAGAGCTGTTGCATGCAGAAACGGCAATGAATTTTAAATTTCAGCTAATTATTTACGATACAACAGCAACGAGCAATTTGACAACAGTTCTTATCAGTTTGTCGTAATGATCGAAGTCGGTAACTAAAAGTAGGTAGTATATATAGAGTTTGTATAATATAGTATGGTATCGTCGAACCTAAATAATAAATACATTTTATACAGTCACAGACCATTTATACAGAATGTCCGAAATTTTAAACTGCTGTACAGTATCATTGTGTGAGACAACACTGTTCCCATATTCGTTATTATTATTAATATACGGAATTTCATTCCATTTGAATATGAAACATTTGTATACTTTCTCTAGATAATAAACATCGATCTATATTTCCACCTAATTTCTTTTGTATTCAAACCGCATGGAGAGAAGTTTTGATTCTTTCATAAATTGCCTGTTGGTAAACTTAACAAAGTTTCAATAGTTAAACAAGCAGATCATCAAAATATTCAGGAAACTGAATATTTACCACTAATTTAATTCAATTATGGTATAACAAACTTTTGTATTTGAAATTATTAAACCTATAAGGAGATTGTCAAAGTTATATTGCACAGAAATAGGTAATTAGACAACTTTTAGACAAATCACCTGTGAAATAAACAATCAGCTTCCAATGTCGTAAATCAATGCAATATTGGAAGTTCGTAGCAATGGTTTTCGTAAGAAAGAAACCAGATCGGATAAAGTATACGCTATAGGAACCTTTCCCAATTTTTCCATCTTTTCATTTATTTCCTTTTTTTTTTCATTTTTACTGTTTTTAAGGGCAATCTGTATAGAACGGCCTTATAATTACAAGATACGTATTTACAGTAAAAAACTTTAATTGGTCATGATCCTATCTAGTGTAATAAAGAGTTGAGTACCGCGTTGCGTAAGGTTGTCTGTATTTGCTACGTAGTCGCGTACTTCAGTCGTTTCAGTATCTTGCTGTTTGCAAGTCTCCGTGATTCTCAGTCAGTCGAACGTCGAGCGTCGCGCGAGGCCCATTTTTGCCTCCAGTGTTTATTTGTTTGTTTATTTTTTTTCGTTTTTTTTTTCTTTTTATCAATGATCATTTTTAGTAGTTACTTTATAATACTACTTAACATTAGGATGTTTATTTCTTTTCATTCTGATGAACTAAATACCGTATATAACTATATACGAACAGGTATATGATGAGCTTACGAGCGATATAATGCTAAAGAAAACATTATTGGACTTCGAATTTAATTTTTAGAATTTTATAGAAAGCCTCAATTATATAAGTATATATACGTTTTTTTATATAAAATAATGAAAATCATGTTATCCATTAAACGGTTTTACTGGTTCCTTAATCATCATCGGTTCAAGTGTAAAATATCACTTGCATTGGGTTATTTGTTTTTAATTTTAGCGACACTAAACGGTCTCTAAAATAAAAGCGACAAGAAATATGTATGTAAAATTGAATTAAACAAGAATTGGGTGTTGTTTCGTTTTTTTTTCTTCTTTTGGCGTCAACCTCAACAACTGTGAAGCTGACTTTGAAATTAAAACTGGAAACCTTGCACAGGTAACTGAGAAGAATCTGGTTCTGTAAACTGAAATTGTTGACCCTGAGAATCAACCTGAGGAGCAATTCTAACATCGTCTTCCTCAGAGCCGAAGTAACGCTCTATTATATCGAAAGCTTTCTGATAAATATCCATATTCTGATGCGACTGTAGAAACTCTATCTTATCCAGCCCTGAAAATTGATTAAAGGGAAAAAAATTAAGCGCTTAGATCACTCAGTAATGAAATATAAATCGATCGGTAGAGATTAAAGCTTTTCTCATCTTACCATAACATTCCTCGATCATAACTGCGTACGGATTGACTCCGTTGTGCGTGCTCGAGTCCTGTTCTCCCAATCTAAGAATATTCTCCAATCCGTTAAGTGCCACTTGTACAATCTTTGCATCCATAACAGTTAAGAGGTCACACAAAGGAGGAATGCAGCCTTGCGCAGCCAAATATCGGATTTGTTCTGCCGTACCGCCACTAGTTGCGTTAGTTATTGCCCAAGTAGCTTCCTTACGGGTTTTGAACTCTGCTTTACCCAGGATATCAATTAGGACTGGGAATATGTTAGCCTCGATTACAGCCTGGAATCGAATGTTGGTATTAGTTATAGAATTATCTGTAAAAACATCCAATTTGTTTAGTTTGATTATCCATATTTCCATCAGTTTACCTCAATTTGTTGACGATTACCCGCAGCAATGTTTGAAACTGTCCAGCAAGCTTCTTTGCGCACAGTTTCGCGTGGGGAACTTAATAAATGTAGAAGACAGGGCAGAGCGGAGCAATTTAACACTACTTGAGTCTGCACATCGTCACCCGTCACGATGTTACCCACTGCTCGTAGCGCGGCACTTACTACGTTATGTTGTTCATGCCTGTAAGGATTATAACATGTAGTTTTCAGGCAGAAAGAGAATCAAGCTCAAATACTGCAGAATAAATTGAATGCAATACAAATTAATCGAAGAAAAAATGTAATACAATGTTCAAACGTGTAAAACGTACATGAGAAGCTCAACTAGACGTCTGCAGACTCCAGCATCAATAACAGCTTGTATTTTATCATTTGGTCCATCGCTAAGATATGAAAGAGCCCAACAAGCATCGGCTAGAACGTCATGATCGCCATGGAAAAGAAGACGAGCAAGTACTGGTAGACATGGTGCAACCTTGGTGAATGCTGGAGCAGGGTTTTTACCTCTGCATAAATTCGACAATGCCCAAACGGCGTTACGGGTCATCGATAAACGGGTTACTTTTGAAAGAAGTCTGAAAATTAGATTTTAGTCATTGGTCAAGATAGTTTTAATCGTCGAGGGGGTCAGAGACCCTTTGTCTACGATAAATTTCTGAGCTTTTCATAAAAAAAATGGGCAACGTAGGAAAGAAATGTTCAAGATCTGTTTTATAAGCTGTGAATTTCCATCTAGGATTAGGTACAAACTGCCGTTGCCATATGATTTTCAAGCTCTCATTCTACTGGAATGTAGAATGTTACCGAAATCATCAATTGCCGCTAATCTATCTTCCAAATATTGAATATAATAATTACTGGAGAAGAGGAACGAGGATGCCGCTGGCAAGCACGTGATCCCGGCATTCAGGACTATCGCCTGCAATGTTACCCAATGCCCAAACGGCCTGTTCCTGTACATCCTCGTAGTCTGAACCCAATAGTTTAATGAAAGTAGGTACAGCTCCTGTTTCTATCACCATTCTTGTCTGTTGAGAAGTTCCGCTAGCTATGTTCGTCAGAGCCCACGCTGCTTCGAACTAGAACGAAAATTCAATGTATTCGAATGAACAGAAATCTTTGATGAAAACATATTTTCCAGATATCAATTACCAAATTATACGGACCTGCAACGTTGCGTTTGTATCGTTTTGCAGGAACTCAACGAATCTTGGAACTATTCCTGTCTGTATTACCTCATCTATAGGTGGATTAGGCTCCCTAGATAACAATTTTCTGAACTTTTGGGTCGCCGTTAACTGCTCTTCGACATCCGTGCTGTACAATGCTTCTATCATCTCTGGTGTTATCACTGGCGATTGCTAAATGGATAGATAAATCAGAGTATTAATTCCTGTTTAAAAATTGAGCTTAAAGGTTTCTAAGGTTTTATTCAAACTTTCTTTACAAACTTTCAAACTCAAGATCAAAGATTTCCATTTCATTCTCACATTATAAGAAGGCGAATAAAATTGAATTCTCTAGTTTTTAAATTACCGGCAAGGGAACAGGTACAGAATACTCGTCTGTAACAGAGACAGAGTCTTCGTCGGTAACAACATTGGGAACATTGCGTCTTTTTGATAGTTGTTGTTCCCGTTTCTGTTTTCTAAGTTGTACACCTTCCTCTTCTCTCCTACGCCTCAACTCCTGCGAGTCAAGTCCTACGTTTTTGTAACGATACTTGTGCGTTGGACCGGTAGACATCTGTAATATTATGATTCATTGGCATAAAAGAAGAAGACAAATACCGAAATATTTCTAACATTAATCAAATTCAAATTAAGAGAAAAATTTTTACATTATTCATTTTTTTTCTGATTAGTGTTTTAAAAAATCTGTGACATGAACAGATTCAGGCATGCTTCAATACTAACGAATATTAGATATGAAAAATATTTTCTTTCGTTTAATACAGGCTAAATATAGAGTTTGAGAAAGATTGGTACAATTGATGTTACGTACGACATTACTAATCTTATAGGTATATGCTTGATTATGAGTTATAGAAGATTTTTTTTCTCATAATGCTATTTTAAGATTACTTGGTAAAATAAGTGTGACCGCGAGATTAGTGTGCGAGCGTATGTGCATACTATGAATAAATTAAATGACGGTAAATATCGTCCTAATTTTGAATAGATAATAAATTGCGGTAGATAAAAGCGGGTTTTCAATCCCTGATTAGTCATCACCCTCCGAAAACTGATTACTAACTGAATAAATATTCCGGGTTATTTGCAGAAGAATGAATTGGATATTTTAACGAGGCTAACACAGGAGTTGACATTTCTCGTATAGAATTTTCTCGACCATTTATTATTATATACACCGATTTTTATCATATTCTTGATGGTCGATATTTGAAAACAAGGTGAATAAAGGGCACTTATTGAATACGGTTTACTTACGATGGTTCGTTGGCTTGGTTCGATTGTTAAACGTAAAATATCATAAGAAAATTTGTTCCAACCACACCACACCACACCACTTTCGGTATTACAAGCTGCGCGTAGCGTAGACGACGTCGAACGATGAGAATGAGAAGCCTTGGCGTGATGTGTGCGAGATATGCCGCAATGTATCACGGGTTCGGTTTCTGATAGGCTGATTCAAATCACCATTTCATTTCACTTATTAGCTTCGTTTAAGTTTAGTTCCGTCACTATTACCACACTGCCGATTACCACTAGACCTATTATATCTGTTAGTTAATTACCGTATATACACCCGCGGTAATAAATAAGAACGAAAAGGAGATAAGAGCGAGTCTCATAAGACCGCTAACAACAAAGACAGAAATATCTATGCAGTGGACATCGGAACTGAAAAGATTCGCCTGTTTGTAACACAAATCGAGATATCGAAGCTCAATCAATCCTCGCGTTTCCGGTTTTGACTTCAAAGTTCGATTCGATAACCAAGATGGTCGTAACCATCGCTTCGAACATGGATTGCGGTGATTTTTTGGAGTTCCAGGTATTCCAGAATAACAATAATGATAAATAAGAGACAATTAGTTCAGGATTCTTGATTGTATACTATTTTCATACGATTTATACGGTTATATAATTACATATCACATCCAAGCCTAATATAGAATTATTTTTACCGGTTAATTGTTAACCGTGCGAAAGGTTATATCTCGAGAAGAAAAATATTCTAAAATTATATATCCGATCTCGAAATATTACACATTTTTTTCTACAAGTTTAAACGTGATTGATCAATTTCAGGACAATTTACAAAAAATGAGACTTTTGGACGACAAAATAATCTACGCATTGAACACGTCTATACCAACAGAATCTTTCAAAGGTCAGATCGACGCTAAAGGAAAATGCAAGGACCTCTTTCATCAGATACAGACTGGTCACGCGCAAAGAGAAGTCGCGTTACAAAAGTGCATCAACTCCGCTAGAGAGCGTGTTAAGAATCTTAAAGATCAAAGGGATTCGGGAAAAGATGATCCGGCGGTTATCAAATCTCTGAGAAAGGAACAGAACAAGTTACGTTTATTACAAGCTGAATTAAACGTTGAAGAAGTTGTTAAACAACAGACTGTTAGGGTTTATACTGAGCGATGTCGTTCCTTTTATAAACCACCAAGTCTAGACTCATGAAAATATGAGAAAAAACAAAAACAGCAAAGAAATAAAAAGAAAAAGATAGAATTGACTAGATTCTTTTATAATAAGTAGTTATTTTATATTATATTGTATATGTATAATAATACTATTCAGTCAAATTTTGAAAATATTTTACTTAGGCGAAATAAACTGCAGTCTCAGAGTTCCAGAGTCAATGTAAGCGTTAGCAATGTAAAAGCCGTCATTTCAATTTATTCATATTCACATATAATCATCAAACTTTTATTTCCTCATCACGTTTTATAAACGTGGTATCGAATGAATAGAACTCTGCAAAGTACTGGCTATGTAAATAAATATCTATATTGCAAATCTTGTCTTACATATTTTATACACTGTCCATCTATCTCTCGATAAACTTTCGTTCACACTTTGAGCCTATAGAGTATTGATAAATTCGATCCGGAATAATGTAATGATGAAGAGATCCACACGTGCGTACCAAACATATTTTATTTTTCTTTGACTAAGACAGTATATCGATTTTCAAGTATAACATTACCAAACAATAAATAAATTCGATGATACTATCTACACGAAATGATTCTTAAACATAAAGCATGAAATTCTGGAGTGATCTAAATGTTTATCTGAAAATTCTATCACTAGCTAACAGGTATGAGAAATCAGGCAACGAATGATAACAACATATTATGTATATACTCGGGTTTCCGACATGGGCAATGCCCTTTCAGAGATCCAAATCTACGTAACAGATATTAAAAAACGCTTAATTGCTATTATTTCTTCTCTGCTGCTGCATTAGACAATCCAGTCTGATATTCTGCGTTTATTTTATCATGCCAATCCATGTTCATCTGGTCCACAGATTCTCCTCTTGCAGCTCTTTTTTTGCCATAATAAACAGCGAAAAATACGCCTAATACAGTAGCAGCCATCATCCAGTTAGCAAGGCGAATTCTAAACCAATTCTGCGCTTTGTCCAATGATTCGTACCTGACCAAAAACAAAAAGTGAATAAATTTTACTGATAGTCTCTCTTTTAATCGCCAATCTTTCCTCTGAGAGTGAACCCAGTCGGAAGCAACATTTGCAACACTGTATTGGACATATTAAGATAAGGTGATCACATGCTCACGATATTTTATCAGGTACTTCATCAACACTTTTGTAATATTTCATCCACACCAGGATCCTCTTGTCGATATTCCTAGGCGTCACCAGTGTAGGACCTGGAATGCAGAATGAGGACGAATTTCATTAATCTAGACGTAACTAAACGATAAAAGAATATATTTATTATCCGAAAAGTAAGCAAATATACGAATTATATAAACTTTGACTGACCTATCACAGATGGATTCGAAGAATCCATTTTTGGAGCAGATTCTTCAACATTTGGAACAGGTTTTGAGTCCCTTAACGTCGGGTAGTTGCAGACAAGTCTAGCCTGTTGACCGGGCTTTATGCGATTCAACAATCGCAGGGAATACATTTTCCTAGAAAATTATTAACGAGCAGTTATTAGTGTGCTTTCATCTTTTTCCATTTTTCAAGGTTTTTAAACATTGCATGAGTATAAAAACCTCATGAGAATAAACAGACGAGGATGATTAAAATTTTCAAGTCTCCGTACGTGGAACGAAATTATTTTTGCTCCAAATCATATCGCGCACGTTAATAATTGACATGACCTTCCCGCGAGTTGACATTGAACGTATCTTCTTTATTTTGGTACATTACTGATTTCCTATCATACCAAAAGGAGTAAATCATCGAATATTGCAATCCATATGTATCGTTGATTTTTCACTAGTACAAACAATGTATGCGGTTTTTCACTCACTTGTACGGAAACCAGAATTACGGAACAACCGACTTCTCAACTGAACTATATCCACATCTGCATCTACTGCAACTGTTTATGTAGTTGATACGGAAGTAAGGTCTGAACCAAAAATATATGTTCGTATCTTCCTCGCGATATATTTTTATCTGAGCTTACAATCGTCTTGATTTTGCTCAAACAGCAATATTGATCTTAGAATACCGCTTTTCTGATAAAAATAACACCGAAATATGATTTTATATGCGATAAAATCACTGTTTAATCACTGAAGCGGTGAAATGGATGTTTTTTATACGGCATTTAGAACTTCAAATTACCCAAGACTCCCCGTGATCATAATATATTGGTAATATACAGACAGTCGCTGGTCTTATGCCTGCTCTCGACCGGGTCTCGGCGCTTTTAAACGCTAATTATCTCAAGGATTTCGAGTCATTGCCTGAGGAACTAGACGATCCAGCTTGTAGAAAGCGGCGACAACGTGACTACAGGCTCGTCGCTGCTATTTGATGGGCAAAAACAAAAATCACAGCGTCACGTAGTCCCATGTTATACTTAATCACATAATGCATGAAATTACTGATTGTATGACTTTGAAATTAAAGCCATATTAATAATTAGGTTTTTGTTCTCCGATATACAAATTTTTGTACAAGTAATAAAGGGAATAAATAAATTGCATTGTCATTATGTCATTCTGTGTATGATCAGCACATTTCCGTGATAAAGAAGAACGTCGGTAATAAGAAAACGCAGTGTATGTGCTTATCGATCTGTGGTAAGGCGTGCGGTGAGATGAATATGTTTGACGTATTTAACTAGATGGTTCTGATATCTGAATTTAAGAAAGTTTGTACCGAATACACCGTGCGCTACTCGATCATGGGGAACAGATATTCAATGACCGAGTTAACAAATGGCGGAAAAAATAAAACTATCGTAGAATCCAGATGTAAAAAATTATTATTGTTGAATGGATATACTATTTGTTTGTTCGCAATTGTTCCTGGTTAATTTAATCAACTACACGCAATGGAGGCAGAAGTATTCGTCAACATAGTCTGTCCATCACCCGAGGAATTAAGTGTTATAGTTAAGAGTGTCCGGTGTCTAGAATGTGGACTTGTTTTTCAGAACGAACCTAGGCTTCGAATGCACGATCTCAAAGTTCACAAGCAAGAAAATTTGGCCAAAAATGAAAAGAAAAATATACGATATCACTGCCCCGTTGCATCTTGCATCTACGCTCTAAAATCCGAGAGATATTTCACGACCATGAAGTATTTGAAACAGGTTAGCACATACTCACACACACATGCATCCATAGTGATTCACAATGAATAAAAAAATCTAATAATTCCCCAATAAATTATTCTAAACTATTCTATTTATTTACAGCATTATTTAAAAGTACATGCGGCCAAGACATTCATGTGCACTCAATGTTCTAAATGCTTTTCAACCGAAGCGGCCAAAGATGCTCACGTCAGGATATGCGGGGTTCAATTTACCTGCAATTGTTTTAAAGTATTCTCAACATACGAGGCGCTACTGACACACGCTAAACGATTCAAACACGTCATAGACAACAAATATAAACTGTTGCTTAAGTGAGCGGAAAGAAAATTTGAAATTAAATTCTCCATTAAAATTCTAGCATCTCTGAATCTTCTTCCAGTTTGTTTTTCTCCATTCCAATGATTAATCATTGTTAAATTACAGGAAAACAAAGTCTAAGATGCTACCTGCTGTTCAAGTGACTATTGTAAACGTTGGGAAGCCTGTAACCATTTTGCCTAATCATATGGAAGGGTCTAAAACCTATGCCTACGATGTAAATGGGAAATTGAAGGTGACTTGCGACGCAGCGATGCAGACGGACGAGCTTAAAAGATCTAAGAAGGTGTCTAGTCCGTCTAAAAGCGGGGCGACGAAGCGGAGGATATCTCAACAGACTCAAACCGGTGGTTTAAAGACTGAAAAGCATCAGAAAACGTCCGCGGAAACTCAGACTAACGAGCGTTACATATTGAGTAAATCTGTGCAAGAATCTAGTCTGCCGATTTTAAAGGAATGGAAATGTAAGAAGCACGGGCTGCCCAAAGAGCTGGACTCGACGATTATGAAGGATGACCTTAACTTCGTTGATAATTTTGAAACTCAAAATCTGTTTTCTAACAGCCCTTTGCCACTCAGTCATGATGTTGTACTGCAGGATCTTTGGGAAGTTAAAAATACTTCTGGTACTCAGACAAGCGAAGATAATTTACTTGAAGATCTGAACGATAATGTTGCTCAAACTGATTTAAACATTTTTTACAATAACGATGAGCCGACGCTAATGCACTGCGGTTCTCAGACCACGAATCTCAACAATATTCAATACATAGAAGAGAATTCTATAGCTAATACGCTGTCCTTTGCTAGGGGCGGTGACTCTTTGCTTATGGATAAAATATTCGACAATAAATTTAGCAGCATAGAAACTCAGACAGAACTCGCTTTTACTAGGCAGGAATTATTCGACCAGGATACTTCTTTCACTTTCAGTTCCAATACTGAGACTCAGACGACCGAGAGTTTTGAAAATATGGAACAACTTTTGTACAGTAATACTTGCACGCAGACTTCCGATGAGATTCTTTTATCCGATTTAGGATTTTCAGATATTCAGACTCAGACCGCTTGGCCGCAAATCGGCGATACTACTGTTTCCACTGAAACTCAAACCAGGATAACTAAATCTGGTCATAATGTTTCTAGTATTGGAAGGTCTTGGCTACACGCGCAGACTAATCACATGGAGACTCAAACAGAGCTATTGAATTTTTTTGAAGAACTTAATTGATAGTGAAATAATTTAAGCTTCGACTTTGTCGTTTGTTAGGGAATTCTTACGCAAGTTTGGAAAGAATATTTTCCAGTACTTTGCGACTAGTTGTATAATTAATTCGCCCAGTCGTATCGCGACTTATAATTTGTATATTGCACTTGTAGACGAAGAGGAATGCACAATTAAATCTCTACAGTGGTGATTTCGTCTAGATAAGATAATTCCTTGTAAGATTGTTTAGTCTCTTGAAATATCTAGTAATACAATGATCGTTGTTGTTTAAAATACAGAACTGAATATAGGAGGCACATCATTTGAATTTTCGTACTTATTTTTATGGTAGATAATTCTTGTTTAACTGTTTACCATATATCGATTAATTTATTCATCTTGTATGTAACTTATATGTAAATATCTTCATTGGTGTCTATTAAACTTTATAGTATTATATTATATTCGAAAATATACATTAAAACTCTGTTGATAATACAATTATAATAAATAATATAATACATCTTTACCTTGCACATAATAACAAATTTATTCATTCATCCTAATTCAAATTTACATAATGGCAGAATTTTCTACAAAAAATAGAAATCAAAGTATAACGATGCAGGTATATCCTTTGATTCATATTATTTGCATACAGAAAAATAATTTTCATCTTCAACTCGGTTTAAATATTGCCACTTTTATTGTCAATCGTGTAGTGTGTAGTTGGACTTTAGAGGGTGGCTTAGAGAGGGCAGCATATGATATGCCGTATAGTGGCGCTATCGATGAGGGAAGCGTAACCAATACGAGCTACAATAGTAATATATAGATATAGAGATAGTAAGAAGGGTGGCTGGTGCTTGGCAGCGTTATATTTCGTACCCCACATCGTGTCTGACGTCACGCGTTGGGATCGACCAATCAAACCTCGTCTGTAGTCAGTTTTCCGGCTGCTAAACTCGCGTGACGCCATATTGGCGAGGCCACGGTCTGTTTATATTCTATAGTTTCGCTAAATCGGCACAGTTCTCGGTCTCGTTTTAGTTTATCAAAAATCGTCAATGTACAGTGGACTATTTAGATCAATTTATAACCGGGCGAGAGGTGATTATTGAGTGACGTTATATACTATAACACAAAGTTCACAACCCCCTGCGAGGTGCAGTGCGGATAACTCGAGCCGAGATATCAACCCCCGACGTTAAATCAACCCCAAAGGATTACTGCCGCGACGAGGATGCCCGTTCGTAAGCAAGGTGGTAAGAACATTATACATAGCCTAATATAAGTCGTCTTAAACTCGTTATGAACTGTAAAACAATGTCGGATAGTGTTTTAGATTCTATTTAGCGAGGGAGGGGCTGCGCGAGGTAGTCAGCTGTCACATATAGACTTAGCTGTCACTTGGCACGATAGAATTTTTATTTGACAGGTGTGTTCAGCGAGAGAATCCACCGTATCCGAGTTGCATCATTTCGGAAAAAAAACCGTATGCAAATTTTATCACGAGTTAGTTAGATAGTTTCTATTTATTTCTATCGAACTGCAACGTGGTTAGGAATAAGATAAAGAGGAGAAAAAAAAAATGAAACGAGAAAACTGAATTAAATGAACTTGCTCTATGGCCTTGAGATCGAGACGAAACTGAGACTGGGAAATTATAGCGTTGGCTAAGTTTCGTAACAACGTGCTGCTTATTGTTAGAAAACAAATCGCCGCTTGGTACTATAATTAGTAGTTTCTGCACATCGAAGAATAAACGTTATAGTTTATAACGTGCGCAATATTGTTAGATGTACATCGTAACGCTGCGAGATAAAGAAAGAGAGAGAGAGAGACGTGTGTTTGGTTAAAAATATAAGGGTTGCACTCCGAGAGTAAGCGAGAGGTTGGAGACGAATTGTGTTAATCAATGTAGGCCAAGAGAGAGACGGTGTTGCAATAATCCATAGGTAACAGCCACGGGATTTTGGAACCCGGCCAGGAAAACGTAATAATTTCGGTTCTGGCGAGGGCATTTACTCTATAGCGTATACGAAACGGCGAGACACGTCGCGGTCTTGTCGCGCGCTGTTACAAAACGAAAAATGATATACTATAACGTTAGTAGTTAGAACATAATAGGATACGACGCGCGGCCACGAGGCTGTCTGTCTAGTACGAGATGTTTCTACTTATACTGAATACTCTCGCGCGCCAGACTAGCAGCTCGCTTTACTCCTTTTCCGCAATGGCAATCATATCATCATTTTAACATTCGGATAAATTAATAATAATAGTAGGCGTTTCTCCGCGCGCTTTGGTCTTATCAAATATTTAATTTATGATTTGAAGTCTAGCTGTTTGCGTACGAATTTATTATTGCATGACAAAGAATGTAATTCGATTTCGGTTTTTCAATTTTCATTTTATTTTTCACTATAAATTTGCGTGCAAAAATCCCCTTCGAATATACATAATATACTTGTAATAGGCGGTATATCTATACGGGTAATTCCTCTATTCAACATGAATGCCCTGCTGGCTCGGCTGGGATAATACTTACACCGAGGCATCTGCTTATACGCGTGTGGGGATTCCCTTCTCTATTCTGTTAGCCCCCTTTTAAGGGTAGATCGTGTTCCACTTTTTGAACATTACGCTACTCTGACGTCGCGTCAAAGTCCGATGTATACACAATGTGTATACGAACGCAGGATTTCTTTTAGATCGAAAGAGCGTAAACGTGAGCAGAGAATTAAACACCTACCGAATATATGACGTAAAATTATTTCAAAAAATTCTCCTACACTTCTCATGATTATATCATATTTCAGCTCGAAATCGCAAGACCAAATGCAATTTGAAATATGTTGTATCAGCGAATGATCACTTGTATATACGTATACTCGTCTGTATAGAAACAACTTTGTACTAGCTTTACAGTTTACGCTGTACACACGAACCATAAGGCAAGTAGTGGTAGTTATAGAGCTCGCTGTATCTCTTGCATCGTACTCTATTACATTGCCTTGCAGAGATCTCGTATTGAAGTTCGTACCGAGTACTCGGGTAGATGCGTATATATATAGGGCTGCTTATTCAAAACGTGCCGTTTGACGTTTCTCCTCGTCGTTTGTTCGTTCTCTTGTGATATTCCCATCCTGAGCTTCGTATGTACACTATGAGTGTACCTTATAGCGCGATAAGAGTTAGTTTTCAATTTCGCTTTAGCCAGCTCTTTATGCGACCGTAGTCGTAATTAAAGGAGAAATAATAATAAGAAACGGAAGAGAAAGAGAGGGGCAAACTTACTTACTTACTTACTTACTTACTTACCTTTCTATACCTACCTTCGTGCTCGCTTTACGTTGCAATCTACACGCGTATATAGGTATATATAGATGTATACAAGAAGTACTGACTGAGAAGAAATCGTGACACCGGATACCTGCCCGCTGGTATAAGGAGGTAGAACTTCATTTCTATAGAGGTACAAGGTATACCCGATAACGAAAACCATGAATAGAACGTCGTCGGAGACTCGACGAGTTCCGCGGTGTCAGCGGACCCCGAATCACCGTCGCCAATGACCCAGAACTCACGATCTGAACAAGGGTCTCGTCGTCACATTCTCGAAGAATCTCTCCTTTTTCTTTCGCTCTAACTACTCCTAGATCCCTGATAGCCAAGGAGGAAAAAAATTAACTAAAAAACAAAAAAGAAAACAAAAAAACTCTCACGGGGTTGAAAGGAGGCTGGGTTTGTTTTTTAGGAAATGATGCTGGTTTTTTGAACGAATGATTAATTTTTTCGTTCCTGTATCTTAAAGCCGTGCTTTTATTTTATTTATCAGATACTCCTAACCGAGTGGTTTTTTTTTGTTACGGCAGTGTACGTTGGCTTGCATAACCACAGGCGGTCTTCTTATCTTGTTTAATAAAATCGCATGAAACCTTGTCCTCCTCAAATCTCATTTCTACCCGCGAACGAGCCTTTGCTTCTTATATTACGATTTTCGGTCTTCAAGAGGTACGGCGAAGCGGATCACTCGAGTCTTAAGAATGAAAGACAAGACCGAAGGAGCGAATGAATGCGGAGAGGATAAAATCGATCGGAAAACAATGGGGACGAGGACGTAGTGTTACGTCGTTACAAAAAAAGAAGAAAAAAAATAAAACAAGAACGAGGTACGATTATTTCGTACTTGTTATACGCACTCGAGACTTCGGAGTAAATAATACGAGCAAAAATCGTCTGTCCGTTTATTTATTCCTCGTTTTGGAGTAACAAAAAAGTTATTATATTTCCCAGACATGGTTTTTCAGTCGACGTTATTAAACCAGACTAAATACGTTTAATGAACGTATCGGAATTCGTTTTCCGCAGAGAAGAAGTATTTTCGGTAAAGATTATCCGGAGTATAAATTTACGCATTATCTGCGTAATTATAATATCTTTAGGGAGCGATCGTAATGCGTTGAGAAAAGCTGGATCTTTATAAACGCGTGTGCGAAAGGAACCGAAATTATGATCGAGAGGATCGTACTACGCTGCAGGGTAATGAGCGTCTAATTCGGCGCGCCTCGCGTTATTAGACACGTTAGTCTAATACCTGAACCCAAACAGTAACTATCTATACGTTGGTCCAGGAGTTTGGCAAAACAACTTAGCTGCGGCTTCTCGGTCGACTATGCCCAGACTCCTCTCCCGTACCTTGAATATTTCACTCCGTTCGTCTTATCCCTAGCTATATCTACCTACCCAACTACGTACGGTGCGGATATCTACTATGAAATTAGTGGGCAGGATGCCTGGCTGCAGAACTATACCCATACTAACCGCTGCACAGTGAATTAGCTTTCACAAATATGGGGAAACCGAGATCGTTAACGCTTACGTCAAACATGCTGGACCCCGAAGCCCGTCTTCTATGCTCTCGGGATACTAAAACCTACTGGATCTTTGTTTCGCGTACATCGGATTGAAATTAAAAAAGAAAAAAGAGAAATAAGAAAAGACATTTTTTGGATAATATCTCAAATTTTTTTTGACAAATAATGAAAAGTAGGACGAGAGAAGAAATTGCATTTTTTTTTCTTCAAAAAGTTCGAATTTAGTCCCAGTGTTTTTCCGCTTTGTAAATTACTAGTTTTAGGTATACCCCTCGAGAGTATCGTCTTTCTATTTCGACGCTATAGACGCCCGAGGCGCCAGCTTGTCTGCCGTGACGTTGATACAGTCGAGTAGCTTCTCCGAGGTTTCGTCTATACTTCGCGAGCTTTATAGGGAGAGGATGGGTGGGTGGGCTTCCGCGATACGTGCAGGGTAAAGTATCCCCGATTGTGTCCCAACTCCTTAAATAACTATCAAGCTATATACGATGTTGATGTACCGTACATAGATACCTAACTATATACTACTCGCGTTAGTCTCGCCTCCAGATCATCTCGCGTCTCATAGAATCTAGATTCTATCCCATTAGGCTAGGATGGTAAAAAAGACGCGGTAAAGTTATACTCTTCGAAAGTTTAACTTATCTTATTTATTTACGCGATTGTAATAAAATCTAATACGATTTATTACATGGGATATAATTTTGATAAAAAATATACGAGGATAAGTTTTGCTGCTTTATTTTTTCTCTCTTCAATTTATTGCACAGTTTTCTCGATAAATATGTGAACTAGGTACACATGCATGACAGGTAGTTTCCAGTAAGTATCACGGTTAACGTCAAAGACACAAAGTGAAAGATCTGGCTCATATATCCTGCGGGAAATAATGGCGAGCAAAAAGTAGGACGGAGCACTTAGCATAGGAACGAAAAAAAAGAGAGAGAAAAAGAGAAAAAAGGAAAGAACTGTTTAGGATCAAGATGTAAAAAGAGTAAAACTGGAGGCTAAAAAATACTAGAATATTTCATAAAGCGAATATAAGTACCTTGTGCGCTGCTGCTGCTGCTGCTGCCGCTGTAAAGTCTAACAAAGTCCTTAATTACGGAGATTCCTTAACCAGGGAATATTGGCTTAGAAATATCAACCCTTTATAACCGGAGATCGATGTGGCTGGTTGAAGTGGTTATAAAAATCCATTTAACAAAATGTCCTCGTCTGTGTGAAATATTGTCGAACGTAGCTTGATGAAATTCTACTATAAACGTCATTTTATTTGAGGGAAAAATAAGAAATTAAATTAAAAATCTGTAATTTTTTTCAGAGCCTCGTTTTTGCACGTATTTCGTTCCCCCAAAGCTCAGCCCCTTTTTATTTGACTGTTCCTTAGGTATATAGCCACAAAACGGCGGAGCTATTCTTCGTCGATTTATATGTACGCATGTTCGGGACAATTTCCTGTTACAAGTAAAAGGAGGCAGGAGTATTCTCGGGTAAAAAGTCAAAGGGAATAAAAGGAATAAGAGGACGCTCCTTCCTCCTTCGCGCTCCTTTATTGGTTGTTATTCCTTCCTACATTACGTGTTCTTCGAACGAGACAAGGAATACGTTTTTAGGGTAGGGGAGGACGAACGACTGCGACTAATTTATCAGTATCGAACGAACCGGGGGGAAACTCTTTTCAAATTACGTACCTATACCTGTAAAGCTCAGAGACGAACAGAAAACACTTCAAAGGTTCGAGATTCGAAATTGAAAAATTCTCCCTTGCAACGAATGAACGAAAAAATTAATAAATGAACGAACGATGGTGCAAGGTATGGGGTAAACTTCGTCCATACACACGCCTCAATATCGTTTCAATAAATTCGCATGTTTTCGCTAAAAATTTCTAGTCGGAAATAACATTTCACATCTTTGCTACCTCCCCATAACTTTATGCCTACCTACGTAGGTAGGTAGTACTACATACGATATTACGATCGCGGGTAAGAAAATATGCTCGAAATTGACCAATAAAATACCAAACGACTACATCCGTTCACCGACCCTCATTTTTTCACTCCAATGCCATTTTATACATTTCTTTCCCTTTTTCTCTCGCGACTTTTCCGGGCGGAAAAATTAGAATCATTTATATATGTATATGGGGCATTTTATGTCAATACTGAATCGATGAAAATTCGTTCGGGCCCCAAATAACGGGTACCCCAATGAACACGCGTATCTTAAGCGCGTGGCTCTTATACCTCAGTTGATGATATAATTAGCTGTTCGAAGGTGGGATTAGCTGCCAATTAGTAGCGATACATCGACTCCTCGACACGCGGCGAGTTGGTCTTAAACAGGGGCTGGGGGGTAAGGAAAGAAGCAAGGAAAGAAACCGATGCAGCAAGAAGCAACGCATATAGTATGTAGGGCGGGCTGACAGACCCGTAAACCTCGGTCAAGAATAATAAGACGAAGACGAAGACGAAGACGAAGTAGTGGCAGTTTTAAATCGCGATTCGTTCGGTTCGTAATTAATGTACTTTGAGGCGATACAGTAATCGGCTATAATTAAATTCGCACATAGAATTCAATGCAGTTTCAAATCCCCCGTGTCTTCGGTGACGATACCCAGTTCACTAAATTCATAGCATTTTTTATATTTTTCTTCTTTTTCGTTCTCCCTCTCGTTTTGCGTTTCAACGGTTACCACGTGGTACTTTGATCATGACATAGCCGCGGGGCGCCACGTGGCTTCGAGAAAACCGCGAATGACCTTCGCCTTGAAAAATTAATGAAAAGAAAGAAAAAATAAAGAAATGAAAATTCTGCCTGTCGATCAGAGCCTTTCACCGTATCTAAAAAATTAATTAAACGTCTCCCGTTACATTGTGCAACGAAAATAAAAGAATAATAAAAGAAAATATCTTCCCAAATATATCATCTTCATTTTCATCACTTCGAAGTGTCCCGTTAGAAATTTATCGCTCGGTGGGTTAAGATTTTACGATGTGGGTGCCAGTTATTACCATCATTTGGACCCTGGTGTACTTTATACAGTACAGGAATAACCGGAAATCAATATCAACTGACATCCGAACCCAGAAATCGAAAGGTATGTTTTTTCTTTGTTTTGGGGTAATTTTTGTATTTTTTTTTTCGGTCCATGTATCTAGAATCCCGGACATAAATAAGTCCCTTTCGAATATCGTCTCCAGTTTTTTTTGTTTTCGATTAAAAAATAATTTAAAACAGACGTGTTACAAAAAGGGATGTTCGCAAAGGGTTGAAAAGATTTTTTTATATCTAAGACAAAGCGGTCTGTTGTATTTTCTTTTTTTGTTTTTTTTTTCTCTTTTCTTCTGTTGCGAATCGCAATTTATTATAACCACGTTGATAGTAATCTATTTAGCGCAAATCGCTATACAGGGTGCAGGTATAATAATAGACCTCTCTATCTCTCTCTCTCGCTCTCTCTGATCTCGAACAATAGATCGGAAGCTTGGGAGTTATAATAAGCAGCGTAGCTTCCGCGTGCTTTAGCGATATATATTAGCAGAGGTTTCCCAGATTTGTCGGTTGTTCCCAGGACCGTTAACGTTTTTGTTAATTAACGTTAGGGTTCGTTTCATTCCGTTATACTCGCGCGATGCTACGGTATTAAGCTTACACAGGGGTTGTTATACAGCTACGTTACGCGTTACGTTGCCCTATCAAACGCCGGGGACGACGATTGCTGCCTATTTCGACCAATAACGCAAAAACGATGCTGTTAGTGATACGTGCAGGGTAGATCTACGTATATATATACGTGTAACGGTATACATCTATATTTACTACCCGCATAAATACGCGAAACAGGGCTGATACTACTTTTCGAAAAAACGTAGTATTTACTATACTATATTATATATAGGTATATATATATTTTCACCTTACATAGAATCGTCCAAAGAAAAAAAAAAAACGTATGAAACTGTTACGAATTTGTTATTCTTTTTATTTTTTTACTCCTCCGGAAAATAAATACGCGATCATTATTTTTATTAAACCGTTCTCATTCGCTATATTTATATTTACATTATTTATGTATAAAGCTATATACATACGGATACCACATGTTATAATATTCGAATTAGTATCCGTGTAGATATTATAAATGAAAAAGCTTGATATTTACACGTAAAAATACGTATATAGAGATCTAGATGCGTTCGGTATTATGAAACCAAATGAAAAATATATTATCCCCATAAAATTTATTATCACCAATATTCAGTTGAAATCAAAAAAAAAAAAACGAAAAAAAAAACTGCAATACATCAAATAGGGTTTCATTTTTCTTTTTTTGTGTTTTTTTTTTTTATCAGGAAGATATTTAATTTTTTTCAAATTCAATGAAATAAATGTCGAAATATACTGCACAGAATTTTTATTAGCTTCGTGGGGATTTTTAACAATTTATTGATCAAATCAATTTCGACTTATGTATCAGAAAGAATTGGCAAACGACTATTTGCAGGGATGAAGGAGATTCCAGATTTCCTTGGTCACATTCCACCGATGCAGCGTAACGTACTTGCATCAATTGATTCTCTATTTTCATTCACTTATTTTCCACTGACGTAACGTTTCCATTTTTTCTCTCTTTTTATTCGTAGCTTTGCAAAAACCGATAATTGAATAATTTTATGAACTGGAAGTCGCGCTTTCGTTCCTCGATTCCACGGTACCGACTCTACCGTCACCTACTGCACTCCACGCCCTGCAATGCGAATTCAAAAATAAATAAAACACGGTTTTTTCAACCTATAGTTCGATTATTCGAAGTCAACACCAAACCAGAATAAAATATCAGTTTTCATGGATCGGTGGAGATATTTCGGATCAAATAAAACATCACATGTTTTATCAGCTTAAATAACCACCGCAGCATAACTATTGCCGATATAATCGCAAATGTATGGTCTATCTCCTCCTCTACCCTCGATGTCTTTTACTTATAAACGAATTCGAAAATAGATAATTTTATTTCATCATTTGAACAATTTTTTTTCGATTTTGATTCATTCTTTTTCTCTTGCGAATTTTCCACGCCGTCATATCTTATATCTCATGGGGTATCGTACGAGGCCACCCAGGTTCATTCCCAGAGGGGATGTTCCCGTGATACGTAGGTGTAGGTGGGATAGGTAGCAAGAATTGGGAGTTGGGTCAAGCGCCTTCGAGAACTATAAAAAACGGGGCTCCTCTTCCAGAGGAGTCGATCGTGGCTTGAATTTTCTCCACCAGTTTTCCCCCGAAATTCTTAAATTTTCAAACCGCATATACGTACCTATACCTTGCGGAGAGAGAGAAAGGGAAAAATGATGTATATTTCACCCCTCGGTGTTTCATATCGAGCGGCCTAACACGCTTTCCTCGGAACGTCCGAAAGGAAGAATTCCTAAGAAGCTGAAGAAACGCACCTGAGGAAAGAAAGAAATAAATAGGAATCCAAAAAACGAGATATACCGTTGTTTTTGACTCTGGTCAAAATTTCGGCAGTCGAATGAATGTGGAAATGCATATAGCTACATTAACGGAGTGAGTGAAGAGGAAGAAAAAAAATAGCGAATAAAAAACAACATCGTAGAATCAGAAAATTTTAACAGAATGTTTTATAGTTCCACCCCCGGGCAAAGGGTGCGTTTGAAACATGCGGAAATGCGAGCGAGGGAGAATGAGAAAGGGAAAGGGAAAAGGGTCGAGGGGTTGTGCGGCAGTGCGCCATATACCTCGCAAATCAACATGCCTGTACCCAGTTTGTAGTTTTCTATCCCCATCCCTTTCTGGCTTTCAGGTGTTTCCGACCCAATTCGAATCGCAACGAATATCCTCGCCTCCACTTCCACCCCCGACGACACGTTTTAAGTGATTTTCCGAATCCATTCCCTCCGCTAATTGTCACGCCGCTCACTTTCTATCTAGATGTACACGTATGACGTGTATATATATCCTATTTTCAGGTAAATATAGGATATAGATAGATTTATATATATATCGGAAAAGTAAATGTCACGATTGATATTAACTGCGTGGAAGGGATGCGGAACCGGAAGGATAGCTGAAAATCGATCAGTGCAAATATTATTATAGCAAATAATATTGATGGCTTCACGGGGGAAAAATAATCTCTTTATTCTCTCATTCTTTATTATGCGAAATTCAATCAGAAGATAAAAACAGAGATATAATAGTGGATCAGGCCATTTAACTAAATTATGTAAAAATACATGATTTTATGATAGTTTGATGATATTTTTTTTATCCGTAAAGAAGATGAAGAATTTCACCCGCTTGCGATTTTTTTTTAACGGAACGAGACGTTCGTTTCATCCCCTGGAGTGTTTTTGAGCGTTTCCCTTTCTCCTCTTTTTATCTTTCTTGCTTTTCATTTTTATCTTCCACCGATTAGCTATACCGAAAGCCGTAATCGGGTTCGAACAAGCATCCGCTGTAGCAGACGGGATATCGAAGTGCGAGTCTGGTTTATAAGGCGATTCAAACTTGCGAGGTAACTTTTCAGTTTATGGAAGCCAGGGCCAGAGCTAGGCCGGGGGCAAAGCCTTGGCCTCGAGTAGCGCTAAGATCAAATTTAATTTCGTCTATTTAAGTTTATAAAAAGTTTCGTCCGGTCTGCAGAAACGCAACTTCTTATACTTGCGAGTCGCGTATACACCTCTTCATCAAGGCGAAATTTTTTCATCGTTATTCTTGCCGCTGGGCCGCCCGGCAAAGGATCCTTATGTTTTTTATTCTTACTTCGAGTCTTTCAACATTTTATAATTACAGAGAGAATCGAATTTCTCTTTCGCAATAAATTTCTCTTCCTAAGAGATTCTTTGAACTATATATTCAAGAATCGCTGTATTATGTATCAAAGAATGAAGAAGAAAGATTCATACTCCACTCGACCTTTTTCACTAAATTAAAATCTCCGCGTTTCATAATCAAAGCTCGAAACTCAAAGACTGAAATCCGGTCGATTACTGATCCGCGAAACCAAAGGATTCCTCGGTGCGTCAGGGGGTGCCATTCCCAGGCTTTGAAACAGACGTAAACAGCTGGATGTCGTCACTGTGACGTCAACGGATGATTGCGGTCACCGAATCACATGACGTCGTAGTGGTCGAAATAGGCGACCAAAATAACCTTGAAGCCGCGAGAGTAACACTGAGATCTTGACGCTCCACTTTCGTAGCCGCGATGCGATGGCTCGCGGGTTCTAGGTCCGATGCAGTCATGAATTATCACGAATTTTGGACTGAAACAAATAGCCCAGCTTCAGCCTTTCGCTATCAACCCTTACCACTTTTTCTCAATCCGTAAATTTCCGTATCTAGTTCGAACTTTTTTTGCGCATCGAAGTCGGAATATCCAAGATAATTTAGGGGTTGAAAGTTCGTTGAGCATTGATTCAAGATTCTCAGAAAATTCTGCTAGTGTCTCGTTAAACACTTGCGAAAATTCTAAGCTGATCTACTTACACCGAGGAGTTGCTTGATTCGACGAAGAATCGAAGAGTCTTTGGTTCCGTCTTTCTGTATCATCGGATTTACGGTTTTGGAAAATCGGAATTCAATCGGAATGAAAAGAAATAGAGTAAAAATACGCAAGACCAGATTCGCAGGAATTCCCACAGCGATTTTACCGCCACGACTTTTTGACTGAAACACTGAAAACTGGGGCAACTCTGAAAGTATAAGTTGTGGAACCGGAAGGGTCGCTGGGTCCTCCGGGAACATTCAGTTTCCGTACCTACGCACTGGGATCAACTGCGGGCGCAGTCTGCTCTCTGCAAACAGATGATTTTGACGTTGTTCGCAGGGGTTTCTTTGTCCGGGATTCCGGGGCAACCAACCGTTCCGAAAACCCGGCCAAACCCAATCCGCTAATTGACCTTATAGCGACTAAAATTACCTTTAATTATACGTTACGGTGCTGGACAAGCATTTGTTCAACCCCGAGCTGAGGGACGACTCTCTTGTCCAGGGATCAACTTTGCACGATATCTGATCGACGATTTAACCCTCAAGGATCGGAAAGAATTCGCGAGTGAAATCGAGAGGCCGTCTTCTGCGCGAAAGTTGTTTTCCCCCTTTTTTTTTGCAAGTAAATTTCTAAAAGAACCGAAATGGGTCACAAAGATTTTTAGATCTCTTCGAATCTGGCAATTCTCGACTTCGTATCATTTTTTTTTCTTTTATTTTCTTAATTTTTCACTCTGGTATAGCAGAGATGATAACCTGGTAGGTAGGTAGGTATATATATTCGCGTCTTCAAGATGCTGCAGTTTCTTATTCCCCAGTTCTTAGTTTCGCTTCTATTTCCGTGCACCGGCATTCAAAAGAGTTCCGCGATGATTACCCCGTCTACGGATATAAGGTTCCCTCTCTGTGACGTCATTGTTCCCATTTTATCCACACGTATATGATATGCGCCCTCAATTTCCCACGCGCAATAACTACCGACAAGAAGGAGTCACAGGGAAGAACTGGGTCAGGGATCCGCATTGTCTCATTTTATATCGCTTGGAAATTTTAACAATCACCTTTTCCACCGATAGGCTACCGGGCCAACGATTCTTACTTACGATAAGTAAGCCTCCCGATTTTTATTCCCTTATTTTTGATCAACTCAATTTGAAATTTCGCTCATTTGAAGCGGTCAACCCTTTTTTTTTAATCTTCAGAATCTAAAAGTTCGACACATTTTCGGAGATTGTAGCGACTAAGCTAAATAAGGCATAGATATCCTGTCCTAGGCCTTTATTCTACGTAACGTCATCTATTAATCTTGATATTGAAAACCCTCGCATTTTATACCATGTGGCTACCAGCACAGATTGAAGCGACCTCTGTAAAAATGACATAGGTTGACCGTTGACCTGATAACTAACCGATCATTAGTCCGATCGTTCTATAATTTTTTGTACATGGAGTTCTCACACGTACTTCTGGCGTAGATTAGTAGTGCTGAAAAATAATTGTCCGTTTGGCTGAAAAAATAATCGAAAAAATTCATATTCTTGTATTTTTCCGTATACGGATTTCAAAAATTTGAAAATGTATGAAAAATTGAATATTTTTTGATAACTCTAGTCCACGCTAGAATGACATCAGTATTGAGTCGACTCACAAAGCCGGAACCAGTTTGGACTAAAATTGACCTCGAAATTAGGTCCGCAGTTGCCCCATGTCGTTTTTACAGAACTCACTTCAGTCTATGCTGGTGGCAGCATGGTTCAAGATGCGAGGGTTTTTAATAGCAAGATTTGTAGGTCGTATTACGTAGAGTAAAGGCCTGAGACAGAATATCCGTACGCCATTTACCTTAGTAGCAACAATCCCCGAAAATGTATCTAATTTTTAGATCCTGAACATACGTCCTCCCTTGAACGAGAGCGAAGATAGAATTGATTTCTGTCTTCCGAACAAAGCGAAATGAGAATATAGACCGTAGCTGCAGGTGAATGAGGCAAGTCGTGGTAATACATATAGCCGGGGGATCCGACCCTAAGAATGTCGTAATTTGACTTTAAAAGCTTTCAAGTGACTCGCGTCTAAAGTTCTTCGCTCTTTTCTTCGTCCGTATACTCGCAGCTATTTTCCAGACCCTCTCTTCGCGCGAACGGATTACGAGAAAGAGGAAAAAAAGTAGCGAGAGAATATCGCGGAGTCGAGATATATCTACCGGAAAATAATTGATTATTACTATATAAGTACTCTTCGGTAAAAGATTTCGAAACTTTTTCTTGCCTGTCGTATCAGGCTGAAGTCTCCAAGTTTAAAAAATAATTTCCGGTCTCTTCTAGCTCCAATATGTAAAACCAGCCTTTGCGATTTCTTCGTCTCGATTTCCCCTTTTGAAAATTAAAAAAAAAGAAAATAGTTCTTTGCAATTAAACAGTTTTTTTTTTTTTTCAATAAATTATCGAATGGTCAAACTTTCGGGTAGTTTTGTATGCAAGGAGAGAAAAGTTCTCCGAAATGGACCACGTCTTCGAGATGAAACGATTGACTGAGATGAACTCAGCCGTTATTTCCAAATGGATTGAGGCAAAATGTTTCCGTAACTTTAATTGAAATTTCAAAACTAGTCAAATTCAGGAAATTCCGTAACTTTGCTTTCGGATGTCGGAACTGGACCGAATATTTTTCATCTCTTAGGTGCTCCGAAATGTAGATAATGGTCAAACTTTCTCAACTTTTCCATCCCAGTCGACGCTGCCTTATAGATCTCCTCAATTTTCGTCTATACATAAATGCAGATAATTGTATTACAGATTCACACCGTAAATGACCCACGTTCTCTCACTCTCTTAGAACATACCGCTCGCGCTCTAGTTCATCGCGGCAAAGTTTTCCGGCATAGTAATTAACGCTTTTGCTCTTCCCCGGCTTGATAATGTAATTCAACCACTTTCTTCTCACGTCCGACCGAGTTAATTCGGTTTGGAATTAAAAATCACCCGTGTATAACTTCTTTTCGCAAAAAGAAAACAACCCAAAGACAACGCTTCCTTCGTATGCATCAATTTGTACAAATGCAAGCACCGAGGTTCTCACAGTTTTAGTATGTTCCTCTGAAATCTACACAGAAAAGATTGAATCGATGAGAAACTGAAGAATACGAGAAAAAAATAAAAATAAATCGATTTCTTCGAATCCTGAAATCTTCAAAATTCTTGAGCGACCTCCAAAAAAATTTTAATTCGGCTGAGATTTAAAGAGGGCTCTCGAAATGCATAATACTAACAAATTTTCATGCGAGCTCTAGAGAAGAAAAAAAAATATTAGAAAAAATTTTACCACCCTAATATGTATATATGTAAGCGGTAGTATTTCGAAGAGGTGAAACGAGGACAATGTTTCGCGGCTGTGTAACTTCTTACTCAAGTTTCTCATTTCACTTTCTAAACAAGTTCTATAAAGTAGTTGTTACACTACTTACTACCCGAAGTGCTACACACCGTGTCGCTCGGTTTCAGGTAGAAGCAATTATTTTTTATTATTCTTTTAAAGAATTTTACTCCTAAAGTTTCCTTCTTCTCTTCTCGCTATTCCGAGTTAATTAGCAAAACGTGTCCGCGAGTCAAACTCAACCATCAATTATCGCACCCTGGGATAATAAACTAATTTCCAAAATCGATAATATACGACGAATCTCGTTATTTTTATTCGCTTATTTTTGATTTCAGGTAAGTTTATTGGGGCTGACTCCCACCCTGGACAATTTCATCGGACGTTAAAGACGCTCTCGATCCTCGAGGGTCACGAAAGCTAGGGGCTACATCCACTACGAGTAATTTTGCATCCGGACTAAAAGATTGGCTAGTTTCCTTCCGCGGTTAAGGGGAAAGAAGTTTACGTAAGGCACTTGCCTCATGTTTTACCTTTTTACTATTTTTTTTACTATTTTTATCGCCCACTCAGAGATATGTATGATCGAAGGAAGGTAGGTAGGTACATACGTATATGTATAACAAAATGCGGTAAAACCGTTTCTACGACGACTGCATCATACATTTGGCGGATGGACGAGGATATACGGCTATACACATGCATGATGTTGAGGCATGCATAATTTTTGGGAAATAAAATATGAGAACGATTTCGGCGAACGTTTTTTGAAAATTTGTTCAACGAGGGTTCGTGTAATAAATTGAAAGGTATACGATTTTGAATGAATTTCGAATTTCGCATAGGTTGTTACCTAGCCACTGGTTACAAAGTTCGGATGATAAATTACGGACACTCGAAAGTCTGGGCACATTAAACTTCGGTACATTAATTTTAATCGTATATGCGGTACGAGCGGAGACGTGATCGCGAGAAAATGCAACCCCTGCAGTCGTACCTATACCACCTACTACGTCTAGTCTGTGACGGAAGTCGTTCGCGATTTCCTACGTACTGAACTATTCCATTACCCATATATGTATATACACACATCCCCATCGTATAGTAGAAAATTTCAGATTACGTAATTATTTCTTTTTATTGATATTTTTCCTCAATATTCGATTAGCCAATGACATCGAAATATGTTACGAAATCGCGTTTACAGTAGGCATTTCATAGCGTATAACCTTAGCAGAAAAGAACGACACCCACTTTGTACAGAAGCCGACTGCGGAAATTTTTTTTTTACTTCAAACTTGAAAAAAAAAAATGAAAAAAAAAACTCGATGTACGATGTATACCTTATTCCATCGTTAAATTGTCGTTCGTTGAACGAGGGGATGACGGATATCCAAGGCGCGTGAACACGTGCGTGTGACGTAACGTCACGAGAAAAGGTGGGATATTATTTAAAGGATATAAGTTTCGTTTCCAAATTTATAGAGATAGAGATAGAGAGAGAAATAGGAAGGAAGGAAAGAAGTTCAATTCGACGACGAAGAGGGCTGAAAAGACACTCTCGTTTTTCTTTACTTTTTCGAACAAAAAAAAAAAGAAAAGAAAAGAAATGTAACACTCGATGTAAGAGAGGGATGATACCCGAGGGAACGTCGCTATTATCCATGCGGATTGCGTGACGGTATAATCCGCACCGAATTTCATTACGAAATAACGAAAAATTAAGCACTAATAAAAGCCTCGATGTAACAATCTGCGAGCCACGACTCACGAATTATGTATATTATATGTATATATATATGTATACGTATATGTGTATATACGTGTGCTGATTACTCTACCGCACGAAACAGCAATAATTTTATAATCAAGAACGCCTTTTTATTAGCCTATAGCTTTAAACGTCCCCCCAGCTGTTTCGTGGCGCACGCAACAAGTTTTTTCCATTTTTTTTATTTTATTTTTATTATAACAAATGTGTATGCGCATGTGTTTATACGCGCGGAGGTGAGTATAGGGCTAAGGATCAAGCTCGACGAGTTTCCTGTACCCGTACAGGATTCTAGATAAGGCGTTTTTTTTTTTTCTCTCTTCTATCGATTGCGTCAGATCGTGAACGAATTTTTTCCTGTGTTGCGAAAAAATATTTTTACACCGTGTAGAAAAACCGATATTGTACTCACGTCGTTAAAAATTAACTAAACGCGCGTGCAGTACTCGGGGAAAGAAAAGATATCATCATTCTTTCGTTTCCCCTGAAATTTATAAAAACCCATCCAACCGTCTGGTTAAATATTTGCTTCGGTAAACCTCGCGTTTTATCTTCAATATAATATATTACCGCTCCCTTATCAAGAGGATTTATATACATTTTTTCTCTTTACGATAATAATTTTCGACCAGCTCGCGTCTCGTTTCGCATATCTCAAAGTAACCGAGACGTTGTATTTTTAAACTTTTCTGAAAAATCACGAGAGATGCGTTCTCTCGATTTATCTCTCGAGAAATGCGGTCGTCGATTACCTGAAAACGTAAAAATGAAAGAACAAAAAAAAAATTCTTGCCATTTTTCCGCCGGTCAATTCTCCGCGAAATTCCACGAGATAATTAAATATCGACCCCCTCCGGGTACAGACGTCTTCTAATAAACTTTTTTCAAAATCGTATATATATACGCATACAATTTCTCACGGGGGTGAAAATCGACCGATAATTCTAGCTCCAAGGGGTTCACCGGGATGTTAACGGCGCGTACGACGACCTGGTCATTGCCTCTTGACCGTCCGATGACAATGCTCGCTCGTAAAGCACTTCTATTAGCCCAAGGGTCACCCCAGCTATCACATCGCGATTCCGAACTAGGGAGGAGGTACACCTACTACATATACTATACCGTCATACTAGGATATCCACTGGCAAATAGTCGTCAGAGAATAGGGTGTAAATGGCACCAGGCAAATTGCTTGTAAATCAAACGATATATATATACACATATACATACATACACCAGTTGGGAATATAACAGCAATCTCATGCATGGAGGAGGTGCTACGGGGGGTGTAGGTGTACGTAGATATACTGGGGGGCTGTGTGTTTCGTAGATTGATAAGAAATTTACCATAAATTTAACATCTGTAGATTCCCGATCATTTTTCAATTCGTTCATTCATTCCCGTTTCCATTCATTTATTCAAAGGAAAATTTTACTTCTATATAAATTTCGAAGTCGGATGCTAGATGTACGTGTACGTATATAGGCGTGTATATGCGTCAACGCAATTTATTGCGGACGAGGAGTCTGATCGAGCCTTTGCACCGTCGACAAAGGGGATGTCACGTAGAAAGTGAAGAAAAAAGAAAAAGAAAAAAAAAAGAAAAAACGAAAAAAGGGGGGAAAAACGCAGAAATATATAAGGGAAAGAAAGGAATGAAAAGTAAGAGAAAGGTGGGTGTATACATATTTATATTACACGTATATACATCACACGTTATTCCAGAATGCGGAGAGTTATTACAATTCACAATCACGCGAGCTATACAGCACCTCTACAGGGGTGCTGGAGTTATACCTATACTCGTTTTCTCTTTCCATCTTGGAAGAATTTATTTCATCCCCATGGCTCGTATTTTTTTTCTTCCTCCTTTCTTTCTTCCTGTTTTCTTTTACTTCTACTTTTCTTTCTTTTTTCACTATATGTATAACGAAAACACTCGCGTTATTTCCTCGGCAAGAGTTTGTACGTATATCTACACGCGTACACACTTACTTAGATACACGCTGGTATCGCTTTGTTACGCGAGATCTTTGAAACGTGTACATATATATTATACACACACACCTACGCATATAGTTGGTTTTTATCCACTCGTAGAAAATATGACCGTGTCCTTGCTCACGTTGTAAGACTACTGATTCATTTATGAGGTCAAAAAGACTGACGAATACGAAGAAAACCCTCAGCCGTTCCCCATGTCCGAACTCTCAGACTTCTGAAGAAAAACTTTTCGGAAGGAGGGAATCGATCTCGAAGAACCTATATAGGTGTACTAAATATTTATTTACTTTCCCGCCTAAGCGACGAACTATTTTTTCATTCCGTCACTTTTTTTCTTTCATATATGAAATAAATAAAGATCCGAGAGAAAAACTAGGCTAGAGCAATGACATAAAATACTTCTATATGACTTTCGAACGGCAAGCGATAAGCCAAGCTCGTCAGTCTAGGGGGTATCTCTTCGCTATCATCATCCCTAGTTCTTCTGATCTAGAACTAAACTGGTACCACCTATACTCGAAGTCTATACTCCGATTTAAGCCGAGATAAATTAGATTCACCTCTACCAATGGGGATGCGTGTGAAGATTGCGATTGAGAGCAAAAAACCATCGGCTAATAAAGATACCCTGCAGAGTCTAGACTCACCCGCTCTATATTCTATACCCACCCCTTTTTACTCCAGCTTTAAAAGCTGCGAATTATACATACGTGGGTATACGCATATTTCTGTACACATGTGCCATGGATTAGTGGCACCCTTCGGCCATAAGTAATCCCCGCCATTTCCAAAAATTTTTTCCATTTTTCCGATCATTCAGCTTCCAATTTTTGAAACAGAAGCCTGAACCGTGTTGCTACAGTTTCAACGTCGAGTCTGCAGCTCAGACCAGTTTATTGTATAGGAAAAAATTTATTCAACAACTTTATGGCGTTTATCAGAGATTGGAGGCCCTGCGAAGGAGGGTTTCGTGGTGGGGTTAGGGGTTCAGGGTCGGGGGCTAGGGGCTGGAATGTATTGATTACAAAGTGAGTGCTCCTAACTCACGCACGGATTGAAATATCTTGCCTGAAGAGGTCGCGCGTATACTTCCCAACCCGCGGCTTTGGGGGATGTATCGACGGAGAGGGGCATGCCTGACCTATCTACTCCGTTTTTCCCGTCACCTCCTCTTTCGTCAAGGGATAAAATTGCTTGTTTTTATTCACCCATACGAGTTTTTGTTATTCCGCTAAACCGCCTGCGAAAACTAGGGCCGAATATAGACCCTCTTCACCCTACCTTTCTCTGAACGTTACATTTTCTGTGAGCGAACCTTTCTTGCCAATTTTTCATTTCGTTACTCAATTTTTACCATCGAGTGTTATCGTTGTTTATATTATTTGGGTAAATTGATTGAATCAGTACAGTGGCTTGATAAATTAGTGAAAATTTTGGATAAAGAGTGAAATTGCAGCAGAGTCTGTTACCCTGACCTTGCAGCATCGTTTTACTAAAATTTTCGACCGAGACTAGGGCGTTTTTGCGGTCAGACAAAAAGGGGATGAAAGGGTTAAGAGGGCGAGACCTAATTCGTACGTTTGAACTTCATTCAGGGGGCCTCTTGCCTCTTCCAGTCTGATAACGAGAGGAACTCATGATGGGGTTGGCTTCTTCCTCGTACCCAACAGACATACATATCCCCGGGTTTGTATGTACCTAGTTAGCTACCTGCGAACACGGGCATACATACATCCACGTATAAATTACCGAGCACGTTATTCCAGCGGTAAATCGTTTGTGAGTAATGGCAGTCATGTCTCTTCTCAGTTGGTAGAGAAAGAGAAGAGAAGAGAAGAGAAGAGAAGAGAAGAGGGATTCACGATCCGAAGTAGGTGGCTTACTCTATACGCGTGAAGAGTAAGTCAGCGAGTTTTATTACTCGTAAAAGATGCACGTTGCCTCTTCAAGGTTCATTAGCCACCGAATATCATAGTTCGCGGAGTTTTCCGAGTTTCAAGAAAAACGAGAGAAAAGAAAAGAGAATATTCTATCGCCGAAAGTCGCCGACTAGTCTGACAAAGATTCTCTCATCTCAAACTCTATATGTACACATAAATCGAGTTCAAATTTTGGGACCTTGATCACGAGCATAGAATCTCGCGGTACTTCGTACCATCTTCCAGTTTTTCCACGATCTAATATTCTAACGTTCGGATAATGTATATCTATGTCTGTAAAACCTTTGGTGTAGCCATGGCAGGTGTTCAGATAATAAATCTCCGAGAAATGGGGTGTCGGTATCGTATATATAGGCTCGTGCTTCGTTCCTCCCCCAGAATCCCCGGAGGGGATGTCGGCCTGTCTGCGTCAGGACGTGGAATAGTGTTCGCAGAGTACTTCCTTCGAGAGTGGATATATGCATTATCTACCCACTGCAGTGGTAACAGAGTCGAGGATTCTTTGTCCTGGTACTTGATTCTAATTTAGTTTAAATCTCCGATGTCACTGTAGAGACGATTTAAAGTCCACCCCTGACCACGTGGATCGAGGCGAGGGTTAAAACCGAAAGAAATTATCTTTCATCGCGTTCTCTTTCAACCTGGATCACGATCGCGATAATGATAACGTTAATAACACCAAGAACAATGGTAATCTTGATTATAATGTAAGGGCAGAAACGTAGGAGATGATATCGCGCGTATGCGTGTTAAAGAATAATTCAAACAAGCCTCACACGCTTCGAAGAATGGGTCGTCGAGTCGAAAAGAGGGGAAAAATTTGGTCTGAAAAAATTTGGGGACCAATTTTTCGTTTCTTTCCACAAATTTCTCAATCGTGTTCGTCGCAGCCCGACGAGTGATCGTTTAACGTTCGTATTCGACGATGAGATAGTCGTAGAGAAATTTTTCGATACGGCGATTATGGATTTTATATCAGATGAGAATAATGCTGGGATCAAATCTGGACCAACTTCGGAGCAGATTTATGAACTGCCAATCAGTTTAAAAGAGCTACGGAGCTCGAGAGAGGTAGAAAAGCTGCTGGCTTAGCATTTCTATCATAGACCGAGGACAAAAACGTTGAAGAGTAATTGGCATCAGCTCATATTTCAAATCAGAGAGAGATTCTATAATCTATGTACGGAATCTCGTAACAGTGAAATATAAATATCATCTGAATCTGATTATGACGGATCGTTAAACAGTTTATCAAATTTTTTTGCTCCTCGTTGATATTTTCGGCCATCGAATCGGTCTATGCGACCCTTCTAATAATCCGTCCGGCTCACCCCGGTGCAGGGTGCAAAAAAGTTCGCAATTTTTTTCCCTTTTTTTTTGTTTTATTTTTTTTTCTCTTGTTGCCACAGTTTTTACGTCAACGCGGTAATATTCGATTCAGATTTGTCACAGCTGCAACTGTCACTGCTGTACGGTATGATCAGCATGTGTCACGCATCGTCGACGTATCGACGAATATAAAATATTTTCATAGAGCACTGATTTCGATGATATTTTTCGTCGACATATCCACATATGCGCGACTGTTGTATTTCGTTCACAGCTGTCTAATGGATATTGAATTATTCTTCGCTCATTTTTTATACCCATTGTAATTTTCACATCGCAATTTTCGTCACGAGCGGGGAAAAAAACTGTGCGATAATCTGCGTTCGATGAATAATAAAAAGAAAATAAAAAAACGGAATAATCAGAAATTTGAAAATCTAGGATTGACGTGTTCCGCGTGAAGATATTCCGAAAATTCGCGATTATTTTTAGTTCTATCAGTTTCTGCAAAATAAAAAAATAAAAAAATTCGAAGAACTTTACGACTCGGTATACCTAACTCCGTGCTGAGTCAGTCCGGCTGGGATTTCTCTATCAGAAAAGTCCTGATCCCCGTTCGGCTCTCGAAGACAGCCATCGGCTACTACTACCACCACGTAAAGTTAAGCCGGCTGTTTAGTCCTGTCAAAACTTTTCAACTACTCGAGTAGGTAGTCGGTTGTTGCTTTGAACATCTGGGATAACAACCAGGCCCCTAGTACCTCGCGAGTCATAATCGGTCAAACTTCGAGATATCCTCTACCAGAAACGAGAGGGATTTTGAAGATTTCTCAAGCAGGTGTAAGCTCAATGCCAGTGAAAATTGGCGTCGGGATTTCAAATTCATTTCGACGGAGAATAAGTCTTGAGAAATCAGGCTTCAGCGTATATTTCCTTTTTCATTTCTTTTCTCTATCTTCTCTTTCCTCGTTTTTCTCAAAGCTTCGTTCTTCTGCTTTTAACCGAAGTGAGATTTTACCTTTGGTCATTCGTTCGGTAGCCGTATACCAAGCTCCGGGCTGTCTGACAGCTGCATTGCCTCTACTACTGCGGGAGCGGAGTCAGTGTCTCAAGAGACTCGATAGCTCGATCGGCGTTTCAAAGATTTGAAATTCGATAAAAAAAAAAAAGAAAACGTGTTTCTTCGATGTTATAGAATTTTTTTTTTTTTTTCTTTTCCTTCTTTCTTTCGACCAAATCTCGTAATACTATGATTGATGAAAAATCTTTCAAGGAATGTCTTACGTTATTGGGATACAAAGAGGAAATGAAAATTCTTGAAGAACGGTCGCGGTATTCGAATCGCGAATTTTCACATATATACATACATATAATACCTATACCGTTGCGTGGGAAATAAAGCGGCGGTAAATAAGGTCGTGAATAAGAATAAAGAAAAACGAAAAGAAAAAAAAAAAAAAATACAAATAAAAAAAAAAGACGAAAAGGTACGACAGCTAGTATATATACGTGTAATCGCGAGAGGAAGTAAGTGCCGCAAGCGTGCGGCCGTTTCTATCTATCTACCTATACAGCTTTTATAGGTAGCTATTGTACAAAGGATCTTTTGTGTTATACAAGTTTGTGTAGCCAGGGTTTAAAGAACAACGCGATAACGGAGTTTAAGTTCAACCGTATAGTGAAAGCAGCTGACTACGTATATATACCTACGTACGTGTACATAATATGTAGATACGCATGCGAACCTGAGGTATCTCCGCGTGTCAACTCGCGTCTACCTTTTGATCTGCGAATTAACTGCGAGAATATAAAGTGTCAAGTGTGATTAACTAGATTATAATTAACGCGACAAACTTTTTTCACGGAGCTGCTGCGTAGTTTCCTTCAACATTGCGACGTATTGGTTAATATGTATTAATATCCAATAGCATTACGCGTTTAGTCGTAACTTTAATCATTGCTCGTTACACGACGCTGTCTGTTGTATTAGCAATCGCCAAGAATAAATTCAACTTCCGGATGAAAATAGTTACTGAGTAAAGTCCCGTAAAATAAAAAAAATTAATAAAAAAACACTCGACTTAGAAGTAAGAGGCGGTGTTCTTCACCCTAACTCTATCTTCATCTTTACCCTTTCTATATATATGTATATATTTCATTATATATATCCGCTAACTTTTAGTCTTCGTTTCTCTCAAAGTATTTTGCGCTACTATAGACGCTACTCCCTTTTTGTAAATTCAAACTTTTCTTACTCTGTTTGTCTTTAATATTCCGTTTCATTATGAGATATGGAGATTAAGATAGGTACGACGGATCCGCCTCGTACATCGTACCGGCTGATTGAAAGTGAATTTTTTTTTGTCTCCTCTTTTTATTTTTATATTTTTTATTTTTTGTTTCATACAATTCTATTCTATTATATTCTCTTCTTCTAGTTTGCGTATTCGGATTCTGAAATAAATTGGCTATCCGAATCTAGAATTAATTGAAAAAAACAAACAAAGAAAGAAACGGAAGCCAATTGCGGTACCTAACTACGAGAACGCTATCTATGCTATACCCTAGCGCCAGATACTGACGATGAAAATTACCCGGATTTAACGGATCGTGAAAAATTTGACAGTCGTATATATAAATTACGGGATGTATGAAATAATTGTTTGCAATTATATAATCCGCGAAAGCTCGGTCAATTAAGGCACAATGAATGCGGTATTGTTGAATAGGTATACACATTTTTTAACTCGACTTAAACGGGGCTTTCTAACCATACTTATTGTATTTTTAATAGAAGGGAAACGAGATGATGAGGGAAACAAAGAAAAAAAGGAAGGAAAAAAAAAAGAAGTAAAATGAAAAAAAAACAATGTCCCAAGTTTATTCCAAACATTTCATCAAGAAATCCCATTTTATTAGGGGCACGATATTCCTGCGGTAAACGACCTTGTTATTCACTCTTCAAACGCCGAGGGAGGCTACGAAACGAAGTCTTTTTCCTTCACAAACGTATATACGGGTGGGTGCAGGGTGATGCAAGCACTTATCCTTCTCGTTCACCCAGCTCCTTCCACCTTTTTACGTTTTTTTTTTTTTCTTTCTTTTTTCTTTGAAACAAGCTTTTCTTCAGACCGAAGATGTTTTCTCAGGTGGTTTGAAAATTTCGTCCCACGTATACGTATCCGGTATCCCCGATATCCGAAGACGTGGAATCGTCGTCGTGTACCGTTTAGTAAATTTTTATATAGATTATGGCGAATCGCAAGCTTCGTAAGGGATCGAATTTTTGTAATAATTAATAAAAACGGCTAAGAAAAATGATGAGATTGAGATCAACGACGTGGAGAAATTCTACTCGATTCAGATTTACCCTCGCCCATCTTGAACCGGGAATAAGATTTGGCTCTGGTTCTGGAGGACGAAGAATAATGCGACGCGCGTTTAACAATGCCATGCCATGCCGTGCCATGCCGGGTCAAATTGAGACAACAGAGAGACGAGTAGACATTGGCAAAATTTCCGTTCTACTGGAATTTCTACAAAGCTTAATTTTCGCTCTTGTCATCCCAACGAAATTCCATCTCGTTCTATATACCTCACCTATTTATATTCCTCTTAGCTCTATACCTACCTCCATTATTTTACCTCCGGGATATATACCTCACAATGGTTTATACATTTGCGAATTAAATCTCGGAATAATTTCGATCGATTAACTTCAAAGCTGTATATTCTTCTTCTCCGTCCCGGTTTTCGTTAAACGACTGCATTTTCAGTTATATTATTTTTATCCCACGTCTCTTCCCTCGGTTATACTCCGTTTCTTCACTTTTCTTCCACTCATAGGTACTTGTTTATGTTCGTTCTCTGGGGGGCATGAACAAACGAATTTTTTCTCTTCCTCCCTTTCGTCTCCTTGTAGAATTCCGCTCATATACCACCGTATAGGATCCTCGCTCGTTCTTTGCTCTCGCGATTCGTTCCTCCTGTGCAAATATTCATACTCTCTTTTCTCGAATGTATTTTCACAAGTTTTCCATGCCGGGTTTCTTCCACCGGTTATTGAAAATTCTCCCTAGATTCAACGGAGTCAATAATTTCCACTTCATCTTTTCCTCCTCTCAAGTGTCAGGCTCTAATTGGCATCATTGTTCTCAGGGGACGACGGCTTCCCAGAGCATCAATAAACGTCGCCTCGTCTTATCCCTCGTCTCTCGGACGGGAATAAAATCGCCGATTTGTTAATAGCAACGAAATCTATGAACACGAAGTTCCAATTTTCATACAGAAAAAACTCGGGCTTTAGATAATTAGATAATTGATCGAACAGAAGCGATATGGATGATAAATAATGAGCGAACAACGAAAAGAAAAAAGTATAGAAAAACTAGGGGGTGCAGGGTGGGTAGGTATACGTGCTAACAAAGGTTCTGCGTTAAATTCGCGATAGTTTGATCCTGTCTGGCTAGCTCTTGTACCGACTTGATTGATGGTAAACCTTCGCTATAGGAATTCACACAATCAGCCTTTACAATCTTTAACATTTCTTCCATGGGTTCGCTGCGTTCAGAGGGTCCAGACCCCTCGGAGGAAGAGGCGGCACGAAGCTTGTTTAGGGGTTGTATTGAAAAGAACGCCTGCCAAGTGAGTGAATAGTGACAAACAATGATGAACGAGCTACGAGGAGGCGAGCAAGAAGAAGAAAATTAAGAAGAAGAAGAAGAAGAAGTACAAGAGTTGGATAAGGCGATGTGCTCTGACGCAATCGACCCACTGCCGTAAACTGCAAGAGTTTGCCTCTTCCCTCTTTCCAAATTTAGGTCGAATCCCGGGTCAGAGACGAAATATAGACGGCGAGATCAAGGCTCGAAGAGAGCCGGAGAGAGAGAGCTGGTCTTGGCCTCGTACCAATAACTTTTTCTACCAGAAACTTCGAGATGGGTTCAAACAGAAACGAAGAGAGCCAGCGAATTCGACGTAAATAATTACGAGTGGAAGAGATCGGGGCTAGACGTAGATTAAGTTCGATGCAGAGCGATTCCCGAGGATTCCGAATTTTGGATTAAATAAGCATCCGGTTATCCGAGTCCTCGGTCTTTTACTTTTCTGCCGTGAGACGGATAGCGGAATACTTTGTGCTTCTAGAGCCTCTTTCAGCTTTATTCGCAAGGCTGTTCAGCGATTTATGATCCCGTTCAAATCGCAGATGGAAAACTCAAGTGTCGATTGACGGAACGACGTGTATCACTGGTTTAATGAATGGGCGAAATCTAGCGGCAGATTCAACTGACAACTGTACAAACCCAATTTCACAGGTGTATTTCGTTCAGCCAAAACCTCCGGCAAGGGGGAATTGAAAATACCTATAATTCCCAGCGTTCGAGTCTACGAAACGGGTTGACACTCTCGCGCAATGCCTGTCAAGAAACTCGATTTCTACTATAAATTCTAGAGACTGGAACAGCTCTCCTCCTATCTAGGAAATAATCTGACAATGCAGCGGCATTCCCTTAACCGAATCACAGATTCAATGAGAATTTGACTCGTTTGAACTTTTGATAAAAATTCGTGACGTATGATTTTGCCATTTCAGAAGACTGGGCAGTAATATCTAACAGCCTAGACTTATATTTGCGAGTTAGGAATTATTAGAGGGCCTCGTTGGATCGTTGGCTAAACAAATTTCGCGGCAAACCGTGTGCGGGTGGTTTCGGCAAGAAATTATTTAATATTTGACGAGGGTTTAATACAGCGAGTTTCTGGGTTTATTTAGTCGTTGCATTTCTATACAGTTGGTTTAATATATCCGGGTTAATGATAATTCTGTATACATTTCTGGATGTTATTTTGTAAATTAGGACTCTGAGGAGTGCACGAATTACAAAGTGGCATGATTATACGGGGTTTTACCGGCGAAATACCGGGAGGCCACAGTCTCTTCGTGGTTTCGGGTAAACCGGAGCTAATTGCTTCTTGAATCATAAACTTGAATAAAATACTCGACTTTCTCGTTCGCCTTGACTCGACCCAACTTAACTTTCACTTTTAATCAGTAGCTCGTCTACCCTTGACATTTTTTTAATTTAAATATCCATACGTAAACGGTTATCTTCATTCTTTCATATTACATTTCTGAAAAGCTTTCGGGAACTGGTTCAAATCATTCCCCGAGTGAATTCGAATCTCGCTCTCTGTTTCTTGACTGACATAAAAAAAAAAAAACGCAATCCAGTCTGACAAATGTACTTAAAGTTTACTGCAGTCTCATCGGCGATTTCTATTTCCGTAGAAAGATCTTTTTTTCCTTTTTTTTTTCTTTCGTTTTTTTATTTTTCTGGGGAAAAAGATTCTGCAACAATTTTCTATGGGCCACGGCCGCGCGTTACGGTGGAGAATTTTCCGCGATCCAGAATCAGGAACTTCCGGTACTTTTAGTACTTAGGTACATATACAAAGGCGAAGAAAATCCGTCGATGTTATATATATTCTTTTTTTACTCTCGACAAAATCACAGAAAATATTTTATCTCTTACGATTAGAGCGAGCGCGGGGTCCAGGTTCAGATAAGATTTTCTCGAGTGAAACTCGGGCTTGTCAAAAGATACAATTTCTTTAGACGCAGCCTCTCGCTTCACCCAATTACTCCCACGAATTTTCTAAGCTCAGGAGTACCCGAGGAATTATTTCTATCCTCTTCAGACCAGATAATAATAACGCGGATATTTTTTACACTTTTTTTTATAAAATTTTATTCAATCTTACCAAAAAGAGTCGTTTCATCGATCATTTCTGAAAAATACAGCTACTCAGGTCATTGAACTTCCGATTTTTCTAACTTATACTTAGATATTATCTTATATAAATATATTTCGGTTCTCTGGCGGTATATCTCCGGTCGGCTGATAAGGACTCGTTATCAAGACGCGATATGATAATTGAAATTCACCGTCTCCTATTTTTTGTGCAAAATTCTTTGGATCTCTTGGAGAGATTTACCCTTCGTTTCCGGCATGACTGTCAGAGCGAATATCACAACGATCAGCATGAAGGCTCCGTATATCCAAAACACGTAAGGCGCTCCCATGAGGTCCAGCATAGGCTGATAAGTTTTTGTAGAAAGGAATGAAAAGAGTCCGATCGAAATGCTGCCCAAACAAGCCGCTATACTTTTTATATTCGGGGCAAATAACTCGCTGAGAACCATACTGGGAACCGGGCACAGCCCCACGAAGACAAACACCTCGTATAAAAGCACAGATGATATCAGAACCCACTGAAGTCCAGCGGGATCGAAACCGCTCTCCAAAAAAGCGAAGTGTCCTCCCAGCATGGCCATCGATGTGGCCACCCCGATGCTCGAAGCTATCAGCAGTGTCTTTCGTCCGAATTTATCAGCCAGATAAACTGCCACTAAACCAGCCATGATTCCTGCCACAGCTCCTATCATGACCATACTGGCGGGTTTGATTACGGTCAATTCGCCATCTGTGAGAATTATTTCCGTGTAGAACAACACGCTGTTGACGCCACTGAGTTGCATGAAGAGGTAAAGGGCGACGACGATTATCCCGGCCTTTCGATTCTGGGGGATATTGAATTCCCGGAGTTTATCTGCCAGAGTAACCGACTTGGATGCGCTTATGAAATCCTGGAGAGACTTCACCTCGATCTCGACGTTCATTCCCGGGTTGTACTTCGCCAGCGAATTCTTCGCCGCCTCTATATTGTTCGTGCGAATCAGGTGGTGAGGAGATTCGGGCATCCGGGAAAGGAGGAGAATGCAAACGGCGGTTGGTATCAGACTTATGTAGGCAAATACCGACATCGAAACGTAGGCGCCTAGAGAGTTTCCCGCGAGTACTCCCACGGCCATTCCAGTGGACGCTAAAGTCACTAAAGCCCCTCGGATAGATGGATCTGAGATTTCGCCCAGGTAGAGTGGAAAGCTGCTGAACGACATCCCAAGACTCATTCCGCTGACTAGTCTCGCCACGTACAACCAGACTACGGAATCTGCCATTATGATGGATACCCAGCCAATTATCAAAGGGATGCTGTTCAAAATCAGCGTCTTCTTACTCCCCACGTAATAAACGCTAACTGCTCCGGGAACGGCTCCCAAAAGTCGGCCTAGGTTCAGCAAAGCTGCCACCCAGGAAGCCTCGTCCGAGGTTATTGGAATCGGCGAATCCTCGGCCGTCAGTTGAGCCAAGTACGGTGACGTCCAGCCGCCCATCATGCCGGACACGAAGAGTAGTAGCATCGCTGTGAATCGCCAAATGAAAAATTAACACTGATTTATCAGCTCGATGGAAAGTAAAGGAATATCTTTGGAGAGTTTGATTTTACTTACATGCTATGCATCCTGTCCATTGAAGCCACAATATATCCTTGCGAAATATGGTTCTACGTTTCCAGACCATAGTCTCGATTTCCAAAAGATGTGTTCGAAGAAAGACTGTAGTTCATCCCGTGTCAAGTACGTGACACTGAATGATTACTCTAAAGCCCGAATGCTGCAGCGCAGTCTTTCCGCATCATTGCTATGCTGATAAGATACTATCAGCTGTGTGAAATTGTCGCATCCGGAATCATCCGTGGTACAGACAGCGTCTCGACTCGTAATTAGATGTTCCGGTTTTATATTGACGAAACTTTGAATCGGAACTTTGAATATGGATAAGAAGTATTTTCGTTTTGGTAATTCATTCGATATCTCTCCATGATAATCCTAAGTCCGGGTTTAGTCTTGATCTTGTAAGTATTATCTTTTATTAGGCTCCAAGGTTTGGAAATATTTCTTCAAAGTTAAGTCGCTCTTATCACTATTTTTATTTCGGGTATCTTATTTTTTTTTTTATGATTATTAAGAAACGTCAGCGATTCCATGTCTCGTGAAATTGTTTACGGGTCTGTTTCATGGGACGGTGATATTGGATCGCGTTACACGTATACCCACACCTCATCCCTGACAGTCTCATATATTGAATTATCGACCTGTACCAAACGACTTTTTCATCCGGTTTACGTGTCACTTTCAGTGGTTCAATCAATCTAATATCAACGCCTACCTCTCTCGCTTCAAATCGGAACAAAGGTGATTCGATGCTAGTTCAATCGCAATTCAAATTTACGACATGCGATATTACCAATGATATTATGCCGAAGTTATTGTCATTGAATTCTTTGATCCTGATGATTATATGATAAGATTTGATATCGGATGATACGATTATCCCTCCATTGAAGCTTGAATAGATTGTATTAAGTACGAATGTGCATCTAGCGCCATATATAGGTGAATCAATAATGTTATTGTGATAAATTTATCCTCCTGTATCTAATTATAATATGATGTAATTATAAACTCATTATCTACTGTAAAGTTGTCAAGGCGTGTGTACAGCGCAAAGTTCGTATAATATATACTATATCTATAGGGGTGGGGCGGGCAAAACGGGGGAGGCTGAGGAAATAATGGACTTTCGTGAACTTAAATACGCTGAATCTTCTTCCTTTTACTTCTATTTGAAGTAAATAAAACCAAATTTTCAGTTTCTATGAAAAAAGTTGAAGAAAAAGTGAAAAAAAAATTAATCTCAATTTATAATCGTTACTCGAAATCATTCAAAATGATTGTAAAAAGATCAGAGTTCAATTCAAAAATAATTTTGAAACAAAAATGTTTGAAAAAAACTTTTGGACACTCAAAATTATGCAAAAATTACAATAAGAGTAATAAATGACGGTTCAGAACCATTTTGCGAAGAAAAAAAAAAGTTCGCCAAATTTTTGGGGTATCCTGGCTCCTCCCTTACATATATACAGTTGTTTAAAAATTCCAAATTCTGAGTGAGTTTAGTTCGGAAGACGTGACGTGAACAATGAGCGTAACGAAATTCCTCAATGAGTTCCGCAACCCTCGTAACGATTTTCTGCTCCTTCCTGGCATGCAAACCAGGATTTAAACGCCTATAACGCAGTCCTGTCGTCGACACAATTATGGCATGGCTCCAGAATACGATCATCTCTTTTCCGGCAGCGATAATGCGGATGGCCAACTCTTCTCTCCGTTACTATATCGAAATAGCAAGTGTCAAGTACGTCGACAAGGTGTAAATGAACGTATCCAGTGTTAATTGGTAGTATATATTCTTGGTTGGAAGTAAACGAAAGGCACAAGCTCCGTACAGCACGTTAAAAAATTTATTTTCGAATTTTACAAACACAGGATGTATGTACAATTACTCACAGCTCAACCGTCTCACCTATTCTATTAGTTCATCATCCGTTGAACGCTGGGTCTATTTAGATTTCGGTAGGTTTCCAACCTTTAACACAATTTGACTTGCAGTGAACATGCTGCTATCATTTATCGATTTACACTCACCGCCGACGAGGGTTATTACCCCTAAGACGTCGATAATTTGACGTCTTCGTCTATTTGCACAAGATTACAGAGCTCCGAATCAGTTTGATAAACTTGGATGAACCGGAGGTGGAATTTGTGCGATAGAAATGAGATTTGATAAGAGTTATTTGGGCTGACAGCTCGATCGAAGTGATTATAATTCAATCGAACCGATACCACTTCGCTGTTTTGGCTGATTCAATTCTTCCCAATTTCTTTTTCACGAGTACTCACCGGCTCGTATTTATTGTGCAATAAATGCTGTATCTCCTGCAAAGATTTACCCTTCGTTTCCGGCATAACTTCGAGCGCGAATAACATGGAGAGCATCATGATTACAGCGTACAACCAGAACAGGTAATCTATCCCTACGAGATCGAGCAAAGGCTGGTAAGTCTTGCTGGCAAGGAAGGAGAAGAGTCCGAGCGAAATACTGGCGATACAAGCCGCTATGCTCTTTATATTCGGGGCGAATAACTCGCTGACAACCATACTGGGGACGGGACAAAGTCCTATGAAGACAAATCCTTCCCAGGTAATCAAAGCCGACATTAGTAGCCATTGCAGTTTAGCGGGATCGAACCCTCCTTCCAGAAGAGTAAAGTGTGCTCCTATGCCGAGCATGGATGCAGCTACGCCACAGCTCGACGTTATCATCAACATCTTTCGTCCACATTTGTCAGCGAGACAAATGGACAAGAGTCCAGCTAGATTTCCAATCGTACCGGCTATTATCACCATTGTAGCTGGTCGAATCAGGGTCATTCCGCCATTGATCAGAATAGTTTCCATGTAAAACAGGACAGTACTTACACCACTGAGCTGCATGAACGCGAAGAGGATGACGATGATCATTCCAGCCCTTCTGTTCTCTGGTATATTGAACTCTTTCAGTCGATCGATGAATCTTATGGAATCCGAAGCTCTGATGAAATCCATTAGGGAGTTCACTTCGAGCTCGATATTTGCTCCTGGATTGTATCTCGCTATAGATATTTTAGCGTCTTCTATTCGGTCTCTGCGGATCAGGTAGTGAGGAGACTCTGGTAGCCGTATGAAAATCACGATGAAAATGATCGTCGGCACGAGACTGATGTAGGCAAATACTGGCATCGAAACGTAGGCACCGATCACATTTCCGACGAGTATTCCCAGCGATAATCCTGACATAGCAAAGCTCACCAAGGTTCCTCGGATTTCCGAGCTCGAAATTTCGCCCAGGAAAAGTGGAAAGCTGCTGAAAGTCGAGCCCAACGCTATTCCGGACATAAGTCTCGCTGCGTACAACCAGAACACGGAATCGGCGAGAATTATGCAGATCCATGTGGCCAGTATTGGGACCCCAATTATTATCAACGTCTTTCTACCGCCGAAATAATTCATGAATATTGCCCCCGGAATCGCTCCAGCTAGTCGCCCTAAGGTCAGCAACGACACCACCCAGGACGCCTCGAACAATGTTATGGGAAGTGGCGATTTTTTCCCTGTCAATTGCGCTATGTACGGCGACGTCCATCCGATCATCATGCCGGACACGAGGAGGATTAACATTGCTGTGAATCACCGAACACTGGTTTGCCATTCGTTTTCTTCATGGATTGAACATAGAGGATCTGGCTTTCACTAACCTGCTGCGCTTCCGGTCCATTGAAGCCACAATATGCGATCCTTGGGTACGACGCTGGTCTGTTTCGAAGACATGGTGTATCGCGTGTCAAGAAGTGACTGTGGGAATGGAAAAAATGGTACCGGAGTTCAGCCCACGCTTAATTTGACAAGACTACACATCATGGGTGCTAGGTCACGGGTTTTATATTCCTTTTTTATTATCTGGGTGATAAAATTTCTGACGGACGAAGCTAATCAAACAATCGTAAGAACACACGCGACACCGAGGGCGCATGCTCATTTTTAGAATATAGCCTTTCTCCAGGGTAAAAATTAGGGGAAAAATCAAAGACTTGTCGATTCGTTGATTAAAGATGATTCGCATAATGGAAGAAAAAATGATATCCTCCAGGGAGATGGAAAGCAACTAAATGCCATTTTTAATCGCTGCTTAGATCATTTTTGGAATACTTTGCGCGGCCCTGAGGATCGCGATTACTCAAGTGATCACGACGTTCGTAAATGATATACTTATTAGTGTATACATATCAATCATTGATATAATATTGATGTTTTATTGGCGGCTACATTAGAGCCATTAATTTATAGCCTGTTCAGTCACTCGTTTATTAGCCACCGGTCAGCTCGGACCGTGAGGCGCTACCTGGTCCAGGGATCTGCATATCGCGGTTTGTCGTTTTCGATGTACGAAAAAAAATCTGATTTTCTCGAAATCGCGGTATCGCATTCCATACTAAAATCAGACACTGGAATTAACAGAGAAAATTCGAAGTCACATATACACGTGTATTTTGCTCATTACATTTTTTTCCGTCATTTCTTATTCAATTTTCAAGAATATAGCCTCGTCGAATTCACTTCGCGTCTTTACTCTCTTGACTAGCAGCGTTGATTAATTTATTTGGCTAATGTCATGATTGGTATAAATTTATAAAAAACGTATTAAAAAATTAGCGTAATGAATAATGTTCGAATCACAGGCTGTAGACCTTAAATTTATCATTATTCAATATACAGCGAATAACGAGATAATCACCTATGCCTTTTTAATCTATAACCTCGTATTGTAATATACAGCATTCCTAATCTATGACCAAGATTGATCGATCGTCGACTCATCCTTCTGTACGCTTTGCTCAATGATATTTACAGCGAAGACTCTCGTTAGTTATCGTATAGTGGGCTGGTTTTCAGAATGAACATCTTGAAAAACAAGGTAATGTTCATTCGTCGTATCAGATTATGTAAAAAAAATAATTGTTTTGCGAATAAGTTATCATTTTTTTTCACCAGCTCTAACGACGATGAGCCACTCATCGTTTATTGCAAACCGAGATTAGTAGATATCATTTTTATTGCGGTAAAGTGCTTAGAACTGCTGCTGTAAACTCGAAATCGTTTAGAATCATCTTGGACACGTGATTTTAGGTGATATTACAAACGTGGGAATTCGTAGTGGAAAATTTTCCTCTTCTCTTTCAACTAATGTCTAAAACTAGGCATAGACTCCGAATTGGTGACTATGAAACTTTTTGGTGGTGCGAATTCCGAGGATCCATTTAATCGTCACTCACTTTGGGGTCTGTTTCCTCATGAGTTTATCCTGGATCTCTTGCAAAGATTTACCCTTTGTCTCCGGCACAACAAACACCGTGAAAAGGACAGCTAGCACCATGATCACAGCTTGACCCCAGAAGACGGATGCTTCGCCGAACAAGTCCACCAAAGGCTGGTAAGTCTTTGCGGAAATGAATCCGGTCAGACCTGCAGCAACACTCGCGAAACAAGCTGCCAGACTCTTTATATTCGGGGCGAACAATTCGCTGACCATCATGTTCGGAACGGGACTGACTCCCAGGTAAACACAAATTTGGTAAACGACCAGAGACGATATCGGCAACCATTGCATTCCGGAAGGATCGAATTTGCCATCTTTCAAAAGAATAAAGTGCACGCCGAGACCCACCATCGATAAAGCCACTCCGGCACTGGTTCCGGCCATCAATATCTTCCGGCCACATCTATCGGCCATATACATGGCCATGAATCCTGCAACGATTCCAACAATTCCAAGGATTATGACCATCAGTGCTGGGTCAATCACGGTTAGTCCAGCATCAGTCAGAATGATCTCCATGTAAAAGGTCACGCTGTTCAGTCCACAAAACTGCATGAAAGTGTATAGGAGGACACCGATGGTACAGGCTTTTCGATTCCTCGGTAAATTCAACTCTCGGAGTCGGTCCATGACGGTAATGGAATTTGTCGCGTTGATGAATGCCTCGAGAGCTTCGACCTCCACTTTGCTGTTTGCCTTCGGGTTGTATCTCGTTATCGACTTCTTAGCTGCCTCCAATTTCCCCTTGCGGACGAGGTGATGAGGGGACTCTGGCAGCCAGAGAAAAAGAACGATGAACATAACGGTCGGTACGAGACTGATGTAGGAGAAGACTGCCATCGAGACGTAAGCTCCGATTACATTTCCAGCCACTGTTCCCAGGATTATTCCACTCGTCGCGAGGGTGACCAACGCTCCGCGTATTTTCGGGCTCGAGATTTCCCCCATGAATAGTTGAAAGCTGCTGAACGTCATGCCTATGCTCACTCCGGAGGAAAACCTCGCCACGTATAACCAGATAACAGAATTTGCAACGATCAGGGAAACCCAGCAGATTATAAAGGGGAGACCAATCGAAACCAGCGTCTTTCTTCCACCGATGTATTGCACGCTGACTGATCCGAGGACAGCACCGAAGAGACGACCCATGCTGACCAGGGATGCCACCCAAGATGCTTCGGACGATGTTATGAAGAGCGGGGAGTCCTCGGCTGTCAATTGAGCCAAGTACGGCGAGGACCAGCCCAATATCAGGCCACCCACGAAGAGTATGAGTTGAGCTATGGAAAGGAATGTAATTAGTGTACTGTGAGAGTTCAGAGAAGTTTTGATGACATTTTACTGACCTCCTATGGCACAGGTCCATTGCAACCATTGAGTATCCTTGAATCTGAATCTGGAAATCATGGTGGTGAGATTTCGGTATCGAAGCTGGAGCACGTACGACAGTTCACCTGCCAAATTCTTCGAGAAAACTGGACAATGAACCTGATGTAGTCGTGATTTTCACTCGCTATCGGTGTACTGATAAGATAGGAGATACACCAGCTACTTAGGACCTTACCTCCCGCGACGATTAATTTCGCGTAAACATATTTGCCTTACGCAACCAGCTCAGATAAGCGGAAGCAGGCCTGATTTATATTTGCACATTAGTTTTGTTGAATAATATATATTGTTAGAGACAGGAAGATATCAGAATGACATCTTCTGAAGATGCTTAAACAATATTAAAGCAACTAGGTAGTCAATTTATATCAAGATTCCATGTTAGGTACTGCGTATAGCGAGGAATTAAACAAGTAGTTGGATACAGATAGCACGGTACGATTCAAAAGTTAGCAAATGTTCTGATTGCTTGACTTTTTTTTAGAGCTTACCAATTTTCAGAAGCAATTTTCATTATCTCATAAAACAAACCACTGCGCGATTAATTGGCTATGATTTTATCGAGAAGTTTATCTAATCTTTCGTCCATGCGTTCCGATTCGGAATCGAATAAAAATCTGAAAATCAGCACTCACGATGATGTCATTAAGAGGGCAGGAGCTTAAAGCTCAGGTATTGGTAATATTTTGTGTTAATAATTGTGAAAACTATCAATTAGAAAAACAGATTATCAAATTTATTAACTCAACGCAATATTCGTATCATCAATTGGACCTAATCATATCCTTCGTCCGTATCAGCTGTGATTATCTGACACGCAATCGCATCAATTTATCTTTCAAGCCGTGGTAGGAAGTCATTCGAAGATATGTATATTATTCACAAAGCTTTTTGGGAAGAGCGTAGCACAAATTGATTTTCATTCCAGTTATGAAGTCCCAGTTTTTCTTCTTTTATTCATCATTAAAGTAAAAACGTCGAAAGTTAACGACAGATTCATTTCCTCCCCAATTTATCTTGGATCTCCTGTAGCGTCTTGCACTTAGTTTCCGGCATGAGTGTCAGGACGAAGACTATGCATAATACCATGATGAGAGCGTGTATCCAGAACACGTAAGCATCTCCAAAAGCGTCTATCACTGGTTGATAAGTCTTGCTGGATATAAAGGCAAAGAGACCCGTTGCTATTCCGGCCAAACAAGCCGCTATGCTCTTTATATGAGCTGCGAAAAGCTCGCTGAGCACCATGCTGGGAATGATCGCATGCCCGAGTGGATAGAACAGTTGATAACACACTAAAGATGCGATCGGCAGCCACTGAAGATTCATGGGATCAAAGCCGTTATCGAGCAAAGTGAAGTGCACTCCGAGACCTATCATGGAAACGCAGATTCCCACGCTTGAGGCAATCAGCAGTATCTTTCTTCCAAATTTATCAGCTGTGTATGTGGCCATGAAAGCAGCTATTGCGCCAATCACGCTGACTATTATGACCATCGTGGATGGCTCTGTGACCGTCAGTTTTGCATCTTTGAGTATAGTTTCCATGTAGAATGTCACGGTGTTTAGCCCGCTGAACTGCATGAAGCAGAAGAGTAGGACTATTATCAATCCTGCCTTTCTGTTTTGGGGTAGGTTAAATTCTTTCAATCTTTCCCAGAAGGTTATCGAACGCGCCGAATCGCAGAAGTCGTTCACATAGTGTAGCTCCAGATCAGCATCTGCCCTCGGGTTGTATATTCGGATAGATTTTTTGGCCTCTTCCATCTTATTCCTCCGGACTAGATCGTGGGGCGATTCGGGTAGCCAAAAAAATATGAGTACGCATACAACTGTCGGGACGAGACTCACGTACGAAAAAATTGCCATGGATACGTAAGTGCCCATTATATTTCCGACCACAATCCCGAACGTAACTCCGGACATCGCCAGCGTCACCAAGGTCCCTCGGATACCCGGGCTCGAAATTTCACCGAGGTAAAGTGGAAAGCCGCAGTACAATACTCCCATACCAACCCCGGACATGAATCTGGCAAGGTATATCCAGGCAACACTATCCGCTACAATGAGCATCACCCAGCTCAGCGAAAGGGGGAGGCTGGTTACAATTAGCGTCTTTCTACTGCCTAAGAAAAAGACACTGAAGGCGCCCACGATCGCTCCTGACAGTCTTCCAAGATTGAGTAACGAGGCTATCCAAGAAGCTTCATCCGTGGTTATGGGGAGTGGAGAATTCTCTGCTGTCAGTTGGGCCAAATACGGCGAGGTCCAGCCTTTCATTAAAGCGATAACGAAGAGGGCTATCATCGCTATGGACAGTGAACGGTGATTTAGATGGTTTTTATGAATATGAGACGGAAATGGTCTGATGATTAGATGCTTTTGACTGACCTGCAAATCCTCCGATCCATTGCACCCACAATACTTCCTTATTTGGATTGCCCTTGGCGCTCGAGCCCATTGTCTCAGAGTTTGCTACTTATTAGGTTCCGAAGCGGTCTCGAGTTCGACTGGCTTTTCGGACTGGGGAAATTCCCATTTAATAAGTAGCGCTCGTATCCGAATTTCTCAACTCTTTGTCTACCGATAAGATTAATAATCAAGGATTACCGGTAACGTAATTACGGAGTTGTTAATTGCTTGGATCTAATCCGGAGATAATGTCACGGCGTGTCTATATGCTTACTGAATGATATCCGGTGTTAAAATTGTGTAGCACCACATCAAATACTTAGCAATAATGACTCCAACAAGGTATACGTACTCGGTGTCTAATAGTTTTCGACTCGTTTGAGACGATGTGTATACGAAAAGATTCTCCGCTGGCTTACCTACGGAAAAAATTGTCGTACGGGTATGTGGTTTTAAAATGATCTAGACAGAAAAAAATTCCATGTACATTTTTGTTTTGATCATTTGTGCCGGAGTTAGAGATTACACCAGCTGTCAAACAATGGTACTCAACACGTGCTATAACAATTTATGTTATCTCGTATTCTTTATCTCCCATCTTGAAATTTATTGTATGATATCAACCTGTCCGAAAGGTTACGGACATTCATCGAGCAAGGGAACAGAAAGAGCAGGACGACTGTGATCGGCAACCATTACAATGCACCGAGATCGAAGCCGAAAAAATAGCAGTCTTAAGTCCACTGAACTGCATAGCGTGGGAGTGATAAGTCCAGCCTTTCGGTTTCGTAGAATATTGAACTCTCGTAGCCGATCTCGGATCGTCAGGGATTCCGAATCGGCGATGAAATCCTTCAAGGCCTCGACCTCGGTCTCTGAATTCACGTTTGGACTCTATCGAGCTATTGCTTCCTTGGTATCTTCTATTCTTCCATTGCGTACGAGGTAGTGCGTCGATTGCGGCATCCGCAGGAAGAGAAGGATGAATAGGACATTGGGCACGAGGCCTACGTAGGAAAATTGCGCCATCGACGTGTAGGCACCCATTATATTGCCTAATAAATTTCCAAAGGCCACTCCAGTCATCGCTAAGCTTACTAGAGCATGGAGCACCCCACAGCATCGGAAATTTCGCCGAGGAAAATAGGGAAGCTTCTAAACGCCATTATGGTCATAATTGGACTCCGAAAGAAAATCATTACGCGAAGTATTAACGCCAAATTTATTATCACCCGGCGTGAATCATCACGCGTATATCTGGTTGCCGCTCTAATACTAGCTAGGCGCTAAGACTTTCATCGAAGTGAACCACACAAGAGTCTAATGACCGCAGAGATGGAGAACACAGGAAGAGCATAGGTTGAACTGAAATTTCGTTCAACTTGTACGATGATGATTCAAATATTATTCACTTTTGCTTTGATTTATCTCAACTCTACGTTGCCTAGGTGTCCTATGTCACTATTACGATAACAGGATTAATACCTAGAAAATTACGACTTTGCTGATTGACGTCATCGTCTGAAAGAGCCAACGAGTCTTCCCAATTTTTTTTCAGGGAAAAGGTCTTGTCATTCGCCAGCATATTTCATACTTTTATACGCATAGAAAATAGATTGTGATCAATCGTGTTCTAATGGAATGGAATTCTCTGCATATCTTGAAACAGACAATCGGTCCCGGAAAATCTATCTTACCTCGTTTCACTTTTCATGTGCTTAACATGTTTGCTAACGAGAACATGCGTCTTTACTTGTATCTTTCGTCGGACAATCAGAAAAAAAAAAAAAAAAAAACAATTCAGCGTTGCTAATTTGGCGACAACTATCGACCAGAGAAATAAAATCCATTCCATGAAGTATTTTTTTGTGTCTCTCGTTCAGCAACTTTATACATTATTTCTCCTATTGCGATAAGAAGGTTGGTGCCTGGCAAATAATCACTTCGGTGAGTGATATAATCGTTTGAAACTTTTCTCGTGGAACAAGACCTTGTAATTTTGCGGTCTATTTTATTCTTCGGAACGGAATGTACCTGCTATTATTTATCTCGATCCGATAAAACTACATCTTGAAAATAAAATGGGGTAATTTATCAATTTTCTTCCGGAACTACAAGGGATCGGTGAGTGTCATTTTCTAATGAGTTTCACTCACCTACCTTTCCTGCGATCCATTGCAGCCCTGATATATTTTCTAGCGGTTTGCCGCGTCCGATGAAAGCCATGAGTTGATGCTTGATCGACACGCGATGCCGTCGATCAGCCGGATTTCATTCGATGTTTGAAACTCAAAGAAGTAGAATCCTATTTATAAGTACTGCAACTTTCATCAGTTATAATTAGCTGGGATAAGATTAGACCAATTGAGAATACATCGTTGGTCTCGTCAGGACACTCTTGTAATAATCAGTCTCTTGCCCTCGTACGCGATCTCTCATCCATACTGACAGAATAAATGAACAGTTTTTAAGAAATCGAAGAGTAACGCAGCAAGATCGAGCCAAATATCATCCACAATGGAGAAAGAAAGAAACGAACTGAAAGGTTCAGGGATATTTCATGTCACAGTTACAAAGGACAAGAGTCAGAAAATAGTAGATGGAATATTCTTCGATATCAATTCTGAAAACGAAAATTTCAACCACCTCCAGGGTTAAACATTACTATAAACCATTCATATTCAATCAGTCGGTATACTGATGCCTGAACACTTTGTAGCCTTGTATGGCCACTTGTTAGGATATTCACCTTAACCGGTCTCATCGTCGTCTACTTTTGCATCAGCGGATCTTGGATTTCTTGGAGTGATTTGCGTCTCGTCGCTGGCAAGACGATAGCACAAAAACGATACACGTTGAAGATGAGGAAGGCAAATTCCCAGCAGAGGTAAGCCTCTCCGATGAGGTCTACTAGAAGTTGGTAAGTCCTTGTCGCTATAAAGGCGAATAGGCCGAGTGCGATGCTCGCGAAACAAGCCGCTAAGCTCTTTACGTTGGGGGCGAAGAATTCGCTGAGAAGCATACCGGGAAGAGTCGTTATGCCGTTGCAAACGGCGGATGTAAAAACCAGGATTGCGATAATCGCCAGCAATTGCAACTTGTCAGGATCAGAGCTGTTGTCCAACACAGCGACCTGTACTCCGAGGGCTACCGAGGATATGCCAACTTCCCCGCTCGAGTCTATTATCATTACTTTACGCTCGAATTTATCAGCAAGGTAGATTGCTGACCATCCGGATACGACTCCAGATCCACTGGCTAGTATGAATAGCGTGGGGGAGATGTAATACCCACCATGGCATTAGTCAGGATTATTTCCGTGTAAAAAATTTCGGAGTTAAGACCATTTATCTGCATGAAGAAGTACAGCGTAAGGGTGATGAATCCAGCCTTTCGTTTCCGTGGCGTTTACGAAATGTCTCAAGGACTCGACTTCGATCTTGGTATATCTCTGTTCAGCTTGTATCGAGCTATTGACTTCTCGGGGTCGCGAGACCTATGAAAGAAAGTCCAGACATCGCCAAGCTCACCAGAGCAGCTCGGATCGCTGGGCTCGAAACTTTGCCGTGGTATAGAGAAAAGCTGCTGAAAGACATCCCGAGGCTTACTCCAGCAGTGACACGAGCAACGTACAGCTAAATCACCGAGTTTACCGCGATGATGCAGGTCCAGTTGAGTATAACCGGGGATCCGATGATGATCAAGGTTCGCTGGCTTCCGAAGTAGTTAATGTAAACCCTGCCAATTATCGCCGCAGTAAATCGGAAGAAATTGAAAGAGGATGCCTCCGAAGAAGTCTCCTCGGTTATGAGAAGGGGCGAATCCTCGGCTGTTAGTTGTGCTATCTACGGCGATGTCCAGTCGACGTTCAGGCCAAGAGTATAAGACAGCATCAGCAATGCTGCAAATGAAAAAAGTTCGGTGTGACAGTTGATCTTGAGCGGCAAATATATACTTTCTACTCTTCGCACAGGACAATTTACTTCCCCTGGTCTGGCTTCTCATACTTGACATGTTCGCTAACAGGAACATGTGTTGGACTTACCTCATACTTTTCGTCAGAATCAGATACTCAGTAAAAACAATTTAGCGTTGCTAACGTAATATCTCTTTTTAACGATGTATCAGAAAAATGTCTACGCGTTGATCATATTACATAGAAGTCACTTTGACCGATTTCAATTACAAGCACCGCTCGAACTTTCGTGTAGCTCAAAATGCATTCCACGATATTTTCTCTGTGAAATTTGAAAACTTTTGAAATCATTTATTTCACTCAACGCTTTTCGACTGGTCCATATGGATTTTATATCTACCTATCTACCATCTACGTACTAGCATTCGTTGGTATTGCGATAAGGTGGCTAATGCCTGGCAAATAAAAGAGCCAATGAGTTTGCCAAATTTTGTACGGAATATGACCTAATTTCGCGGTAGATCCAATGCTTTGGCACAGAAAATAGGTGCTATGTCACTCGGGTACACCAATTCGCTGATAACCGTACGACAAACCGAAGTATGACGTCAATATTTTATATAACTATAGTAAGAGGAGAACAATATGTGATCATCAAATTGATCATCAGTTAAACTAGAAAAACTACTCAATGTAGCTTTAGATTTGATTGAGATGAACATTGCTCATTTATTTTTATAATTTACATTTGAAGTACAGATCGTGAGAGCTTTTTTACAATAATTTACGCTTGGTCCATATTTTATCAATCTATGATCTACTGTCGAGTATTGGTCGCTGATTACCATCAGTATTAGTCTTTATCGTTGATCTGGAAACCCATCGTGTCATTGTTTCGCCGTTTCATTCAACAAGTATTATTCGATAACAGATTTTACACACGTTGCATTACGATGATTGAAAATCTGCGAATGAAACTATGAATTTGTCCTACTAAATGTGATGCGATGACAGATGAAGAGACCCTATAACGAATATCGCACAACTTGTCGATAGAACTTTTTTGACATTCGAACGAGATGATAGCAAAATGATTCCTCCATCCAAACAGATTGAAGTCCTACTTTCCTTATGATGATAATGGAAGTGATCTTCGTCTACTTTATCATTAACGCATCTTGGATTTCTTGCAATGATTTGCCTTTCGTTTCCGGCACGAAAACTGCGGCAAAAATTACTGCGAATACCATCAGAACCGCGTGTGCCCAGAAGACATAAGCTTCACCGATGGCGTCTGCTATAGGTTGGAAACTCCTAGCTGCTACAAAGGAGAAGAGGCCAACTGAAACGCTGGCAAAGCAGGCGGCCAGGCTCTTTATGTTAGGGGCGAAGAGTTCGCTGAGGATCATGTTGGGAACTGTGGCCATTCCGTTGCAAACTGAGAACGTGAAAAATATCATAATTGTAATCGGTAGCCATTGCAATGCATCAGGGTCAAAGCCACTGTTCAACAAAATAAAATGGGTTCCAAGGGCTCCCATCGATATGCAGACTCCGGTGCTTGAGGCAATCATCAACATTTTGCGTCTGAATTTATCAGCGATGTATACCGATATCCATCCAGATACGACTCCGACCCCGCCTGCAATCATGACCAGCGTCGCGGGAGGAATAACGGTCAACTTAGCAGAAGTCAGGACGATTTCTTGGTAAAATACGAGAGAGTTAACTCCGCTGAATTGCATGAAGAAGAAAAGCATGAGTGTGATTATTCCCGCCCTTCGATTCCGCGGGAGGTTTAATTCTCTTAGCCGATCTTTGAACGTCAGTGACGACGAAATGGTGATGAAATCCTTCAGGGATTCGAGTTCGATCTTAGAATCCACGTTTGGGTTGTACCGGACGATTGCTTCTTTGGCATCTTCTATTCTGCCCACGCGTACGAGGTAGTGGGGAGATTCGGGAATCCATATAAAGAGTAGGATGAAAGTGATGTTTGGCACAAGGCTTATGTAAGAGAATAGGTCCATCGATATGTAGGCGCCTATTACGTTGCCCACCATGGTTCCAAGGGCAAGACCGGTAATGGCTAAGCTTACAAGAGTGCCTCGGATCGTCGGAGAGGAAACTTCGCCGATGTAAAGAGCGAAGCTGCTGAAAGACATTCCGAGGCTTATCCCGGCAGCAATACGGGCAATGTACAACCAAATCACTGAGTTCGCTGCGATGATGCAGATGAAGGCTAGCATCAACGGGAAACCGATGGCGACTATCGTTCGCTTGCTACCGAAGTATTGGACGACAACACCGCCAACAACCGCGCCCATGAAGCGACCGAAATTCAAAAAAGATGCCACCCAGGAAGCTTCTTCTGCGGTTAAAGGAAGTGGCGAATCTTCGGCTGTTAGCCGTGCCATGTACGGCGATGTCCAACCGATCATCAGGCCCAGAGTGAACATCATCAGCATCGCTGCAAATTATCGAGAGAAAAATAAATATGAATCAATTTTCCAATATTTGACGAGTGACAAGGTGGTCAAGTGTTTTTAGGAGTTAATTCCGACTTACTTCCGAATCCTGCGATCCATTGCAGCCACAAAAAATTCTTGAGCAGATTGTCTTTCTTGACCACAACCATGATTCGACACCTGAGCACTTGACGTTGAGCGGTCGGAGCTGATCGTTCGATGCAGAAATTGAGAGAACTGGAATATGGTCTTGAAGAACCGTTGCTTTTAATTTATGCTGACTGTATAGATAAGATAAAAGGACTTAGATTTCTTTAGAAATTTGTATAGTAACGGTTATTTATAAGGTATGAAACGAAAGCTATTATGATATATGTACTCGGGTTTGAAAGCTTGCTACCTTTTCGCTACTTGTTATTCGCTAAGGAATTCTTATCAATTTATCAATGTTTAGCGAATGACTTGACGACCCGAATGATTCTACGTTTCTACGCGTATTATTATTAGCCCGTCATGCATGACTCCATCAAGGTATCACAACCTTCTGGATACAAAAAAAATCTATTGCTATGATGACGGTGTTGTATTCAGAAAATGGCGAATTCGATCATTTTTGATCATTTTTCATCGATTAATCGTGTTTTCAATTGGGTAAAAAAATCATTGTCATATGTAATTCCATTCCAGCCAGCTGAAGGGAGGATCCTCCTCAGACCAGCTGAACATTTCCTTTATTTAGTATATTCGATTGACATGGTCACAAGATTTTTCTTAAACTAACAGAGAAATCAAATATTTTCACTCGAAGAGACGTTCTTCCAAAATTTTCCTGAGATTCAGTTTCAGTATTAATATTATTAACCTGCTTTCCGAAATTTGGAACGATATGACTATAAACTGAATCCACAGTAGAGAGGAAAAGCTATCTTCACATGCTAAGCATTTATGGAGTTGAGATAAAGTCTCAATTGTCACAGTCATGGTCTATTTGTCTCATGTATGATTGGGTAAAATTGTTTGAAGTTAAGCTGCACCACATACCCATGAAATTTTATCAGGAGTTCCTTGGGCCCCATTTCTTCCAATGGAATTTTTTGTATTCTCAGCCGTTTCTGATCAATGAAACGATCTCGAGATCCTGTCAACCCGAATCGATTCCGAAATGACTCTAAAATTTGAGTAGTAATTTTGTTTTGCTAAAAATCGGTTCCATTTCCGTTTACTTCTGCATTAACGTATCTTGGATTTCTTGGAGCGATTTTCCTCTCGTTTCTGGCGTAAAAACTGCCGAGAAAATGATACATATCACAATGAGCAGAGCATGCATCCAGAACACGTAAGCCTCTCCAATGGCATATATCAAGGGTTGGTAACTCTTCGTTGCAAGAAAGCTGAACACGCCGAGAAGAATGCTCGCTAAACAGGCCACTAAGCTTTTTATATTGGGGGCGAACAATTCGCTGAGCAACATGTTAGGAACGGCAATGATACCGTTGCAGAGGAAGATTTCGAAAACTATTATCGATGTGAGCGGCAACCATTGCAACGCATTGGCATCAAAGCCGAAATACAAAAGAGCGAAATGGGCTCCTAAGGCTATCATCGAGACGCCAACTCCTGTACAAGAGGTGATCATCAGTACCTTACGCCTGAATTTATCAGCAATGTACACCGATATCCACCCAGCTACGACTCCAACGACGCTTACAATGATCACCCCCGTGGCGGGAGCAATGACAGTCAATTTTGAAGTAGCGAAGATGATTTCCATGTAGAAGACTACACTGTTCATTCCGCTGAACTGCATGAAGAAGTAGAGGGTGATGACGATCATCGCGGCCTTCAGATTACGTGGAGTGTTTAACTCTCGTAATTGATCTTGGAGCGTTATGGTTTCCGATGTCGTGATGAAATTCCTCAAGGATTCCACCTCGATTTTCGAATTCACGTATGGATTGTACCGGGCTATTGACGCTTCCGCGTCTTTTATTCTGCCCATGCGTACGAGGTAATGAGGTGATTGTGGGATCCAGAGGAAGAGGAGAACGAAGGCAACGTTGGGCACGAGGCTTATGTAAGAAAACAGCTTCATCGAGATGTAGGCGCCCATCACGTTGCCGATCAGAGTTCCAAAGTTGATTCCGGTCATCGCCAAGCTCACCAAACCACCTCGAATCGTTGGACTAGAAACTTCGCCGAGGTATAGAGGAAAGCTGCTGAAAGACATCCCCAGGCTCAATCCGCCAAGCACACGGGCAATGTATAGCCAAAGTACTGAATTTGCAACGATGATGCAGGTCCAACCTATCATCAAAGGGAAGCCAATGAAGACCAACGTCCGCTTGCTTCCGAAACATCGTACGCTAATGCCACCGAGTATCGCCCCAAAAAATCGGCCGAGATTGAAAAGGGATGCTACCCATGAAGCCTCGTCTCTGGTAATAGCCAATGGCGAATCATCGGCTGTCAGCCGAGCCAGGTATGGCGATGTCCAACCGATCATCAGGCCCCCAGTGAAAAGTATCGTCATTGCTGCAAATGAAGGACACCTTACGTTACATTTCCATCTTAAGGGAGGGAAAAGTTTTTCACAAAAGCCGTAGAGGAATAGGCAGGGTAAAAATGCCTTTTGCGAATATCTTGATGAGATTTTACGGATAAATAGGAATGTACTATTAAAATATTGAGGTCCTGAAAGTATCAGACGCCTTAGAAAGTATCAGAAGGACTTTCGAAGTTGTCAGATTTTGCCGATTCTTCAAAATATCGCAAAGCTGAAATGGTAATGAGAATCAGACTCGAAGTTGATACCGACTGCGGTTAGGTATTTAAAATTCATCGCGATTCACAAATTTACGCTTGATGATCTACACTCTTGCGTGTGCGTCTGGTTGCCATTTCAATTATACCAAGGCGCAAAAATTTTAGGCATTTGTTAGAGTAAACTATATCAGCGAGTGAATATGGTATTAAAAAAGAGCGTATGGGACACTCTATGCCAAGTCAGTCACCCGAAATCTTCTGGTTTCACGTAAATTCTAAAAAAAAAAAATAAATAGATTGAAGGACAATTCAATGTTTTCCGAATTTTTATTTTGTCTGTTTGGTGGGTTGGGTGAAAATCGAAGAAAGATTTCGAGGGGTTGATTTGGCACCGAACGTTCCGTGTGATAAACGTCTTGGCAAAAATCAGAGAAGGATATTTGAATGATGGCACCCCGTTTTGAAACCCGTTTGCGGTAGTTCATTGCCTGATTGATTTTTACTCACCTCCCAGTGCCGCGATCCATTGCAGCCATAATATATTCTTGAACGTATTGCCACTCGTGATGTGAACCATGATTTGATGCGTCGGCGCTTCTCGTTGCACTGTTGGATTTCATTTACCTAATAAATTTAGAGAAACGAAATATAATCTAGATCAGCCTGATTTTTTGTGTAATCTATGCTGCCAGGAGATAAGATAAAATAATTCAAACTATTTTCCACGATTCTGTAGAAAAAATTAGTCCAACTCTGCGTAGAGATAAAATACAGCGACGTACTCGGATAAGTCAGCTTCTCCTCAAGATAAAATCTCACCTTTTTTCAAAGAACACGCGCGCATAACTATTTGCGCAATAAATGCAAATTCGTATAGCTGGTGATCGGATACGTCAGGTTTTTCCTGTACTCGTTGAGGAAGTTTAATTCGCGAATATATACTCAGCGAGGATCAATCTCGCGCAGATCTCACTTTCCGGCAAGAACGCGGGACCGAAAATGAGAGGAACCACCTCGAGAAATGCGCAAATCCAAAAGTGTATACATACCCTACACACGCGCAGCGTTTGCCATCGATTTGCAACTCTTGTCACACACGAATGCGAAACCACTCGCTCCAGTACTGATGACTAAGCAAGTTGCTAGCCGCTTTATGCTGATTACGAGGAAAAACTCCTTTGAAATGCGTGCTCGGAATGCGATCGACTCCCACATAGGTGAAAACCTGTTTAATGATCAGAGCCTTAATTAATCATAAACCGAAGATATCGTCCAGGAGGCTGAAATGCAGTCACATCATGATCAGATATATCCGTGTCAAGCCTGTGGCTCCGGTATTCCTCCCTATCCTTCAACCACATGTGTTCATCAAGCAAATCGCCTCCGATGCTGCAAGAATTTCAAATGTATTGAGCACAATCATCATAGCAGAAAGTGGAATTGCGGCGATTACTCAATAATCATTTTAAAATGAAAGGTCAAAAAGTTTTGCCCACTGACCTGAATAAATATAAACGGACTTCCTGCTCTGGTCGCTGCAATGGTCGACTTGGGCATGTTTAACCGGTTTGTAGAGTCTGAAACGATGATCAAGCCGCAGTAGAGAGAATTGTGAGCTTTGTAATGAAATCTATTCATTTTTCCTCATTTTCTTTTATCATCAATTGGGGTTTCATGGCATCTGGATGGAGGCCCTCCTCACATCAGCTGAATATTCGTTTATTTAGTGTGATTGACTTTTGGGGACCAATTATTTTCCGATAGGTTTATATTGACAAATCCTGAAAATGAATAGCCACTTTTATCTATTCAATACTTGACGCCAAACACCATTCATGCATACCCCCGCAGGATCCCACATACTACATTCCCGATGCTATAATGAAATCCTTCGCGGATTCCACCTCGGTTTTCGAATTTATGTGTGGATTGTACCGGGCTATTGACTTTTCGGTATCCTCCATTCTGCCCAGGCGTACGAGGTAATAAGGCGATTGAGGAATCCGCAGAAAGAGAAGAATAAAAGCTACGTTTGCCGCAAGGCTTACGTAAGAGAATAGCTCCATCGAGATGTAGGCGCCCATTATGTTGCCGATCAGAGTTCCAAATCTGACTCCGGTCATCGCCAAGCTCACCAGAGCATCCCGAATCGTCGGACTAGAAACTTCACCGAGGTAGAGAGGAAAGCTGCTGTAGGTCATCCCTAGGCTTAGACTAGCAACCGGACGGGTAGCATACAGCTAAATTACTGAATTCGCCACGATGATGCAGATCCAACCGATCATCAAACGGAAGCCAATGAATACCGACGTACGCTTGCTTCCGAAGCTTCGTCGTTGGTGATGGAAAGCTGTGAATCAGCAGCTATCAGCTGTGCTAGGTATGGCGATGTCCAACCGATCATCAGGCGGAGAGTGAACGGCATTACCATTGCTGAAAATGAAAAAAAATGCTGTTACGCTCTGATATCAAGGGAGGAAATAATTCGTTCTATAATTATGTGCGACTGCCTACTCAATCATCGAAGACACTCGATCTCATCTCGAAATTTCACTTTGCATAGTCAATATCTAATCAATTGCAATGAATGCTCATTGGTACTCTGAACCGTGAGAAGTGTTCTATGAGTACCGAATGTGGGATATGGTGTCCCTATTATTCAGGTCAATCACTCGACTGTGTGTCTAGAATAATTGCAGTAATTTATGGACTAAATCGTCTTCATTGAGACAGATCGCTCTCGGCGATGTTCGGCTGGGATTGTTATGCGATTGAGGTAACCTAGATATTAGGAATCGATACGACTATTTAGTATTTGTAAAAGCGATTAACGAGATCCTCAGCGTTGGTTAAAGAAAAATCAGTGGATCCGTGAATATTTTGAAACTTTTTATTCGTCCCTATAATACAATCTTCGATTAGTTGTCATGCTGTTCATATTCGGTCGGATAATTTATAAAGGATTCTGAAAATTTATCAATTTTATCCTCTGGTGGTACTAAACATGAATAATACTTCCGGATTCGTATCAGAAAATGTCGCTCTCATATACTATATATGCGTGGCTTTATACTCTGGGCTTTTTTCTAAATGAAAAAAGCTACTTCGCTTTTCGGATCGATGGTATGTAAAACGTATTTGACGATTAGATACGCAAGTAGGATTCTATTTAAGCAAGCGCCTGCGCTTGGAAATGATAAGAACATTCATTGTCTGACAATGAGTTTACAAATCTTTTGACCTGGATGTTCTTTGCAATAAAATCAAGCCACAAATCAAGATACAACTTCTGTTGCACAGTGTTGAACATCCAAACGTCACAGTGGATACGAACCGCAGCGTCACTGCTCATGATTCTGTTTTCTAAGACAATCAGAAATGACACGTGCCAGCACATGACGAATCTGATAGTTTAGATCGAAGAAGACTCGGCACACTGCAGATTGTAATGATGCACACAGTTAAGCTTACATGATATCATTATCAACGGTGATGTGGGAAGAAGCTGATACCATCTTAATTGCTTTGCTAGTCGATTCAATTCGCAAGTCACGTAGCGTCAGAGTTTTATCCCGAGATGATCAAGAAAGTTCTTATTCCGTGTACTTTCTCGGTACTTGATAATTGATAATCATAAGTCGAATACCTAAAAATAACTTATTTTAAGTATTCCGCCGTTGAACTCAGCTAGGAGATCCGGACGTTCCGGAAGTTAGTCTTTCGCAAACATGCCTTCGATTCCTGTGCCAAAACGATCGATGATCCTGAGAAAAGCTGGAGCTGCGTGTCGTCCGTTCAAATTCTCCCAGTCTCTGTATCCTTGACTTTCACTGTTTTTTCGCCAGCCATTAAGATCTCCTGAATATCTTGAAGCGATTGTCCCTGAGTCTCCGGCATCCAGAATATCGCGAATGGCACAGCGAGTATAGCGATAACACCGTACGACCACATCACGTACTCCTCACCTATGGCATCGACCATTGGCTGATACGACTTTGAGGATATGAACGCGAATACTCCCGATGCAACACTGGCTCCACTAGCAGCCAAAGCCTTCAAATTCGCGGGGAAAAGTTCGCTCAGAACTGCGCTGGGGACCACGAATACACCCAGACAGTAAAAAGTCTGCCACATCATCAGCGAGCTGATCGCCAGCCACTCCATGTGTGGTACATCAACGCGGTACTCCAAAAGGGCAAAATGCAACCCCATGCACGTCATCGATACAAAGATTCCGATGCTTGATATTATCAGGAGAAGTCTGCGGCCCGATCTTTCGATCAGATACATAGCTAACCATCCGGTAACTATGGAGAAGATTCCTCCCATCACAACTACCGATGATGGACGAATGACCGATACTTCAGCTCTGACCAGTATGATCTCCATGTAAAATAACAGGCTGTTCATTCCACTGAGCTGCATGAACATGAACAGAACGATTATTATTATACTGGCTTTTCTGTTGTGCGGTAAGTTGAACTCTCGGAGACGGTCTCTGATGGAAGTTGAGCTCGAAGCGAAGATGTATTCCTTGAGGGATTCCAGCTCCTTTTTTATCTCAACGTTGCGGTTGTACCATTGCAAGGCTTTCCCAGCTTCTTCAATTTTTCCAACACGCAACAGGTGGTGAGGCGACTCAGGGATCAGCGTGTAGAGGATGGCGTATGTCGCGGTTGGCACCAAAGCAATCATTGCATAATAGCCCATGGGCAGGTACGAGCCCATGAGATTACCCAAAACGTTTCCAATGGCTGCGCCGTTTATTGCAAGCGATACAAGAGCCCCTCTGATCGAGGGGTCGGCGATTGATCCGATGTAGATCGGGAAAGTACTGAATGTCATCCCGACGCCGATACCGCCGAGAATCCGGGCTGCGTACAGCCAAATCGCGTTGTTCGCAAACATGGTGCAGATCCAGCCTAACGCCGTGGGAAATCCTATCAGGAACATCGTTCTTCCGCTTCCAAAATATTCGATACTAACGGCCGCCACGAGTCCGCCGAGTAATCTACCCACGTTCATGAGCGAAGCTATCCACGAGGCTTCCGCCTCCGTCATGGGAATCGAAGAATCATCCGATAGGAGATTAGCGAGGTACGGTGATGACCAGCCGCCCACCAAACCGTTTACGAGCATCACCAGGGTTGCTGAAATCGTGAAAAAATTGCAATATGAATTAGTCCGACGACGAGCGGTTTCTTCATGCGTCGGATATCCACAATAAATGTTGGACTGGAACACGAAATGGGAATCGATGGAAATCGATGGGAACAATTTCCTCAGAATACTTTTCGAGCAATCGGTTCGACGCGAATTTTTAATGACAAGCTGTCGTCTCCCACGGACGGATCCATGGTAAACGTACTTAATTTTTGGTTCGATAACAGATGGGGAAATTAAATAGTAAAATTATGATTTAAAATTTACCTCCAATGCCTCCGATCCATTGCGGCCACAAGACTTGCGGCGCGGACGGCATGATCGCGATCGTCGGAACGTTCGGTACTTTACCCATGATGTGCGTTATAGTTTCCGTAATCAAGTGACAGAATTCGGAGCTGCATTCCCCCTTATGTCTTTAAATGATGTTGGTGGTAGGTACCTGGAAATGCTCTCTATTTATACCATGATAAGATAAAGCCTCCGCTTCGTTCTCGTGACTTTGGGTATCAAAGTGCTATTATTAATCACGTAGAATTAACACTTTTAATTAAAAATAGCATCAGTTTGCTCGATGAAGAGTCTACAGGTTCATAAATCTGTTTGTATGATTTTAATTAGCGACGGAGATACTCGCATCTGTACCGAAAACAACGGTAGGTACTCGTCCTCTTTTAAGGTAGTCGACTAATATTTTGCTAATATGTAATCCCGAAAGTCGTGTGTGCTTCTGATGTATTTTTGGAAACGTATTTGATAAACGGGTTAAATATAAAACTGAATTTACAACTTCGCCGGGAGCATATTTCTCTCAGAATACGCGACGGGATAAGACGCTCGTAGTTTACGCACCTTAATTGCAAAGAAAAAACGCAAATACCTACCCTATCTTCTCGTATCTCTAGAACGCCTTTACCGTCTAGCCAATAAATTATTTTTATTTTCCTCGAACGTATTCTGCAGTGGTTAAGACACATTCGGGTTCTCGTTCCGCAGGCATTCGCGTCTTATTAACACCCGCAATGTTACCCATTCGTGACTTAAGCTCATTCGTGTGTATATACGTATATATATATACATATATTTATACACCTAAATGCAGGGTTAGTTAAACTTATTACAAACTTATTACCAGAGACAAAAGCTGCTCGTTAAAACTTGGTATAAACTGAACCTGCACCAGGTGTTTACATTATAGCTAACGAACACTTGGACAGCTAAAGTGTCTTAGGGTTAATCTCTTTCAAGCTAGAAAAACGTGGTGATAAAAAAAAGAACCGCATTCACAAATTCACCTATATAGTCTAATATCGACGTTACTTGATCAATGTTCTCTCTTCAGCTTCTCCATGTATGTACATTAGGGTGCTTTTTTTTGGGACTATTTTTTTTTCGCTCCCGGCCTGATATTTTGTTGGAAATGCTAAAAACAAAATTCCCTCAAAATATAAGCCCTTAATGTTAATATTAAGTACTCTCCCAGATCGTGAAATGATTTCTCATTTGAATTACATGGAAATTGAAATTTTTTTTTTTCAAAATTCTATAACTCGGTGGCATTTCATGCTATTATATCGCCCAAACTTGGAAATTACTCAGCATTGAGCGCTCTACAAAAGTGCCAATCGCGACTTAACTGTAACTCACACCGGTGAGGCAGTACAGGTCACTAAAAATACAAGAAATTTCTACAAAATTTGACTTTAGTGTGAGTTACAGTTAAGTCGCGATTGGCACTTTTGTAGAGCGCTTAATGCTGAGTTATTTGCAAGTTTGGGCGATATAATAGCATAAAATGCCACCGAGTTATAGAATTTTGAAAAAAAAATTTCAATTTCCATGTAATTTAAATGAGAAATCATATAACGTTCTGGAAAAATACTTAATATTAATATTAAGGGCTTGTATTTTGAGCGAATTTCTTTTTCAGCATTTCCAACAAAATTTCAGGCCGGGAGCAAAAAAAAAAAATAATCCCAAAAAAAAAGCACCCTAATGTACATGTATGCATATATTAGCCATCCCGGTCATTTATTCAGTACAAACATTTGATCAGCTTCGTATATCGCATACGATATTCGGAGTTCCGATAGTCGATACACGTTTGCAATCGCGATACGATGATATCGAAAGTAGTAGCTAGTGAAGAGCTTTTACCGTCTTCTTAATTTCTCGATTCAGTTGGGTATTCGTAGTCTCACGAATTCATCTCGCAAAATATACCCACTTCGCAAAATATTTTCTTCAGACTCGGTACCGCTCCTCAGTTTTCTCGAAACTAAATCAGGCTAATCTCGTGAGTACTGAGTTAGCTACGCTTGGACCTAAAGAGCTATTTTGTTACTCTCTAACTTTCCGCATCTCATAACTGTTGTTTAGTATTCTCATGCGGATTTTCTGACCCGTTATACGTACCTAGATTTTGAATAACTAGGCCACTCGCTCTACTCGAAAACTTATTACGTTAGTTCAAAAATAAAATTACGTATTTTATCGCGTATATATTCGCGGAATGATCGTTCTTCGTATAATTTGATAGGTACGCATCTTCATCAAGCATTCATCGATCCATCGATAATATTTCCCTGTATATATCAACTCTTTCAATTTATCTGGTTCAAAATTTACCTCCACGCGTTATGCGCTTTTATTATCCACCCATCTCCAGACTAAACAGTATATTTATACACTGATAGGTGCCGAAAATAATACCTCCTTAATTTCGTGTACAGAAATAGCAGAGTTTTATTACCTCGGTAAATAGACCTCGTTACGAGGACTAATCGCCCTCGTTTTTTATTGCCAAAGAGAAAAAAAGACAAATCGCCGTTGCAATTCATTGCAATTTTCATTTTTATTTTTTATCCTTGTCAACGAAGGCTTATGCGATGATTCTGTATAAATTTGATAAAAAGTTCAAGTATCGTCTCCCGAGGCGAGCAGCGAAGGGAATTTTTCATCCCATATTCTGCTCCTCTCGCGGGTTAAATCGATGGGCAACCGCCAGCTAAGTGATGCTTGAATCTAAAACCCAGTCTTGAGTTTAGTGTCGATAATCGAAAAACGAGGAGGCGGAATCATCTGCTGTTAAACAACGGGCTACGAGTGAACATGAAATTCCACTTGGACTTTCTGACGATTTTTCTTAGCAGGGGAGCCGGGGCTGGGTACATAACTGGAAATCGATAAGAGCTAGTCTATGGGCAAGAATTTGGTGGTTGATCTTTGAACTGGATTTAACGTTTCTGATTTACGCCAAAGATTCGTATTTCCATTTCCCTACACCGCGAGCTACGGAATAACTTCGTTTAATTTACGATTATTATCTACTTTGCGATAACAACTGTTTTGTCACTCTGACAAAGTCTGTGAGATAAAAATCACTCCGTATTCTCAACGTAACATCCACGTGACGTTTAGTTCTGCACGATATTTGATCAAAAAAAAAAAACAGTATCTGATTATCGTTCTTCGCTCCACGATTTACACCCCCTTTATATCGTACCATAATAAAAAATCGCGACTGGCTGTTTTACCCGGTAAAAAATTCTTAGCGTAATTATTTTGCGAAGTATCAGATGTTTCTGAGAATAGGAGAGCTAGAGGAGAAGGAAAAGGAAATTTACCGTTCGTCTCAGAGTTTACTTACGAAAAACAAAAAAGAAAACCAAAATAGAAAAGAAAAAAACAAACTACGTCAACGACTCAGTGTCATTGTCGGTTTTATTTGCTCCGTGATAAGAGAGGAGGAACGAAAGATCGTAAACGCAATACGCGTGGAGTGGTTGCGGCGTATGTTCGCTTTTACCCGTAGCAAAATGCGAGATGAAGATGGAACGAAGGAGAGTAACGTAAGACTGCATTTTCAAAGCTACTTTAACCACCCACCCACTCACCCCCCAGGTCTCGAAGAAGGTAAGAAAGGCGAGCAATAAGGAAGTGAAATATTAAAGAAAGTACAGGAGAGGAAAGGTAAGGTGACTCGGGGAGTCTTCCGGCGTAACCTTATTTTATTCCATCTAAGTTAGCGTATGGAAACTTTACCTTGAACGTATAAAAAACATATATCTTCCATCTCAGACATTGACGTCCTCCCCCAACGCCGAAATTAAAATTTTCTTACATCGGTCGATACGTTTTTATCAAAATCAACCCTTCGCGTCCTAATGGCGAATTTTCCTCGTGCCCAGAATCTGTTTATATAAATACAGACGTATGTGTATAGTGTATATATTTATATTTATATGTATAGACGCTCGCATATATACTCGTGGAATATTTTATTTATGGATATTTAAATTTTGGGTTGAAACAAAACCGTTTTTACTTTTATTTTTTATTCTCTCGCCCGTACCTGAACATACTGTTCTCATACGCCCACCCAACGCACGTGTATACATGTATGTATGTATATTTGTGTAGGAGTGTTTATTTATGTATCGTATGGTAGCAAGCCACACACCGGGTCCAGGGAATACACGCAATTCTCTCCGTGTAATTTTTATTGTCAGAGAAGAGAGAGAAAGAGACAGAGAAAGGTAAAAGAAGAAAAAAAATAATAATAATTACCTACCTACGTACGTACCTACCTACCAATATATTTTCCTAAAGGATTTCTCGCGGTTTTTATTCATTTTTCTTTTTTTTTTTTTGACATAAAAATTCAGACATATGTATGCGTAAAAAAGAAATTTTCTTTTGATCTGATTTCGCACGATTTTTACTCGTCGTTAATTACTTCAGGTGTTTGATTAATTCTATAGATACTTTCAGATCCGAGTTGAGGGAAACGATCGACTCTTTGAATCGTATCTCACAGAATAACCGAAAGAAAATAAAAGAAGAAAAAGGCAAAAAAGTAAAAAACAGAAAAACGAAATGGAAAATATATATAATATATATACAAGAAAAGAAAAACCACAAATGGCTTCGTAATTCGTACTTTATCCACTTTTACCGATACCTACTCTCCCATATCTCGTTCAGATCAATATATTTTCAGTCTACATCCACCTATATGTGTATATATGTATATAGGTATATAAAACTAACCACAGGGGATCCGAAATAGAGACATACACGTACCTACGTGGATAGATCAAGATATATATCTCCACTATACGCGAATTGCACGATTCTATATCCTTCCTCGAGACCGAGAGGAGTCACCCCATTCGATAATATTATTTTGTACTCCCTTAGCCCGAGGTGACCATTGCTATCTCGAATAGAAATTGCCAATTCTGGTGGCCCCGAAAAATCGGATATCCGATTTGTGGACAAAGTTAACTATACGTTTTCCAAAGTATATACCTACTCGCAATACAAGAAATAAATCGACTCATCGAGCGCGTTGATTCTCCACACCCTATAATTTCAATTTCCAATTTTCAATTTTCCTATTTCCTTTTTTTTTCTTTCTTTTTTTTTTTTTATATTAATCGAGTAATTCAGTGATTAATATGCAAGCGGTAACTTCTGAAAAACGGCATCGATCTTTTATTAAAACAAAACCGCGTAGGTTTTTCATGTAGATATAGTCGAGAGTTTCGCGGAGTAATAAATGTACCATCATTCATCTTTGCCTCAGGTTTTTCAGGTACCCAAAAACTCGTCCTGATGTAATTACCTTGTTATTTCCACATCCATCAGTCGGATATAATTGCCGAAATTTTTACCCTGCCTTGCCGTTATGATTCACTTTTTCGTTAACGAGACCTCGACCGAATGTTATATGCAGTCGTTCGTACGTCTCATACGGATATTTCCCCAAAATAGAAAAAAAACGACGAGGGCATCGCCGATAAGGAAAAGAAAATCTTTCATATCTAACGCGTTAACGTTTAATATTATACTATCCGATTTTATCACGAATGATAAAGTTTTATCCCGCTTTCCTAGATACTCGGAAAGAATTCTTTCGCTTCTTGTTTGGCACGTCGCTTCGGTTCGGCAAAGTAAGCGATTTGGTCCTAATTTGAAACTTATTTTTTTACACGAAGTCAAAATTTTCCATATCTCTACCTTACGCTTATATTTACAGATCGGATCTCACCCCGCAGGGGTTCAGAAAAATTTCTAAGGATTAAAGTGTTCCTACGTTTTTTGTGAGGAAGCTTTTTTCTTCTCATTTTTCTATTATTTCCCTTTTTTCTTACACTTTCGTTTGTTATTCTTGGTAAAATGAAAACCGCCGATTAAGGAGGCCAAGGGATCCTAACGGGGGGCAGGGGGGTAAAGTTAGCTTCGTTTTATCATACTGACACAATTTATATACGCGTATAGCAAAGCTCGAAGTGACTGATTCGAAAAGTTTTTTTTTTACTAGACGACGCCCTTCCTGCCAAAAGAAGCTTCCACGGATTCCTTATTCCCGTTATTATTAGGGGAAAATTTTGCCTACGGTTATTAGAAAAGTTTCCGTTTTTTTTTTTTTTTTATATATATATTTTATTATATATTTTTTATGGAAGAGGAAATAAGGCCGAACTGACAGACTCAGAGTTTCGGCCGTGTATATGCTTCCGGGAAATTATTACGGCGGAAAAGTAATCCTGTATACATGTAAAGACAACAGCGACAAAAATAATGAAAATGAAAAATAAAATAAAAAATAAAACGAAGTGGAAAAAATGCATAAAATATTGAAACGAGCCGTTGAAATTCGTCATATCTTGAAATTTATTCCGTTTTCAAAAGAGAGTCGCGTTTAAATGAGATTTCACCATTTTAAGGGAGTCTAATAAAAATTCGACAACCCTGCAACGTCTTTGTTTTTTTTTTTTTTTTTTCTTTATTCTGTCCTTTTCTTCTTCTTCTTATTCTTTAGGTAAATCCAGAATCTCAATCTCGAATCTTTTGTTGCGTGGGAACCCTTATAACCAAAATATTTGTATATTTTTATTCAGTAGCCATTACATTTCGCTTAGGACGACAGTTTTTTCCTCCACTTTCTTCTCGTGGATATTGGATGCCGGGGGGAGCTCGAAATGTTATTCTAAGGCGCCGTCATATTCGAGCCTTCAAATCTTCTGTCTAAATATAAAATCGCGATTCGAAATTACATCGGCACTTTTTATCACCTGTAACCACAACCTATCGCCAGAATTTCGTCGAAAATTCTCCACCTCTTAAATTGGAATACTCGTTTCGTAAAAAATATGATTAATTTTTTAAGGAGACTCGAAATAACATGAAAGTAACAGTTTTTCGAAAAAAAAGAAAAATATATCAAGGATTTCTATCGCGAATGTAGAAACTGACTCTTCACAGAAATTCTAAAGTCGTTTACAAATAATAAAAAAATATTTCATCCTCAAAGTCAGACGTTGGCTCGGCGAAGGCGGTGAATACACCCCAGTCGCTACACGGAGCAGAATGCGTACCCCAAAAGCGCTGCGCACGAGGTCGAAATAACGACCCTGTGGAAACGGTGTCAATAATTGTGGGAATGATATCGTTGCAGGGTATCTGAAAGACAGGGTGTAGATACCCTGTGATATTTTCATGTGAAAAAAATGTGTCTTTGAAGTATGAAGTTCTCGGAACGGTTTTGGTAGCGCCAGTGAATACGATCGTGTGTTGAAAGTGGCATAAGGTGCTCTAAGAAAAATGCTGGTGCAGCAGCCGCAGCACCGGCAGTAGCTACCAACGGGGGATGAGGGTAAAAATGTAAAAAATACTCTCTATTCATGATATTCGTCGTACATACAAGCCTGGTACTAAAATAAAGTAGACGGTAGCTGTTGGGTAGGTATGTACCGAGCAGTAAGTACGTACGTAGCCTGCAGTAGCGCGTTAAAAGTGTGATAATAAAATTTGAAAAATACTTCGGGTCATGCAAAATGCATAAACTCTGAACAATTCAGCTTGCAACACCATCGCCTGGATCGTTTCGCACCGTTTTTGTTCCCCAGGAAAGAAGAAAAGAAAAACGAAGGAAGAAAAAATACCAGAAAACTCCGAAATCGAATCCTTTTTTTGTACCACATATGTGCGAAAACGAAAACCGACGTCATTTCCACCGTATATTTCGGAATCCTGCCGTCAGATCTGACGAGGCAGAACTTATGTATGTATATCTTTATATCTCTGAGTCTCATCGTCGCAGATACGACGTAGGGCAGAGGGTGTTCAGTTCGGTCCTTCGGACTCTGAGATCCGCGAGAGTTTTAAGGTCGGTGGTTTTCACCGGAGCTCGTTTCGTCTTACATGTCCGTACATACGTATACCCTGTACTTACGCCGCGAACCTTTCTCGTAGAATTTCGGGATTAAGGAGACTCCTAAGTGTTTTTAGGGTCTAACATCGCGGTTCACGAATCTCGACAAAGTGGCCGGAGGTATAAGATATTCGCGACTTCTCTCGTAGGTACGACCGAATTCGTAACTCACGATGAGAGTCAGGTCCCGCGCTCTGTTCCCGAAGGATTTTTAATCGGCACATTTTTCCGCCGTATTATCGTTTAAGGGAAAAAAGCGGCTCTCGATATTTCAAATAAACGATAGAGACTCTCGGTTTAATATTTATACCGAGTCTAGACTACAGACGATAAAAATTCGACCTACTTTAACCGGCTTTTAAAATCGTTGAGAAATATTTGCTCTTATAGCAGAATATCGAGGCCTGGATTTACTTTTTATGCAGAAAAAAGAGCTCACGAAATGTTCGATGCGATGGGGGAGGGAGATATTCCTTCTCCGCAGAATCGAACCCTTTGAAAACCCGTTTCGTTCTGTTTTTAGAGTTTCATACAGCGGGAGTAGAAATGATTCCGAAGAATTGATTCGGAGAGTGTCTCTCCCTTGAAATAACTATACACGGTTCTTTAAAACGTTTTACTTCGTATTTAAACTTTATTGTTTCAAGTAACACACGACTTGGTTTCGCTCGTCAAATTTTAACGACATTTTTATTCTGGCGAGCGTTCAATCGGAAACAAGGACTGCCAATAAAGCATAAAGGCTATTAAATCTTGGGGTCGGCTCACCCTTCCGTCTCTACCGAGTCGTGTCGTCTCCGAACCTGCGAGACTCCGCATATACACCAATACCGGATTTCTTTCCTAGGTGTGACATCGATCGACTGGCTTAAGGAGACGGGGGGTATACATGTAGTACCGGTAGAACCGCTGATAGACTATTACCCGGTAATATTAAGGGAGATCGAAATTCAAAAGGGAGACAGACGGAGAAGTGGAATTTCTCAACGGATCATCGGGATTCAGATTTACGAATGGAATAATGTAGCCTCTGGCTCTTTGTTTCAATCACAAAAATCGCGAAAAAAGAAGGAAGTTCGGAGTTAGTTCGGCACCCCATGGAAACAGGGAGTCTAAAACCACCCGTCTGCATATTTTTTCCTTTTTATTTCCGTTTCAAACCATCGCATATACGTATAGATCTTCCCTGCACGTACCTACCAAGTAATAAAAGCTCCTGAGGCAGATAGGTACACACCTATTTCCTTGAGAAATCGACGTTTCAAAGTAGCGCCCGTTAATCCAATCTAATTAAACGACCCTTGACCGTAACCTCGTTTATTTTACTCGTTAATTCGATCGAATTTATAACTACGTCGGATCTTGCGGCATGATTTCAAGACAGTAACGCAAGCAAAGATTCCAAACGCGAGCTCCCCACGAGTCGGGAAAACATGAGAAAAGTAGTACGGAAAAGCATAAGGGTGGCTACGTCGGGTGAAAGAGGGTAGGCGATGCTGTAGGACGCAGAAGAGGCTGCCACGGGGTACAGGAATGGCAGGTGGTGGCGAGAGTTTCGGGGTTAGAGGGCTGGCGGATTGTAGGGGGTGAATCTCTGGCAGTCAGCGGTCGAGGGCCGCCCGGTGCGGTCGTGTGTAGGTGTTGCTCGTGCAGAAAGTTCGATTCGCGTAAGGGTGCTCTCTCCCGGCACCGGGACGAAAAAAGGGAAAATTGAATCCGGAAAAACTGGTGCGCGCGGTTTTCCGACTTTCGCACAGCGATTAATACCTCCGCTGTAATTAACGCCTGTGGAAAAAATTGAAAAAAAAGAAATATAAAAAATTCGCGGGATTATTTCTCGTTTTGCAGACTTCGGTTTTTTGCCTTGCAGTCTTTCCTCGGCTCGTGTGCGAGCGAGCTTTTTAGGTCAGATGTATATGCGAGTCTGAGCTGCTGCGTCTTAATGATCGAGAAATAATATCGTCTGTACATTCCCGCGGTTCATAGCTCGGAGATAAACTATCTTTATTACTAAATGGGTTAATAGACCCGAAAGCCAATTCCTGGGGTTGGAATATAATAAATTACATCCGAATGTAGAGAAGAACGTTATCCGCATATGGTCGCGAGTGGCGTATACCCTAGTGATGTTAAACGCTCGGTTACAGTGAGACGCCTCGTATGAGAGAAAACGGGGAAAACACAGTGCGGGATAAATCCGAGAAAAACTGACCCGACCGTTCCCCGACGAGTTCCGAACTTTTGGACAAAAATTTGTTTTTGCGAATTTGTTTTTGCGGAGTTGTTTGTCCCGCGTCACTTCTCTCGTCGCGCTTGTGATAAACGAAGAATAATTAGTCGACCAATAAAACGAAGTTTTCAATTCGGTGACGATTCGGATCTAAAAAAAAAACAAAAAAATAGAATTCTCACTTTTTGACGGAACTTGCTACAGGAACAGTTTTTTTTTTTTCTTCTTTTTTGTCCCTTCAAATTTCGAATACACGATTCGAATCGAAGAGAGAATCTTCCGCTCTTCCATCTCGACGGCCAAATTTTAAGAAATCGAATTTCTAACCCCGGGGGAATAGAGGTTTCCAAGTGATTGATAAGTGACGGATTTTTATCAGAAACCTACCCCAACCTCACGCTTATACATATACATATTTACATATATGCAGGAGTGACACTGGAAATGATGAGTTTATTATAAAAAAAAAAAAGATAGTTATGTGCAGTGCGGTCTCAGATTTGTGCTTTTTTTATGAAGTGAGTAAAGCGTCCTTCTGAGTGGGTGGGGTACTGTAATAGCGAAAGGATTACCATCGCTATACGTGTACACCATGTACGCCCACGTTCACGCAGACAACGGGATGTGCTGTTATTTGCCCACAGTTCTATACCTGGAACGTTACCGTAAGTCAGTTAATTAGACTGTCTTAAGTCCGTCATGCGTATTCCGTTAATTAGGAGACGTTGGTGTATTAGTCGCAATTACACATGCCCAAAGGGAAAGATGACGTGCCGGTGGCTTTCGGATGGCTACAGGATTATTTACTCCGTTTAGAACGTCGTTTCAAGGGGTGACGATGGTCTGTACAAATTTTGCGCTCGTGATATTGATACGAGAATCTCTGGGTACCCGAAAACGTATATATCATAGAGAATTACCTCTCTTCTACCTCCTCCTCCTCCTCCTGATAGTACTTTTCATCCGGTTTTCTCGCGAAAGTTTTCCTACCGCGAATACCCGGGTACTGTATGCATGAGAGATTTGTTGCCTTCGTCGACACATTGTTCTCTGGGGTTTTAAATATTCCCATCTTTCGTTGCTTCCCTGATGGTGCAGCCTTGCCAGTTAACAAACTTCGAAACTTGGGTATTCCCGATCTCAAGACTCTCGCTTCGCTTCGTCGCCGACTATACGCGAACGAAATTTCAACGGGGATTTGATAAAATAAAATCACGTGTAAAGGAGTGCGGAGGTGAAAGAACTTCACCCATTTAGCCGTTATTTTATTCACCGATTAACGCTGTGCTCCTCACCTCCGAGATTCTATCATCTGTGCTTTGGAATTCTGATTAATTTTTACCCCGGATGATTAATCTCTCTAAAAACGAGACTGGGCACAGGTTCCGAATTTCGAATCTGACGAAAGGCGTTTCGGATCTTTGGGCGCTCCGAGTTTCCATGTTCTAAGCTCAACCCTTTCCGAAAATCCGAAATCGTGTCAAATGGATTCGGAGCTACAACTCGGCCCCAAAAAATTCACTAATTGATACTCAAAACCGTTCATCCCTTTCCTCCCTCTCTCATAGTTTCGCGAATTTTATCATAACAACGAGTCCCAGCGTTCGCTGCACCCAGTCTTGAACGCCTCCATACGTGTTCGCGTCAAAAGCAATCAGTTTGCGCGACGTACGATCGCTAATTCAGTATAGTGGCGCGAATTACTTTTGGGAATTGCAGGGCAGGGTAGGGTAGGGTAGGGCTGTTAATAACCTATTCAACAGGTTATCAGAGTGATTGGTTAGAGAAGGTGTGACAGGTAGTTATAGTCGGAAACTATACCGAGAGATATATCGATTTCCACAGTCTTAGATCTTTCCCTTTTTTCTTTTTTCTTTTTTCTTAATTAAATAAGGCGGAATTTTACGCGGCTGTGACTATCTCTCTACGTGTCTATGGGGACCCTGAGTTATCCTCAGGTGTTAGATTAGCGTTATCCTAAGCTTGCAGTAAAGGCTCCAAGGATATAGCATGGCCCGACATGAAACGTATTTGGTGAAAGATAATGCCGCGAGGCTTTGCATAATAAAGCAGTTAAACTGGTTAACTCGCCTTCTTATAGCCATCCCAGAGCCAGGTTATAACTTATAAAATTCCGAGCAATGGTGTACGACGATGATAAAATTCGATCCACATTTATATTATAAACATATAGCGTGAGCCACGGGCTCAGAGGGTCTCGGAATAAGCCCGTATTCCTTTTACCTTCCTTTTTCCCTACTTGATAGAATCAAAAACCCAAACCCAAAAACAGATAAAAAAAAAACAAGAAAAAAATAAGAATATAAATGAAATTTCGAATGATATTAAATTCGGAACCCCAAACAAAAAATTCAATTATTCTTTTTGGGGTGGCGATTCATTTTCGGCTGATCGGACATCCCTTATTGTATTTATTACGTTTCCGTACACATATATGCCCGTGTAACGTCATTTCAGACTATGTACACGGCGAGTATCAAATAATAAAGTGAAGAGGAGCGTAGGTACTTTTCTGTGCTACCTACCACCCGATAATGTCTGCACGTGACCGAATTTATTATTCACTCGTGTTTCCGAGTTGAAATATTTGTCCCGTTGCATGCGTGTACGTATATATATATATATATATATATATATATATATATATATATTCGTTCGTTTTTAAGAAAAGTGTAATACAGGGGTAGGCGGTCGTGGCTCGTCCCGCTTTGTTTTCGGTTTGTTAATTCCAGGTAATTACGGGATACCCTTTGATCAATTTTTTGACACTTGAAAAAAGAGCCGACATCCGAGTTGATTCGAAGCTGGCTTCATTGAACCAGGTGTATCTCTGAACCGTACGGTAATTGCTGGGGAACAATATCTGCGTATTTTTAACAAAAGGGTAAAATTTAGCTTCGATTTATTTTCCTTTCTTTTTTTTTCTTTTTTTTTTTCATCAGCTTCCGTGATTTTCTTTTTTCAATTTTATACGAAAATTTTTAAAGCATCGATCCGACTCCTTTCACAGTAAACCTTTATTTAATCGTAAGTTTATATTCGTCATGCCTCGTAAACCAGCTATCAATTTTTCAATTCGGTTTATTTGCCGTCGTATTACTGCTTGACGAAAGAATGGTGTTTTAATATACTAGTACCTCGAAGGACCGCGATGAAGAATTACGACGTTTCCACATGAAAGACTATTGGCCAGGTCGCGGCTTTGTCTACCCCGTTAATTAAATCATGAGGAATTTGCGAATTCGTGGGAGAATAATTCGCCCAAATCCTGTAATTTCAACTTCATTTTAATCATGGAACAAAGCAGCCCCGATTCTATGCATATATCATATTACTGACAATAAGACTTTCCTCAATTATACCTCCCAGCAACATGAAATATATGTATATAGGTGAATATTTGCGAATGAAGCGACACACGGTCTTAATCAAAAACTTTCGCTCTCTCTTTCTCTTCATATCGTATTCAAAGTTCGAAATTAATTTTTCCTGCTCCCAAATTTTTCGTCGCCATTTATCGACGGTAGCGAAAAAATGAAATTGGAACTCCTCGGTGATTTTTTACGACTTTTTTTTTTTTTTTTATCATTTTGGTCATTTGTTTTTGACAGTTTTACGGAATCAGGTTTGTTTCGTTGATAATAAAATTTGAGATTAAAATAAAAGAGTGAAGCAAACAATTTTCGACCTACTCCGGTCGAGGAGGGTCCCGTGATACAGACAAGCGATCGTCAAAAAGCACAAAAGCAACGAGTAGATAAATTCGCCCTCGGTTTTCCGACTAACGTAAGGGAGGAAATGTTTTAGCTCTCGACAGTTCGCGAGGTATACTAGACCGCAGCGTTCACTTGTGAATACAAAATGCGTCCTTCGTCTGTGGGATACCTACCTACCTACCTACCTACCTACCTCGTGTCCGAAGCGAATATTGCTTTACGAATACGAAACACCGTGAACCCTTTACCTCACCTAGTATTGTTTGAATTAAAAATTCAAACAGCGTAACGCGTCAAGTTATTCTGTGTATCGTATAGAAAATTTCGCGGAGCGAAGTATCTATTCTCTTGTATAAATTTATCTACGATCGTTTAGCCCTTTTTCTTGATTACATTCGCGAGTCAAAATTTTACGAAGAAAGATTTTATCCACTGTCTCGAAATATCTCAATCCGCAGACGTAATATTAAGTAGATATCGTTAGCGAATAGGGGTGAATATATACCCGTTCAGGATTCCAAAATTGGACACATTTTCGGGGATTGTGGTGACTAGGATAAATGATACACAGATATACTGTTTTAGGCTATTATTCCGTGTAATGTTAGCTACAAATCCTGATGTTAAAAACCCTCGCATCTTATACCATGTGGCCACCAGCATAGATTGAATCGACTTCTGTAAAAATGACATAGGTTGGCTGTTGACCTGATAACTAACCGACCATTAGTCCGATCGTTCCATAATTTTTTGTACACGGAGTTCTCACACGTACTTCTGGCGTAGATTAGTAGTGCTGAACAATAATTGTTCGTTTGGCTGAAAAAAAATTCGAAAAAAAATTCATATTTTTGTATTTTTCTGTATACGAATTTCAAAAATTTGAAAACGTATGAAAAATTGAATATTTATTGATGATCCTAGTCCACGCCAGAATCACATCAGTACTGAGCAGACTCGCGAAGCCAGGTCCAGTTCGGACTAAAATTGACCACGAAATTAAATCCACAGTTGACCTATGCCATTTTTACAGAGCTCACTTCAATCCTTGCTGTCGGCCACATGATGTAAGATACGAGGGTTTTTAACATCGGTATTTGTAGGTGAAGTTACGTGTAATAAAAGCCTGAAACAGGATATCTGTATATAATTTACAAAAAGAAAAAGAAAATGGTTATATCATGACGTTTCGTAATTTTTTTTTTTAGATTGTTTTTTTTTCAATCTTTCGCAAATCTGTTATCCGCGAATCATTTTGTCGGGGGTGTTACCATACCTACCCGGAATTTACATACGTATAGAGGAAAAAAAGAAGTGGTGAGAATATTTCGCTAACGCGTTTCCTAGCCCCGTGGCAACATCAGTCAAAAGTTTGAACTCATTTTTCAGGGATTCTGCAACGTCGAGAGCCAACTCATTTGTCTTTATATACTGTACACCTATACCTACCTACCTACATATCTACCGACCCCTAGACGATTTTCTATAAGAAAGTGACAAATGTTTGTTCCGCGGAAAAGCTAGAAAAGGAAACGCGATGCGAAGAGCCTAGTCACGCGGACTTTCGACCCTTACTTAACCCACCCTTTGATCTTCGGGGACCTGGGCTATTGGGCCAATAGAAGAGTATCACGTATCTTCATTTTTATCACGCTTATATATACGTATAACTTTACGACCGAGTCCTGCAAGCTATACGCTTTACGTCACATGAAATTCACACGATTTTCATCTAACGGTCAAACTGCTCGGACAACTGCTACACCTTGATTAATTCCTGCCAGTAAAAAAGTAGAGCAAAATACGCGTTTTTCTCCAAATTCTTTTTTCTTTCTATCTTGTTTCTTTTTCTGTTTTTTTTTCTACTCTCTGAACCGTAAACGAGAACGAGTGAACAAATCGTCCCAAAATTTTATTGTTATAAATTATATTCGAGAGGGAGGGGAAACTCGTCTCTTTCTAAAGACATATATGGATGTATGAATGAGAGGAGAGTAAAACTAGTGCATATGCATGTATGTATAGATATACGTGAAAACGATGTTCAGGTATAAATAATTTCTTTTTTATTTTCACTCCGTTATAGTCACCAGTTCTCGTTGTCGGTTGTTACCGAGGTCACATTTTCACATATTTTCATATTTTTTTCGAGAGAAATGAAAAAGGAAGAAGAAGAAAAAGAACGAAAAAATAGACCCTCGTAAATACACACGTATGACCCAATTCGCAATAAAATAGAATGCAATAACAATATTCATAAACGCGTATAGACACGTGTACGTATAGGTATGCATATAATACAGAGGGTTGATAGTTATATGCAGCTACGGTGTGTACCATATATATATTTTTATATACCTTTAGAACTTTCTGCACCAAATATCAATAGCATAACATAAAAGAGAGTTTTTGATTGGCCAATAAGCCGAAAGAACTAACTTTTATACCTATCAGTTTTTCGGACGTATACGGCGGGTTATCTTCTACCAAATTGTCGTTCGATTGGATTTATTGGATAATAAAATTTCTCACCGAAGGTAACGTTTTCCCATAGGTATATATGTATACATATATATATTGGAATCGAACCGGGAATCTATAACTGAAACATTGAATTTCTCTGGAATTCTGGTACCGATTTTTTTTCAAAGCATATATTATTTAATAATCGATCGCGTGGTTGCGATTTTTTTTTTATTTTTTAATCGAAGAGTAAGAGCTGCGGTGGAGGATGTCCGCGAACTACGCAATTCGATCTGATACCCAGCTTCGGTAATATTAATTACCAAAAAAACATTAGCAGAGCTCGTTTGCAAAATTTTCCCCCATTTTATCTCGGAGAGCCAAACAAGATTCTATACCAATTCAGCTTCTCGGTAAACTGCGAGAATAATCACTTAAGTAGCTTAACACCGAGGGTGGGGGAGTAAAATTAGGATAATTAACATCGGATTTGGTTTAGAAATGAAACAGAGATATTCCTTCCGCGTTAAACTCACACCCGAGGCTGCTTTTTAACTAAGACGTATCCTTTTCGCCTCCTTTCGTTTTTTTTTTTTTTTTTTTATTTCTCTCTTTTCCCTTTTTTCCTTTTTTTTTTTTCGTCAGGTCGATTTCCGTCGCTCGGACCTTTTAGATCACCCCGGGAAAAGAGTAGCTCGTTGGCACCGCAGATTCTTCCCACTTTACGAATCCACTCGAAACTCCACCTCGGGGTAGGGGTTGAATTTAGGGCTTCCCCACACACCCCTCTTCGTTTTGGCCACACATTCCCTCCCGTTCTGTTTTTTTTTCTTTCTTTCTTTCTTTCTTTCTCATATTCGTTTTTTACCGATATTTCGTCCGCGATCCATATTTTTCTATACTCCTTCGAATAACGCCCGGATCCTCTTCAAGCCCCCGCAAATACAAAATCATTCGGCGGTGTTGATACCCGCGAAAAAAGAAAGAGAGAAAAAAAACGAAAAATCGAAAGAAAAAAAAAACAAAAAAAAAAAGAAGTGGAATATGTAAGAGGAAATATTGATGAAAAATTTTGTTTACGCGTTTCTCGGTCCTCGTGACACATAAAAAAAAAAAAGACAAAAAACAAAAAAACGGAGGCTGCCACCCTTCCCCTTTTGAATCCGGTTTTATCCAATTTTGGGGAAAGTCTTTCGCTCTCATTCCCGGCTATTTTTGGGTGTATAATTTTTTTTTATCCGCCGGGGGACTTAGGGCATCGCGTTTTATTCCATTCTACTTTTACAGTATATAGGTATAAATACATGTGTATAGATGTATTATAAACGTTGAACAGAAACGAAACGAGAGGAAACAAGGCAAGGCTAGGGAAAGAAAAGGAAAGGAAAGGAAAGGCAAGGCAAAGCGAGTCCTGACATCAGGACAAAGACTCAGTCTCAGAGTCCTCCTATTTATCTTCGAGCATTCGCCCACAGATGGGTGACATTTATACGAGTGCAGGGGAGACGTCGGTTCCTCGGGAATCCCTCAATGTCCAAAATCCAACGCGGTGAATTTCTCCAAAGCAGAAGGAAAGGAGAAACGGAGGAAGGACAACGTTGCTACAAGAGAAACGCGGAAAACAATCATGTACACAAAAGATATCCGTACGTAATTCAAAAACGACAAAAAGAAACTCAAAAACGAAAAAAAATGAATAATTCTTCAACCCCCGCCACCCGCCCTATCTTTTACACCCCTTAATAAATGTACTGGGATAACGCGCTACCGAATATTTGATAGATCTCAGTATTCCGGGGAGCTGGTGCTCAACAGGGTTTGCGTGGCGTTGACGTGTAGGGGAAGCTCTGCTTGGCCCGGGGTGGTGCAGAAATTGCGGGGGTTGTACCGAATGAAAGAAGCAAACGAGAGGGAAGGGCGGATATTGATTTCACAGAATGCTAACACGCCGTATACAGTTTGATAAAAATCTTTCTCTGATTACGCAACGCCATTTGTACCGCGGATATACCCTTTTCTATATATAATTCGATTACCACCCGTTACATGCGCTATGCGGGTTGCAAGTATGGATTCTAACACCCCACGTGCCTTCGGAGTTACTTGTTATTTTTTATACAAAATTTATTTTACAAATTATTAGATTGACAATCAAAAGTGTGAACAAGCTTGTCTCAATCCGTAAATTCCCACCCTTAAAAAGTCCTCTTTGATCTTCGAGTAATCACAGCGGAGAGATTTCTCTCCGGCAACTTTTCCCAGGATATAAAGAGCGCCGTTGGATCAATCCGAATGTTTAAGGGCTGGTTGTTTTCCTCGGACAATTCTCCTCGAGATGATTTTCGGAATTTCTTTAATTCGTAAGATCGTCGAAGATGCGTAATTCTTTATGACTAAAAATGTTTATTTTCTTTTCGTTTTTTGAAGAATTTCGAATTTATTGAGAAAAAAAAAAACAAAAAACAGCCCCTAATCAATCGAACCTGTCAAACGGGGTACCCCCATACAGTCCTGAGAAAAGTGATCAAAGAGAAATCCCTTCGGGACTTTTTAAGGGTGAGAATCTATAGATTGAGACCCTGGCTCGTACTTCGGATCGTCAAAGTCGTAACTTTTTTTCTTGTAGAAGTAATTGGCGAGCAAAGTTCGGAATAAGAATGACGGAGTGTTCGAACCAGAAAGCGAATAAGTAATAACGTAAATTATGGATACTTCGCGGTGCGATGTGTCGCGCTTTAAACCCGAACTAAGATCGATATAACGCCGGTGCTGGAATCACGCGTTTACCGTAAAACGGTGCTCCCGTAAATGAACGAGTAACCGTAAGAATGGAAACCAATTAAAGCTGAATATAGTAATCAAGGAATTATTACACGGAGAGTGAAGAGCCCCCGGGGTAAGGGCTGTCTAGATCAAAACGGCCCGGTATTCCGTCCTGATGTAAGTTTAAAGCGAAAATATGAACAGTACGCCCGTATACCTTCACCTGTATGGATATAAATATGATAGTGCAAATATTTTCCGAAAATTGGGCAACGCGTTATGCAACGAAAAATTTTCAGACTCGCGTGTATGTAATGTATTTGCTCTTTACCCGGTTATCTTATATCGAAGAAAATAACGGCGTGTGGTACGAAACATGCGGTGAGCCTATTCAAACATCAGAGAGAGAGAGAGAGTTGCGTTACGACGTAATTAGTCTTCGATGTAATTAAACCCGGGAGCACGAGACGCGTAACATTTGTCGCAAAAATATAACCCGCCGCGTTTTAACCCGTTCTGTAGGAATCCACTCCCTGAGCTTATTTAGACTCGACAGGACTCTGTCAAAGAAGTATTTTTTCCTTTTTTTCTCACTTTTGCTTTTCTTTCCACTATCCTTCTTTCTCTCTATTTCTTTGTTTCTTTCTTTCTTTCTCTCGTTCTTTCTCTCTGGGAAAGCGTCATAAATTTGGAAACATTCGTGCTTCGAGCCATAGAGGCGGCGATCTAGAGCTAGCGAACCGGAGAACATTGACGACGATGAAAATCCATTTGAACAAAGTATATAGCTGAGCGGGGAAAGAAATTTATTAACCAGACTCCGAAACCCTCGGGGATCCATTTATCTTATCCTCCTCGTTTCATAAATTCTATAATTTTCTATATTATCGGGTGAGATCTAATTATACGATACTCCGCGGTCCGTACGGAGAATCTGAAACATACTTTTCGCACAATTTGAAACGAAAAACCCAAAAAGAAAAAAAAATATGAATATCATTCCCGATATTTCACGATATTCGATCATTTTCTGATCAATTTTCGATCGATCATATTTCAACGACGATAATATTCACCGTTATCAACAGAACCGATTAGTATCGATATACGCTCTTAGCGATGATAAAACATTGATAACTTTGAGTGTCACTTTGCGATTTGAATAAAGATCGGTATCACGTACCTACTCGTGTCTTTCGAGATTACGTCTACTACATATGCGACGATATACTTTATTAGGTGAAGAGCCTGAGATAAGACTGACTGACAAAGACAGATTTTATCTAGACATTATACGTCATACCCACCGTGTTTACTCTTCCGTATCTAATTATAAACTCTATCGTTAATTATCAGGTAATTAGCGACCAGAAAAATTTTTCCATGCATTTTTCCTGCTATTCCATTATTTCTGCTTCATATTCGGCCAGTAACCACCCCGAAATAAAATTCGCGTATTTCTACCTACTCTTCAAGTTCCGCCTGTCAGTTTTTCTGTTTATTTATCTCGAATTGAAATTCGTATTTTAAAAAAAACTCGTTAGTTTCAAGTAATACGTATGTACACGTACATTTCCGGCGTATCATATTTTCCTATCAATTATTTTCACCGGTCAATAACGCGGTCGTATCCTCGTCCAAAGCTTCTCGGTTTTCTACAAACGCGAATAATCGTTTGAACCGTAATTCCTCGTACTTAGACTTCAGAGGATTAGTTAGGCTCCTATTAAACTTGACGAAAAAATTTTCCACCGAAATTATTTAGCACCTGAAACAGGCCGTTACGCGTACTTTTACTCCTGTAACATCTGCCGCTTTATCAAGTTGCCGCACCGCCCTAAATGCACCCTTACAGCTACTCTTTACTCACAAGCTGATGTGGGCGGGTGGCTAGGTACGCGTACTTCTTGGTTCAAGTTTATAATAACCGACAAGAAAGTGTTGGCACTAGCAGACAGGAGCTTTAACTTTAAATACGAGGTTATAACTTACAAGGGAGTCCCGACACGTGACTTGGGGTACAATACAGGGCGCTAAGCCCTGGGATACGTTATTATATAATATAACTGGCCGAGAGTAGCTCGGGTCCGTGGAAAAGTAAAATAAGAAGTAATGTATGAGAATGAAAAAGAAAATCTGAAACTGAAAAGTAAGAAAATTCGCAATCAATTTTATATCAGGTTTGAGCGGATACTCTTCTGATTTTTCTCAGGGAATAAAGATAGAGGAAAGTGTATCCGGGGGTGAATATTTTTCACCCCGCTTTTGTACGCGAATCGAATTAATTTCAGAAATGAAAAATTAAACAACAAACGTACTCTGCTTTACTTTACTTCGCTGTACTGTACTTTACAGGCGTTCATCGAACCGTGTAATTACAGGCTCGTGATTTCGGGGGCAATATGCAAAACGTTTCCGCGAAGCTCGGAAATTCTTTCTTCGTTCAGCACGCATATATTCGTTCCATTCTTTTGAGGGAGATTTTTCATTTTTTTTCTTTCATTTTTGCCACGCAATCGCTCGTTATAATCTTGATATAAACGCTTCTAACAATTTCTCTAGGAGACCTAGATGTACCTTGTAATTCGGCGTTACGTACCAGGGAGAGGTCTATTGTTCCCGCGAATAAAAAGCTCGTTAATAGTAGCTAGTTACGTTTCGTCTCGTTATTTTTTCACCCAGTTTCTTGCCGCGAAGTTTACCGCGAAATTTCATGCCTCGAAGGTGTCGCGCAGATTTACCGACTACCATGAATCGAGATGTAATTTAAAAACAGCTCTCTTAACTCGGTTCAAAGACTTCAACCCCTATCGACTCTCTCGTCAGCGACGGTTTTAATTTGCGGTTACGGTGATTTGACCCTTCGCCTGAAAGACCCTCAGAGAAGGAGGGAAGGGTCGATTCAGCCCGAAATTCCTTGAAATCAGCCTCCTCGGGTGGTAGATATAGTTTCAGACAGTTTAGCGTCACTCAACGACCTGTGTACGTCGAATAACCCCGTCAGGAATTAAACGATTACGCTTTGATTATTTTTCGAGAGATTGGGTCGAAGTTTCCGAATTTTTTAAACTTCGGAAAGGTCAAAATTCCAAATTTGTTCAAGACCGTTTCGAATTTTCAGAAACTTTTGAAGTCTAGAATATCAAGCTCAAAGATCCGAAAATTTCGTCCTATTTCTCAGGATGTGACTCGGAGAATCCCCTTTCCAAAAATTGCAAAAAACGGGAATATTCAAATTCGGGTCATCGTGATTCGCCCAGACTTTTGCAACGTGAAAAAAAAAAATAAATAAATAAAAAATTAACCGGATTTTGTTCGTATTGTTGATTCGACGGATTATCTCGTAGACAAAACCGACCATGAAACCCTGCGATAATGCCTATTACGTCTCGTTAGGATTTTTCTGTCCGAGAACGGTTGACCTGTACCTCGTTTTAATCGAATTAATATAACTAACTAGGATTCGTTCCGGCATTTGGAATTCTAACGGAAATCGCCGTATATACTGCTAAGTGGTTGCTAATATCTGTACATATTGCATATACAACTCGCGTTGTACCAGCCGAGCCGATTGCAACACTTATCATTAGTTCCGCTGCGCCGCTAATTAATATCGACCCAATATGTAATATAATCGGAAGTCAGAATCCACGAATCAATCGTTAAATAAAAATCGACAAACTTTTCACCACTTTTCAAACCCCGAGATCCAATTTTCTCAAATTTGACACTAGCCCTAGAAAAAAAAAAAATGTTGCAGTCTATTCAATTATAGGTAAAAAATTTTAGTCGAAAATTCAAAAGTTATCCCATTTTTACGATTCGCTGAAAGAAAAAAAAAAAATTGAAAAAAATTTCGCACCGTGACTGAGTTATCGTGGATCGAATGTCTCGGCAAATATTTGAAAGCGTTGCGTTTTTCGAGGATGAAATAGGTCCATAAGTTCAATTCTAGGAGTCGGTAAGGTCTAGCGTTAGAGTTCTCGAGGCACAAACGACTCTGGTAATACACTGGTTCGATCTGGGTGGGATGGGGTGGTGATCTGATGGAGAATACCGGTTCGAGAAGCCATAACGCGACGTGTAAATGTCCCGCGGGATATCCGGGAAAATGGTGTAAGACTGTAAGCCTGTAAAGGGGGAAAACGGCCCGGGCGTGAGACGAAAGAATAGGAGGAAGGCAATTTTTCCCTTTCCCTTTTCTTTTTTTTTTTCTTTTATTCGCGTTTCTTCTTCTTCTTCTGTTCTTCTCTTATTCTCCGATTCATTTTTTTTTTTTTTTCACTCCTAGTTTTCGCACAGATATTTTTCTCCGCTGTTTCGACTATGTTTACCGGCTTTCGTCCGGACGCTGATTAGCCTATACAAACATCGGTACTGCCAAGTAGACAATTTTCATTTTGTTCCCTCAGTTTGCTTATTTTTATCTTCTTTTTTCATTTTTCCTCGTTATTCTCGCTCTATTCTAATGACGAAGCTGATTGGAAGCCAATTTTTTATACCAACTATATACCTATATAATATTAATGAATATTAATTAGCGGATATATAGAAAATCCGTGGGAAAAATGTTTAACAAGCGGATAAAAACGCGTAACTCCGGGAAACGTTGAGGAAGCCCCTTTACGCAACTAGATAAAATTGAAAAAAAAAAAAAACAGACTAATTAATTCTCATGTTTTTTTTTTTTTTTTACAAGCTTCTCTTTTTTCTATAACTTCATATTTTTTTTCTATTTTTCCCTTTTTTTTATTTTCTATTTTCCCTCACTTCGAAAATTGTCGCGTGATTTGCTACCGCCGGTCGATTTCGATATCCGGTTCAAGTATATCGGCCTAGTCTTGAGTAGCCGGTTTGTTTGATAGCGGTCCAGGGACCTTTTGTGTGGTTTTTGGTTGACCAATTTCGCGATATAATTCAGCGGAAAAAAAATAGAGAAAATGATAAAATTCATCCCGAATCCTTGTATACATAGTAACCGTATTATTATCTATACACCGCGAGCCAAATAGCGATGGACGAAAATTCGCGGTGAATTTTTTTCACAGACTTGGCCTCGTATTCCAGTTCTCCTGAAAAAAAAAAAATTCTCCAAATCGAATAGGAAAAGAAAAAAAAAGAAAGAAAGGTAACAAACGTATGGTAATTGTAATAATGGCAACAATAGGCTTTTACAGATTGCTAACCCTTTTTTTTTTTTTTTTTTTTCTTTTGGAATTTGTCCAACAAAATAGGAGTCGATTCGTGCAAACCAATTTCCCGGAGTTGTTTTTTACCTCCCTCTATCTTTTTACTCGGTCACGTCGTCATTGGAAAGCGTTTACGTCGAGAAACAAGTTGCCCGAGTTTTCGGTTACTTTGAAAGGCTATCGCAGAGACGTAATCCGTTATACGGGGTACGTACACACACGTACGTACGTACATGCATACGCGGGGAGAAAAATGTCTCGGGGGTGAGACGTACGTACATATATCTCTGTACGCGCACATATACCTACGTCGATTGAAAAAGAGGGAGGAAGGTGGATGAGGAAGGCCGTTCCCTCCGAGACAGACATTAATTTTCGGGAATCTTTACCGACTCGCGTTCGTACGTTGATCAAACGATCCATAAACGGAGATTTTTACAACCCCGAAATGTATGTGAGAAGAAAAAAAAATGAAAAACTGAAAAATGAAAATAAGAAGCGAAGAAAATTGAATTTGCGGTTCGATTGGCTGCGAAATACTCTTGCGTGTGTATATCTGCATGTATAAACGCGTTCCGCTCGATCCACCCCTGCGAATTCCAATTAGACATTAAATTGACAGGGAGGAGGGCCAAGGCCAGAATTTAATTAATCCATTGAAGTATTGAGATAAAACTTTACCCCGGAGCTCAGAATGTCGGGCAGCCTTTTGTTTGAAACATCTCGAAAATAGGAATCGATATCAATTTATCGGTGACCCTGTTACAGCTAATGGTACTGCCGCTGCCGCTGCGGCGAATGTCACTAAATCCATAGACTTTTGACGTACGTTTTGAAATTGGGTGAAAAGTTTGTAACGTAACGGGCCTCCGAGCAAACCACTCGCAATTCAATTATACCACCCCCTGCTATAATATTCGAGTATTTGGCAACACGTTGGGCTGACCTTTGACCCTAAAGCTACGTTTCAACCCCTCAAACTCGAAATATCTGACTTTATATTCGCATTCCGCTGTACACCTCCCTTGGCGGAAGTTAGACCGAAAATTTTTTCACCCTAACAAAATTTTCTAGCCCCGAAAATTTCTTCACCTTTTTCACCGGGGTTCACTCCCCTATTATACGCCTTTTTATTCTACCCCGAAAAACTTGCGGAATAAAAATAGACGTTTTCCGGAAAATTTTAAGTCCCAGTTTCATACAACGGACACATTTTTTTTCCCGGCACAATTTTCCCATTTTCCCATTTTCCCATTTGCGATGAATCACTCCCGGACTCATTCAACGAGCAATAAAATTTCGATCATCGTAAATTCTCTAAATCGTGGGAAAAAAAAATTACCACGGAAACACGGTATACCAAACTCTTGTACCTACTACGCGTCTATAACACTGACGATAAACGGCGAAATATTCCGCGATAAAACCGGCGGAATGGTTGAAAATGGGATAATATTGTCCCTCGTAGGTAAACCTCGTTCATTAAACACTCCGAAACGCACTTGCAATAAGGTAAATATTATTTCAGAGGGGTTGGCTTTAGCTACCATCCCCTATCCTTCCTCTCTCAATTCCTTCTCTTCCCTTCTCTCACTCATCCTCTTCTCTTCTCTCCTTCAAGTCATATGTTCGAGGTCTTCACCCTTCTCCGCATACCAGGAAAGAAGCAGACGATCTAATCCTCTTATCTGTGCGAAAATAAGAAAAATTTGTAAAAAAAGGTCGAATAAAAGTAGGGAGAAAATATCTTTCCACTCTCCGCTTTGCCCTCTCAAACTACCAGCCGTTCGAGCGAGCTTTATCGCCGCAACACAACGGTTACCCGGCATTCCTGCCAAGGGATGAGATGTTCCGGTGGGGTGGCCGCGGTAATTGTACGGTTAATTACTCTAGTAATTTGGTAGTTCTTAGAAAAGTAATTGGGCTCTTTTTCATCGGGTAGAAACAACATGCAGTCGCCCGGTTCTAAATGAGAGATAATTTATGGGTCGCAACCCCCGCAACTACCGTACAACTTTATTTTAAATTAGTTAAACAAATTAATAGACGCGTACGAATGGCTGAACTCCATCGTGATACGAGACTGAAAAAATGTATTCATCTCTTTCATATCCGACGCGTTAATTTGGGCTTTTTCCTTTTTTCACCCTTGTGTACAGAGGGGAGACGCGATCCCTTCGGTGTACGGGATTAACTGAGTTTCACGTTTTTAAACGGCAACGACACGGTAAATGTTTTATTTGCTCCCATCCACCTGAAATGTTTTTAATCGGATTCATTCGCCCGTTTAAAGAGATGAAAAGCTCGATCGATCGACGAGACGGAAAATAAATAGTAAACAGGGAATCCACCGATCCTACTGATTTCATACCTCGTTTCATTATCTTTCCAGAGGCGCACAGGGCCTTGGAACTGCTCGAGGATTACCATGCGAAACTGACACGACCCCAGGACAAACAGCTCAGACTGGCCATCGAACGTGTCATCAGAATCTTCAAGAGTCGTCTCTTCCAGGCGTTACTCGGTGAGTAATAATTCCCTTGATTTACCCGATTCGGTCCATTCATCAGCGAAACCGACGTACCATTGGAAGAAGATTGAATAAAGAGCGAATTACGACGTTGCTAGGGAATTTTATCTCGCCGATTAGCTCGGTAACGATCAGCCTTCATTTCTGAATGCAATTCGTACGATTTGCATGGAAAATTTCTCTATTCTCTGTGACAAAGTTCCCGTAATCCCCGATCGCGTTGGTTTCCTCTTTCTAGTTCCGATGAGCTTTGCTCTCACCCCGAAGGGGTTTCCCCCTTCTGTTTCACGCCGAGCTCAATTTGATTCTAATTTTCGCACAGCCGGGTAAAAGGAACGTCAAATCTCCATCGCGTCTACCGAATACGGTTGTATAGAGATGCTTTCGCTGTCTTCTCAATTGGATTTTCAGCCTCGAAATGTATCAGGCTACCTCATCGCGTGTATGAAGGACGTCATCCTCCGGAAAGGAGACCATGATCTCGTTACGTAAACCTCTCATCCAATTTTCTGTTGTTCCACCTCTACCTACTCTACTCGCTGTTCAGCGGAGAAGTAAACGAGCTAGAATATCAGAAGAATGCCGGAGGAATTGTTCCGAGGACATTTTCTCTCCGTTTTCTATTTTGTTACCGTAAATTTTTTTCAGTTTTATTTCTATTTTTTCCCTATCCTCTTCCCTCCTTCCCTCGCATCTCATTCTAAGCTGCCTCCTCTTTCCTTTTTCCTTTTACATCGAACGTTCGCTCGCCTCCTTTCCAGATGAATATTATAAAATAGAAAACTGAAATCCCGTTCAAGAATTCACGCAGATAAATCCATCGCATATGCGTGGATGAGCGATGAGATTATTTTCCTGGATATATTCTGCGCTAATGGATTTGGCAACGAGAGATGACGGTGTTTGAGAGGAGAGACTTGCCCCGGTCAAAGGGTGTATAAAATGTCTTTTATCTTACTCCACTTATCTCGTTGTTCTTCGGAAGTTTATTCATTGTATACCCTCGCGAGACGTGAGATGACATAAATTTGTTTTCATCTTTAATATCCCTAACTTCATTCAGAATTTACAATTTACATATTAAATATCCGTTTCGTTTAACCCTCTGCAACCATCTCGCGTCACTCCTTTCTAATTTCATCTCGAACTCGTCCGCTGATATTTCCTCACGAACGTCCTGGCAGTTTATCAAATAAATTGCCCTCTCTCCGATGGGCTAAGAAAACTCCACCGAAATTGGAAACGGATAATCGATCTCGTTCCAAAAACCTACGGTCTATGATGTAACCGTTTCGTTATCGCCCATAACGATCACGTAATTTCAATCAACGTGATTGCATCGACGACTCTATGGTCACGCATGTTTCTAGCTGATTGTTAGACCGATTTTATAATAACTATTATACAATACTCCGTGCTGAAACCGAGCCCCGAAAATTATTTCCGTTCCTTTAGTCTTCGCTCAAGTTTAAAGCAAAGAAATACTGAGAGAGGTAAAATAACGGAATTTAGAAGCTGAAGGACCTTTTGATCTTCGAACGGATTACGCTGGACAAACCCTTTTCTTTGCCGCTTTCATCTCCCACTTTTTATCCTCCGTTCCGGAACGGAAAATGCTGCTATGGTGTGTTTCGAGACCATCCAGGAGGTATACCTCCTCTAAACTGATACGTACCGCGAAAGGCGATTGACAATAGATAGTTTTGGACGGAATTTTGATATTTCAAACTTCAACGTTTCTAAAAATTCGAAATCTTCTCAAACAAATTCGGAATTTTGAAGCTTAGAGGATTTTATAGCTGACATGAGCTCTGAGTCTGCGAAATGGAGTTTTCATTCGTTCATTTTATTCGCGATTTTCTGTTCTTAACTTTTTTCAATATTCTGTTCAACTGTTGGACCTATATTAGCCCTTACGGAATCGGCTGACAGAATAGCTACAAGATACCTACATCAGCCGTAGGCCGTAGAGTCAAACTTCAATTACGTGCTCTGAGAGGATGTCAAAAACACTGAAAGTGCCTTCTAAACCCTTGAAACTTGACCTGTGCCGCTAGATCGAGAGGGAACCACGGTATAAGACTTTGAACCAAGGGAGATAAAATTGGATAGTATTAGATATCTACCGAGTAAGAGGGAGACCGCCAGATAGTGCAGCCACTTAGCCACACCATTTCCCGCATCGCTGAGCTAAACTGATATAAATTGGCACATCACTCGTTCCACTCAAAATTTCGTGTCTAGGTGTCCGTTGAATCGAACAGAGCCGAGTCAAGATCTTTCAAGGAAACAAGAAAAAAAGGGAAATATTAATCCTCGTCCTTATATCCTGCCCTGGATTTTCATCCCTTACGCGATACGTGATACCGATGTTCAGTTTCTCTAGTTTTGCGGTTCCTAAATTACGAAGTTTCATCTCACATCAGCTTCACTACGCTGTATGGGTACGTTGCATAGTAACTTCCGCTGGTCTGCTGGCATCAACTGCTAACAACCATCGGTGCAGTTAACATCAGTTACCGAAGTCTCGTCCTCAAAATTTCCACGCTCATAACAGCACGATAGGTGAATTCATTAACGACCTATCTGTCCACACCAGCATCAGTGTAAACAATCAAGGTACGCGTACTTCGATAAGGGGATGGTATTGACTCGGTGCAAATACACGTAACGGTAGTAGGTAAATTTCGGTTTGTTGTACGGTACCTTGATTCGGTCGAACGAATTATTTGCTCCAAGAACGATCTTTTGATGTCCGAAACGTCCGAATATCGCGTTATTCGTATCGGATTCAAGATTCTGCGCGATTATTCAGTCCCCGAATAATTTCGCTAGTTCGTCAAACCGGTCAGTTTGCACAAATCGGATGTACAAACGCAGATCGTTGCGATTATAAATACTGTTCGTTATCTGGACCAATTTATGAATTATGATTCGTTCGATGCACCTATGTATGCATCCGGGGTGCATTTCGCTGCATCGAAACTCCGCGAATCGTACAACTGACAAATATCCGTTACGTATACGTGTATTGGCGAAATTTCAGTGGCATATCAAACGCGGTAATCCATCATATATTTTTCACCCTCATCCTTGACTTTCCACTTCGTTTTTTTCCGAATCTATTCATTCGATAGATTCAATTTTTAAACATTGTCAGCTCATCGAACGTATCTCTCTATTTTCTCTCTGACTACGGGATATGATCGAGACTAAAATATTTCATCCCAATTTCGAGAAGGATTCCGGTAACTGCCGCCTGGTTTACGGATCCGTTACGCAATTCGGTTCGCAATAAATCATACAATGCTCGATTTTCAGCCGGCCAATTTTTTCTTTCCCCCTTTTTTTCTTTTTTTTCTTCTCTACCATTCATTCACCCGTTCGTCCTATTGTTTTTTTTTTCTCACGAATTGCCAATAATTGACGATGCCGTTGAAAAATTTACCTCTATCATAGAAATATAGTATATCGCCACCGTGCAGACGTATGGTCTGTCTGCGACAGGCCCGGCTGCACCCCGCAGCTATGCACAATGCTTTTCTATTCCAAACACGTTGCTGGGATTCTACCGTCAAATTGTATGATACAAAATGAAAAAGAAAAAAAAAATATATATACACACACGTATATTTCATATTGGGACGAGATATCGGGGATAATCGATTAAACGTGAGGAACTATAGGAAATTTCATCGCCTCATTAAACAATACCTGCAGTGTTCAATCGATTGAATAGAAATTCAATGAGCAGTTTGTAGTCTTTTTTTCTCTCTTTTTTAAACTATATCGCTGTTCATTTTTGAACTGAGTTTATTCGGTGAAAATTAGTCTGGCTCCCCGTTGTATGCAAATTTTTTTAATTCCTTTTCTTAGATCGGTTTTTGGCTGAATTATACCGTCATTATTGGGAACCATATTGAACTAGGGTCCGATAAATTGTTTGAAGTATAATTCACGCGGATATTTATTTGTATCATATTTCTTGGAGGAAATGAAGTCGATCCAAACGTTCGGCATCGATTTGAGAGATTAATTTTCTGTTTATTTATGCAAATCACTCGACGTTTACGAAAGAGACAAAGTAAAGTTAAGTTAAGTTAAGCAAGGCGGGGTTTGGGCTCGGTTATTGGGCCAGAAATGAAAATATACATCTCCAGCTTATCTACAAATGAGAATAAATTGTCAGACGTTTAATTAAACGACCTGTATCTCAAATATTCACCGAAATTTTTAGTCGAAATTAAAATCCCCTCCGCCACTCGCGTTATCCATTTTCATACAATATCAAGGGAAATTAATGTTGATTGAAAAAATCTTGTATAATCTTGGGTAAATGAACGCGCTGGTCAAGGTACTGCGACTATCTAGTTCGAGAATAAGCCGAACGACTTTTTACGCGATTTTATTATCCTCTCAGAGCTTACCGCGTCAGTCTAGTTATTCAAGAAGCCCCATTCTGAGCTGTCTAGACTTTGGAATCTGGCTCCAGGAGCGAATCCAGCTTCCAGAAATCCGTCTCCTCGGTTAACCCCAAGTGAACGAGCAGCCGGGTGAACGGAGAATCCGAAAAATTTCGATCTGCGAATCGAAAAAAACTTAAATTTCGCCCGATTTTAAACCAGGATGGAAACCGGTGACGATGTACCCCGCGTATCCATGAACCCAAACGTCAGAAACGATATTCCATGAGAGAGTAGTCTATATACCGAAGCGGTTTATTCATCCTCGTATATATTTCTATCTCGCAGAACGTCAATATGTATTGTATAAATATACAGGATGGAAGTTTAGTCCCGAGATCGAAACGCAATAAATATTGCGAACCACTTTGAAAAAGGATCACGTCAAGGTGGGGTTCAGGGTAACAAAAGAGATACGTATGGAGATGAATATCCCGGCCTCTGAATTGGGTTCAAAAAAGTTGCATCTTTAAATCAGCTTCCTGACTATTGGATCCTCGTGATGGATGAAAGTTTGGAAACTTCTTGAACCCATCATATAACACCCGCCAGGTTCACCAGGTGAAGTGTGTTCTTACATCGACGTTCAACGCGGCTATACCATCACACTTATGCCTGGTAACAGAAGTAAACTTAGGCGGGGTGGGTGCAGGTATAGAAAATAAGGGTGGGAAAATTGATTCTCGTTCTTTATTCTCCTTAACTTATGAAAATCCTTCGGTGAAGAGATATGAAAAAAAAAATGTCGAAAGTGAAATTCTGAATTTCGTTTCATCAATTTTCAAAATTCATACGACGGAGTCGTACCGATGTAGAAACACGTCGTATATCCGATGCAGAAATTGGAGAAACTCCGAACTCCGACGTCGCAGTACCGTCGAATTCACTTTTCGGATTGACACTTTAATTAGTAATTACCGTACGTTTACCGGAGCCAGGTAAACACGAAACTTTTTCATTAGCCAGTTGCTAAGCGCATCTAACTCACGCGAGTACTTGTAAGCGACTTTATATGTAGGGCGGGTTTACTTTCGGTAGAGTTAATATTACCTGCTGACGAGATAAATCGTCTAAAACTACACGATGTGGGAGGAAAATGTTTCCGACTAAAAATCAAAAAATTTTGAATCGACTGCGAAAGAGAAAAAAAAAGAAAAAAAATTTTTTGACTCGGGTACGAAGCAAGTTGTTCAGGTATTCATACTTTTCGCGCAAACTCGTATATTCAAAGGCATGTCTTAGACGTATTTTATAGGGGCTGATCTCTGACGAGTACTTCGCACCGCACTAGGTTATTTTCGGCTTATAGTTATTAGGCGAAGTGGTACTATATGAAACATAAAATATTAAATTTGGGACGGCAAATTTGAGGCGGGAACCCTCTTAGCTCGCGAAAGCTCTCTGGCCGCCGTTTGCTCTTGGCTTTCAGGTAATATCAAACTTATATCTTCTCCGTTCCAAACCTCGAGTAGAACTTTTTACTATGGGGTGAGAGGTTCCTTCCTCTATCCCGTACAGTTCCATGGCTCATATCAACCCACATACGTATACCCCGTCTTTCGGTGGCTTCGAACAGCCAAAAATATTTTGGAAATTTCTCTCGTTTTTAAAAAGAGGAAAAATCCAAATGACATGAATGACCCATTTCTATTCTCCATCGGTATATTCGAAATAAATAACGTGAAACCCCGACACTCCGACGTATCGAGTATTACCAGCGAGCATCGATGATTCTCACGTTGTTGATTCAATTACAAGATTACACCGCACCGTAACAGATATGCAAATGTGCGGCAAACTTGCATTCAGAGGGTGTAAAGATCGAGTTTCCATTTCGAGGATGACGTTTCTACGGTATATTCTCGTTCGTTTCACGGTTATTCTCTTCGGTTTCCCCGCTAGCCACTGAATCTTAATCTATGATAATAACCGTGGATATATATACATATAGTGGCCCAGTTGCCCTCGGCGACAAGCTAACGAGATATGCAAATACTGGTACGTCAGTTCCCGGTTCATCGAGCTTATTCGGTTATTTGGTTACTCGGTTATTTCCGTTTATAAACGTCAAGATCATACAAGGGTTGGCGAATGATTTTCACGGTTATTTCATCCGGCGAATTCGGCTCATTAGGTGATCGTAGCTCGGTAATTAGCGCCGGTATTTCGCGTATAGTTAAGGAGGAGGAATTCTTGCCCGGGAACTTCGATCGTCGGAAACTCTTACAACGGTACTACCAATCAAACTTAACGTATTTACATTAACAAAGTTACCCCGGGGCACGTCGAACAAAGTATGTTACTACTCGCGGCGAACTGCAGCACAAGAATTTCAATGCCGAATTCGCTCGCGAATTTGTAAATAAGGGTTGCGGGCGTTTGATCGAACTCTAATTCTCTTTCGCTGTTAACGATGTTTGACTAATTCATCGGCATTGTCTCCCTTATAGTCGTTGCGAATCTGATCAACGTGTCGATCGTGTCTCTATGTGCCGGAGAAAATGACGATGACGATTTTTCGACTGGTATTAGTATACAAGTACACGATTTCCTCGCCTCGGGGTTAGCCTGCGTCGATATGGAATGTGGAAAACCATACGAAATTGAACCTTCGATGCGGAATTTAAACCCCATCAAGACTGACAAAGGGGTTTCAATTTACTTGACGATGGCACGTCTGCGATCTCCGATGCACCCGACGACGAGACCATGTAAAATATCGTATTTCGCACCAGGAAATTCCTTGGCGTCGTTGCCAATCCGGGGATCCGGGCGTCCTTTACCCAGTCCGGTAGTTTACGTTTCACTTTATTCTCCTTTACCATCGAGCACTTCGATTTACGATAGACATTTTCGGTTACAGCGGTATTAAACTTGAAATTTTCCTCGCTTCTTGGATCGGGTGAAACATCGTCCGCGAAGGAGGCGTTCTTCGAGAGGAAAAATTGTACCGAAAGATCGGGCCGGGTCGAATTTCCGAACGGCCAAAACCCCGAATCCGATTCAGACGATCCCCGATTTTCGGGAAAAGTTAAAATCTAGAAAATCAAAATTTCGAAGGTCCAGATCCAGAATTTTTGAGTTTAAAAATCGATGATGTTCGCCACCCTGTAAGCTTCGGTTAACCGAGGAGACCTAGAAGTTTACGACCAGAGTGTCTTTTCGAGCTGATCTCATCCTCCGTGTTATCCTGTACGTGACGATGTACCTTCTCCCGTTTCTTAGGTAAAGGCATAACAAATGGTTAATGTACCAAGAGGGGGCTGACTTACTTGAGTAAGTGCTCAAGTAACAAGGCGAAGTTTGAGTTGATTGGTAGAGTGAAATAGCGCGAAAACGTGCTGTCCAGTTTCTCGGGGGATAACGCGTCTCATATTTGCTTGAGAATTTACTCCGTTCCTTCTTCTTCTTTATTGTAAAATAAAAAGAAGAAAAAAAGAAAAGGTAGAAATAAATGGCAATTAATCTGTTGTACGTTTTCCTGAAACCGTATAACAAGGAAGTACAAAGAAACTCTCGTGATTTTAATTAATCGGAATTCATACGTCACTGTCCTGCAATTAATGACTACGCGTTGCTCCATGAGACAACCAAGGTACAAATTACGTAACATCTACATTGTCCGTACGTATACGTCCTTCCCATGCACCATTGTTGGCGAAAGACTTAATTACCGTTCGGTCGACAGGTGGACCTTCATTATTCACTCACCTCGACCGTTTGCTCTCTCTCTTCTCTCCTCCCCAGGGAATCCTCGGACCTAACTAAAGCCAGATACAAACGTATACACGTTTGTATGTATCCGTACCGTACTCTAAGTATACCGTCGCCTTCCGACTACCCGGTACACTGGAATCATTATTTTTTCATTTTTTTTTTCAAAAACACATAGCCATTTGCGAAAATAGTGTATGGGACTTCGTTCCGTCGTCATAAAGCCGCGAGGAATCGTGGTGTGGGAAATATCCACCTGGTCTAATTTCAATTTGCATAAATTTCAAGCCGGTATAATTCCGGGATGTGTACAAACGCGCAGTAAGCCTGAAATTCATCCTTATCGAACGAGACATTCGATGTACGCGCTAAGGGCGGAATCGAATGTATCAGGATCAATACACTCTAATAAGACGGGATTTATCAAATCTGTGTACAGAGTGGCAGCTCCGAGCCCTGTACACGTGTAGAGGTACTTCTCGCGCGGAATTGATGCAGCAATATCAAATTGTAGTAATCCAATTCCGAGTACCCTCCTCGGTACATCTTTTCCCATTTAGTCTTCGCCTCATTCGCGCGGAAAATGTTCGAGCAACTTTAGTTAGAAATTTCCTAGGAATTTCGTAGCTCTATTAAAACGCAAATTTATCGCAATTTATATGGACGGTATTCAGTCCTCATCGAGTATCCGATTAATCGGCGAATAGGACGAGAATTTTCGAACGGGGGGTGTAGAAAATGTGGGAGAAAATATTTTCGTCCCCCACGTTTATTTGAGGAACTAGGAAGGAGATTTTTCTCTTCCTTCTGAAAAATTGGCGAAGTGATAGACGGCCGCCTTTTTCTGCCTTTTGTCAATCGGCGCGATCGAGGTGAGAGCGAATGACGTAAGGGTGAATAATTTTGAGGAAAGAGGTGAGACCGATCGGACGATACGACGTCGAGTGGCGATTTGTATCCGGCTATCATTTCGGACTCGTAAAAATATGAAACGATGATAACGGAAGCTCCGCAGCCCTCGGTTTCGTACTTATGCGTGCTTAGCCTCCTATTATCTACGGCTGAGTACACCGGTATATCTATTTATCTGTGTATATACGTAAAAACGTTATAGGAGGTGAAGTATGTACAGGTCGTGGAAGTGGCCATCGACATCTAGGTCATGGGGCCTGGCTACCCCGACTGCCCGACTTCTCTTCCTCCTCATCCGATCATAACCCTCGTTCGCACTTATATTTAAGTGGAGTGTCCCAGTTTTTATCTCTACTATACGACGGGAAAAGAGGGAAGCTGGATTTTTCACCGATGCTTCGAGTGGTGCCTGACGTTCGGAGAGGATAAGAAACTCCCACATCTATCGCGTGTCCACACTTCTGAAATTTGCACGCTTAATTGCGCTCGATCTTCACGCGAAAGCTTTGTCGAGAGATTTTCTCTCCCTTTTCCCTTTTCCCTTTTTTTTACCCCCCTTTTTTCTCCTTCCTTTCTCCCTCTATTCCGAATCTTTTCTTCGCTGGCCCGATGAGGAGGATTCGTTGTCGCGAAAAGTGGATTTAATTTCATGGCCGATTGAAATCCTAGCGCGTAAAGAATTCGCATTTTTGAACAGACTTTTTCGGAGCATCTCTCCCTCGCCCGTTCTTTGCCTCCAGCTCCTTCATCTCTCGCCCCTGCAGCTTCCTCTTTTTACCTTTTTTTTTCTTCTTCCTCTTATTCTTATTCTTCTTCTTCTTATTCTTCTTCTTCCCTGACGGCGACAATTTACGTCTGATTAAAGTGACAATGATGTCGTAAAGTTGCACCGGGGTAACACCCCCGCACCGAGAGGAATTCGCCTCGACTATAAGGTGGATGGCTGCTGCCAAGAGCTCCGAGGCTTTAACTCACCAGGTCACCCTCTCAGGTCATGAAAATTCGCTATAGTAACCCGCTAAGTGATTTACTTGTTTAATAATCTGCATTGACTGTCATAATTTATTACCCCCGTTCACTTAATGCATCGCGATGTTACAAGGTACCCGAGACTTGCCGATGCTGCATAGAAAGACGTTGAAAATAGATGCGTCACTTCATTGTTTCCTAAACAGAATAAGAAGAAAAATAGAATAGAATAAAAATTAAAAAAAAATTTCACTCTTTGCTTTGAACATTTTCACCGAGTTTAATCCGTTGACTTAACTACGTAGCGGAAAATTTTCCCAAGTCCTTTGCGTATCAGGTTTTTTTTTCATTTTCTTTCTTTTTTTTTAATAATGTTGGGTTTTATTTTTGCATGTTTAATTTGTGCTTGGAGGTAATTAAAACCAAAAAAGCACTAAAAAAAGAGAAGAAACGGTAATTATGTAATCATGGGAGAATTACAGCTGGTATAGCAAGCTTCGTGTAATCTTATCGGACCCTTTTTCTCATTTTAACCAACCACCCAATTAATTATTGAGCTTGGCGTGTGTCGGAGATAAAAATTTAGACCGTACACTTAACCGTCCACGCTTCCGACCGCCAGATCTACCTAATTTATATTGGGTACGTTTTTCCATTTTCATTATCAAAGCCGCGCGTTATCTAAAGGATGAATAAATCAAAACGCGAGCGACCCTGATATTTCGCGAAATGAAAACTCAGTCTTCGCCTAGGTATACCATTGCCTCTGAAGTAGATGAACGATTCACTTATCAGCAACGATTTTCTCGTTACACCGAATACCCGTCGCACTTATATATATTTATCATTTTACAACTAATTATAATTTAACGTTCACAAGTCCGCGTTAACTCCTGTCGATCAAATTATAATTGCGTCGAGAGAAGAGAGAGAGAGAGGGTGTGGCACTACGTAATTGAATTTCATGGTTTCAACGGGGCGGTTTAGAACAGTTAATAATTTACGATAGAGAAGTGATCGTGTCGATCCAGGAATTGATTTTCGCGCGTCAAGAAAAAACTGGTTCAACTACTAATAGGCAAATTATAATAATCGACGTTTTACTAAATTACGAAGCGATAAGCGATAAATTTATCGCGTATTTCAACGATCGAAATCTCTGAGGAGCTTTCGATGAATAATTTTTTTTCTTTGCAAAAGAAATATATATATATACGAGATCGAGAGTGAGGCGGGAAAGTAAGATGGCAAAAGCTTAGTCTGGCCTCAGGCAGAACTTAAACCTCAGGGTTAATCCGCTTCGGATTTTATCTCGGAAAATTCTCTTGCCTGTGTCCCCGTCCTTGGAGACCTTCGGGACAGGAGAGCATGGAGGAAAAGCCCATCCACCCCCGATCTGTTGTCTCTCGGCAGATCTCTTAACGACACGTTCAGCAAAACAAAACTCTTAAAATACATTGCTATATGCATACGCGTACGTACCTATATGTACCATGTGTGGGGGGTATAATCGGGGCTGAATCTCTCCCGTGTTCGTGAGGGGATTAAAGATACAAGAAACAAGAAGAAGGAGGGAAGAAAATACAGAAAAAAATAAAATAAAAAACGTGTGTTTCGCGAGAGATACGCTGGTTTTACCCCGAAACATTATAAGAGACGGGGGCGCAAAAGTTATCGAGAAAAATATCTTTTCGGGATCAAATCTTTACCACTTCAAGGGTCACGGCGAACTCTCCTGCCACCTGGAGCAATCTTTCGTACACCCGAACGATTCCTGTTCAGTGACCCGTTTCCACGGAACTTGAATTTTGTTGACGAGATTGAAGCACATTTTCTCTTCACTGTCTCTCTCAAGCCTTTTCTATTCTTATACCCCGTAGGATTTGTTCATTCGGACGATTTTTTCGTAGACGGAAATTTTCGTCATTCGATTCTTTTTTTTTAACAATAATTTCGTTGACTTTTCACAAGTGAGGAAAATTGACGAGCCTCTTGATCACATCTCCACTACACGCGTTCTATCCTTTCATGAAATAAAAAAGATGAAGAAGAAGGAGAAGAGGAATAAAAAAAAAAAAAAAGGTTTCGATACGTGAGTGGCCTCGGCGTAGAGTTTGCCGCGTAATTTTTTTTGGGCCGAGAAATACGCGAAAGTCCCGGAAAAGAGAAGAGATGGATAAAGGTAGATCTTTTTTCACCCTGTTTCCTACACCCTTCGGAATATAGGTACGGGTTATTCGTTTCTCGGCCAGTTTGCCATAGCAAATGAACTCCGAAGTGTCTCTTTGGGGTGCCAGGAGTGATAAAATATCGCTCGACGATTCTGCATCGAAAGGTTCGCTATTCTACACCTCGAAATTCAACGGACTCGAATATCCTAACATTTATTTTCACTCTGACCGTGTGACACTTCTTCCTTACTATTCACTCGCTGCTTCAAACTCGGATAAAAATCATTCTTCAGTCAACTATACTCGACGAATGAATCGTTTCGGATCGAATTTGCTTCGTATCCGATGAAATGAAAACTTCCACATTTTTCTTACTATTCTTCTTCTCCTTCGTATTGAAAAAGCCGAAGAAATCTTTACAGTTTCTCCAGGAGCTTAGAAATTCGCATATACATACATGCACACCTTCTAAGGTCCAAAATTCAAACCGATATACAGATCCTTTTCAGCTACTGAGTATTCGAGTGTAATTATTCTACTCGGAGATGCCTTGCGATGGATTACACCTATTTCTCCCCTGGGATTTTGACCGGAGGCTAATAAACGATGCTGTTTAAATTTCTCCACGGATATCGTAGGCGAGATAATTTGACCCTCGCGTACGTATATAGCGGGGGGGTCAATCTTTCGTCGGATAAGAATACGTACGAATTTTTTTTTTCTTTCGATTGCTGTTCGAATTATTAGACTCAGAATCCCAGACGAGGTGAAATAATATCGAGAAAGTTTGAAGTTTTCAGTTCAAACAGGAACCCAGCTTCGGAAAAAAAAAAAAAAAAAAAAACGAAACAGCGAATTTTTTCGAAATGTAATAACGAGTCTCCTCCGTATACGTTCGTAGAACGAATTTCGAGGAAAGTTTTCCTACCTTTCTTTTTTTTTTTTTTTTTTCTCCCTTTGCTTTTCTCGGTAAAATATTTTCCGTACCGTTTTTCCTCCCTCTCGTTTACCTACCTATATCTACCTACTTCCCCGTGTTTCTACCGTCGTTTACGAGGAGCTGTACGACTTGCCGGAGGATATTAGACTTTAAATGACGGTATTAGAAGTTGACTTGTTCAAAACTAACGCGGATACATAGTTTATACTTCGCGATGAGGAAAACTTTTCCACCTTGAAGTATCCCCGTCTTTTTATAATCCCTTATTTTACTCTCTCGCGATCGATGACGACGCGACAAATTTTCCTTTTCTTTTTCTTTTTCCAGATTTCAGTCAACTCGCGATTTTTTTTTTTTTTTTCTCTTTCACTTTTTGCGAACAATTCCGAGAACTCTTCTCCTACCCGTGAAAAAAATTTTCAACGGGATTTTCATCCCCTTTCAATTATATATATACGTTCGCGAAATAAGCTGACCGTTCGCACCTCGTACTCGTAATCACGATGTACAACGTGCTTACCGGGTCTTACCCTAAGCCTCCGGCCAAACGACCCAAGTACCCAACGACCAATCCACCCTGCACCCATCCGGGAAGTTTCCCAAGTCGGTGCCCTTCGCCCTAGAATTTATGTTAACAGCCCAAGGACAAGGGATGTATATTCCGCGAACATACTACACTCCCAGGCTCGACGACAGCCTGGTTTCTAGCAATTAACGGATCTCTCGAGAACCGAGTGCAGCCCGCTTTATTAAGGGTTTAAAGGATGAGGTGGTAGAGTTATAAACTTTTGACACGTTACAGAGAATCACTGAAGCAAAGGCGAACGGATATCGCGATAGGAATGCGAAAATCATGCAAAATACTTGGGGAAAAAAATTTGAGAATAGATATAAGATGTTTTTTTTTTTTTCTTTTTTTTATGTAACGTCGGGGTGAAAACCGCCCTTCTTCCTCAAGTCTGCCGTATGCCGGTATAACACTCGCAAAATTTTATCTCGACTATTTTGCTAAAAACTTCCCCTGCAACGGCAGGCGCTTTTTCCTACAGTTTCGTTTCGCTATTAAGCGATTTTTTTCCCCCTGTCAGTGTGCGTTTCTGCGTACCTACCTACGTCAAGGGAGGAAAAGGAAGGTATACCCCTTATACTAGCGGGAAGTCGAAGAGCCTCGTAAACCGAAACGTTGGAAACAGCCTACGAAACCACTAGCATAAGTTACGACCGGTCCATAAAATACCCGACGTTTAAACTAGATCAAGTATCAAACGATTCGCGTTTAGTTTGGTCAAATTCAAAGAGGAATTTCCAACCTTTCGGTATTTATTATCCCATGTAACCAACCGCATACCCTACCCTCCATAATCTGTGCAGATTAATCGCAGCTGCAATACTATCCGGATATATAAATTATGAAATTGCATTCGAACGCACCTATTGCAACTCTCGTATTCCTATCATTGGCAAATTCATGTATATGTATGCGCATTATAATGTATATGACGGTTTGTTAAATAAACTTGGATGCTTTGATCGGTTCGGAACTAAGGTATCAGGACATTGTTAATGCATATTGAAAACGACCGATGAAAATGGTCGATAGAATGAACAATGTGTTCGATAATTCGTAGGTACATACATGCACACAGAGGCGGACTCTGTAGCTGATATTTTGACTGGTCCCACAAACGTGGCCGCAAAAGCTGTGGCCTGGAAATACCGGGCGCGGTTCGTCGACAAGGTTCGATAATTAATATCGGTATTTTGGGATTCGTGTGGTTTGTAAATTATTTCAATTGATTGGAAGTTAATTGGGTGAAGAAGAGGAAGAAATACGAGCTGCGACGAACGCGCGTTTGCCCGGGCTTTTGAAGCCACTCAAATTACGCGAAATTATTGAAAAATAAGCCGCGCAGGTACGGACGGAGAGAGAAGAGAGGAGAGACACGACGGACGTGCAAAGTTTGATTTTTGAATTAATTCGGGAATCGTTCTCGTCTCGTGTTACACTTATTTGATTTTTCGCCAATTTTTTGAAGCGGGGAAAAACGGCGAGCGAGAGAAACGATAATTTCTTGATTTCGTTTCGGAATGGGGAGGAAGAAAAAAGCTGCAGCTTAATTTCCTCAAATAAACTTAATAACATTCAGTCGCCTTCTATTTCCGCTGAATTTGCAACGTCAACGGGGAATATAACCGGGACACCAATTTCTCTTTCTCTCACTCTTCTTCTTCCTTCGCCAGTTCTAATCAAGAAGGTAAACTTTGCAAGTCTGATATCTCGAAATAACAAAGTAACAGAATGTAGCCACGAGCTAAAGGCAATGCCGCTTGATACGGGTATACTAAAGTTGAATAAATTTATTTACAATTCTTATCGTTTGTCGTTATTTTCAACGCTCCGTCTCGTTCAGTCGAACCTGCGTTTAAGAGATTAGACGTAAATTTCTGGCCCCTTGGGGTGCGGGGCGAAGTAAATCCTTCATTAAACGCGCATTGTATACATATAACTCTCTCGTCCTTCAACCCTTAGTTATTAGACACTTTCAGAAACGTATTACGTGGCGACTCGTGTCCCGAAGCGCACCCTTGCACCGTTTACACGGAGATCTTCACGTGGATGCAGATGGCCTTCCCCGGTTCATCCCCTATCACGTAAAGTCTTGAAATTCAGACGAACAATTTTCCCTCCTATATATCTGTCTCTGAATTTCTCGCGCGAAACCGCGAGGAATTTCATTAGTTTAGCGGGTAAAATAAGAAAATATTTTAACGGACTACTACGCGGTCTCACCTATTTTTCGAAAGATCGTACAGCCTCGTACCTAGACGCGTCGACTTTTCTCGAGTAAATTTGACGAGGGTGGAAATTACGCTAGGATATCGTATTCCGCGGCCATTATATTTTCTATAAGAATTCATAGAGAGTTGAGAAACACAATAGCACGTACCCCGCAATTTCGCATTCCCTTCTATTGTGCTTGGATGTTGTTCGTTATTTTCCAATTCTACGGAAGAAGCACCGCTCTCCTATTCTCGCGGCGTGATCAATAGAGCTTTATATTGTTCGTGAGAATTAGAAAAATCAAATCGAAACAGACTTTTCCGGAAATAAAGATACGGAAAGAATCACCCGTTTTTACCTAATCCGGGAATTTTTTCTTCCCATCGAAAATTACCGTACCTACCTACATCCAGATTTGAAAATCCTGGAATGGTTATTCCCGGGAATCACGTACTGCACAAATTACGTCGATTACCATCAACCCCTCCCAGCTATCCGCCGAGGGGTAAATTATTTGATCCCATTTCGGGAATGACGTAAGGTTTGGACGATAACGTACCGTACTGACTATATACTTACCTACCTACATACACTAGCTGTTTGTTCTCACGCCTTGTCTCGAACTGACGGTATATCTACCAAGACTAGGACCGTCTCACCGCCTTGGAGGAATGCAATTAGGAAGTAAAGGGCGCGCTGCGTTAGTTAGGCCGTCTTTCCTTCCCTTCCCTGTATTCCCAATTCTCCCGTCTACCGTATATATGTATATATAAACCCCTTCAACATATACGTGAGTTCCATCGTTTCGTCCCGCGAATTCTCTCTCGGCAACATCTTCCCAATCCAAAACCACCACCCTATAAACGTCACCGCGTCTCTACTCTACCGGTAATGTTCCAATAATGTGGTCATTAGTTAATGACCCTTATAGTCAGGTGCTTCGTGTGCACTGAGTGCTTCATGTCATCCTGTAACAGCCCTAAAAGGGAAATTGACATGGGCGAAATCAAATCAGCGAATTTATGGAGACGCCTGTCTGACAGGGTGAACATTTAAGAAGATGACGCTCGATCGATCCCGCAGCATCCCTTTGTAGTCGTTGGTTGAATTTTTTACAATTTTTTTCGTTTTTTTTTGTTTGAAGAAGATGAAGAAGAAATGTCAGGAACTTTAATTAAAACTTTGTCTCTTTCACTTTGAACAGTTTGGTATATGTAGCGCGAGGCAGGCGCTCGGGAATCGGTTTTATCTTTAACCGGATTCGTTCCTATGTTTTGTGGCATTTGTAAACGAGGGAGTAGAGCTGCGTTTATGCAAACAGTGGAAATCCTGGCTCTCTTGCGACTCGCCAAAGTCCTGGTTAGTTGTGATGCAAAATACGAACGTAAATACTCACAGACCTGGTACGGCATCAAGGCGCGGGCAAATCCCGTTCGAATTGAATATTCACACGGCAAAGTTACCGAACTTTACACAAATCGGGGGAATCGCCCAAAACCACCTTTCGGAATTTAGCCATTATAGTTTTACTACGAAAGTCTTCACAGTTTCTCACCACAATGATAAAAGTATGCGTCTCACAGAAACGACGACGAATTAAGTTTTCTTTCGCCTCTGGCGAATCTGAATATATTCGCGAAAATTCTTCAGGACCGAATCGATCGTCGTACCTGTATCTACGCTTTTCCCTTGTCCCGGTGCGGCAAGATCGGTAGTTTACGCGGTCTGACAACTCGAACTGGGGCAGGTGGACAGACACGGGTCACGAGTTGATTTCTCAGAGGACCATCCGTACAAAAATACGAGATAAGAGACGACGGAGGCTACGCGATCTCGAAACCACAACGCGCCTCGACGGTGTTTCATAACGAGACTAGCAGCGTGCAGTATGAATGCAAAACGCCACCTAAAAGACTTCAGACTCCAATGCAGAGCTAAGATCGAGGAGGAAGTACTCGAGTAAACGTGGAAAGCTACTTTGCACGTAGATTGCACCATCATTCGAGACCCCCGCGTCATTTTTCTCTTCCAATTTTATTTCCTCGCCATTTTTTTTTTTGGGGGGACGTAAAATTTGTGCGAAAACTTCGAGTCTTTATGGTCCGAAGGTGCGATAACTGACCAATTATACAACGCGAGAAGGAGAAACCCAGGAAAACAATAATTTGAAAAAAATAAAAACTACGTGGGTTGGAGCGGAACTTAAATTGTTTTCTCCTTAGTTCGAAATTTCTTTATTTTTCGATGTAGATTTGTGGAATATGGAACTTAGTTCAGAAACTAGCAAAGTGGAAGTTGCGGATTTCGCAAAGTAATCCCCTCGCCACCCACCGGTCCGTCGCAAACACCTGGTTTGTCCTGCAAACGAGAAGACGAACGTTGTTCTTCGCCAAACCTTGTTTTTCTCTCTTGTACAAACTTCTCGCTATACCTATTGTACATCTACCCCAAACTCAAATATGAAACGACACGCAGGAAAAAACGATGGAAAGTTTTCACCAGCCTTATCTACCCCTTTCAAATATCCACGCCAATTTCTTGAAACAGACAAACTAGCCGAACTTCACGACTCCCAGTTTCTTACGAGAAAAACTTCGACCGGTAGTAAAACAGCGAAATTACAGCGAAGCAATTTTTCATTTATCGTTCGCGTCGAAATCAAGGGCTGATAATCACACGAATATTGGAAGATGGCCAAAACTGTGCGAAATTGAAGGAAATTTATCATCGATGGATGAATTCTTTATTCGGCAATCGCATGGGCAGGTGATAAGCCAAATTTTGTGCTCCCGTTCCTCTCTATTTCCCTATTTCTCTATTTCAGGGTAAATTTGGGTTACGGTTCACATTGTGATGCTGCGGGTTTGTCAGGTGTTACTAAAGGTCCTCAGGTAACAGTGGGTGGACGCATTGTCCTCGAATTTGCTCCACGTGATACCGTGTTCCCCTGGGATGCCGTATACAAGCTGTATGTGCTTTATCGCGGCGACCAGACATACCTGCAGGTCGTTACATTTCTCCGTTTACCATGGAACTCTACCCTTGCCCTTCTGTATAGATCCTATGAATTTAGTGCAATTTGTAATCCAAGTGGCAATTTCTCACGACAATATCAGAACCCAGTCGTCAATCGATCCATCGACTTTTCTTCCGAGGATCGAGTCAAGGAGTCTTTTTGGTTTACTGGGAACTTCGAAGAGATATGACCGCTTCGTTAATAGCTGATCAACGTATCCCAGCATCTTTGATTTTTGTCTCTTGCCATTTGTACGATGAGAGTACGGTTTCGTTCGCATTATGAAACCCCACTTTGTTTAATCAAGTTGAAACGAGCGTTGCAGAGTCGCCGCTCTAAGCCGTAACCAGAGGGAATGAAAATGAATGGAAAAAGTTAGCGCGCTTCTATTAGCCAATAACCTACATATGAGCTGAGTTAAGCAGAGAAAACCCGACTGAGAAACGATACTATTAATTAATTATACCCGGCTATTTGTTCTCATTATCCGATGGCGCGATCATTTATCCGCAAATTAGACCTCCGATTCAAACCTAATTTGAAACAAAATCAAAATCTGATCAGTTTTTTTTTCTTCGCTTTTTCCTTTTTGAGTCATTGATGCGATTATAGATCGAGGATTGGGAAAGGACTGAGCTTTCGATCGTAAGATCAGAGCGAGCGGGTATTCGGGATGAAAATTGGGTGCTTTTGATGTTTTTATGTTTCCTTGGGTCGTGCTTCTCCTAGGGCGGACCTAAATAGTTGACGTATCTTTCGCGAAGGTTTGCCTCTTTGAAAGGGAGGTCAAGGTCAAGCCGAGGGGTCGTTGTTTTCGCAAAAGTTCTTCCAGTAGAAACTTTGACGGTGTACTTTCCTCTGCGTTCTTTGAATTCCCTCCCAGCCTTCCCGCTTTCTTGCTGTGACCATCAACAGCGGACAAAGAGAGTAGACACGCCGGAAGGAAAGAGAAGAGACAGAGAGATAGAGAGAGGGTAGGGGGAAAAGGGAATAATTTAAAGAACTCGGAATTGAAACTCGCTTTTTTCAGGGCAAGACAAATTTCACTTTTCCACGAATCCCAGGAATTTTAAATTACGCCAATTTCATTGCAGCTCTAAAATCGCAGGTGACTGCTACGGCTTCTAAAATCCGTATGAAAAGAGAAGAGAAAAAGAAGAAAGTATCGGGAATAATAATCCGAGAAATTTTTATACCCTGCACCATCTCGTCGCCACCATTCACAAAATTCGACAATAATCTCGAGACATTTCGCACTTCGAATGATAACTTTTCACGTCGATATACCACCGTCAGACGTTCGTCCTGGGATATATATTTTCGCGAACAATATACGTACAGCTTACTGATGAAAATTGACGAGTGACGAGAAGAGGAGAGGAGAGAAATAAGTAAGCCTTTGAAAATTGAAGTTAATTAAAACTCCCTCGCTCGTTCAGGGGGTGAAGTTTTTCAATTTTCTTTCCCGAAATTACAACTCGGTGTATATAAATTGTTTACACCGATCGGCGGTGGGAGAAAGTAAAGATTCTTCGTGTCTGTGTAAACACGCGTTTGATTGTATCGCGTGAGAATGATCGATATAATTAATGAAGAGAAGAAGCTGCGATTTGCGAAACGAAAAAATTAAGACGCGAAGGGGGAAATATACGGCTCAATTTTCCGCGAGGGCAATCATATACCTACGTTTCGCCAGGAGCCAGGAGCCCGCTGGAAAGTTCACGTCGGGACGGAGGTACGGGAAAATGCGAAATAGCCATGAAACGCGATGGGAGAGAGGAAAAGTGTATAACCTTTTACGGAGATGAATAAATGATATTAAAAATGCCATTAAAAGAATTTCCGAATATCTCAAAGACTGGGGTCAAGGTATAACGTAAAATACGATCTCTAAAGCTCCGCGGCTATATTACTGATAACGTCGACAGCAAATTTCAAACGTTTTTAAATTTTATCGCGAAAACGAGAAAACGTGCCGAAAATATCACCGAATGTCAATCAGAGTCTAAATCCTCCGGACTGTACGCGAACCCAAAAAGAAATTGAAGACTGGGCAACCGAAAGCTAATTAGCAAAAAAATTCGCAAAGACGTGCTAAGATTTTTAGCCCAAAAATATTTCCTACCAGAATTACTCGGCGCTCTGTTGGGGTTGTGCCTCCATAACATCGCCTGGGGGCTGCTGCCTTTTGACCTAGTACTCTGCACGACCCTGCTAATTAGGATGCATCGTGAGACCAACTTGTGTCTAGAAGGACAAAAGTGGAGTCGTAATACGCTCACCATAATGCGAAGGAAGATGGGCGAATGTAGCTATACAGGTATATGTTATTACATATACGTACTCCAGTTCTATGCAGATAACGTCGTTAGTAGGCAAAGGTGTATTGCGGGGGGTGAGGGTGTCTTAATTTAGAAAACTACAAGATTTCTAGCAGGTATGAGGATATCTAGATAGGTAGGTAGCTCGTTGGGCGAAGCTAGAGACTCCAATCAAGCCTCAGATCCGATTAACGACGGACAAAGTCTCTCGTTAGTAAGTAAACCGGAGTAATACGATACAGTTTCATTTCTCGCCGAGTTTTAGATGATTTCGTTACGACTAATTGGATTATCGCGTACAAAAAGTTGGGAAACTTCGCTCCACCCCCCGCAAATCTCGAAACTCCGTCGAGGTTCGAAAAATCTTTCGACTTTTAATCAGGGCGTCAAAATTTGGGCTGCGCTGGAGTCACGAATTCATTCGAGACGATTTAGAATTTTCAGAAACGTTGAACTTGAGAATATTCAGATTGGAATCCAGAGAGTTCAAAAAATTCCGAAAATCCGGACCTCCGAAAGCCCAAAGATCCGAAAATACGACGTATTGGATTTACGGGCTGGACACCACTTCCTTATACCAATTATGGCCAGAAGGAAGCTTCATGTATTGGTTTTCGATATGGAACGGATATTCTCCTCGTTCGGTCGCTTAAGTAGAACGGGTAAACGTACGACCAAATCGTGCAGCTGATCGAATATTTGGACTAGCACCAGTCGCTGAGGGTTCTACTACCACCCCGTCGTGGTACCTAGAAAAACGTGGTGCCTCTATGCGAAGAGCTTAATCAGCATTCTCCTCCGATTCTCTGGGAAAACGAAAAATTCGAGCCTTTTCAACCCACGTTCGTGGATGGTTTGTACTGTGAAGAAAAAATCAAATTTTTGGGCTTTTATTGTCACAGAGTTATCGATGTGGGAGAAAAAAGAGCTTTATGCTTTTTAAGGAATCAATAATTAATGTACCAATTCGTGGACGCGATTTTCGTTCATCGTAATCGAGGGCTCGAGTATTTCGGAATCAAATTTGAGAACAATATAACAAAAAAATGAAAAATTGGTGCTTCAGGACCAAAAAAGCTCGCCTGCTGTGCCGAGGTAGGGTACATTGATTTACTGCGCTTCTCTTGGTAAACTCAACCGGTGAAATGGACCGTCGATATGGAAAAGCTCTGCTTGCAAGCTCGCTTACCGACAACCCTTTGAGCTTACCGACTAAAGCTTGCGATAAATGTTTTCCTTGAGCAAAGTAACCCTTGGGGACTGAAAGCTGATGTACCGTCGCAGTTTACCTACTGCAGGTGATCTTTGAAAGCTCGATTTATCAGCTGAAGTCAAGGGAGAAATCTTGTAAAGCTTTTGATCGATTAATAATGTCTTTTGTATTAATGATATTTTAATGAATTTTCATGAAAATGTATCTCGGTATTGCAGTCTCGTTATTATGTTATCGTTTTCGGTTCTCTCTCGCTTTTTTTCTGTGGTAGAAAATTGTACAGAAGCTCGGACCAAAGCGAAATTAAATTAAATGAACTGAAAAGAGCTTAACGAGTATTTCCACGCTTTGGACAGCTCGCGTGTATTTTACGACCGCATACTTCTGTCCATGTCAATCGTTTGGACTTAATGCAAACTCGATGGAAAAAAGGAGCGTGTAAAAGCTCACCGCATTCAATCCACCGATCTGGATGTAGTTAAAATCTGAAAAGAGGGAAAAATGAAATGAAGAAATAAAATATGAATGACGAGCTGAAAAAATAAACACCGAACTTTCACACAAATTTGAAAGCGGTAAAAATTGTCGACTACATCCTGAAAAGCATATCGAATGAGGTGCAGGAAGAAAAATAGAAAAAATAGGAAACGGTTGTAGACAAATTGAAAATGAGATGGATAGGGCGAAGCGAGCGAGGAAACCGTTTGCGGTGTAAAATTTCCCTCGAGAGTATGTGCAATAATCGGTAAAAGCAGGAAATTCCCGTTGTTTTCTTTCGTCAGGGTGTACATATATTTTGAAAAGAAGAAAATGTGAGTGAAAAAGGAAGGGAAACGAAGAGGCCAACAAAACGCAGGCGTTTGTATGTCATATATTTTCCCCGGCTTTATTTCATCCTCATTTGGGTGTTTTTCGGGAATCGGGAATTGGGATGATGGTTTATTCAATATTTTTTTTCCGGCTTATTCGTGCCTCGCGTTTACGATCTAAAGAAAGTTCTATTTTTTTTAAATTTCGTTCTTTATCAAACCGGAAATAAAAATGTGGAAAGTTTGAAGAAAAAGAAAGAATCGACGCGACGCTGCTACCTAAACGCGAAAGTCTTAACCGGAAGTGGTCTGAGCTTTCGGCAACCCCGGAATCTATCGCGAGAGACATGATTTATTCCGAAATATCTACGCGGTAGCAAATCATTCCGAATTCGATAATAAAATCGACGCTGGTACCCGGTCCTCGACGCGAATGCATACGGCACTCATTTACATTTTCGGTTTTTACCGGCTATACCTACGTGACCGAGATTTATAAATCGTCGTTCGGCCATTTTTCGGAAAGCTACGTTTATTCCTCAGACAGATCTCCTTTCGGCGACGATAATATTTCACCGCGTACGTGTATATAGGTTTGTTCGAAATTCTGAAATGTTCGACGGATCAGATATGCGATGTATTATTCACCGCGGATTTAATGCAATTTCGACGGAATTCCGTCGACGATGAGTCGATTCTTGTCCGGAATCGTCGAGTCGGATATCTCGAGCCTCTAGGAATCGGTCGGAAGCTTCATTTAAATTTGAATACCGGAAAAATCTGCTCCCGTTATTTTGATTGACAGCTACTCTATATTTCCACGCATTCTTCAGCCGTTCGATTCAATCCCTTCGATTTTCGCAGGCGTTTATTCCCGCTTCATTTTTTTCTTTCGCACATAGAGAGTGGAAAGAGAAAAAAAATGAACGAAAAAATAAAATGATAAGACGTACGAGTAGATCCCGCGAACTAGTAGCCGATTCAAAAGGAGCTTTTTGGTTCTTTTCACTTTTTAAGGTGAAGGGTCATTCACTCGATTCCATGCAACCGCAACGCCGATCTTTTGCGGATGACTGACCACTCGACCGAGTCTTTGGTTCGAATGGGCTTTCAGAAAAATTTTCCCGTTAATCTTCGTCTTTGATATACGTAGACGAAGTTTCCTCCCTTGCATCCTTAGATCTTAGCAGTATTTAATTACTTTTGATTAATTCTCGTATATTTAGTGTTTGTTTTTTGAGTTTCGATGTTTTTTGGATTATTTGTGAAACAAGTTCGAGGATTGGTTTTCTATTTTTCGGGTCTAAAGTCTGCTCGAGATCAGAATAATTCCTTAAAATATGAAATTAAATTTCTCGCCTCGGTTCAATTATCAAATGACATAATTTCGTTCCGACTGAGTCAGCCCACTCAATCCACGTTTTGATAAACCCGCGGGTTGGTATTTGCGTTACGCACCCCCCTCGCGACGCAGCTATACTGACATAAAAATACACTCACCGGCCAGATGGGTAAAAAATGCAAATATCAGAGTGTTTCGCCCTCTGCCCCCAACGGAAGCCTCTTCTCGAGGGATTTCTACACAGATATACCCACACTCTCGGTATATGCGTACAGATATACACCAACGACTCTCCATTGGCTAACTTAACTTTTCAGAAATAAAAAAAAAATTAAAAAAAAAGATAACCTTTTTTCTCGAATCGCTGAAGGCGCAAATTTTAATTTGCAAATTTTTATACATAAAATATGATCTTAGGAGGTAGGGACTGTAATGATCGAGACTAAATTGCGGTTAGCTTGAAAAGCAGAATTGCCGGAAATTGCTGTTTAGGCTTTGGAGTCTCTCTTCGTTTCTATCTCGGAAAATAAACTCTGAAGCAATTTATATGATAATTGAGTATCTTTGTAGATGGACTCGTCAGACATCGTCAGGGTCGAAAGTAGGTCGGAGGGGTTTTCGATAGGCTGATAATGGGAACTTTTAGAAGCCTTGCCAAACGATGTCGAAGTGTTTTGTACGACGAGATATAATAATTCGCGTTTCTATAATAGCGCCCGAAAAAAAAAAGAAAAAATTTCGATGAAATATAAGAGAGAATAAAATCGAGAGTCTCGCCCTTTCGTGGTGAAGTTTCAAATCAAAGTCCACCCTCAGAAACCGGCTCCGATACAAGAAATACCTAATATTCCAAAGCAATTACAGGGGTAGCAGCGAATATCGATTCTCGTTGAATCGTACCGAGAATTTTCCGAATTTCATACGAAACGCGGCTACTGTTATGGGAAATTGAAATCTATGAGACAATTTAGCGTATAAAATAACGGATATCGTCTATGGCTGAAAATTTGGCGAAAAATTTCGCGTCCGAAATCCTGAAATAATTTTTATCACTCCCGAAAATACAACGATCACAGCTTTTCTCCCTAGGGCTTCGCGTACCGAGTCGGGAGGCAATATTAATTAAGGTCTAAATTTGAGCTGGTTAGAATAGCCGGGAATTCGCTTATCTCAACCAAATGCGTAGGATTGGGTTGGTTTTCGACTTCTCATATTGGGAAGGATGCCACCTAACATTGCCAAGGGAATTGCTACCACCCTATGCCCGGAGTGAGAATCCTCTTCCAATTTCATCCCCGTCTAAGATAAGCTGATTTCATTTTATCAAGACTTGTTGGTAAGAATAGGTATCGGTAATGTCCAGCCTCAGACTATCTTTTTCTACACGTCTTTTCTTAATTAAAAAAAAATAATAATAATAACGAGAAGAAGAAGAGAAACGAAGTGGAAAAAATCGACGTAGGTTTTTGAGATATTATTGAAAGGCCTCTTATCCTTGCAATGTAATTATTATTGGAGAGATGTTAATTAATCTTAATCAAATCCTTGGTATGACTAGCTGCTGAGCCGATTTCTGTACGTTTACTTCTGTCGTTTGTATAAATATAAAGGGAGGGTTGCGGCGTCTGAGATGTGGCTTGAAACTTTCAATAATTAATTAGATCCAGATCTCCGGCTTTGCTTTCCGTTAATGGATGCTATTAATTACACCTTCTCGTCTCAAGTCACCAATCGATATATCTCGTCTTGGAAATACACCCCTGGCTTTTCAGCCCTCGAGAAGACGGATGATGACTGACGGATAATGTCTTCCAAAGGCTTATAAATATTATCGGAAAAAGTGGAAGTCGGTCCCCCTCATTCTCGGTATAATAATACGATGCGGTAAATTATTTAAATCGGTAATCAGCACCTCGCTCGCTTGCTTACTCGCGGCGATATCCATGCCTTTTTTTACCTGAATTTTGAATAAAAATCGCACGTCCCGGGAGAGCATCCGCGTATTTTCTCACTTCCTTTTCACAATGAAATTAATTGCTGCTCGCCGTAGATAATTCCGTTTCTCCCTCGACAACAAAGAAGTACCTTCGTTTGCCAGCCGCGAGAAAATGTGTTCTGCGGGGGGTGAGATCGGGTGAGCCAGAAAGGAAACGAAGAGGAAGAGGAAGAGGAAGTGAGTCTTCGTTTGTCCCCCAGTTTTTTATTTTTTTTTCATTTTTTTTGTTTCCTCCAACCTTTACTCGTAAATTTTTACGCTTCAACACCTCCTGCGCGAATGCAGATTCTCAATTCTCACGTTGTTACGAAAAAAAAAAAAAAAAAAAAAAATGAGAAAGAAAAAAAAACAGGTGAGAAAAATAAAGTAGTTACTTTACTCGGGCGCTAAACGAAAGCTTCTTGTATCCTGTCGGGGTGGAAAGCTTCCGAAGTTTTTACAAGTACCGGTACTTCTGAAATCTCCGGATATTTTATATACGAAACGATATTAAAGTCTTAAAAAATATTGAAAATTGACTACAGATTTGGTGAAAAATAATCCATGTTTCAACACTCACCCTTATTTATAACCGGCGAAGGTATATGTATACGGGGCTAAAAGCTGGCGAGAAGATACTTCGTCCGGAAACGTAAGCCTCGAGGATATTAATAAAGTTTAGTTTTTCCGACGGTTAGAACCCTGCGGCAGGGAGAGACGGATAAACGGGGGGGAAGGGGGTGAAAGAAAAAAAAAGAGAAAAAAAAGGAGGAAGGAACGAAAGGGCGGAAGAAAAAATACCCTCGCAGTTTCAAATATCGTTGGGAATTGAAACGACTGCCGAAGCTAGGAATCGTTATCGGTAATCTTGGTATTCCAGTGGTCCATCCACTACCTCGTTCCTCCCGGGTATCCTATAAACAAAATAAACGATCCGGGGTAGGTATTTACCGCGGACATCGAGTTCCCGGGCACGTTTTATAAAGTATTTTCCACAAGTTGAGAAGTGTTCGAAGAATTTTTTTTATCTTTTTATTTTTCACCCAACTCTCGAGCGTCGGGGGATGCCTTCCACCACCCCTACCCTTGCCGTTGAACTATACTTATGCCTGTATTCGGCATTGCGATAAAATTTTTTTTGGGAAATTTCAAATCGTGCGTGAATTTTTGTTAGAGAATATTTTTAATTTTTTGACAATGAGATGCGGTGGTGATAAATGATCGTTGATTATAATCCGCTCAAGATATTCGCCGGGGTGTAGGGCTGGGTGAGATAAAATCCGTTTAACGATAAACTCGGCAATTATTGAGACAACGTCTTGGAATTTATTACCAACTTTCGTGTCGTTTCATTAAAAAAGCACGTACAGATTCAACGGGGGTTTGAATATTTATGATTCCGAGGTTTGATAAGAGCCATAGCTCGTCCGTGTCGCTGCTAACGGAGAGGAAAAACGCTAACGGTTCGGTAAACGGAGTTTCTCCGTTTCTTTCCTTGAATGAAAAACGCGAAATTCGCCGTCGAAAGTTTGTTCGAAGAAAAATCTTCGAAGACGAATTAAAAATGCGGTGAACGAGGCCAAACTACGTAGTTTACCTACCGCAATCTTCATTACGTACGATTATACGCCCTTTATGGACCCGACGACAAACAGCTGGCTTGTTGAGGACACCCGGCGCTTATCGAGGCTCCCTTATAACGTCAAATAACTCACAAAGTTCACCACCTGCACCTTGACTAATTATACAAGAACGTCTTGTACCTCGGCGAACCAGATTCTCTCAAGCATGTAGATTCGTTTCATTGTTTAATCAATTAATCAAGGAAACGATGTTCTTTCCCTCGCAGGGTGAAGGTATCGAACGAAAAGAGAAAAGAAACGGATAGAAGTAATCGAGGGATCGATAAACTCTACATTCGGTTAAAATCTGATTTTTAATTTATCGTAGGACCGAAATTTTCCGCGAATTTCAGTATTTCTCCGTGCGGTTTTATGGGGGATACATATCTGGTCGGTAAACGGGGGTATAATGTATGGTTGTATAATTATTTAAGAGGAGGGAAGTCGGGGGCCCTTTATCTCGAGCATGTAATACGTGGAGATTCCACTATGGGATTATGCATATAATCTAGCCTAGCGCTAACAACTATTGTCTGCACGGTTTGCAATAAAGCACATACCTCTCGTAATTTATTTTAATTTCACCCGAACCGGGGAGGAGGATAAGGAGTCTGGTGACGTAGACCGAGCCGAATATTAACGTCGTCGAGGAGTTGGTTCTACATGTAAATTACGATCTCATCCCTTAAAATAATCGTTCAAACTTGCCTTATACTCTTTCAGAATTCGGCCTTGCTTGCACCGAAGGTATTTTAATAAAGTGAAGGGGAAAAAATCCCTCGGGCTCCAAATGGGGAAACTGGGGAGATATATTCGGGAAGACGATCTCAGAAGCGATGCCGAATTCAAAAGTCGCTTGTTTCGATTGGAAATACGATATTATCATAATTACCTCGAGACACGATAAGCTCGAGTGGATCTTCTTCGATCTAGACTCCAGCTCGGCGTTCGATCTTTGAGATATTTCGGTTAGCAGGGAGAAATGAGGTGAAAACTATGCCAGGAAATTGTTTAGACTCCCGTACGTCGCGGCGCCCGGCCCCGACGCTTCGAGATATTTAATTGATTCAGGTACACGCTTGGGTCGACAAGATCTCCCTGGGGAAAGACGGGAATGCGACCGTATATGGGATAGAAATTCCAGAGAGGCGCTGAAATCACCCCTGCAGAAGTCCGCCGCCATCGTTGGCTTAAACATCGGATCTAGTCACGGTCGAATTTATCGTACGGTAACCCGTAGCTTATCCGAACCTCGTCCCTCCCTGACCGTGAGGATACGCCGAAAGAACCCCCCGAAATATTCAAATTTTGTTTGTCATTTTTTTCTTCTCCCTTTCGAGGCGAAAAAAAATCAAAAAAATCGAAAGACCTGTACGCGCTACAGCTTCTTCTTCCTCGATCTCGTGACCTCGCCTTCGGCACACGCTGAGGGAGATGAATGGCGAAATCTAATAGAGCTTTTGGATCTAGTAAATCCCGGCCTTACGACCGACAATCGCGAGTTGCCTTCGAAATCCTGACGGGCACAATAAATCACGAAAGTAACGTATCGCTCCCTGCTAACCTGACTCGCCCTTCCCGTTGATGGGCTCTCTATCCTCCCCCATTTCTAACAGTTGTGAAACAAACACCCTTTTTACACGGCTCGAATTAAGGATCCGAGTACCGAGGTGGCGGCGAATTCGTCCCGACGAGATCAAATCGTTTGCGACACAAATTGCTCCAGGGTTTCCGTCGATGGGTTACACTCCGAGCTTTCGTAGCAAGATTTGTCACAAAGTATCGTCAACCGCTCCTCGAACTGGTTAAATACTTCTGAGAGGAGCTCGCCGAGACTTGACGAAGTTTGGAAACTGTTTACCGCAAACTTATGCAAAACTGATTGATTGGAAAATAATCTCGTCAGAAATCGATCGATGCGATGCGGAGAAAATGTATAATTTATTCACACTGCGAATTCGAGATGCTGATTTTTCGATCAATCATCGATCCGCTTTAGCCGAGCACTTTTTCACTTCGTTTACTATAGAGGTACACTTTTTGCAAGCTTCGTCTATGGCCTTTTTGTCGCAGTCGTATACAGCCTTCGAAGCTTTGGCCCTGGCCAGTGCTTCTTTTTTGAGCGTTTCACCAGCCCTGGAAGAAATCGCTTTTAGACGTTTTTTGAGACTTTCTAACGCGGCGATTAGACACTCAGTCTTATTTTCGGCGGACATGCAGCTGGCCATTTCTCGCTGCAGATCGTTTTTGATCTGCTGAGCTTCCTCGTGGATAGCGGCTTTATTCGCCAAAATATTGTCCAGGCATCCGTAATGCTTCGCGTAACAAGCGGCCAATTCTTTCCTCAGTTTCTCTTCGACCTTTTGCACATCGTTCTGCCTCTTTTCGATACACGATCTCACGATTTCACCGCGAGCAGAGAGATCAGCGAGCTCTTTTTTCTTCTCCTTTGTGATGTCTGCCACCTTTTCAACACAGATTAAATTTCCGAACCGGCGTTTTCGGGGTACTCGACTTTTCTCTTCGCTTATTTATTGGCAAAAAATCGTCTACCTTGTTGCTAGCAAGTTCTTCGTAGTTTTTTACCACTTCGACTCCCTGTTGCATCGTGGAAGTTAGAAGATCGGCGACAGAGGTGAGCATCTGTTGAGCTTCTTCTATCAAACTGTTCAACTCCATTCCTCCAGACATCGACGTCTTTCGCGGAGTCAGTCGATCGACTTATCTCGCGTGTGCGAAAAAAATAATATCCGTAAAAAATCGATGAAGGGGAATCAATTTATTTGGATTTTTATAACGAAAGTAAATATCAGAAATTTAATACCCTCTCCAAATACAAACAAATTCACTTTTTTTCATCTGTTTTCTCGTCACATACGCGGTGAAACGTTTTCGCAAATACGGATTCGAAACGGTGTTCAGTTTCTCGACTTGGACGTACAGTCTTCGGTCCTTTTTTCAATATCCTTCAATTTTTCGACCGCATTTTTCACCGCCTTTTTACAGCATTCCTCAAGGGCAGATGACTTCTCCAAAATCTTTGGTACGTGGGAAAATTTCCGTTTTACTGTCTCTTGCAAAGCTGTAAGCCTCGTTTCTAAATTAGACATTTTCTCTCTAATGTATGAAAAGAGATCTGCGAAAGGTTCGTACGAATTAAGGTACAATACTGCGTTTCAATACGAATATTCATCGAGTAGGTAACTTCTTCGACAATTACCCACTGCCTCGGTACAACCACGCGATACATCGCGAAGGTAAGCTGCTACCTCTTGAATTTCGAGGAGAATTTCCGACTTGGTACTCGTATCGCGACCCGACATCGTTATCTCAATTAAATAGGTATTGCAAGAGATCAAATCCTGGCGTAGCATGTTAACAGCCAACTTTGCCTGGCCACGAGCATCCTCGATGCAAATTTCTCGTTGAATTTGGCTTTTTTTTTTCTCAAAAACCGGCGAAACTCGACGACTCTGATCCAACATGGAAGCATCCTCCTGGGCGAGAGAAAAGGAGCAGGTATGCCCACGTTTATTGGCGTAATTACGTGAACTGGAAAAGAATCTAGACTCCGAATGCTTTAGTAACGAAATAAGGCCTCTCTCGATCCCAATACCAGGCTTTTACTCCTTCCCGAAAAGCACCGTGTGGAATCAGTCAAGATTTCACGAAATCCCTTGATCGCCTTTGCCTGAGCTTTCAGATGACATTCTACAGCTTGTTTTGAGATCTCTAAGGCTCTCTCCTCGACGTTTTTTCGGATCCTGTTCAACAGACGCGTCAAGTCGTTCAATTTTTCCTGCATTTTTACTTTTTCGGTATCCAGACACGTTTTCAAAGACTCTCCGTCTCTCCCGCAGTTTTCCAACGTCGTTTTTATCCCCGTGTCAAAACCGCCGGCCTCCTTCATGCTAGTTTCTTCTTTGCGTCGAGCTTTTTCCAATTTTCTCACAGCCGTTTCAGTACAGTACTTCGACGAAGCTACGAACGCTGCTCTCACGGTTTCCAGATCGGCTTTATACTCGCTCAAACATTTAGCTAGACTTTCATCTCCCGTCTTCACTTCTTTAATCATGTTGTTTATCGCCTTTTCCACTTTTCCCATTTCCCTTTGCATATCTTCTTGGCACTGGGATAAACCCTTGTCCAGTTTCTCAGAAGCGTTGCTAAATATTTCACCGATTTCGTACCCCAACGACTCCATTCTGAGCCGAGTTCTCTTTGCCATATCAATAATTGACTTCTTCTCTTCCGATGACTCTCGCGAATAATGGGCCGACTGGGAATGCTGGAAAATATAAAATTTCAACCCCCAAGAGCGCCGAGTGATAATTGGACAACTCGACAGTGTTACTTATTCAGTTCAGGTTCGTTTCGCTAATTATTGCGAAAATTAAGACTGACGTATCTCGCCGACGATCCTGTCGTCGTTTAAAAGTACCTCGCTTGCTACCGAGGCCGGGGATTTTATGGACAGAAAATTTTTCGATTCGGCAATTTTTGACCAGCGTGTGTCCAGCTCATAGGGTATCTAAAAACCGATTAAACGTTGATTAAAACTGGCAATAAAACGAGTATAATATGATCGATCCTGATAACCTTGAAGAGACTGAAATTCTGCTTGTAAAAACGATGGGGGACTTTGGCGATCGTCGGAGTTGAAAGAGAGGACAGATTCATCCCACGATACCATTTCATCATCCTGATAATAACGCGGTGTTTGTCATAGCCCGGAATTTACGGTCAGTTTTTTAATTAAAAAGAATCGAGTGACACGTCGATATCGCAAATTGATTGATGAATCTATCTGATTGCGATTAAAATCGAAAGGAAGAACTTCGCACTGTACTTCAGGGTTTGAAGCGAGGGAAATATTAATTTCGAAGAGTTCTCGGCTCGCATTGTCTTCCAAACGAAATCCTCAAACTTGAGACCCTTTGACATGGACACTTGTTCTGGGAAGGATCACACCGGCTCTTTGATATCGCGAAACGACGCTGTGGATTGCATTATATGAAAGGACGTCGACATAGCCGTGTTATTTTTGATCGCTGGTCCTGCAAGGGCCGGAAAAATATCCGAAAGTGAACGAGCTGGGGTTAATTATGGCTATAAGATAATCGTTTCCCCAGATATTTTCAGATCCGAGGTATGTACCCTTTGGCAGCGATGGAATAAGGGAGCAGCGTACCGGCGCGGGGATAAAATTCTCGTTCTCTAGATTCTGGAGCGAGAAATAATCGATTTTATTGGTAGATCAGGATATTTGCTCGTAGAATTTCCTACGGATAAAACTCAGGGTCCGATGTTTGCTAAGAACGTCAAGGAACCATGAAAACACCTTCTTAGATGATCGCATGAAGGACCGAGCCGCAGGAGCAATCGATTCGATGATACGGAGCGGATTATTGATCTCAGGGTTGTAAATTTTCTCAAAAAGGTCCCCTAGGCGCTCCCGGGGTATTCGAAAAAGTCTGCATCAGAATCGACGTCGAATTTAGCCAAGATTGTGTCTCAGCCACTAGGAAAGAAAATTTTGTCCTCTTTGATGTTAATATTTTCAACTTATGCTAAAAATTACATTAGAATTATCGCTCGACGTTCTATATCTTGTATCGAGTTTCGGTATTCCAGTTTCTGCAATAATCCGTCCTCAGGGCAAGGCTGCGAATCTCAAAGCTATAATTTTGAACAATTTGAAGAAAGTCTTTCTTCTTATTCTTCGTCCTCTCATTTCCTACGAAATTCAATGTCTCATCTTTCTGGAGCGGTTTTTTATATCCCGTACAGTTTTTTTAGACGGAGAATTTCTGACTGCACAAATTACGCAGGTATTGATCGATCCTTATCCTTTTTTGCATTTAAAATTACATGTATATGTCAGGAATCCCCCTTGCTGTTTACCCTACTGCCTGATGTTATTACCCCATCCAAGCTTCGTTGGAGCGTTCATTTTCGTCCCGCACATCTCTCGAATCATTTCCATTTCCAATTTTGTGGTTTTTTCCTAATTTCCTTCGGCGGGTAGGATAACGGGTGGAAATACCGTCGAACGGATGATATTTAACGTTTGATTTCCCGGTTTTGTATAAAATTCGAAAAAGTTGGATGGCCGAAAGTTCTAGGGAGTAGAAACGAGCCCGGACGTAGGTGGACAATGAGTGAAAGAAAAAAGGAAGACGCGTAAGCACTGGCTTCTTCAAAATTACTGGAATTGTGTCCGAAAAGACGGAAGCTAAATTTGGCCCATTGAAAATTATGGAATCCCTTCCGGCTGGCCAGGTCGAGGCATTGTCGTTTCTACTCGACGACGAGGTACGGAGAATACCTGCCCCTATTCGCCTTCCTTTTATCCGCATTATTCTCCCTGTCCTACCGATGAGAAAACCTGGTTTCGTCGCGTGTATAATTAGTCATCTCTACTCCATCCTCGAAAACCTTCTTATATATATATGCATACATATACCTACGTAAATGTGCGTAAGGTACGAGCAAGCAAGCAAGGAAGGAAGGGAGTTGGTCGATGAAAGCGCGGGTAAATTACCCCAGAAAATACCAAAATGGAATGGAATGGAATGGAATGAAAGAGAATGGAAAGGAATGGAAGTTCGTTCGGTGGAGAATGAGCGAAGACTTTTATTTCCCGCTGGTAATTTGATACAACGAATTATACTAAATTTTCAAGTTTCCCTCACCGTTCAAAAGTACGTACCTAACCACTCACTCTCACCGCTTTTTTTACCCCGCGCTATTCGCAATCCTGTATCTATATATTTATACAGGGGCGCCTGCCTCCTCCTCCTCCTCTCAGGCGTAAGTATATTTCGGCAATAATAATAATTCAACCCTCCCGCAACACCATATATATATTTATATATATATATGTGTGGGTGTGTACAGCTATAGGAGCGGGCATGAGCGCGGGCGTTTGGAAAATTGCAAAGAAGAATTTTTTGATCAAAATTGGGAAACGATGTTTTTTTTTTTTAATTTTTTCCGTATCGCTATTATCGCTACCTTTAGCGGGGTGCGGGTGTTAAACGCTGGAATAACATGGTCGAATTTAGGGAATGTGGGGCTTTCGGGTACGAGAGATGTTTAGCCGAAAACCATAAACGTATAAAGTTGACGTTATAGCAACGCCCTGGTTAATACGGTGTAAAGATAATAGTAGGAGGGTAAGTGAGTATACGCATACGTCGATACCAAGTAATTTTTACCCTTGTTTTCGCGGGCTGTAATTTCAATTTATACACATTTATGCCACCCCAACAAAAAAAAACTCGCTAATCTCGCAATATCGCCAAAGCACAACCGAGTAACGGTGCAATCCACCCAGCCACTCTCTCTCTCTCTCTGTTGTCTCTCTTTCGCGAATTCTGATAAAAGCGAATAATATTTTGGGTAATTTTATCGCTTCCTTTTTCTCGCTCATTCCGTTTATCTTTTTTCTTCTCGAATAATGAGACTTCTTATTCTTCTTAGTTCTATTCTTTCTCCCTTTTATACGTATACAGGTATACACCTCGAACTTTCTCATTCTCTTTATCCGCGATCGTTACGCCTCTTCCAGCTATAGCTCCGGAAGCAATTTAACACAGTTTCCAAACAACACGCGCAATCAAATATTCAAAACCCCGAGTGCGGAAGTAGCCGCATCTTGAACTTACGAAATGAAAGATTATAGCCACCTCGAGGGTTCTAGTAACTTATACCTCGTACCAAATGGCAACTCGCTATATACATATATACATTCATATACATTCACATATACATATATATATATATAAATATATACACGCCGATTCAGAGACAAGAGGGAAACGGAGACTGGAGGTCGGAGGTCATTTGTCCGTCCGTACTTTCGCGGTACTTTAACGAGACCCCATTGTTTCTATATGGATGAAAAAGTGCGACGTTACCCGCATCTTTGAAATCCAAATTGTTTACACTTTTTCAACGCCGGAGACAATCGCAGAGATTTTTCATTCGCGTTCAGCTTCAGATTATCTTTACTCAGATTCTCTTATTCCCGGCCCAGGTTTATCAGGACTTCAACTTACGTATACATCACCTTTCTCATCCCTTTTAACAACGTTTAAATAAAAAAAGGGACCAGAAATTGCGAAATTATTTGGAAATTCAGTCGATTTCCCTCGCTGGGATTTTTCCGCGTTTTAAAGCACGAAGAAACTTGAAGATTTTCGAATTCTCGACAGATTGATGAATGCGAAAGTTACACTAAGCAACCAAGTTTCTCGGGGTAGTATTACCGTCTGAATTTCACCGTCTTTATCATCCCATCATCCAATATTTCATCGCTTCCCAACCCGGAAGTTAAGATGCGTCCTATAAAGTCCGGTTGCGAAAGGCAATTTCGAACTTTCGCAAAATACCCATCTCTTCTCGCCCCGGTCTTTATTGCCAAATAAAGACACTGACGTCGTAAAGATTTCCACTCCAATTTCATTCCGGCTCAGAATTTCCACCTTCTTTTTCTTGTCACACGATTCGAGGCTAAAATTCTTCTCGTCTTATACATGCGGAGAAGGACAGTGGACACTCAAAAGTTCGGCGCCTTATATTTTACGTCGCGACGTCGACGGACGACGTCGATGCCATTGCCATTACTGCATCCCGGCTACGTCAGCGTTCGTCGATTGTTTCCCCCGACGTGATCTATCGAGTCATCTTATATTCCCTAGTTTAAACGCGACTCGAATATACGATTTATTCGAGTTTATAGGCTCGCCGGATGCCACCCTCCAGGTTTAAGTCGAACTTGAAGTAGGACATCAAAATGCGCTCGCACGGGGACCTCTGACCCCGCCAGAGGCTGAATATACAAGTGAAACGCTTGACCCCGCAAAACATTTCCTATTTATGTTTCCATTGTCGACACGAGCGACCGGTGAACCCCGACAGTTTCCCTCTTCGGGGTTGGTCAAATATTCAGGGAAAGGTCGAATTAAAAAATAGATTCCCTTCTTTTAGCCCGCTATTAAATTCACTGCGAAATACTCCTGGGAAACGACGAAGAATTATTTCAGCCCTTCGGAATCCGCCGATTAAACGAGAATTTCGAAAGTAGATTTACTTCCTCAGAATTTTCCTTAGATCCAAAAAACAGAGAACGAAAAAAAAATCCAAAAATCAAGCGTTTGAAAAATTTCAATTGAATTGGAAGGAGTTGAATCGAGCTTCCGCGAGACCGTGAAGTAACGTCGGTTGATCTTGGTATATGCCTAATCGAATCGACCATTGATCGTTATTGCCTGTCACTCGACAGCTAGAGCGTTGTCCGTTAAGCTCACGCATAATTCAGCTGGTCTGATCCCCTCCTGGCATGAATTCGATTTGTCGGCTTTACATCCTTCTCGAAAAGCTACCGAACCCGCCTTATTGACAATCCTCCGCACCTATACACGCGGGGATTCCATTAAATCGCCTTTGTTTGTGTCCGAGTTCGTGTTAATTAATTTAATCGAATCAATACACCCAGACTGCTATCTTTCGCCAAAGAATTCTCTATCGCACCTATAATTACGGTTCTAGTCCCATTAGCCTTTCAATTCCTAAAAAAAGAAAGAAAAAAAATGTCATACTCTATTCAATTACTTCTTGCTAATTTCTCTTTGGTCACTTTGGGAGAGGATATGAGAAGTGCTTTTGTACCAATTCGGATGTTTGAAGGGTGGTTATTTCCCTTGAACAATTTCCCGTAGGATAGCTCTTGGGATTTTCTGCAATTCGAAAAATTCTCGAAGATATGGAATATTTAACGAACGAAAACGATTCTTTTCTCTTCTTTCTGACAAAACTTGACGATCAAAGGTGGCGTATTTCTTGGAGTTTTTATTTTATCGAGAATTCCACAAGTTGGGCTATACGCAGTACATTGTCTCGGGAAAGAAACCGGCCCTTAAACATCGCAATCGGCCAACCGATACTCCTGAAATCCTGCAGAAAGTGAACAAGGAGAAATCCACTCGCTGTGATTTCGCGACGATCAAAAGCGACTTTTTAAGGGTGAGAATCCGTAGGCTTAGACCCGATTTCGCATTCTCAACGTCATAACTTTTCACATGTAGAAATAATTAGTGAGCAAAGTTATAAATAAAAATAATCGTGATCTTAGATTAACCCTCGGTAAATTCACATAGGTGTTATCATTGCTTCTCGCGTTTTTAAAAAATACAATTTTAATCTCTAATCAAGTGTCAGATTAAACCACGATCTATAGGCGCGCCGAAAGCTTATAGCATAAATAACGTGGTCTCAGAAGCGCGGGGGATTAGTATCATAAATACTGACTTTGACCAAAACCTTTATGAATATTTATATATCCATTTATTCCATCGCTCAGATATTCATGTCTTCGTTTCACCGCGACATATACTACTACAAACAATCCTCGTGCATATTTTCGCGATTTCGACCCACTACGTCATCTTCCATCTTCCCTTTCCCAGATCCAGGAGTCGGGTTGAAATTCCGAATTTCGTTTCAGACGATTCAGAATTTTTAGAACCGTCAAAGTTTAGAAGATTAAAATTCCGGAAACTCGGAATGCGGACAGTTCAAAACTCCGATAGTCCGCATCCCCGAAAGTCCAAAAATCCGAAAATTTCGGTCTATTTCTCAGGATGGGAAGACAAAAATAGTTCCTACGAATCCAGACCCTCTTAACTGAAACCCATTTTATCTAATTCATCGCAAACAGTCTTCATCTTCATCAAAAATAAATAAAAAAAAAAAAGGACGCAGAATCAGTCGCCTGGATTTTTCCGCGATTTTAGTTCCGCGTATAATCAGTGCGCGCGGAATGAAAGCGAGAAATTAACAAACAGCCCCCGAGGTGGCGACTAGGCGAGTGGACAAAGTCCGGGATGAAATCGCGGTCAATATTGGTTGGTCTCTGATTACTTTGGGCGAACGTGAGATCGTCTCTTGCTCGAGAGATCCTGAGGGAATTCTTCGGAATCCTAGAACGGACGTTGGCGTCGCCTCTAGGCCTGCATCCATCCGCCTTTACAAGGAACAGACTCTTCTTTGTCCCCATTCTACTATCTTCATACCCTGTGGATTATTGAACTTTGAACACGATACAAAGGAATTATTTCGATCCTGAATCCACTGTTGACACAGCCATGGAGTAAATACCGAAAAATAGGTATATGGTTCCCGTATAATATTCATTTTATTTGTACGCATACGTATATACGTATATGTGTCCGAATGAACGAGAAATAAAGTTTTGGACCGGTTGGAGAAAAGCTCCCGTATTTTCTCGAACCCCGTTTCCAGTTTCCCTCGCGAGTAAACGTTGTAGAAAATCTTGGGAATTCCTGTCAACCGAGTTCGGTCTCGATTTGTCGATTTACTCAGATTGTTTCTCTGTCTCTGGTGGCAAGCCTTGATCGATTATCAATATCCGTTCCCTGGCCGTCGGAGGATATTTGGAGGATTAAGTCAGAATCGATCCGTGTCTCTCTCGGAGTAATTGAGGTAATTAGGATCGGCACAGCATCCGTCGAATGTCTGGAACGTGGCGAGAATTTCGTTACTCCTATACCTATACCTATTCCTAGTCCTGACAGAATTAAATTGATTCCGAGATTGTACCTATAACATCGCTAATTGCTTCGGGTTCCATCATTTTTAACTTTACGTTAATAACTCTCATTTCCACCGCCTGCATCAGCTGCACAAATTTACAGATATATACATATAAACCTGTAGAGTGGGGGAAGTAGGTCTGATAGAAAATAAAAGGTATTTTATCGAGCCGAAGAAGGAGGGTCTATGTACCTTAGGTACGCGAAAGCGCTGTGAGAATTTTCCCACTTGTTTTCACCTCGTATATACAATAAATTAACCTGCGACAGAATTGCAACACTTTGAAATAAAATTTAAACCCTTGTTTTAAATTGCCGTTGGAAGGGGGTGGGAGGGAGGGGGTGGGGGAGAAGGCTTACAATTAGCTGGGCTGAACATTATCCTCATCAGTTAATAACGGATTTAATTACAGCTTAAATTTTAATTGACGTTTATTATAGCGCATAGCAATCGAACTGCTGTGAGAAAGCTGGGATTCTTCTCTTTTAACGTTCATCGTAACTTTTGGATCCGCAAAACAGGCGGATTTTGTACAAAAATTTTAAGGAATGCTTAAGACTTTTTTTTTATAATAAACCTTTGCTACTTTCACCCCTATATATTGCAAATGAACTTCGTTATATAAATTCGCGATGTGCTGGGTGTACGGTGAAATTGGTTAGATTTAATTATTCACAACCTTTCGTAGTTTTTTCTTTTTTTTTTTACTTTCTGTTTTTTGGCTAGCATTATTTTTGCTTTGTTATATCTTTATATTTTCACCTCTCGGGTTTTGCATGCAAATTTATTATGCATATATATATATATATATACACATATAGTATACATATAGAAGTATAATGTATGCCCAACCATTCGCGTTTGTTTTGGTTAATTTTTTCCCGGTGTGAGGGTGTTTTTTATTTTTATTTTTTTAATTTTTTTCCGATTTTTTGTTTCGTTTTTGTTTTGTTTTCATTTTTGCATTATTTATCGCGTCGCGTTGAAAAACAGCAATTAACGTTGCACCACTGAACTTTTACTCTATTCGGTCACTGCGCCCCGTATACATATAGAAGAAAAAACCAAAAAATAAATGATAACAAAAATAAAAAAATAGAAAATAAAAATAAAAATACAAAAGGGAACGAAATCCAAGGAATTATCAAACGATTTTTCTTTTCGCAAATTTCCTCTCAGGCTGTATACCTATATACATATGTATGACCACTATGTGATAATAATAAAGCACGTATAAAACTATGAAGTGATCATAACATCATAATATAGTGACACAAAAGCTTTTCAGAAGCTGCGATAACTTTGAATAAGAGTTTTATCATCCGTCAAAGTTGAAGGGTACTTTTTTTTAACTTATTTTTTATTTTTTCATTTATATATTTTTAATTCCCTCACTCTTTCAAAATCCCTGCAGAATTTGTAACAAATAACGAGGGTTGGATCTGACCTTATTATTTCGTGAGCCTTCTCTTGCCTCGTTAAAAAAAAAAAAAGAAAAAAAAAAATTCAGTTTCCTGTTTTCTTGTTTTATTTTATTTTTTCCTTTTTTTTTCTTGTTTTTTTTTTTTTTATCGCCCAAATTCCGCGCAGCTGTAGGGGTATACTATAGACAGGCAGCTAGGCGATAAAGTCACATCTGATAATCATCCCCATAATTTTTTATTTGCGTTTTCAACGATTCTTGATTTTTTTTCTTTTTTTTTTCTTTCTTTCCCATTTTCGTTCTCTTTTTTTCTTTCCTTTTCTTCTTTCCCCCGTCACATTCCGATGTGAAATGTATGTACCAAAACCGCACACAACATTTTTACGTGACCTGCCTACCACATGCAGACAAGCTACCGTTGGACGCTTTTACGTCGTTTCTCGTCCCCGTTCACCACAGCCAATTTACTTTGCGATTTTCTATCATCTCGTTTTTATCTTTTTTCCGCAAAAAGATACTTTTCTCGTTCTTATTATTCCCGTCGCTGTGTACTCTCTATACGAAAGCCTCGATCGCTGCAGGTCCTAGTCTAGTCTGATAGAAAAATCGATAATCAGCGATTGATTTCTTTTATCTGTCTCGCGTTTCATTCGACTTATATTTATTATAATAAATAAAATTCATCTTCATTTATCAAATTATTTCATCGTTGTATAGAACTCAAGTGAAACTAAAGAACAAATATATAGAAAGTGCAATTGATTCTCAATTTAAATAATTATTTGCGTTTTTATTATTATCGTCATTCGATTTAATTCGAGTCTGACAACCAAAGTAGCCTATAGTCGTTGAATTCGATCGGATTATTTGCAATATAGATACTCCTTTTTTTTTTTATTATTCTACTCCATTTTATTTCATAATTTGCAAAAGATCGAGTACCCAGTGTCTCCTCTCTTAACGAGAAGAACACTCGAACGGACATTGCACGTTTGTAAACGAGGGGGGGTTCGCGGAAAACAAGCAACGCGAAAGCTTCCATCCTTTATTGCTATATGACAACTGCATAATTGGAATATAAATTTATTTTTTCCTCGGCACGAAGGAAGAGGGAAGAAAACTAAAAATAAAAATAAGAAATATAGATATACAGCAGAAGCAAGAATATGTATACCGTGCAGCTTTCGCTTTACTCTCAACGAGAACAAAATTATTAATTTACATCGTTTCGCATATCTATTATAATAATAATTCATTTAATCATAGAAGAAAAATGAATGCAAAGAGACTTGAATTTCTATTTTTTCGTGTTTCAGGTAAGCTGATTTCATCCTCGGTATCAATTTTATTCACCGAATTTCGTTCACCCTTGTAAGGGGCTAAGGGATGCGGATGTAAAGATTCCACATGACGTAAGTACCTCGTCTCGAATCTATTCCCTCCCGGTATATAATCGCGTAAAAAAGCACCGTGACCTTTCTTGCTCAATTTTTCGCGAGCTATATTCGTCTGAAAAGAAGCTGTGCGAAACTTTACGAAATTTGTGATTTCGCGAGGTTTCGGGCGGGTCGTTGAGCCGCTCTTTCCACAGCTGACTCGACACAATTTTGACACGTTCGGCCTACTGCTTCACTACTATTACATACCGTCTCCAGATCGTTCGGATTTATCCGTTCAAATACATACACGAGGGTAGGTATATCCCATTTTTACACGTTAATATAGTTTTCAATTTTTCATCGTACACTAGACTCGGTCCTTTCTCATCCCCCAAAGCTTTTTGTAATATCGCTAATGCAAGTGGTTACGATGAAATAATACGATGAATCAACCCGGGCTTAAACCACTAGGGAATTTCATCCCCAAATGAGATTTGTCTAGCATAGTTACGGGCACATCTCGTAGCTTGAGATTAGAAAATGATATTGTTTCGTTGATAATTTACAATTATTAGATTATGTCATATCACGTAAGAAAGCTTTGCTTTGTCTCGAAGATGGGATTCCTTCGCATTTGAGAAACTCAAAGAGTTTAGAAAATTATCATCCCCTGTTCCAGAAATCGATTTACCATTTGCCACTGGCATCGCGGGTGTATACCTTCAGCGTTGAATTTATCCGGTATATATGGAATAACGTATAACTATATATATATATTTATATATATGCTCCAGGTGTTTCTAACGCGAAAATACCTGTTGTGTGAGCTTTTATGGGAGGAGGGTAAAATAAGCTGTGGAATTGAGTAAAGTTTGTACAACTTTGAGAAGCGCGGCATAGAAGTAGCTGCTGACAATGAGAACAGAAGGCTTTTCTCTCTCTCTCTCTCTCGTTCTCTCTCTACATACAAAGATCAATTTAAATTAGGAAACTTTAAATCACAATGATAATTAGTCTGCAGTCTAATGGACTCGGTAGATAATTACTATATCAGCTATACACTCTCTCCGTTCTTCGAGATGTATTTTATCGTTCATATATTAGTATCATTGAAATTTTATTACGCCATTATGACGTATGGGTGTAATAAATCTTGAAGATAGGTACAATTTTTATAAAAACGAATCACCCCCACCTCGAACAAGAAGAAGAAGAAGAAAAAGTAGAGAATTGCGTTGAATTACTGAGTTCCGACATCACTCCGATTTTTTTCCTTTTTTTTTTTTGTTACAAGGAATGAAAGAATATTCTCCGGTGTCTGATACGTCACTGTCTCTCCATTTGTGTGGGAGACTCGGTTTTCCCCAAGATGAACGAAGAAAATAAAGAATTGAATAATACGAAACAGAAAAATAAAAAAGAAAAAGAAAAAAAACCAATCTAATAAATAACGATGCGATATCATGAGAGGAAAATTGATCCACGCGAGAAGTAGCGCACGATGGCCCAAAATTCTGAAATCTCCAAAAAGATTATGTGCTTTCTGTCTCTGAAATTCGAAAGTTTTCCCACTTTTTTCTTATTTCAAAGGATAGAAGGGTTCTTCTTCGAAGTTCTTTCTTCGTCGTTTCGAACATGGGGAGAAATCAGGAGTAGGTTTTAATTGGACTTTTGTATAAATTATCGATCGGAAACGTTATAGGTATACGTTTCTTATTATTACCAGCCAGTTAATATCCCCGGTTCGATATCGGTAGATGTAGAAATAGTATATTATTTAATACCTGCAGCAGCAGCAGTAGCAGCATCTAGACGAGTGGTAGATTACTTTTATCGTCGAGTGTAGTTCGCATAGAATTTATAGCCCATGTTTTAATGAGGGTACCTACCTGACTGAACTGTAGGAAAAATGGAGCTGTTCGAGGGTATATATATATATACTCATATATATAAATACATATATTTATATGCACCTAGCTTCATACATATACGTATAATTTAAAAACCTTTATATATGCGGCCATCATTGAGGCTGTAGGACATTAGTATTAGCCATAATAAATTTCACCCGCGATCTTCGTCTGACGAGACAATTTTTATCACCTTGGATTATCCGACGATCTCAAGGTATGTAATAAAATATTAAAGAGATTTCGAATAAAACTATGGAGAAGAATTTTTCTCCATCGCATTACGCAAGATGCGCTCGAATTTTTATTATCATTTTTTTTTTTTTTTAACAAAGTTTTAAGAAATTTTCGATATCGAGCAAGTAAAAAAAAAATCCATCGATTCACCTAGTGGATAGAAAAATTTGCTATATTAGGTATGGGGAGAAACTTCGACGCAGAGAAACGGCGAGGAGCAGATCGGTATAGATGCGAAACAATAATACGAAACAGGCTGACAGAGCCATTGTCATTTCCCCACGTACTTCAGTCTGGTAAATAGGTTCTATTCCAGGGTAGATGGGATGGTATTAGCTAGCTACTGTCCGAGGAGTACGATTTGTGCCGTACCACCTATATGTGACAGAGATAACAAGCAATGCTTGACAGTCGGGGTTGTATTGAAGCTGCGTAACTAACAGCGACCTAATTCCTTCAGAGATTTCTATTCTCAATTGGGTCAAAGAAAAGAAGAAGAAGAAGAAGGAGAACGAATAAATGAAATAGAAAAATAGAAATGAGTAAAAAACATCCCCTAGTTTATTTTTTCGTTTCATTTTCTTTTCCTTTTTACATTTTTGAAGAGTATTTCTAACGGGCGACATAAAACGTAACAAATCGGAGTATCTTCTGCCCCCTTTCATCCCTCACGCACCTTTTTTTTTTTTTTTTGTTTTTTTATTGTTAGCTGAGGCTGGATTAACGCGGTTACAAAGTTTTTCCTCGGTGTTTATATCGATCCAATGTTTGCCTTGGGCGACCCGCTGTTCACGGTCTATATACGTATCTAGATTCATACCTCTGCATGTATACCTAACGTGGATAAAGTAAATCCATTCGCGAATATAACGTCTTAAAAATCGTCAGGGAAAGGGTCGAAATTCCGAACTCGTTTTGGGACGATTTCGGATTTTAAAAAACGCTGAAATTCGGAACATTAGAATTCCGAAAGGTCGGAATGCGGACAGCTCAAGACTCCGGAAATCTGGACCCCGAAATCTCAAGAATTCGAAAATTTCGGTCTATTTCTCAGGACGCGAGACCAAAAATATTTCGTTCTAATCGAGATCCTCGTTACGGAAAATCAATTTATCTACTTCAATCGATAATTTCGATGTCATAAATGATTCATAGAATTTCGAAACTTTTTTTCCAAAAAGTAAATCTGAAGACTAATTAGATTAATTAAGATTAATTTGACCACTTATTGGTTTCGGTACGATCGATACAGCCGGAGTTATCAAACACTGAATAAACACATGCGCTAATTTCAAGTTTCGAAGGTTTGGCCTCAGGGATCTTTAGCTTTCGGAATTTTGAACTTCCGGTGTTCTTCGGTTCAAAGTTTTTGAAATCGGCTGTGTAGACTTTCCGACTTTCCTTTCTCGAGACCGTCAGTCTGTAATATTGAAATTCTGAATTTCAGAATTCAGAACTTGAACCCGACCCCAATCATCGCAACCCATACAACCGAGAAGCCTTCTGCTCTTGACTCAGGAACAGATCTTATACTCTTCTTCGAACTCTTTAACGATTTTAGACTAGTTTCATAAACTCTAATGAACATTTTTTACGCTCGTATTTGAAATAAGCAAAAAAAAAAAAAAAAAACAAAATTGTTCGGGGATGTTTTTCTATACGGTTTATAATATATAAAATCTTGAGTATAATTACGTTTTTCATCGAGTAAAAAAAAATAACGACGACGTAAGTCTTCGCGGATGTAGAAGAAGTCCGCAGAGGCCGAGCCTGTAACAATGAGTTGAAAATAAAAAGAATAAACAAGAATAAGTTAACGTAGGAAATGGCGAGAGGGTGAGACGGTGAGATAGAGAGTTACGAGGGCGGGAGAAAACCCGTGCCTAATCTACCGCGTCATAGGCGTAACCATAGAAACCGCGAACTCCGAGGACTGCGTGAAAATTAATGGGTATCGGTGTGTTGTAGGTTGCAGGTTGGTTGCTAAAACTCGTTACCGTTAACCCGCATAATCCAACCTGTACTTCACGATGTGATGTACGTTTCCTTATCGCGTCAATGTTACTTCCAGACACTTTGAAAACAACGGGGCAAACGGATGGCCGAAATACTAACGGTTTTAGTTTTACGGTGGTACAGGTATAAACACGACGAAACCACATCCGATAACTTTTCAAATTGTTGATCGACCGGAAAGGAAGAGACGATACGTTTTTTATCACGAAGAATTTCATTTCTTCCAACGTTTTTTAAATTATAGAAATTCAAAAATATCATATTTTGTCAAAAATTAGACACTTTTTCGGAGATTGTGGCTCAAGTGAATGATGTACAGATTCGGAAGCCTCAGGCTTTTATTCACGTAATATCATCTACAAATCTTGATGTTAGAGACCCTCGCATCTTACACCATGTGGTCACTAGCATAGATCGACTCGAGCTCTGTAAAAACAACTTAGGTCGACTGTGGATCTAATTTCGAGGTCAATTTTAGTCCGAACTGAATTCGATTTCGCGAGTCGACTCAATACCGATGTAATTCTAGCGCAGACTAGGATCATCAGAAAATATTCAATTTTTCATACATTTCGAGACCATTGAATTCCGTATGTACTGAAAAATGAAAATAAAAATTCTTTGCAGTCGAACGAACAGATATTTTCTATATATTTATACGTTTTCCCGATTCTTGACGAAGGTGTCTAGCTTTGTCCCGAGCTTACCCAAGGGATCGAGTATCTAGACAGGAAATTGAAGGAACTTGAGTGTATTCGAAACAGGAAATTCATCAGTTTCTAATCCTTGACGTTGTCGAGTCTTCGTGCTCGTCACCAGGAACCCGTCTCGACGGCGAGGACGTCGAGAACATGAAACAATTACAGAAAGGGTTGATACAGGACGAGAGCTAACCATGGGCGGGGGTTGTTCTCGGCGCGACGCGGCATGCCGTGGCGTTTGCGCGGGGGTCGTTGAGGGTCGCCAGGGAGAGGGTCGTGGAAGATGCGAACCAGTCAGTGGCTCGCCGCGCGCCACTAGGACTTCGTCGTAGTCCGAGGTAAAATAGCAGGTGTAGATCGGTCCGCGGTTTATATATATAGCAATTTGTTGCTCGGGGTACTGCGACCGAATGTCGCCAAAGTGCGAGAGCCGTCGTTCACGGTTCTGGCCCCGACAGTTTCTTCACACTTAGGAAAAAAGAAAAAAAAAATAGAGTAAAAAAGTAAAAAAAAAAAAAAAAACACCATTGCAACGGGGACACTTCGGGGATCCCCCGGGATAAAGTGACGTGGTGACTCGTCGCCGAAGTATGGATAAATAAACGACCGAGGAAACTTTCTTATTTCTTTAAACAAAAAAACAAAAAAAAACTACTTAAAACGAGTTTCAGATAAATTTGAAAAGTTTTCTATATATTTTTTTTTTTTCATTGGATATAAGAATTCTGTTTTTTCTTTTTTTCATATTCTTCGCTTATACCCTTATCCGTCGTGAACTAATCTTTCTCTCAGTGTGAAATTTGACGAAAAGAAATTTTATGGATAGAATTATTCTTGTGGAATAAATAAATCTGCGTATTAAATATACCAACGTGTTATTTTGTGTTTTATTAATCACATAATAAATTATTGTGACTTGTGTACGAGTCTGGATCATAGCTGTGTCTCCTCGGATATTTTCGTCATAGTTTTAAAAACGAGAGATTGAAAATGCCGAAGCACTCTTCAAATGACAACGAGAAACGAAGTGTTTTTCGAAAAAAATATTCCCAAGTATCGAAAGTGTGATTCGAAAAGGGTTTGAAAAATTCTTTGAAACGTTTCGTGCAGTGTTTTCTAATTCCTGGTGATATATAGGGCGATATGTGTGGATAAGGAAAGTGGTTTTGGTCGAAGCGTCTGTAAGAGTGTTTCAGAGTTGTAGAAAATGTCGATATTATCGTTTCAGGAGATATCGATTTTACCGATACGTTGCACCCATGAGGTTACAGGTAACGTAAAATTTCCCCATGAGTTGGAGAAAGAAATTCACCCTTCTCGGCCAGGAGAGGGAAGAAAATGAAAACCTTACCACCTTTCTACATTGGGAGAAACGGCGTGTGTCTTTAGTCGCGATAATTTCACTCTTACCGAAAGAAACGGAGAAGGAAATGAAAATGAAAAAACAAAAGGAACAAAAAATATAAAAATAAATAAAATAAAACAGGCCTCGAAAATGTCCTCCGGGGGTAATAAAGTACACGGAAAAGCACACCTTTCATTTTTTTCACCCTCCATTTTTATTACGCATGGTGATTTTGAGCCCAGGGTCCTTTGCGAGTGGATAATACGACTCTTTTTACCCGCATTTACGGGGTGTAGTTATGCCAGGAATAAAGATTATCAAACGTAAGGATTTCGGAACGGAAATACAGGCTTTACAGGACTAACAGGGACTCGAGAGTTCGCTTTGGAAAATTTGAACGAGAACTAATTTCTCCTTATTCGTATTTGTTCGGTAATTATTTCCGCTTGTTATTATTCAATGAGAACGTTATTTACTTTCCTGTTTTTCGATCGTGCTAATTAACTTCGTTATATATTAATCATTTTAGGCATTAATTATTCTCTCAACGCGTCCTTCGCCCGAATACTCCTCCTCTTCTTCGTCCCGGTTCTCCCCCGTAGCTATGATCGTACCGGATTACAAAAATGGTATAAATCTCGCGAGATTGACTTGAACTTTCGTAACTTGATATTAAAATTCTTTCCAAAACCTTTACGCGTTGCTTCGAAAGTTGATTGATTCGGAATCGATAGACGAGATTAGCTCACACTCGCCCTTACAAAAAATAAACGATGAAAAATTGCAAGAAAAAATTAAAACGAATTGAAAACGAAAATTGAAAATTCTTTCCTTCTCAAACTCAAAATTGCAAATGCAATTTTTTTTCTGCTATAAATATACTCGTAATCGCGAAGATTATCGTCGTATGTGTACGTTGTATTTTTTTATCGTCGAAAAAAAAATCACCCCGAGCAAAAAACTGCCCCGACAACGACGGGGCGAAGCTCCGGGTTCCCTACCCTCTCATCGTCGGATCTAGACGACTCGGCCGCCTGTTCAAAGGTGGTAAATTATGCAGCTCGACCCCGCGCTTGGTTGACTCCTAAGGGGTACGAAACTACGAGATTCCAGGGATCGCACTCGGGTCTAGTAGCCTTGAGTCCCCCGTGACTCCAGTCTTTGAGGACCCGCGTAGTTCCCTTCGTCCCTTATGTCATTCGCCCCGTGATTCGTAACTTTATTTCATCGGTACATACGCGCACGAGATTTGATTAATTTTATTCGCAAAAAAGAAAAACAGGAAGTAACGTTAAATGCCGTTAAAAAGACGAAAAAAAATTAGAAAATTAGAAAATAAGGGATGCGAGGAAAGATAAAGAAGTTTTTTTTTTTTTTTCTCTTCTTCTGTGTAGGGGATGCGAATTAACGACGCTATCTTTTCTACGCTAGGAATTTACCCGAGGCTCCAGGGAAAACGACCCCGAAAACTTTGGTATAAATGATGTTTCGGAACCATTCTTACGAATTTGTCGCCACTAACTTTGCCGATTAGCTTTCACTCCTCGTAGCTTCCCTAAAATCCCGGTGAGATTCTTCGGCTTAAAATCCGTCGTGTTATAAATACAGATTATACATCCCCGAGCTTTCTCCACTTATAGTTTTGTACGGAGACGATTTCTTTCCACTCGCGTATAAAACAAAGGGGATTTTCAATACGAATTAAAAGAAAAAAAAGTTTGAAATGTCCAACTTGGGGTTGAAAAAAATAAATTAACAAAAAAACACTCTTTCTTAGAAATTTTTTCAAAGCTCGCTCACTCCTCTCCGTTACTTGCCAAAGAATATACTTGAGTACGAAGAAAATCATAACGATACGCTTAAACTGTGAAAGCAGCCGGAACCTACCCCTGCGGGTTGGCGCAAAATTGGGGGATTTTGAATTACCTTTGAGGATTTTTTGACGGCCTCTTTATTTTCCTTGACTAGGGTAAATAATTGAAAACGACGATAACCCACGTATAGCGATGCGAGAAACCTCCTGGCCGCATACCCTAGCTTTTCGCCTATTCATTTCACCCCTTTTCAAAGCCAGGGATTAATCTATAACCGAGATCCAAAGCCAATACGTGTTCGCGTCTCTATCTATCCATCTATCTCTATAACTATATGATTCTGTAATTGGATACCAGAGCCGAGTATATTGCTGAGCAGTTTTACGGTGAGGCAGGTAACCTCCCCTGTAACGGATAACTTTTCCTTACCACGAGGAGCGCGAATTGACTTCGGTTCAGTTTTTACTGCTTGTTTTCTTTTACTTTACTTTTATAGTAGGTATAGGGATTCCTTTCTAGTTTCAAACTTTGGATATTTCGTGGGGCAACTAGCGTTGTATACCGCAGTCTTTCCATATATGAGTTTTACTCCTTACGGAAACTCTCGTCTACCTCGAAACTCTGTTTTTCGGATTCATCGATCGGATTCATCGTTCGAACGGCTCGATCGTTCGAGTATAATACAACGCCGTAAGATACGACCAATTTGGTTTTGTTGGTAGATAAAAATCTGTCTTTGGTACATAACACGGTACGGGGAGGAAATAGAAGCCGGAAATCTACTACCCCATGAAATTATAACTGTTAGACTGGCAATAGCTTTTAACGAATAAACTTTATCTCCCTGGTAGCCGAAACGTCGCGACTATCCTCTGGGAACAAAGATAGATAACGGTTCGACGGTGCCCCTGTTATCTGGGAGAAGGAAGAAAAACCAGAGAAATAAGGAAAGAGAAGCAGAAAAAAAGAAAAAAAACGAATGGTAATGATAACGGCACCATAAAACTTGACGTAAATCATCCCTGTATCTATAAGTACGCGTATACGTGTACAGGGGGGAAAGAAAGCTCTCCGAAAAGCTCCCATAAAGTAGAGAAATTTAGTGTATAGGTGCGAGTTTGCGGTTCCATAAAACTTCTAGTTATCCAATTCTCCGACTGACGTGACGACGGGTCGTAAAAAAGCTTGTATCGTCGCTACGGCTTATCGCTAATTTAAAAAAAAAACTATCTTCACCCTTTTTCATCGAATTCATTAAAAAAAACCGTCGAGGAAACTCTGTCTGCTGTAATATCGTCGTTTTGCAACTCTTACCGAATGGAGAAGAAGCCTGACTCCCTTTTCCTCGGGTATAGGTATAGCGGATAAATCGATTTCTGGTAAAAGCACACTTTCCTCAAATCTGCGGCAGATATCGCACCCTCCGGAATGACACCTAAGCTAAAATGGCAACCAGTACTGCGACCATAAGGCTCTGCGAACTACTATACCTACGAGGACCAAAGAGGCCCTCGCTCTGGAGCCTCGGTAATGTTCTCAATAACGATAAGAGAGGCTGGAGCAATTTTAGTGTTGAATGGCCCGGTTATAACGGTCAAATGTAACGGGCGTCGACACCACAGATAACTGGACACTCATTTTGGCATAAAAGTTGTTAACTTTATTTATCGCACCTTGACCTCGCTCTACCGGATTTTGTCCATCTCTATACACGATATACAGAGAAGAAAGGAGCTCCTAGAGCTTAACGCAAAGTTCCTTTTTTTTTTCAAATGGAAGCTTATCCAACGAAGATACGCTGAACATCGCCTAAAACAATTTCGCACGAGATGTTATTCCGCAATCGCAACTTTGCGCAAATTTCGAGTCAAGGTTGTAGGCACATGGTTAGAGTAAACTTACCTATGAGAATGAGGGATTTCACACCGGAGAGACACGTGTCTCTACCGCGGTTAGTACGCGGAACATACAGCCCATAATCCTGTAACTATTCAATTCGAACCCGAGGTACTTACTCGGGGGTAGTTTACGGAATATCTAACTCTGCCCTGTTCTGTTTTCCGTGTACATACGATACCAGACGACGGTAGCGTTGCCGAGAACGCAGACACTTCGTCTTGCGAACGCGGGTAGATTTTCCACGCGAAAACGATACGACGACGCGTATGTGTCTGGATAAAATTGTTTTTTGGTAAAATTGCGCACCGGGAATAAAATCGTCGTCCGATTTGTGAAATTTATCAATTATAGGCAGATCTTGCCTCTGTCGGATAATTGAATCCCTGGTTTGACGTTGAATTGGGTCAGGTCGTGCCTAAGGGCTTCGGGAACTTGATTTACAATTTATAGAACGTCGAGGAGAGACATTCGATCGGCGATATTCCGCGAATTGATTGCAGTGTAAAAATTTTATTATGGATATTAAATATTTCATCATTTCTCGAAAAGTTTGAATAGTATAGCTCGGACGAGGTTCCTCTGTGAATAGATTAAAATTGTACGTGTAGAGGCGCAAGAGTGGTTTCAACAAATATTCGAAATCGAATACTGCGTCCGGTGAAATATATCCGATTGGATTTTTGAAGATCGATTAATTAATCCCTCGTCGTTAGGAAATTATTCGGGTCGCGTATCGCGCGAACTGTGATTGATACCGCGGGGTGAAATTTTTCGGCGATAAAAAAAAAATCGGGGGAAATCATTTTCGAAATTGGACCGAATATCATATCGGTAAAGGATCTAAATTGCGAAGATATCAAAGGACTGGAAACAACAAGGAGACTTTCGGGCTTGAAATTCCCACCGAATTGTAATCTGGGTTCAACTCATTCTCCAAAAAAGATTCAACGGAACCTCCGCGTTCCTCATCGTTTGAAGAGCTTAAATCTGCCTTCTGGTTTTCACGTAAAACCGCATCTGCTGGCGGATTAGGATGCGGGTGAAATTGTTCAAAGTCTAACGTTGTAACACGTACAGAGTCACACACTCGGAAAGATTTATACACGTACGTGTAAAGCAACACACCTGGAAATTTTCTAGCTGTAAACTGTAAAGAGTTAATTGCTTCGTGTTCACCTAGGCTTACCAGAGTCTGCTGGGTCTCTACGTGCCCTAGAGTCTAACTCGACGAAACTCACGATCAGCTGCCTTTTTCCCCTAAGTCTGGTGAGAAGTACTCTGTTGTTTAAGATCCCTTTTTTTCTCCTCTTACGAAGCATTTGATTAGTTTTCGCGTAAAACGTTTTTTTTGTTTTTTTTACTTTTAGGTAAATATATTTATTATCGATACGTACAGATTCTGACCGCAGAAAAGTATCAAAATATTCACAAAGCTGCGTTCCAAAAACCTGATACCATGAAAGCTCGGTTCTCGGTTTAGACTCGTAATTGCTTTCCACGATTTCAGATCACCGTATATCGATACACCGAGGATCCTCGATCAACAAATTCGAGATTTTTATCAAAAAACTATCGCATTGAAAATTATTTGACAGCGTTTGTAGAAAGAAAAATTAATTCTACTCCAGTAATTGTGAAATCGGATTCTTTCGGGGTGAGAGAATAGGGTTGGAAAATATGAATCTGAAAGTGTCGATCCTCGTCCCGTGGGAATCAACGATCTATAGAAACGCGGGTGCTCGTGTGGGTGCATCTATAATTCGATTTCTGTTCAAACTAACGAATGGTCAGCGTAGTCCTTCGGGACTTTGACGTCCACGGGAAGAAATACGATGTATTTGCAGTAATCTAGAACGAAGGACAATGCTCGTATAGACTTTGGGAAACTGCGGCAGAGTTTCTTGCGTCTCGAGATCAGGAAACTGCAGTTGAATACATGAGATGCCTATATGCTGGGGTCGCGGCTCTCTTATGTGTCGTATGCGGCATTCAGCTCTGCCAAAAGTTTCTGGAATATAAAGTCAACTTTATATCACACCTGGAATTCACCTATTTATATGTCTCTCTCGTATAACCGAGTGAGTGGTGAAGTGGGTTGACGGAAGTTTATTGTTCCACTACTGGCTGTTCGCGTTTGTGATACGCTTTGAAAATTCCTCTGTCGAGTTAAAATGATGATTAATCATAAAAGTTTATAAAAGATCGAGTGGATCGCTGGGAAATAAATACTCGGATTTCTGCTGGAGAGGAAACGCGGCTTTTCGATGACAGAATATACATTGTTCTCTTTTTTGTTCAAGTCTTTAAATCCTGGGAAATTTTTGCTCGCTGGATTTTTTTTTTTTTTTTGTTTGGGAGGAAGAAATTTTTTGCAACAAGTAAGGAAAAATCTTCACGTTTGCCTGTAGAGGAGGATGGATTTCCTCCTTTCGTCTTACCTTTCAAAAGTTTTCTGTGACAGGAACCAGTCTTGGAACTTTGATTCTAGTCACGAAATGGAAACGAATCACCCCCTACGCTACGTGGATACATTTTACATTCTTTGCACAGGGAAAATATCGAAAATTTGTATACGAGGCATCGGCGCTGGTCCCTTGACAAACAGAACTGAAAAATAAGTTAGAAAATGATCAATTTTAAAACCGTCCAAGTTTTCCTTCCACGAAATAAAGACCGGAGGTTCGAGCCTAGAGTTTCAGCGGAAAAATGAAACGGAGGACACATACTCCTACAGAAAATTCCAAAATTCAGTTAAAAAAAAGCAAGAGATGATTTCTGACCTACACAGCGACGGTGAATTTCATTGTAAAACCATTTCCTCAAATTCGTTGAAATTTTCGACCGTAATACGCGGGCGGAATATAAATCCAGCTAATTACGTCGCCGAATTACGTTACCCACTATAAAGATATTTTTACCCGATTGTTCTAGGAACGGTTCCAAATTGTCCCAATTAACATTAAAGTCGGAACGATGACGTCACGGTGCAGTAATTACGACGAGCCCAACTCGCCTATCACGGGCTCACCTAATTATTATTCAATAGGCCAAAACCACTTGGGCGACACAGTCTCTTCAACGAATTTTGCCGTGCGTTGAACCGCACCCTCAGCGTCACTCCACACGACTCTAATTACCGTATTTTCAATGAGTTTTCAATCCGAGTTCAAAACGCCGTTGCATTTACATCATTCGACACTTCCTCTCAATTAGCAACGTTATAGCACGCCAAAAAACTCCGGCATTGATTCGAATCTTCATTATCACAGGTTGAGTTATCGGACCTGGCTAACAGGTCGCTAAACTTTATTAGCCATTTATTTAATTGGCTGAGTTTAGGATCGATGTTAGTATCTCGAATCGATATACATCGCCTTGTAACATACCCTCGATTGAATGGGTATTGAATTACCCTTCTCGGCACATGTGGGGGATGATGAGACTTCCTCGAACCTTGAATCGACCGCGGTCAGTCGATTGAGATCGATTTTGTCCGTGAATGGACATTTGCTTCACGGATTTTCAAGATGGGTATACGATACGGGCCATAATTAGTATCTGTTCAATTATTGACGAATTTTCCTACCCCTCGCAATGAACTGTGACGAGATCCTAAGACTTTGACAAGACTTAATTACGGCTCAACGTTTCTTTGAACAAAGCTGCTTTCCGCCTTCAATCAACTCAACTTTTTTTGTTCGTCACTCGTCGCGTTTATATGAAGAAATATTATGTCCCAATCCAAAGCACAATTGTTTTTTTTTTCTCAAAAAGGACGTCGAATCGAAGGAACTGCGTAGGCTGGTTTTACATTTTGGAGAAATTTTTTTCAAACTTGGGGGTCCATCTTCGCTCGCTTTGCCCTACCTTTTAAGGGTTGATACGTAGCTAGGCGTATGCAGATAAACCACTTGTTGATTATCTACCAGGTACATCAACCTTTCGTCTGAACGTCAGAAAAGTCTCCCCGCAGCAAGGGATGCCTTTCGGCAGGGTGATATAAGCGAGAAAGTTAGATGTTCTTTTTATCGGATTTTCCGCTACCTTATAATCGAGTCTTACATAGTTTTTACGCGTCTGGCTAACTTCCAGTTAACCAGATTTTCCCGCGACGTTTTTTCCCGCTTTTCACCCCGACGCTTCACGCTACGGAATCGCGGAATTAGTCCAGAGATTTGTCGAGGCGATGGTAAGCCCCGGCTATTTCCATGTGGAGAATGGCTCCGGAGCTTCTGATCTTCTCCTCTTATTATTCTAGACAGTTTTCCGCTCACGCAGCTTATCTTTTCTCTCCTCTTCGAGAGGTTGAAACTCATCTGTACCTAGAAAACATACCCACTGCATCCTCGAGCAAATATAAGGTGGATTTAGCTCGTTCTTATCTCACCGTCGTTCGGCTTTCCTAATCTCAAGATCGGCTCCACTTTGCTTGAATTGGGTGAAGTTCGCTTCGAGATTATTCACTCCTTGCTTCGATCATCCCTTGCAGGATGGCTTTTATGGATTTCCTCGATTTTCGTATCGTCGAAAGGTTCTAAAATCCTCGTGAACAGTTCGTTGCTCTGGAATATAAATCGTCAACTTCTGCAGGACCTGTAAAAGAAGAAAGGCTGCCGTCTCGGGCGTAACTAACGCCGAATTTATTGCCACTAAAAATTCGTAAACATCTGACATAGCGAATACCCTTTTGGCTATGAATCAAATCTCAAAGGTAGAACGTACCGCTATACTTTACCTACTTGACATGCCAACTCCTTCCTATATCGCACATCCTCACACGTATTTCGCTACGAATGTGTGGAAATAATTCTGGACCAGCGAACCGATTATCAGCCTCACAGAAACCCGGAAATTTTCAGCTGGCTAGAACCACGGTACCAAAAACTACGGTTCAAGGATTATTTTTCGTTGGACTACGGCCAGTTTTTTAATATTTATACATCGGGAGAAAATTATTTCTACACAAGTCCCGCTTATTCCCGTTGCACTGTAACGATTTTATTTCATTTCGGTTCAGCTCTCCGCGTTTCCTCGACCTCGAACATTACTTTCCTCAACGTAAACGTTCGGAATGCCTTCAGTCGCACGATGCAGCGTCATTTCGTCAGATCATTCGCTTCTGTAAAGAGGAAAAACTTGAAATTCAGAAGGAAAAAGGAATAGAAATTATGATTTCATTCCACAAGCTCGGCAAGTAGGATGGAGAGATGCTGATCAGAGTTTCGAATGCAGGTGGAGATTCCGATTCGCACCTCTGGATTTTCATGTGAGACAGAATTCTTCCGAAACAGAATACTATTTCCGTGAGTAAACTGAAGAATGGAGGAATTGAGATCGAAGAGGATCAAACTAGGATTTCTATCCTGACTTGGGTACATGACGATAGTCGATTCTCGAAAGGAATTGTTTCTCCGTTTCGAGAGAAATTCCTTGGAGAGAACACCACAAGGGTAGCATTCCAATTGGCTATAAATTCTGGTACGATGGCGTAATTATTGCCATTATTAATTCGCGCCATAGTCGTCGAGGTATTAATCTCGCGCTTCTAGATCCGATCGTTAGAAGTTACAGCTGAAACTAGAAATAGGGAATGCGGTAGATTAGCCGACACAGGGCACGTAAAACGATACACATTCAAACCCTAAATTGCACCGTCCATTTGCGAGAAACTCGCAAAGCTCTCTCTGGATTTTCTTTACTTCTCTCCGCTATAAAGAGCAAAAGAAAACTTGTTACTTTCAGGCCACAATTCATTCGAAGTAGGAAATTGTTCTATAAAAGAAAGTCGAGGGAGCGATTGCTGTACGAACCTCAATAAACGTTCGTGCGTCTTTTTCCTCTCCTTTCAATCGGTTTGGTTTTCATTACACACAGAATTCCTGGTCTTCGGAAGCTCAGAAACCTGCGAAAAAACACAATCAGCCAAAAAACTGATTCCTTAAAGCGTTCTACGCCGTCTTCAGGGCCCACTAGTTCATCGCACGCTCTTGACCGCGGTTCCAAATGCTACAAGGCAGCTTTGTTTCCGCCTCAGCATGACTCACGACGTCTATATTCACCAAACCTACATCACGGCCGTAACACGTTCGACACGGCTCCAGACCGAAGCGGAAAAATTTTCGCACAGTTGAATTTCGCGTGTTTAACGCGATTCGCAAATACCTTTCGCCACTCAAATCGCAGCCCATTGTTCCCTATTGTGTAATGAACCTCCTTTCCTCGATTCAACGTGCGCAAAACAATTAATAAAATTGCGTTCGCAAACCGCAAGTAATTATTCCCTCGATATATTTTCACTCAGAATTTCCCGAGGCACTATATCGGACCTAGACGAGAAATATTTACGGATAAAACAGGCAGAATTTTGCCCAATTTTCTAGCCTCTAATTGGCACGGGATTCGCAGCATAGAGACTCGATATGTACGGTCATGGTGGCATAGTGCTGCCCTCATGCATGCATCGTACTCGCAGGAAACGCGATCAATGCTTCTCGCTTATGAAAATACACGAGTGATCTTAGAGGTGGCGTAGCCGTTGGCAGAGAAATCACAAAGCTCAAAACAAAATAACCAAATGCTCCCATATTCAACAAGCAAATTCCCGGTGAAATTTTTGCTAAGTCTCGCTTGGTTCTTTGCGGGCAAGGAGCCCCTGTTTCGGGCCTGCCTAGAACTCGATGGAGCGAGACTTAATATTTATTTCATTGGGATTTTTCTTTCGAGTATGGGCGCAAATTTTTGCGACGGGGTGGCTCGGGAGTCATGCTCTTGGTAACAAGTAGATATGGCTTTCGGTGCTACCCCACTTGTCCCAATGAAAACTCAATCGCTACTTGCGGAATGATTATCCGATTGCTAATCGCAGTCTGAAGTACCAGAACCGAAAAAAGAAATGGTCAATTTCGCACGTTCGAAGTGCCGAGGCTATGAATTGCCAATAATTTCTTTCAGTGGAAAAGAAGACACGGCGGGTGCAAAAGTAGTGATTCTTTATTGAAGAAAATTGACACAATGGCTGAATGCCAAAAACGAAATGAGAATAACTTGCAATGCTGAAACAAGAAAATTGGCGTAAGAATATCGAATCTGGACCAAGTGCAGTTCAGATAGATTTCAAACCAATGGGTTCTATCTAGCTTGCCTTTCTCAGGCTAAGTTTCGCCAATGATCTAGTTAGGTCTCTGACAAATCTGTCCAACTTATCGCTATGATTATTCAACCGTCGCTGAAATGAAGGCAAATTCTATTTTTTTGCACGAGTGCAAATGTCAATGTCCTCGAAGATATTTAACGGAATGAAAATAATTATTTACAACAACTCATGTCTTTCGATTATTTTTTTTCTCATTTTTTTTTATTTATTTTTTTATTAGTCACTATTAAGGTACACTCATCGATGTATGTACATATATACGATCATGGCGCACGGTGCTGCCCTCACAAATCCCGCGACATGTGTGGAATGAACTACAAGGTTTCTCGCATGAGAAAATACGCGAGAAATTCTATAGGTCCCGTGTTCATTCCGGAGATCTTCGCTGGATAGTTTGCTGTGTTAACGCACAAGCAACGAATCCAATCGAATAGACAAAACATGATACGCTAACCTCTTAACATTGTCTATGTAACCTCAACCTTTATTGTCCCAGAAGATGAAAAATCAGACTCCAGCTAAACTCCACGTGGAATTTATGCTGAGACTCGCTGAGTTCTTTGCAGACGGGTTTCCTCCGGCTGCCTAGAAGACTTAACAGCGAGACTTAACATTCATTCCACTGGAGTATAATGGGAGTATGGGCAAAAGGCAATTTTTGCTCCGGGGTGACGCGGGAGTCATGCTCTCTTGGCAACAAGTTGGTATGGCTTTCGGTGATCACCCCACCTAAACTGATGAAACAAAAAAATTTCCAGCTACATCTGGACTTATTCGTTATTCGATAATTCTGGGATGAACCGAAATCGTGGAGCAAAAAATGACAGCAGATTTCAGCAAAACCTACTACATCGTCACAGAATGGATTTTGGCCGGTAATCAAACAGCGAATATTAGTCCCAGTTTCCAATGCGAAAATTACGTACCGAGGCAAATATTGTCATGTTGATTCGGTCCATTGCGTTGTACAGCAATTAATAGTGCAAAGAAAACCACGCTGTTTGTTAAACAGACGAGACCCAAAATCGGCTGTATAGAAGATTGTGAAAAATGGCAACATGACGTAAAACGCGTATATAAATCGCACGAAGCCCGAAGGCAGAGCGCTTTCAACCCACGGTGAAAAAAGTCCACCTGAAATTGTTCATATGTGTATTTGTATTTGTGCTAGGTGCTATTTGCTCTCGCGTTGCCGAGGGCTACACTAGCCAAACTCCTCACTGCCGAGTCAATCGTACGAAGGATTCGTTTCAACGTCCGTTTGTTCGCTCTGTTTACCTTAGAGATCTGCAGAATATCCAAATTTATTCCTTGCCTTTAGATTTGTGGATTCCGGCTCCTCTTAAGTCTCGAACATATAGGTACAGGCGGATGGGTGGATAGACGGATGTCGAGTTTTATTCCAAGCTACCCTCCGGTCCAGAGATGAAGCGAAGCTTGTTTCCACCCCACGATTTTCGCAACTTTTTAGCCAAGTCACAACGCTCGTACCAATTACTAATTTTCACTCCGCACGGCGTTTCGAAACGTTAAAACATGTTATCCTCCGTCGAGTGACGTTTCCAGGCGTCAATGTAACTCGTGTTGACAGCAAATTGACGGGTCTTTGCATCAAAGCTTTCTGCTTCGACCCTTTCCATCGCCTTTGATGATGGACTCCCTTTTATCGACCTCTAATTGAGATTGGTGACGTTTAACTAATTCGATACAGCCACACGGACAGAACTAACATCAAACTGTGGCAATTCTTTCTCATCTTTCTTTCATAAGAAGAAAAATCGACCCCATGTCCTTTTCCGACGAGATAAAGAGGGCAGCAAAAATTTTTTGCATGTATCTAGACTCTGTACGGTCCCTTGATGAACGTAGCTGCAGTTTGCTATCGATTTCCATCAGCTTTCCTATTTCTCCGCAATTTGGGTTGCCACCCGATCATTGATGATGTCGTGCCTCTATTCTGAAAGGATTTTTCATTCCACGCGTCATTTGGTGGTCTGAAGACTTTAATGAACGTGCATCGCGATTGGATCGACATCTATTCGCAGCCTTTTTCGAATCTCGCACATCCGACTCGGCTCAATGAATCAAAAAGCGAAATAGAAGTTTCGAAGTACTTCTGGGAACGCTTTTGCCAAGCCGAACTTCCTCATAGACTCAGATTTTCATCATTACTGGAATATCACGAGAAAATACAACGCCGTTCGATAGTTTCATCCGCGAACTCGGATCCTGAGTATGTTCGAAAATTTTCTAACTACATTTCAAACTCCATGAATGTATACGAGGTCGTGATTTATTCCACGGAATATCCACCTCATCCATTATTCCCCTTTACCTGTACGACAAGACTTATAGATCGGTGAGTTTCCAGGTGAAAAAAACGAGTATTTAATCCAGCTAATGGACCGTTCGATTACCCTGCACCATATGCACACCGAGGATGGTCATCCCGCTCATTATTTGGCGCTTAATTCTCTCCATTATATCTACGAAATTAACATATTCGATCAAGTTACGCTTCAAGTTCAAAATTTTTGAACAAAACTTTTCTTAGCCCCAGTTATTCATGTGATTGGGAATCCTGGAGTTTCCAGTCTGGTGATCTTCATGACCGATCTTCGTCGTTACAGCCAGCGACGAGATGCTTCAGGGTATAGTTACGAGCATATATATATATATGCGGACATCAAATCATGGAATGAAAGCTGACGAGAAATAAGACGGTAAATAGGAGAGAGTGATATTTATAAATCTCGGTCATAAAGTCAGCCATACCCTTGATGGACTCCATGCAGATGAATCTCCTCATTTCTCATTTACTACTCGACTGGGTAGAAGCTACGTATTCTGGGTCGGTGTAAAAACGAAGCCTAGATGAGAGACGGTTGTAAAATCAGTCACATGTATCAGATCCGGATATAAATAATCCATCGACGAAGTACTCAGAAGCTTTAATTAAACCCGGATTGAAAAGATCGGAGAAATATATATTTAGCGGAAAATCACGAACCGTGTAGTGCACTGACGCATCTCGTTCGATAAGGGTCTTCCGAACAATGGCAAAAACCTCTGGCCTTATTCCAGGATATCATCAGGCAGACCATTAGTGTCTATTCTTCAGTCGCATCCTTTCGGTATATTCGTAATTTTCTATGGTACATCGACTCGGCGATAGCCAGACGGCATTATCCTGGATTTTCTGATCCGTCACGTAACACGGGCCAATATGACCCCGCGCGAACTTGAAATGAAATAAACAGGAACTCGATCACGATGCAATCAAATTACGGAAACTACAATTTCCCGTCACCACGTACCACCCAAGTACACAGAAGCCGATGTGTGGGTGTAGAACGAATGCATGTCCGCCTATATTTGCCTACGACCAATATTATACGCTGCATAATGATTTTCCTCTTTTTACTCAGGCATTACCGATAATTTCATCCCCTATTTCGTTTTTCCCTACCATTCAATGACGTTTTTTAATCAATTTCACTCGCTCGGTCATTAGCACGTGGAAAATCAATGGGGTTTATAATAGCTCGTATTATATGTTCTGCACTGATTGCAAACTGGGTAACGGTGGAATGTTGATTCGATAACAACCCCCTAGCGGGGGTAAATCACCGAGCTTTGATTTATGGGAAAATTATATCCTCCTTGATCAAAGCCTTGTCGAGATGCGAGATAGGATGAATGAACGCGATGTTTCCACAGATATCCTAGCGCCTATAATTCTATCGGCGAACAAAAATAAAAGGAACGGGATATCAAGTAGTTTTTTAATACCAAAATTGTAATATTCAAGCGATATTTGAACTAGAACCGTATGTCGAAGAAATGAAAGGCGGAAGTTAATTACAGGGTTGTTAGATACTGGCGAGTACTCTGCGAGAGAACACATCTCGGGGATTAAATCGTGGATTTTCTCTTTACCCTGAACGAGCAAAACGTGTGGCAGTATGTAACGACCAATTTTCACCACGCCTATTTGCATAAATTTGTATAAGCAGTGATGCATATGTATGTTTATCTCCGAGTTGAATTAACGAGAAAGTCATTAACGAACCCGACTACACGTGGCTAGAAAAATGACAAAAATTTTACCTTTTTTTTTTCTTTTTCTATTTTTTGTTGGAAAACTGTTTGCCAATTTGCATTTATAACGTCGCCACACCGACGGGTGGCTTGTTTATTGAATAAAACGAAATATTTCGTCCAGTTTCCTTTCGAGTTCCGAATGGGATAAAATAATTTATCGAACTTTCGGGGAATCCATAGTCAGAAAGGGAAAATCGCGGCGGAACTATACGGAGCTCGTACCTATAATCTGTTCTCGTATTCAGAGTTGAGGCTGGTTTTGACTTGGTTCGTTTTACGGACGTGAGATTTCGCGAAACGTCGTTATTTACGACTACTGCGAATAGCCAGTTCTGCGAGACAGCGAATTCAATTCCCCTCAACCGCACGTGACGTCCGCAATTCCGGCTTCCCTCGATTCCTGACGCCGTTATAATTGCTGTTCAATGAGGCGCCATATTTTGTCAGAGGGTGAAGGAGGAAATTAAAGAAAAACGTCTGCGGGTGGTAAGGTATTTTTTCTTCTTCCTTGTTCTCTCTCTATTTGCGAGGTTTCATCCTCGACGATATTCTCTCGGTGAAGAAAGAAAAAATTATCAAGAAACACGAAATAATTCAATGAATGAATCATGAATAAAAATTATCCGAGGGGGGAAGGAGAAAAAAAATACAAAAATAACAAGAAAAAACAAAAACAACAATTTTTATACACATAACAAGTTGAATTTTCCTCAGGGACATAAAATTCGGTCGTTAAAAGCACTGCGGGAATATTCCTCGGCGTCTAAACTTGTCCTCTCGAAGAATTTCACCACTTTAATAATCCGTCGAACTTTCTTTACCCTGTCGGAGATACTACTGACTGACTGCTTCCAAGTTCTGGGAGAGTTTATCTTACCAAGTAAAACAGCACAACGTTCCATGTTTTTATTATATTAGTAACCTAGTTTGGCCATTCATCAGCCACGAGCATCTTCTTCTTCTTCTTCTTCTTCCTCTTCTTCTTCATGTAGTAATTTAATCAACTTCTGACGCTCTAAGTACAACGGATTACTCACTTCCTTATCCCACCGTACATCGACTGATCGGATTAACGCCTTTCATAAAAATAATCTAGAAATAGTTTTCTGCCGTTATACCTCGTATTCCACGTCTGCGTCCTCTCAGGGCTAATTACGCTCCGGAAAGTGTCAAATGATCAGTCTTAGCAGAAAAACATAAAAAACTAACTCTAGAAAATTCGTAGTATTTATTCCTGGATTCTGAAATTCGGTCCCCCCCTTATTATGTCGGGTTAAATACAAGGCAGGAAGTGTGCTTTGTTCACCCGTACCTTGAAATCAATCCTGACGAACGTTGATTCTCTACCAGAACGGGTAAGGCTACGTTATGTCTCGACGTCAAACCAGGTGTAATTAGCCAAGTATAGCGTTTTGTGTCGCTCCCTCGAACAATCTCATTGTCCTGGGTGCAATTGCCCGTGTCTATTTGTTCGGGCGGTTCAATAACCTTCTACGAAGTCATACTCGTTGCTGAAATAGTAACAAACTGGAGAACACAAACTGGATGAGATAAATACACTAATTACGAATTTTAAAGGTATCGAACGGTAACAGTTCCAAATCGATCGTCTCGAGGCGTACTTTTCTAAAAAACAGTTTCAAAATCCTATCAGTTATTTATGACATCATGGAGTTATTATAAAATATGATAAAATGAATTAATTTTTGTCTTCGCATCTTGAGAAATAGACCGAAATTTCCGGATCTTTGGGCTTTCGGTGGTCTGGACTTTCGGAGTTTTGATCTGTCGGCATTCTGACCTTTCGGAATTCTTACCGTTCGGAACTTTTTAAATTCGGAGGTTCGACTCGCGGCCCCATGAAAATTGTGAAGAAATATATATATATAGAAGCCGATTTGAAACCCTCGAGAATTTATACAGTTGAATATTTTAGAGTGGGGTATAATCGGCGATTAACAATTTGCAAGTCATCTTGAATGAGGAAAGATTGTTGAACCGGAATAAAAACTCCCCTCAGATTACCTGATGAAAAAAAAAACTCTCACTCTCACTCTTATCATCCTCTCGGGGATTTTTTTTCCCTTCGCAAGATCTCGTCATAATCACCATCTGAAGTATGAGCTAGGAACCGTTTCGAGGGAAGAGAATATATATATATTATCTACGTATACATACAATATACACATATATATATATACATGTCGCTTTTCGTCTCATGGTATAGTGTAGCATTTCTTTTCCCCTAAAGCATCGGGAAGCAATTTATCCTCATCAATCCTGTCCCCGGGCAGAAGCGAAAGGCTCGGGATCGAACAGGGAAATCTGTATGGAAACGCGGGGCATATATATTCGCAGGGACCGTATTTATTCCAACGGCGTCGTGTTTTACCAGAAATTTTGGAGAAAGAAAAAAAAGGAAGAATAAATAAAAAAGAAAAAAATTCGTTTTCAAGTAAAAACGTACCTCCTCGTAATGTAAGGGAAGGTTGCCGATATCGTACCGCCACCTAAATCGCGTATCGTCTCAGTTGGAAATTTTTTCGCGATAGTATCTCCTCGATTTTGAGAATCGTATAGAAATGGGTAGCATTCCGGTATTAAAAGCGCTCGGAAAATTCCTGTTTCTACGATTTTCTAAATCTGAGACGATGTACGATTTAGGTGGCGGTACGATATCGGCGACCTTACCCTATGACCATAAAACGAAGTCTCGGGACGTTTCTCGCCGGTACCAACCAGCCAGAAGAATCCATAACGTCGGAACGGCGCACTATTCGAATCGGAAAGCACCGTCATATCTGATGCCGAATACTCCTTTGAACCAAATTCCTTTCAAAAAGTCAAATCTCCTTATCTGTCGACCCTACCCTTGCCTACTGCTGCCAGGTTCTATCTGTTATTGAAATCTGGGTTTGCGTCAGACGTTCGTACAACTTCTTGAACCTGAGGAAGACGCGGGTTGGATAGGTGGAACGGAAACCTGATGAGATTTCTATAAATATTCCCTATCTCCTAGTCGAGACAACGAACTCATGTCAAAGTTTACTTCCAAAGTCCGTTTTCCGATATACCGTTTAGTACATTTCACCTCTTTTTCCTTTTTCCGTTTTTCTCCCCTTTTTTTTCATTTCCATCTCGTACTCGCGTTTCATTCGGTATCCGTGAAACGGGTAACGCGCCGCGTCTTATCTATCGGACGATGATTTTATCCGCACCCTTGCAACCCCTACCGAACTTCCGACGACTATATCATCATCTCCGTTCGTAAATGCCGACCGCAGAGGGACAGTGGCGGTGATATTGATGTCGTTAATTTCCTGGCCTCTTTTTATACCCCCTGGTTATCGTATTACATATTCCATGCTTGTCATATACCTATCCTAGCCGGTTTTTCGAATCGTCTAACCCGTCACTGGGATCCCCACGGCTATTAAGCCGGCGTCATTTACCAATGATTTATACCATCCCACGAGTATATTATCGGGATTATTTCATTCCACGATTCGTCTCACGGTCACGTTTACATCGCGTTTATATTTTAGCGATTCGAAATGGGGTAGAAATATTTTTTTTTCTCCTCATCTCGCTATACGCGACAAACTTTACTACCCTGGGATCGTCTGTATAGTCGGAACATTCGTCATCTTGAAAAATGAAAACTTTTAGTAAACCGGGAAGTTGGGAGTTCGTTTCGTGATCCGACAGAGAAAATGATTAATTTCAATTCATCTCGATCCTGATAAATTATAATATAAATACACTGTCAGGGTAATCCAGCGAATTTAATGAAATGAGTTGTAGCCAGTGATGCAGCCTTTGGCGGAAATTCATTTACGGTGAAAAATGAATTTTTCCTCCGAAAAAATAGATTCGCGGATTAAATTTCATCGAGAAAAATTTTACGCTTTAAAATACAAAAATATAAAATACCCGCGGGACGTGGGTGGGGGATATTCACTCGATGAAACAAACGGCAGAAAAAGTTTTTCCGCTTCCGGATTCCACGGTAATTCAGCTCCAAATATACGCGGCTTTGAATCAGACGAGAAGACGGGAATTTATTTTTTACAGAATATAATGTAATATATCGGTCCTTGATTTCGTCGGATCAAAAAATTCATTGAATAAATTCCTCGTCGTTCTCGTTGAGAGATTGCAAAAAAAAAAAAATTGATCTGTAAAAATTTGACGTTTATTTATCGCTCGAGTTTATATATTCCTGAAAAATAAAATAAGGTTACGAGCTGAGTAGGTGTGACCACCGAACGGTATAATTAACATTAATCGTTTAGTTGCTGAAAAATTTAATAATCAGCCCGGAGTCACGTTCACCGTCTGAAAATCTAAAAAGTGTATTAATTAATTAAATAACATAATTGATTTTCGGGTTCAATTATTATATATACTATATACCTGATATAGAATTCTCATTGCAAAACGTGCCGAGTTTAAATTAAAAATTTTGTGTGTGTTTTAAATTACCCCGGCTTGTAATTATCCGAAAAAAGCTTTTCTCCGTTCTTTCTTTCTTTTTCTCTGAGATATAGGTGTATATAAGCCCTTGACCTTTACCCTTCGCAAACGCCAGTCTACCCCGAGTTCTATTTTTCCTCAAAGATATATAGTTTCTAACAAAATCCTGCGGGCAACTCATTTCCGGAAAGCTGGAGGCAATCAATCCGAGCGAAGAGCTCTTCATCTCGCACCTTGCTCCCCCTTTTCTTTCCGACAGTCAAGATGCTGATAACTTCTTTCCAACTCCACTTTCAGCTCCGGCTCTATGACCTTTTCCTTCGCCAATACCTACGCTCATTTATTCCTTCACTGTTCAAACAAAGAAAACCAAAAAAAAAACAAAAAACGAAAAAAAAATCATCACCGAAAACACGGGGATTTTCAAAGTCCTCGTCATTTCGTAGGGGCAACACAAACGCCCGGACCATGCCGGCGTTCAACCCTTTACATGAACCTCCTTTCGGATCGCGAGGTCCTTTTCCTTTCGCCTCGATTAACCCTGAGGTTAACAGGCTCCTATAACTTACATATCGTATAGATAGACTGGTGTTACCGTTTCCAACTACGTGGGACGAGTGTCTGATCGTCGGTGGTTGATTTTCCCAAAATTAGAAAGGCCTGGATCGAAGTATGTTAGTCTCGTAACGATTTATCGATCCCGTGTCTAATCCTCGTTTCATCGAATAGCGAAGTTGGTGGAATAATTATTTCGCAATTGTGAATTTTCACACGGCATGAGTACACCTCGAGGGGTTTCAACGTTTTTTCAATTTACCTTGGCTAATGGGCAACGAATTAGCCCCAATCCTCAAACCTCCGGCTACTTTTCCTCGAGAAACGGGCTACGTTTGACTCCTCCTAATTAAACCACCGCATTTCACAGGCTTGTCTTAGTTAATTGAAAACGAAAAATTTCCGCTGAAAAAATTGCCGGTAAACAAGCAGATAATTTTTTTTTAACATTTTGGGAATAACAAGCTTTCGCTTATTCGACTTTAGCATAATTCAATCAGTTCCTTCGCCTGCTCCTCCCTCGCTAATCTCGTTCGAATCTGTTCTACCTGCCGGATGGATTTTTGCCACGCGAGAATTCGGGCGGAAAAATAAAGATGCGATTCGAGATGAAGACGGATGCTGGGGTGAAGGATGCCACCCTATTGTGCAGCGACAAAGCCGAACCGGGACTCCTCGGGACAAAGGATATCGCACTAAGTGAAATAGTTTTAGTTAGTCTCCTGTCCCGCGGCTAAAGTCTCGGTGTCACCAGTTATACCGCTGCGTTTCCCAAACTTTTGTCCGACGTTCTTTGATGGATGGGTGAAGTGAGCATATCCCCGTTCCTGTATAGGAGTACGCGTCTATATCTACTCGCAAATTGAAATTGATCGAGCTTTTACGTTTCGAGACGAAGAAATCTAGTCGCATGAAATTTGGCCGAAAACTTTAATTAATAAGTGAACTTCGGAGTATCGCTGACGATCGATTTACGTCCTTTCCGTTTATCGTCATTTTGGGTATTTAGTGATCCACGGGAGTAACAATCGCATACGATTAGCCATAAGCCTGGCGTGAAGCAAAGTCTGAAGGTTTATCCCCGACGTTGGTTTTGCCCGTTGGTGTGGCGTTCGCGATTTGGTCGAAGCTCGTTAATCTTTGTGGGGGCGACACGTTGCTCGGGGTATCAGGATGATTAACGCGGTGCAATTTTCATCTTTTACCCATTATTTAAATTTTCTTATACCCGCTAGCCCGGTGGCAATATGCCCCGAAGAATTAGAATTTCAGAGCATATTTTAACCCCCACCTCACCTATTTTTGGCAGGCTATGCTAGCCCTCTGTCTATCTATATACGCGCATTTCTGGACTCTGAATTTACGCCCACTGCACCCAAAAGCTCGCGGGGAAACCGGGAGATTTTTAACCCGCAACTTTTTATACGACCCCTAAATCCTAGCCTCCAGTTTTCGAACGAACAATGCCATCCGCTGCTGCGGGGGATAATTTTGCCTATACACCAGATTCGGACCGGTAACCAAACCCGTTTAATACCCGCAATTATTCTCGGTCGAGAATTTGGAGCAAATTTTTTCGAGAATATCGAGTAGATTCAAGAAATAGACATTTTTTGTGAAGTAGAGACGTAGACATTTTTCTGACAGAAAAACGCCCAGAAATTTTATCAGTCTTTACAGCACGGCCTAAAAATCCTGACGACCCTTTTCGGCCCACCGTAATACACGTTTGAAAATATCTGTTGTCTTTGTTGCCAAAAATTTCCGCGAGATAAGCAGCGAGGGGTGCTGCACCCCCGTTTTTATTCCCACGTATACATCTATTCGGATATTCGAAGCCACAATTCAACCCTGGGTGTATGATTCCCATGTATATTACATTATTACGTATATATGTATATGCAATATACGCAGACACAGGTCTTTGAGGTGGAAATGGCAGCTGGTTGAATACCGGCAGACAATTCTGGTATTTGGGCTCGGGTAATACGGGCAATTACAGACAGAATGCGAAGACGTTTTCCACAGCCGACGCCATTTGCGTAATTGTGCCCTCTTTGTGTACCTACCAACCCCTGCCATCAGGGGAAATCAGTCGGCTCGCTATTCCCGAGCTTGGTAAAGATCAAATCTCTTCTAATGGCGTGTTTAATGTGGCCTACGAACTCTATCTTTTATTCCGTTCGATTGAGGGTTGAAATTTTTCTTCTATTATTATTATACTCAAAGAGTCGTCGGAGATTCTATGTCATCCGTGAGATATATCCCTCGAAAATCTTCGCTTTAGAATCGTTGAATTTTCCCTGGAAATTTTCTACACCCTGAAAGTTATACGTACCGAAATAACTCGCTTTGCACTCCGCCTTTTGACTTTGCAACGTCAAAACATGTTTACCCAGATTTCCCCATTCCTCGGTGTGAAAACTGAGGTGAAAACTAACGCATTTAGTCCGAAACTAAAAGTTTCGCGAACTCGGAAGTATACCTTCAAAAGCATAATATCAGCCGCTACTATTTTCGGATCCAAAACTGATTCTGCAGAGGCATTCTTTCCCGTATTCAAATCACACTTTTACCCAATATTCTCGGATTTGGAAAGAATCTAGAGGATAAAAATGATCGGGGAGAGAAAAGCGGGGAAAAAAGGAGACCCGCCGTTGATACAGGGATAAGGTGGTATCAGCGCGAAGCTGCAAAAAAAAAATAAAATCCGATATATTTCAAGCCTAGGACATGACGTATCGGCCACTGCTGTTTTTGAATCCTCGAAAATTCACCGATATCATACGTCGATCGTTGTAACGATATTTTATTTAAATTTTCCAACGCGAAATAGGATTTATGTATGTTACACACGTCCCGGTGTTCCACGATACAGATGCGCTACAAACTTTCGGAATTAGCTCGAAATTTTCACCGAACAAATTTTTTTTGCAATTCGTATGAAATTGAGTAAAAAATAAAAATACATGAAAATGTTTTGTAAGGCGAGGACGCAGATTTTCCGATACCTTTTCATCGTTTCAACGAGTCGAAATCCTGGGCCTTGGTTGAATTTATCTCGGGAGATTTCGCACCGCGGTAAAAGGATTTATGGCACATTTTGTTACCGAGATGTTTTCCTATTGTTTTCTATTCGGTATGGGGCTTAGAGTTCATTAAAGTACAGGTGGTGGTAAAATCCCTAAGTACCCAATTTATTACCCAACGAAGAGTAGAGCTATTAATGCTTCGCAGCCGAGTAATTTATCCAAACTAAAGTTACCGAAGAAATTCTCTCATTTTACTCAAATAATAAATATTCCCTTTTCTCTAATTCGAAAGAAAAGAAAATTACGAAAAGCAGAAAGAGAAAAAAGAAAAAAATTACTGAAGATACAGAAGTGGGGAAAAATAAGAGGAAAACTCGACAGGTGTGCAAAATTATTTAACCTCCCGGGATCATATATCTAGATATATTTATCCACTTAATTGCATTGGGATTTCCGATAGCAGACCCCTCGCCGATGATTCTAATGTAATTCTACCGAGGAAATCCCCGGGTGGACCGAGATGAGAACAAATTAGGCCCGGGGTTACTCGTGCCCGGCGATATTCGGGTTTTTTCCTCATCTTAGGTGGACCGTATCTACAGCGATCTCCGTCCCTCTAAAGTCTGAGAAAATTCTCTCTTCTCGTTCTCCAAATTTTCCGAATCGTTTCGCTTTCCTTTTATCCCGTATTTTTTCAAGCCTCGATTATTTATCCCGCAAGAAATAAATTCATAGGTTCAACGCGCGAAGGAGGTATCGATCCCTGAGTTCCCTTATTTTCCCATTCTCAGGGATTTTACTTTGCGAAAAAACATTAAAACCGTCATTATACAAAAGGTTTCATAAATTTTTCGGTTTCTATAATTAATTCGGTGTCTCGATAAGCGATCAAAGTCTTTTTTTCTTCTTCAAATTTTCACCTCACCTTTATACACCTTATCGACGAGAATATCATAAAAAGAAGAAAAAGGAGAAGAAGGTGCGACGGCAAAAAGGAAATAGGTGGCGTCAGGAGATACGGAGAGGCAAATGAATGGCGAACCAACGTCCCTTTTATAGAATGTAAGCCTTTTTTTTTTTTTTTCCCCTTTTCGTAGGTCAGGTTTTTGCATTTTTCGATCAATTCGAGGGAATTGGTGGACTTTTCCGGTCCGGATAGCCACGCCCGTACATATATGTGTATATGTGTTATAAATATATATGTAGGTACGTATGAAGGTATATTATATAACATATATATAGCCGGCGAAGCAATCGCCTCTAAATCAACTAAATTGAAAATGTATTGCTCTCGAGGTCCCTCGGTTATTGTGTGGAAATCCCATTCGTCATTTTCTTTTTCTCTCTTCTATAATTAATTCCAGTTTACCTCATCCTCCCTTATTTCCGATTCGCGGATCATTCCTTTTCATTTACGTTAACCAAAGACGTTGGGAGCCGGAGAATCAATCCAGCGGATTTCTCTGCCAGGTACAAAATGAAAATTATATGTACTTTAAGGAAACGCGAAATAGCCCGCGCAATAATATATCCCGAATCTAAAAAAAAAAAAAAAGAAAAGAAAACCTGATCAACGTACGAATGGACCAGTATTTTTCACTCACGGATACTTTTTGCTTCTCTACCGAGCAACCAGCAGTTGATAAATTGACATAAACTGTGCTAAAACCTTGTAATGGCCACTGGACCTATTTTCGCTGACCATTTACTCTGTAGGGATGAAAAAGGAACCGGAGAGAAAAACCGTGACTATAATTTTGGCACAGAGTCGATCTTCCACTTTAAAACTTTAACCCGACGTATATATATAGACACTTACTGAATTATTGGGGCTACTTGACTGCAAGAATAGTAGCAAAATGCCTTTTTCGCTCGGTATCCTTTTTCTGTCTGCGCGAATGGATGTCGTGATAAAATTTTATAGAGTGAAGATAAAAAAAAAAGGATACCCTCGATGCTGGGGGATGCATAGGGATAAAAGCCTTTTTCTTTTTACTTTTAATAAATTTTATTGTTTTTTTTTTCCAAACAGGGTCAAAAGTTTCATTTAGTTATAAAGATACACTTGTTAAAATTTGAGCTCTTAATATTAATATTAAGAGGTGGCGCATCGCGAATTTCTATTTCCCATTTAAATAACACGGGAAAATTTGTTCCTGCTTCTTCTGATTTTTATAACTAGCCAACGATGCGTCATACGGAAAATCTACAAACATATTTTTGTAGAGAATTAAATGCTCTACAAAACAGGTCTCTTGCACTTTTTTGATAAACTTATTTTAGAAACACATTTTTTGTCAGAAAGGTGGTTCTTTGAACTCGAATATCATTTGAACGGCTAAGTTTATCAAAAAAGTGTAGGAGACCTTTTTTGTAGAGCATTCAATTCCCTACAAAAATATGTTCGTAGATTTTCCGCATGACGCATCGATAGCTAGTTATAAAAATCAGAAGGAGCAAAAACAAATTCTCCCGTGTTATTTAAATGGGAAAAATTTTAACAGGCGTATCTTTATACCTAAATGAAACTTTTGAACCTGTTTGAAAGAAAAAAAAAATTCGTTTTCTTTTGAATCACCCTAATATATATATATATATATACATGCAATTTGACAGAACGTCGACCCGCTGCGGTTTGGTTAATTAGGACAAAGTCTACGTGTTCTCGAGTCGCTATGTACACATATATGCTCGGAATCTAGTCACAAGCTTTTCATGACGTAGGTACCATTATTTGACGTAACTAGCAAGCTGCCATCGCTTTGCAAAGGGTAATTTGCGCCCCTGCGGTCGACTAGTTCTGTTCTAACCAGGAAATCAACTCCTGCACTTCTCCGACTCTCGCCGCATCACCGGATTCGCTTTATTCTACATATAGTATACAGTAGCAGAGGAGGCGAGGAAACGCGACGGTTTCGTTTACCTTCGAAAAGTTTTACCACACCACTTCGAACTCTACGAGATAATGATTCCAGATATAATTTATCCCGAGGATTTGAACACGTGTATATTTATCCTAATTTATATTCGGAAAGAAAATTGAAATTCGAAACAGAAAAAAAAAAAAAAAAAAAGGGAAGAAATTTATTGGTCGCATTTGATTCCCCGTTCGTTTATGTTAATAAGATATGTGAATTTTAATATTCTGGCTTTCGTTTCTCTTGACAAAATTTAATTTACTTATTTAAGATTGTAATTATTGACGAACAAGCGTCTCACCGCGTATCCGCTTAATTAAAAAGTTAATTAAACCAACCATGTTCTCGTTTTATGAGTTTTAGCCGGATGTCTGACGCGTTAGGAAACTCGGATGTTTGAAAATTTAATACGCTACGATAACGTAATTATGACAAGCTGCAGTCTGCAAACGTTTCCGCCACCTTTCCTTACCGCTAGCGGTTAATTCAAACCCGAGCCCTGTAATTTCTCTAGGGAGTACACCTATTACCTCTTACATTTTATTTTTATAATTGACAATCCGGAGACAGAATTATAATTCATATTTAAATATCAACAAAACTACGTACAAAGAAAAAAAAAAGAAAAATATGTATATACCCGAAAAATGAAGCGCTTTAAAAAATTCTCTCATTTTTCACGCTCTTCTTTTCCCCCCGTTAAGCATCGATATGCGATACGTTTTACCTAAATTTATTTTGACCCTACGTAGCGTGATATTTTCTTTGAATAATAAATAACGAGGGAAAGATGAAAAAAAAATGGAAAAAATTGCAAAAAAAAAAAAATTGTGTCACCGTTCCGTTGTTATCTTATAGATAATTGCTTTTGTCTTCGTGCAACAGCAGTGGGTGGTGGGGGTGCGCTCGTTCCATCGATAATAGCTGTTCGTGACGTAGCGTAATCGGTAAAACACTTACGTAAGGTAGTAGGTAAGGGAAGATGGGGTGAAAAGCCCGTAGAAGGGGGGTGTCAAAGTGAGTTAGAAAATTTTCAATGAGGAAGAGAAAACCGGGTAAAATACACATAGAACCGTAATCCAACTTCATCCCTGTATAGGAGGTACTTTCCCCGTTACTTTATCACCCAGAAAGCTAATCGCAATTTCGTTATATTAATACTCGTTGTATTTAAATTCCCGTAACAAATTTTTGACGGTTAATTAACCGAATCACTCGCAGGATTATCTCGACGGGTAAATATCTGCGTCTGATTAACGAAAAACGGAAACTCGATTAACCCCGGACGGACGTTTCGAAACTCTTTAATAATTTGGACAACGTTTTCGATTCCGTAGCTTTCCTTTAATTAAATAATCGCGGAAATTCGGGCAGGGATTCAACCCCCGATTTTCTCATCGGTAGATATTTTACTCCTCGAACATTTCCCCGGCTGTTTACCCCGTCGCAACGTTTTCGAAGTTGTTATTAAGCCCGGAATCGACCGGCCATGATAATCGTCTATTCGCCTAATGAGCAAACATCATGTTGCTAATTAGACGTTATCGAGTACCAATACAATGTACAACCTCCTACCTCGGTCCTCTGAGTTCGAAGACTTTAAGCAATGAAAATTGGGAAAAATGAGTAAAATGAGACACCTCACGGATTAGAATTTCGGAATCTATTCCAGAGATTCTGTTCGCTGAGTTTTATGCTCTGTTCCTCTTATCGTTTGGATAAATATTTGTTCTGGAACCGAGAGGGTAGTACAGCGTCGTTGCAGAGTTTGAAAGACGATGAGAATTTCTCTTAGAGAAATAGAACGAAAAATCCAAGTGAACAAATAAAGTTCCACCCCTCGAAATATCCCATATAGGTATATATGTATGTATAGATATATGATAAAATTGCGGAGAAAAGGGGAACTTCGATGAAACAAAAGCTCGGATTCTTGCCCGTTTACACAATAAGACAGATATCTATGGCAGACCTTCGGGATAGGGACCAACGCGTTTGGAATTTTTTACCAAGTTCCTCAGACAGCACCGCAGAGAATTCTCTTATTTTTCTTTTTTTTTTACCCTTATTTTTCTCCTTCTTATTCTTCTTTCCCCGTTCCGTTTCTACCCCATCATTTCTGCCCCCAAGACCCCGGTGTGAAAAGATAATCTGAAGCACGTGAAAATATCAATGCATATATATATATATATCCACCGAGTTTTCTTCTTCTGCAGATTTCCTTTTTGTTTTCTCTTTTTTTTTTTCTTTCGCTCTCATTTTTTCCGCCGAATCTATAACGGAGATGTAAGATCAAGATACTTCTTCCCTTTTTACTTAAAATGCAGGCTCAATCCGAACCGTAAAAAAAAAACGTAAGGAAACACACGACCCCCTCTAAGGCAATAAACTAACTGTAAAACGAAGTCGGAGGCGGATGGTAAAACGGGGTTCGAACTACCACCCTTCGAATTTGGAAACAGTTTCTTCAATATTGAACACAGAATAAACCAGCGCTTAACCAATCCAACGAAACTTTTATTATCTCACCCCCGCATACGTCTAAGCGAGTAATTTCTCCCGCGAAGGAAAATAGCCCCAATTTTCTGTACGTGAAAAAAAAAAGATGAAAAATAAAAACAAGGTTCGATAAAATACAACGAACGTCGTTTTTCCACTTATATCGATCAAATTTCTTGTCATTTGGCGAGACAGAAATCGACCCTTGTCTCTTTCTGGGAGGAACTTCGGTGTCTCGTAAATAATTCCATCTGTAACAGAGGAGATATCATATTTCTCAAAAACTTTGCTAAAGAAGTATAGAAGCGTCTTTGAGCCTCGTCCCATCGATCGATTAACGTTATTCGAAGTTTTTTCAACTTTGGTTCAGCTTCCCGGGGACAGATATCGTTTTTTAACTTACCTACTACGTCGACACATACATCTACGCGTATAAACGCTCCAAAGTTTCTAATATACTTATTTCTTTTGACCCGAATAAATCTCTGGTTCGACACACGCGTGCAAACGGTTATTTACCCCGGCTGAGTCAAAGCTGGAACCCGAAGAAAGAGGACCAGGGAGGTGAAGATAACCCGGAGATTTATGCAGCCGCGATCCAACCGAGTTGCAAATGGCCTCGCGCCTCTGGCAACTTTTCCATATCCTTTGCGATTTATCAGACCGAAAATCGTGCCGTCGAGTTTACCTCTTTTACCGCACACTCAACGTTACTCAAAAACCGCGTAACACTTATCTATAGGCTTCTTTGTGTCTGGCCGTTTACCGCGAGCTCTGGTTGAACGATTATACCTTCTAACTTTGATGTCTTCGAACTGCGGCTAAACTCCAATAAAGTTAAGCAATTTGCGGATATTATATGTGTCCGCTCTTCGTCATTCCATAAAATTTTCGCGGTTCAATTTCTGCACGTTACTTCCACCGATACTACAAGCTGTTTTCTTCTGTCTAAACTCGTGCGCCTTTATGGAACGTTTCATTTCCATATATGTATATGTATACGGGATTTTGCATGCCTGCGTTTTACGTCGCTCAGAGCGACCAGCGGGAACCTTCGCATTTTTTGCGTAATTGGATGATACGTGAATACGGATTTTTGCCCGAAACCAGACATCCGACTTCCCGGTTTATCGAGTATCGAAGAAAATCGGGGGGTGGAAAAATTTTATACGTTGAGAAAATTTTTTCCAAATTTTTCGCAGCCTCCCATTCACGTTTTCAGGGAAATCTACTCTCGGGTTGATACGAAGAGGCTCGGTTCGTTTGGAAAATGCTTTTTTTATTTCGCAGGTATACGTTGTGAATCAATTCGGGATATAGGGGGACCTCGGTGGTAGGCGAGGGAAAAATGTTCGCGGAAAGTTTTCTCCTAGATTTCGTTTCAACGCTTAGGAAATTTTTTCAAATTTAGGGCGCGATGTAAATACCGAAGAGATAAAGCGCTCGTGAGTAAGAGAGAAATGATGATGACTGGAAGGGAGCCCCCAGTGCACCGCCTTTTTACAGAATTCCGCGTCTCGCGTCGCGACGCGACGTCGTGCCATTAGCAAACTCGAGCATCGCTCGCGAAAAGCTTCGTCTTTACTGTACTATTATCTCTCACTCTGCCTCCCAGGATCCTTTCTCGAAAATTATTTCGCCTCCACTCCCGAAGATATTGCGTTGGTCTTACCTCGCGGTGACCAAACGTGGTTCTCGCTTCTCGTTTCCAAAAAATCCCCCAAAAATTCACCGTACTTCCTCTTCTTAAAACAAAAAAAAAAAATGGTTGCAGCTAATCGGCGGTGAAGAAATCTGCGGCTAATGCTCGTCCCAGGAGTGCAAAAAGGTCCTGTATCTGATAAATTCGGTTGTAAGCCCCGGGATTTTTTGGACGTGTGTTAAACGCGGGGAGGGAATATTTATTCCCAGCAGACCAGTTCCCCGGATTTAAAGTATCAGGGTTGAGACTAGTATTAAAGCCGTATTACTTACCTTTATTACATCCAGCTGATGCGCGATATTTCATACGTGTCGCCCCCCGGTTTCTGGCCCAACATCCCCCCGACACCTCATCCTCGTTGCGGGGAACAAATGTTTTTTCATTCTTCAGGGCTCCCCTGCAACCTTTCTTGTCGGGATGACTTATACCGATAAATTATTATAGCCGCTAGACCGACCTAGGAACTCGCGGATTATCTTCCTAATCAGGCTTAAGCGAGCTACTAGGAATATTAAACGAGAAATGTCAGTCGTGGAATATTTAGTACCCTTTCCAGGGTTCAAGCCTGGCATTAATGGCTATCTAACTTCCTCTCTCGTTATTATTTTACCGGAAATTTTTCCCACGTATATAATGTTTCGCAATATTTGAAATCGAGGGGCTGGACGGGACAAGGGTATATAGCGAATTACAAAAAGGGATCATTCATCTAGCTATCGATATTACGGAAAATTACATGAAAATATATAACATTCGGTGTCCGATTCGCTGGAGAATCACAGATCAGCTGCTGTTCGCGAAAAATAATGCATCGCGAATCCCAACACTGGGATATTCTAGAATTTCGCCATCGGGATCTTGGCAGATCGTACAGAAACAAAGCCCGGAAATTTTGGGCAAAATAAATATCGCGTTAACGTTTACATGTGTGCCTTGAAACTCATCCATCAAAATTCAGGGTAAATATATATGGTATCTTTATTCCCCATTGGTCCAACGGAGGGTCTAAAAAATTCCCTCATTTCGGTGTTCTTCGAACTCGAATCTCAGGCGTCTTTCGTTCTTGCGAATAATCCTTCGAGATAATACAATAAAATTATATATCCGTAGACTCGATGTCCCTTGATTGGATCTAGCTCCTCAATTGTATATCAAAGAGCTAATAAGACCGGACCCCTCTTTATCCTTGATTCGCAAAAGCTGCATCAAACAGCGAAAGGCGAAAGATAATAAATCCGTTCGATCTTTGAAGTGGATTTATCCCTCTGACTGTAGGGAAGGTTTTTTTATTGGGATAGCTTATCGTTCGTGAGTAAAAACGGAGCTCGGAACAAGCCGTGAATCGATCATCTCGACCTTTTCTGCTGTTTTAGGTGATAAAAAGAAGAAAAAAAAATAGGAAAAAAAAATTTGAATGAAATCAAAAATTCGACGAAAAAAGTTTCTCCATTTATTCTTTCGGTAATCACGTTTCATTCGATCGTGGAATATTGTATATATTTCATATACAGCCTTGCGAATTTCCGATTGATTTTCTCGTCACTTCGTAATCCGAGTTCTGGTATTACGGGTCAAATTTTCGATCGTATTTATTAGCCATTAATACCTTTCCGTCAACCCCGAGTTAAATGATTCACGGTAGGGTTGACACGACAGACTGACAGCTTTAATCGCGGAGTGTTTGATCGCCAAAATCCCTGTATTACTGTATTCGCGCCATCATTGCCGTTCATTCATGTATAGACGTACGGATCAGCGCTGGGTCCACTCTCCTATCGCTGGGTAAACCGATATTACTTCATCTCCCTCTCCTCTATACACCGCCGGTTTATTTTTTATATATTACAAGGTTTCACCCTCTTTTTACCCGTTATATTATACCCCCACCCTCTTTCTCTGATATAGTTTTTATAGATTTTATGGAAAAAGTTCGCGTCCAGGGGTCGGGATTCAAATGTAGAAATATCGCATTTCGTTATTTGTATATAGAGAATATATATATCCTTGCTGTATGTATAAATAATCTTTTTTTTTTATTCTCGAAGTCATTTCGCATTGTATATTTATACCCATTCGAGAATATAGAGTCGGTTCTACATCTTCGTAGGGAAAAAGTTCGTCGGGAGAGTCGGGGAAACATCTGATTACATTTTTTTATTTTTATTTTTTTGTTCTTTTTTCTTTTTTCTACAAATTACTTTTATTCCGGTAGTGAACTCTCCTACGTAGTACATTAAATTGCAAATTGCCTTCTCAAGACTGTTCAGTTGTACTGCATTCGGGGTCGGGTCGAGTTTCCGAATTTTCAAAACTCTGAATTCGGTCGGGACTTTTGGAATTCGGATCCTCGGCCAGCCCCCTTCATTCCTATACCGGTATTTATATTCGATTTTGACTTTTGTAGCCTGGCTACCATCCAGGTCGAAGAACTTTATCGTAAAATGAGAAAGAAATAAAAGGAACGGGCAAAAATATAATAATAAAACTCACATATCGCCAATTTTTTTTTTCTTTTCACAATTTGGTTTTATTATTATTATTTTTTTTTTTTTTTCTACAAAGGCACTAAAAAATACTCCATTTTTATCGTACACTTTAACGTACGGTGCACCCATACGTATATACCTACGTACTAGACGGCAGTTAACTTTAATGTCCCATTATCTATCGCAGGAGATGTAAACTGCTCGTTTTATATATACACACATATATATAGATATATGTATGTATATATAATTTTTTTACCGTCTCTTTAGCTATCTTTTTCTCTTTTTCTACCAGACGAACGAAAAATTGCGCGCGATATAAATTTCCCGCTATTTTTCTCGATGCAAAACGAGGTATAAGATCCCATCCGATTCTACATTAGTACGTAACTGCAAGGGGGGTGGGTATGTGTTCGACTCGTTCCCGTATAAAGAATAAGTATTTTACTTCGTGAAGAAGAAAAAAACAAAATAAGAAGAAGAGAAGAGAAAAGAAAAGAAAAGAAAATAAAAAAAGAGAGAGAAACGGTAAAATGAAAGGGGTGAGAAACTCGAGTTCTTCGTAGAAAAGATCGATAGGTTGACTATTGCCCGCAACAGCTTGTAAAGGCAACGAAGAGATTGACGAGGTGGAAACACTTTACCACGACGAGGTGAAAAAGCATTCAACCGAAAAGCTGAGGAACCAATGTAGATGTACATACATATGTACATGCATGTGTATACCTTCGGGGGTGCGACGGCGAAGGGTGAAAGATCATAGAAGTTTGAATTTCAAAAAAGGATAAAAAAAAAAAAAGAAAAAATAGAGACAGAAAGTATGAAACCGTTTCTTTCATTCGTTATTTATGTGATTGAATTTCGTGTCGGAACTAAAATTCGATTTTGATAATAACTATCTCGAAATTTTGTCGAACAATGGCAATAGTCGAATATCGCCCGACAAATCAGAATCGAAATCGTTTAGAATGATCGGTAAATCGGGAGGCATTGATATTCTCTGAACTGTAAAACAAACCGCGTTTTCATGCTAGTTTCACCAGGATTTAGCTAGATTTGTTTTATCCAGTATTTGAAACGACGCGTGGTACTACCAGATTGGGCTTGGTTCACGTTACCTATTATCGGATTAACAATATACATATATATATGGATTATATAGAGCATAAGGTTATACGTTACGAATTAAAACCAATTCATAGCCACGCATACATACCTATATGCATACACGTGTATTCGTATGCTAGCCATACCGTTCTGAACCCGGTTTGCAGATTTCCAAGTCGTTTGAAAAGTTTCGCTTAAAAATTCCGTCGCAAAATTTTCTTCGGATTTAAATTTCGGGGTGGAGATAATTCGGCGATTGATTTTTTCTTTTTCCGTTAGTTTTGCAGAGGGAAAAAATGAAAGAATCATTTTTATACCGCTGATTATTATTCAACCTACGATGCGTTTACGATTGAATCGAAAATATACCCCGACGATTGTAAAAATTTCCACCCTGCTCACTTTCTTCTACACGTCTAATTTCATCTTTCGTTTCCTTTTTACACCCTCTGTGCTATATTTCCCGCGGTGTTTTACAACGGTAGTACATAATTTGATAGACGCGGATTCAGAGAACCGTACAGCAGCATCCACCTCGCGATATGTCTCAGTAATTTTTTTATATTTCGTTTTATTTTTCTCGTATCTACTTTTTTTCTTTCTCCTGTCCGTTTTATCATGAATTATTGAATATATGAGAGAAAAAAAAAAAGAAAAACAAAACAAACAAACAAAAACAACGACAATTTCTCTCCGAACACCGCAGGGATAACAAACCACGTCATGCTGACGTAGCTGTGTAACGTACAGTGGACAATTAACACCCTCATAATTATCTGTTACGTCTCGTTTCACTCGGGGATCGTTAAAACCTGAAATATACGGTGAAAAGAAAAAAAACAGAAAAAAAAATCAGAAACAAATCACGAAACCGGAATCGCTGAAAAATATTTATTTTTTTTGTTGTTTTTGTATCTTTATGTACATAAATTTTCGAGGCCGTTACGGATTTCAATTAATGAATATACCCGCGCTGATAAATTTTCGGCTCTTTCGATTCGACGGAATCTATTTCACACGGAAATTCAATCGCGTGTTCGATCGAAAAAAATATTGTCAATTTTTAAAGGGAATAGAAAAAAAAAAATTCTTTGATATGATATGTTAAACTCACGCTGTGATATACGGCTCGAATTTTCATCGAATTTCGTACACCTTCTACCGCGATAAAGTACGGAAGAGTTAAATGATTGAGTACGAAGCGAAAAGTTAATTCACGCAGGACCATTAATTCGGGGAACAAAATTGAATATTGACTCCTCGTTGTTCGACCGTATATTCAAAGTTTCAATTTGGTTTAAAGGTATACCTAGGTACCATCCGCAAGCTGTAATTCTCCAATCTGAAGCCGTATGTGAATTGAATCTACACAGTGTAAAGTCACGTTAGTTGAATTTAATCAAACGCTGAATATAATGACGATAAATGATTCGATCGCGATAAATTTTGCGTAAAAAGGAGAATTTTTTGTTCCTCGTTATTCCTCCCCGCAGTTACTCGTAAAGCGATACCCATTTCTTGCTCGTGAAACGCACCCCTCGGAGCAAACCCAGCTTTGATCTATATTACAATTAGTTTCGAGCCAAATTTGACCTCTGGTATAATTATATTCGCTCGTAAATCGACGTCTTGGTAATGCGAGATGACTTCGTGCGCTCGAATTACACCCACCGGTTGTAAGGGGTGGGTTTGTACGCACATCCTTAAACTTGGGAGGGCCAGGGGATGGAAACGTTCCACCAAAGTGTATCGGGGTTACTATGGACTTTCGAGGATATAAATGAGGGAGAGGATTATCCCTCGGGTATTCTACTCTACGTGACTAAAAAAAGGCGGAGGCAATTTCTCGAATAACATTTTTCACTCGAATCTAGGAATCGAGCATCGCAATCCTTTTCATTTTTATCGATATCGGAGTGTATCGGAGATGGATACGGTTTTGTTCTTCGAATAGAGACTGGGGATCGACGAAGGGGTTTCCGTACCTCAAGATCGAAATCTCGAACGTGAAATATCGCGAGTAGAATCTTGAACGCCGTTATACCTACTGACTGGCCGTTCCGCGGAGAGAATCCGATAATAAACGAGAAATTTTCCTGTACGCGTATAGGTATAGACGTAATTTTAGAGTGTTATAAAGTCACGTCGTTCGCAGAATTTTATTGGAATTTTCAGCGATTATTGAATTCTTAAAATTGAAATTCGCCCTTTCAAATCCTCGCTCGTCCACGAATAAGCACTCCTTTATTGCAATCTGTTTGCGAATATTTTTCCCCTCGACGAATTCCTCCGTTTCGGTAAATAATTCAACAATAATTTTCGCGATGCCTATTTACTGTTTTTCCCCCACACCTACACGTCCACGTCCACGCGCGTGAAAACAAAACTAAAAATAATCCCGAAAACTACGTACACTTTGACTAACTCTGTTTCTATTTACTTATACACGGACTCTACGGGGTTGTAAAATATCGCTGAACTTCTGTAGTACATCACGAACCGCGAACCGCGAACTCTTCGCCGTATATAAACTTCTCGAACTTTCTTCTTCTTCGGGCGGTCAGTTTCAACGTCGGACTTCAACTTTCGAACGTGCTTATATGCTTCTTATCCTTCCTATAACAACTGATCCTTCGACCTCGTTGCTTCGATACAATCGTTTGAAATTTCGTGAAACGAAATCGGCTAATTTCTTCTTCAGCAGATCGCATCGAATCGATTTCCCCGTCCGATGGACGAATTCTGTTTGTCAATTTATCCGCGTACCCCGAAGTGGTGGAGGGTAAACTATTCCGTCCAGGTGACAAAATATCATTGCCTAACGAACCGTGGGCAGTAAGCAGTGGGCAGTGGGCAGCCCAGGGAACCGACCGGGTGAGATATGGTTTTCCTAACGAGGGTTTGTTCAAGACGACGTGAGAGTTGGAAGTGGTCGAATCAACACATTTATACTTTCCGGGAAAGGGCAGTTGCTTATTGTTAGCATTGCTCACCGGTCATTGTTTGCCTAACCCGATTCTACCGAATAACAGGAGCAAATAATAATTCCAAGTTACCTTCTACCTACCCCAGACTCACCTCAGGTATTATTAATCAGGTTAATACAACGGGATAATAATTCATCGCCTTCGCTAAACTCTGTATTATAGTTCAGCGAATAATCACAGTTCCGAAACTTCAGATTTCGGTAGAAAAGTATATCTAGATACGTATATATGTAAAATCGAACGAATGGGAAAAATGGCTCGATGGGATAAAACGTTGGAGCATAATATCCCCCGCGAAGTGTCGGAGGTCAGAGATACTCCTGCTGTTTCGATCCTAGTCTGTAATTTAAACTCCGAATGACTAAGCTTTAATTACTATCATTGTAAGCCGCAAATTGGCAATCAATTCAACGATTATAGATAATTACTGTTATCGAGGATTCCCCAACCGCGATAGTTATATCGCCGGTTAAAGCAACGGTTTCGAGGGCGGTGGGTCTGCTAAGGGCAAAAATTATCTCCCGAATGGATACCCCGTCCGTACTGGACGAAGGAATTAATAGCTCGAATAATAAATGTACGATATAAGTAAGAAGAAAAAAAAGAAAAAAAAAAAAAGAAAAAATCGCGAATAGACGGGTTCGAAGGGGTCAATTTTAGGTAGAATTTATTTAACGTCCTTTTCGAGAAAGATCCCAGGGGAAAAAATTAAGAGAAAAAAATCCAAAGGCTATGGGAGCTCGGGGTAAGCCGGTAGACTGTGAGATTTGAATTTAACGGGCGATTTCATCCCCCGGAAGATGTTTTCAATTAGAAAAATACCGTATCTAACATAAGAAAAGAGGAGAATATAACGGAGTTATAACGGACCCACAGATCGGTAAGATTGTACGTTGTAACGTAGGTATAAAGACGAAGAGAAGAACTGTTCCTCGAATCTAACAACACGAATCTCTTTGCTAATAAAATCTTCCTTTAATCTCATTACGGTATTTCAATTTAATGTAAGAAGAATTAAAATAAGAATCCTTTAACAAAAGCGGCCCACCTTCAAAGTAAAAAATAATCATGTCGATGGAAACGAATGGACCGTCTGATCCTGAGATAAAATCGAATAAACTCGAATCAAATCGAATCAAATCAAATAAAATGAAATAAAATACGATTCTTATTCCGTATCCCCTATCTGACGTTGTCAAAATGACAAAACTTGACCCCCTCCCCTGAAAATAGATACGAAGTATCGATTCCCGAAAACTGTACAGAGGGTATAAATTTTTGCCAAAAAACCTAAAAAAAAAAAAACCGCAACCTCCGACACTCTTGTCGAGGAAAAGCGGCTTATATAGGCTATCTCTTCCTCCTCTCATCCCGTTCACCTCTTTCCCTTGAACTCTATTCACGGTGTCTGCATACAAACGTGCATTAATTAATGAAGTTCATCTACATAGAACGTTACGGTTATTCTCACTTCGTAGACCGACTAATACGTATGCTTCGAGTAAACTCAAGACGCGAAGGTAATAATAATAATAACAATAACAATGATAACAATAACAACAACAATAATAATAATAATAATAGTCATAATATTTTAAGGGATGCAGGGGTGAATTTTAATTAATTTTCAGTATCTGTTGGTATTATTAGCTAAATTAGAATTCGTTTATGACGCGAGTGATTTTAGGGTAAAACGTTCAGTTTTATTCGATGTCTGTAGAGGTTCTCGGCGCAATGAGAAATTATTTTGAGTTAGGTAAAAGCTCGTTTTTAGTTTATATTGAGTGGGAGTCGGAGTGGGTATATATATGTACATATCGAGGCCTGAAGCAGGAGTTAAGTGGTTTCTGAACTCGTTAATTATAAAATGTAAAGCCGATAATATCTTGGCCACAAAAGTACCTTTCAGTGTAATAAAATCTCTTGATTAATCGTTATACTGCGGAGATTGAAGAGCGCGGGGGTTCAAACCCCCCGCCCCTGCCGAGCTGTAAATATAGTATAAGTTCTTAATTAGCTCGAGACCCCTGACTTACGGGGTGAGAAAAGTGTTTATTATGTTTGAGGTGCGATTCTTTGAAGAAAAATTGAAATTTTTTGAAATTACAAACGTTAATCAAAAGATAAGTCAGGAATACTCGAGTCGTCTGAGAATTTACTATTATAAACATCCCTGGAATACATGTGCAACGCTGAGAAGATTGGCAAAGGTTATTTCGTACCTAGGTATACGTGTGGCAAGCAAATATGGTGTGTATATGTATATATGTATACTTTTATCAACGTTATTCCCTGCGGGGAGAAATTCTGTAGCTAATTACTCCACCTCACCCCCACCCCCATTGTCAAAGTTAGACAAATGAAAGGAACGAAAAGCTTTTCAACTTTACGAGTATAAAGATAAAATGACGGAGAAAAACAGTACGGGAGTTAAAAAGTGTGTAGTTATATGTACAGTATTACTTTTCATTAGCTTTGAGATACTACTGCAATCTATTTCGCAAAAATTAGCAATAATGAAGACAACACCGTCTCCTACTAATCGCAACTTTATCACAACGGTTACGTCGTCGTCAAACGGAACGCGAATATCATGGCGGAATAAAATGTTGTCGATGAAAAGTTCTAAATCTTTTAAAGCGAATGAAAACGTGGGTGTTGGGTGTATATATAAATATATGTTCGTAGATACGTCGATAAGTAATTCGGTGTTAAGTTTCTCGGATCAATATTCAATTCGCAGAGTTTCTTCTCATTTTTTCTTTGTATTTTTTTTTCCTTCTTTGTACAGGGGTAACACCCCTCGCATGCGGCCAGTTTCGGCTGGCGAAAGGCCCAAAGTGCTCGAGAACCGGCACTACCGCGAAATCCCAAGCCAAAGCCAAGGGTAGTTTATTAGTCTCGTGCCATTACTCGTCCTCTCCTAAAGTACGTATTTCCCATCTCCGTCTGGAACGAGCTTTACCCATGTCTGTCTCGTTTCAACCACAGTCCTCATTAGTAACGTAAAATTTCACCTCGCGTTAGAGAGAATCGTGATTATTATACATAAGATATTCAGAAATAACGATCCGGTGAATATACACACGTGTATGTGTTTATCAGGGTGGACGTTAAATACCATCTTGAGGGGTGAAGCCCAACAGTTTATAGACAAAAAATAGAAATTTTTTTTAAAAATGAAATTAACCCGTGCCGGTGAGGTCGCAAAGTTTCCCATGTAAAACACATGCATTTTTACGGATCTCGATTCAAAAATTCACTGTGAGGCTAATTTTGATTCAAAAAATTCTAAACTTTGTGAAAGTATCGGGTATGTGTATTACTACATGGAGAAAAATCGAGGATGTCGTACTCTTGAATCTGCTCATGATTCCACTCCGAACTAAAATTCTCTTTATCGATTTCACGGCCTAAAATTCTAATTTTCAGTGAGTATTACTCACTTACGGTATGATATCCTCAATTTTTCTCCATGTAGTAGTACACATACCCGATACTTTCACACAGTTTAGAATTTTTTGAATTAAAATTAGCCTCACAGTGAATTTTTGAATTGAGATCCGTAAAAATGCATGTGTTTTGCGTGGGAAACTTTGCGACCTTACCGGCACGGGTTAATTTCATTTCAAAAACCTCGCGCTAGGGCCGAAATTTCTTTCTATTTTTTGTCTATAAACTTCGGGGCTTCACTCCTCGAGATGGTATTTAACGTCCACCCTAATGTTATTATATTATAAGTATGGGAACGATATCTTGGCGAGACCGGATTTACGCTTTAAGTATATCGAGCCGGGACGTAAATCGACAAGTGTAATTCCGCAGGCGTCATGCAGAGCGGAGTGCATTAGAGGATATGTCGCTACAGTCAGAAAGGACGATATAATAATCTTGTTGGGGGCGATTATCGTTGGATGTAAAAAAAAAATGAAATGGAGAAAAAAAAACAATTTACCGATATTATAGGGAGATTGAGTGGTGACGATGGGGGATTACGGTATTCCTCCCTTATTTTATTTCTTATTTTAACTTAGTATTTCCATTTTAGACGCACCACCGCTCAAAACATGCTTCCTTACTCTCGGCTCCCGGTAAATTTATCGGAGTCGCATAAATAAATCTCCTTGGACGTCGCCGCAACCCCTTTTCCCTTTTCCCTTTTTCCCTTTTCTCTTTTCCCTTTTTTCCCAACTCCTGAGAATATAGCTTGGTGCAAGAACGGCCGAACTTTTATATTTGTATTCATATCGGGAACCTCGGCGAAGTTATAACCACATTCATGATTTCGTTACGGCCACTAAAAAACTTCCTTTATGTTTTCTATATGACGACGAAGTGGTGGCTGTAGCCTCGTTTCTTATTATTTATTTTTATCAATTCGAAGATCGACCCCGTATTCGCATCTAGTCGTAAAACTCCCTCTAAATAATCCTCCGCGGTCCTACCCTTTCCTTCACAGCTCGTAATATTACCCTAAAAAGAATCTCAAATGTAGAAAGGTAGAGAGGTAGAAAGGTGGAAGGTGGGCTCTGCCAGACACGATATACGCCTCTAAAGTGTTACTTTTAAAAAGGGAGAACGGCCTACGACCATCTCCAACCTTCAACCCTCTGCCATCCACTCGGCGAGAACCCGTCTCTCCGCCGAGTGGATTTGGCCAAGTTTTAATTGCATGCCCTACGAAATACGGGGCAGGGATTAAAGGAGTCTATCTCTGACACGTGTGGGCTTCCTGCCTGTAGAGAGGGTCATGCGTTTCTGGTTTCAGGCAATTTATGGAAACCCGTAACGCGGTTTTCAACGCGCACAAAAGAGTGTTTTCACCCTAGCAGATCGTAACTTTTCATTTCTATAAAAAATAACTACCCGAATCATTGGAACCGGAAAGTTAATTCTTGGTTCAAATTTGTCAATAGGAATTTCGCTCTTCGGCCATTCCGGAATCAAATTTTTTGCCACATACGTATTCGACTTCTGAGACACTCTTAAAAATTTTAAGGACCTCGGATTCTCTATTACAGATGTAAATTTCTCGACTTAGATGACTCTCGTGAATAAATCGATCCGGTTTTAGTAGTTGAGATAAATAATGAGAGTGGAAAATTTCTCAACTCCCTTGTTAATATAATTTGGCAACACAAAGTGCCACTCAATGGCATAAATCTGACCTTTCCAAATTACATGAACCGCTGTAGAGGGTCGAGGACTCGAACTATGAATGTGACCGTGCGAAAATAGCAATCTTAGAGGGAATTAAACCGCCCTTATTTATAGAAATTAATTTCGAAATGAAATCCCGACGAATTAGACCGGCGCATTACGAGAGACAACATATTCGCACCAGTTCGGCGTACTCCTAACCCTTTGAATCCGACATCGTAAAATCCACAAGCGCCTAAAATTAGTTTCTTACTTTTGTACCGAATAAAAAACTGAAAAATCTCGTCCCGGATCTCTTCGTAAAAAAAAGTATAACTCAAAAATGGATTCTTCGAGGCTCTAACGACATGAACTGTTGCAATGAAGTAACGGGGTACCGATGAGCTGACAAAGACACATACATGTGCGGTGGTTGATCGTGGATACGGTGATGTATAACGGAAGATTGGTAGAGCGGATAATCTATGACTGCGTTTCGACGATAATGACGGTTCCGTCGGGGGAAAACGTTCGACGCGTTGACATGGCTCTTTTCGGTATGGTTTGGCTCCTGCGTGTTCGTTCTGAGATGCGTAGATGCGCAAAGTGTAGACGTGACGAGATTTTGGCCGCCCAACAAGAACAGCTAACATCCGTAAACCAGATGGATTCACGATTGACGCTACATCAGGCCTCGGTTACTCAACAGAATTCGGAAACCCTCAACACATCTGCGACCACCCTGTTCACCCTCGACACACCGGGGGCTGCTGGTCCTGCGGGCAGCTACTGCGAGGTCCACGGATACATTCCTCCGAAAGAAGGTATCCCCCAAAAACAAAATTTATTAGTGCAATTTTCTACTCGAAATATAAAATGCGATACTTTTAGTTTCGCAAAAAGAATTGCGACTCGTGTATCAGCTACCACTTGCTTTTATCGCAATCGATGATACGGACGAATGTAGAGAATAGGCTTTGTTCGAACGGCTTCATTCTCTTCCTTGTCCCGTGCATACGGTCTGTACACCGATTGCACTTACACGTCATACGCATTGCGAATGGACGCCACTTGTTACAGGCGTTGAATAGAATCGATGTCTGGATCGTTTTGTTAAACCGGACGTTCAAATATGGCTAAAGTTTTTGGGATATTCACGGTTCTCCAGGTTTTAGTCAATATTTGGATAACGTTGACTGACAGGGTCGCGATTCGAGGCTCATAAAATGGATTCGAATGAATTGAATTGAAATTCGAAAGCTCAGTTGACATCGATTCTGATTTTCATTAGCGTCAAACGAAATCTCTCTCTTCTTTTTTGCTGGGTTTTTTTTTATTTCATTCTTTTTCATTTTTCCTTCTTTTCACTCTCCGGAGTATCTGGCACACGTTTATTTAACGTATAATCTCGTTTTTGTTTCAGGTGAGTGAACCTCGCGATTGCGCAAGCTCTACGGAGTTTATATACGTGTATAAATGGTCTGTGATTAAAATAATTGCGGAGAATGAGAACGAGGTGAGAATGCGCGGGTGAAAAAAAAGTCTGATTTCAACGCCTTTAACGAAAAAATTCTGAACCACCGGGTGAATTAATCGAACAAAATTTCAGTCTTGATATCCTCGAACTTTTTCCATAATCTGACATAATCCTCATCTATTTGTATCAAAATTTGATAGAAATTGACAAATTTTTGTCCCAACTCCGACGGATATAAACGTCGAGAATCCCGTGTGAGATACGCGTTTTTAAGTATCCCACTTTTCCTTAAAGGATGAAACTTTTCTCGCTAATTTGGCCCGTTTTCAAGCCGAGTTTCATGCACTTTTTTCGGCGGTATTACCTGCCTTCATAAACTCTCGGTATTTACGCTCGCACGTACTCGACCCAGTTCTGAAATTGTTTCCCTACAGTAACCCCGTGCGACACTATAACACGACACCTTGTATTACGCCTTAACGCTGAAAGCTCCATTCTCCCGGGAGAATAATGCGACGACCAGCGAATTTTCGACAGCCTGAAATCTCCCGTTTCCAATCATTTAATTCGTGAATGGAAGAATCGCGAAAATTGTTCTTCGGATTTCAGAATCGAAGGGAGAGCGCTTCCTTCACCCTCGGCTACCCGAAAATGTGTATTTAATCACCTTAATCGCACAAGTTTCAAAGGAAATTGAATTCCGTCATACACAACGAACTAGTTAAGGGTTGAGTAACAGTTTCCCGGAAACAATTACCAAATCTTCTAACACACGTCAGCCACTTTGCTTTACCGTGGTACTTAATTACCGTTCTGTACAGCCCCTCGTCTTTCTCATTCCTCGTTTCTCTTCACCCCTTTGCTCATTTTTTCTCACCTACTTATTTCCCTCTTTTCCTCTCTCTCCGTCGATTATAAAGAAACTGTAGGTCGCGTCAGAGTTCCAGGTCGTAATTTCGTTCCTTATTTACCATACTCAAAGTCTTACAAAGGAACAAAACACCCCGATACTCAACCCCACCGTTCACCTCATTGCAGCACGGCGCACAGATATTACACCGTATAATTTCGCGGACTCGTTTTTTCTTCTCCTTTTTCTTTTTTATTTTTTCCTTCTCTTTTCTACGGCCAAATAATTTACTCCTAGGAAATTACAACTCCCTGAAAACGCGTGTCAGGTTAATTACCCTCCGTGTTAGTGTATATATACTACCGAACCTGCATTTCATCTACTAAATAAACTTCGCTGGTATATTCCACGCGCGAAATTCCTAGCTCGTGAAATTTGATGATTTAATAAAACAGTGATATCCATTCGGAACGGAAAAATTCTCAAAAATTTTCTCTCGCGATCGATTCGACTCTGCAGTCAATTTTCATCGAAGAATTAATCCCTTTGTTTCGAATGTTATCGAACTTTCGTATCGTTTCATTTTAACTATTATTGTTTGTGGGGTCGAAATATTGTTCGCAAAAATGAAAGCTCTTTCGAGCGGATGATATCCTCTCGGTTCGTTCGCCAATTTTCCACTTTATTGGTATTTCGGGGTAGTTATATTAGTTTTTCATTTCATTTTTGAGATTTTCGGTCTGACCTCGGACGCTCAGGATACCTAGAGACTACTGAATGGATACACGGCACAAAGGGCTCGATGCATTAATCTCTTATCCACAGAAATAAATTTTTTATAATCAAAGTAATTTTCGCACGATTTGATACTGCCCTTAGAATAATAATCTAACAAAGACCTGCAACTTCCCGTACTTTCGTATTATATAAATTGTACCTCTCTCACTCGTTACCCAGATCTTCTTGGTACGAAAGACAAAGGAAACTACGTCACGAACCGATTTCATGAACCCTTGCCATCTCTGGGTCTGTGTATGTACAGGTACGGTATATATGGTATTATAGTTTAATGCACGCGATCCTTTTGTCTCAAACGATGCCTTCGAGCTTTGTCGTTTACTATGGTATACCTAAAGCTCCGACCTTGCTCATTCTACGGGCTACGCAAAACAAAGTGTTTTGCGTCTTTTACCTCCGGGCTGGAACTCGGTTCGTAAATCTTTATGGAAAGCCCAGAATGTCAGGGAGAGAACAGGGAAAAGGGAAAAAGAGAAAAGGCTGAAGGCAAAAGGGAAAGGCGAAAAGGGAAAAGGGAAAGGGATCGAAAAAGCCCTCGGATAGGACAGAAGCGAGACAATACACACGGGGCCTCCTTTTATTCGACCCTACGAAATTCACCTCAATATCGTTCGACAAAAACTTACAATTACTAGAAGAAGAACAGAAAAAGTGATTCGAAATTCGGAAAAGAGGTTTTACGTATCCTTATAAAATTTTATCGTTGAATAAAACGAATTTTTTTTTCTTTCTTTCTTTTCTTAAAATTTCCCCATGGACAGATCGAGTTTTTCTTTCATAGCGGAAAGAGTCCGCTGCGAAAGATCTGCGAGAAGACAAACGATGAGGTTTCAGACGGTAGACTAGACGCGTTTCTCATAAATCACAATTACCGTAAAGACGGAAGATTGGCGGCCATATACGAGGAAGAGGACGGATCGTTGGTATGCGAACTCTGCTAAGAGCAATCTGGCTAATGTCACGGTATAACGACGAAATCTTTGCCAACTCCTATTCTCCGGGTCTGGCGTTTCTCGCCTTTACTACTTAATGCACTAATGTCCGAGTGCGGGACTCTGCACTCTTTATTCAACTCGCATGGGTTCTTCCGAACGATATTTCACCCGGAAAAATTCATTCAAGAACAAATATAAAGAAGACACCATCATCGACGGGGTTATCGTAGGCGAGGGCAAAAAAAAATTTCCTTTGTGAAAAAAAAAAAAGAAAACGCGTTCACCGGTTACTCGGCAACAAAGAGAATGTATGGAGGAAAGAAAAGGGGTTTAACTCCATGCTGGAGCAACAACGAAAGCTGCTTTCTTTTTCCCCGTTCTTGTGAGGATAGGAAAATGGAAGCTAGACATTGGCGACTAAGGCGTCTTTTGTCGAAAGTGGGTAAAGGCGCTTTGTATTCCATTCGTAGGAGGAATAAATTGTGCGGATTCTTTGGTACCGTGCGTAATAATTCTGTGAACTTTATTAACTAAGTACTCAGGCGGTATATCATTTCGGGGGACTCGTTGTTCAGCGTTTCGAAGCCTATTTATTTTAAACTTAAGCCGAAACAAAGATGCGAAGAGTTTTTGGCTCTTGAGGGAAAAACAGCGGCGGCACCATCTCATGGCGTATAAAAAATTGAAAAAAAACAGAACTCTTCTCGTTACGTTGCCGAACTTTTGCGAGTGAATAGAAAAGCGGCTTTTATCTACCTCAAAGACATCGAGCTGGAAATTAACACGTGTGAAATATTTTCTTCAAAGTCGCGAGCCGACTTTGCGAAGGAAAAAATGTACGCTTATTTTTTCAGGCTGCTTTATGATATTCTAGACGAATATCTACCCGAGCCTAGAACCTGGAACCTAAAGCTTTGTGGGAAAGGTAAGGTACGGAACAAAGCAGAAGAAGAAAAGAATGTAGCAAAATATAATAATAAGGAAAGAGAAACTGCGAAACTTTGAGCAGGAATAAAGAATAAAGGAGTTTCTTTTCGATAGGTTAAAAAGAAGCTCGTGATTTGAGAAGATTTGATGAGGTAGTATCGGAAGAATCTCCTTACTTCCGGACCATAAACCGAGATTATAAAATCGGCGAACTTAATTCCGAAGCAAATTTGTCCGAAGTATCGACCGAGAGCGTATGGAGTGAGTTTGAAATTGAATAGAAGTCAGCCCGTAGAATGAAAGGAACTTTCATTTACCTTAAACTCGACTAAATCAAACTTTCCGGGCGTTCGTTTAAATTGCATCTACCGCTGCGGTTCCACCTAAGACATCTTTCCCTGGATCTCCGAGTAACCACTTTCCACTTAATCGGTAGAATTTCGAAGAGCCGGAAACTCGCCCAAAGTTAAACCCCGACTGTTCTCAACTTGGAAAGAAGACAAATTACTACACCAAGATTGACACTGAATACATTTGCTCGTGTAACACACTCGAGGTCTCTAAAAAAAAGGCAAAAAAAAAGGAAAGAAAAGAAAAGAGGCGGAAGCACTCCGGGTCTCGAAGTTCATCTCATCAACCAAACTGGAAAGAGCAACAAGAAGATAACTTCTCAATTATTCAAACTCGCTACTGCGAACGAAATTAACTGAGAATCTCTGATCAAAGGAGAAGCTAACAATAAGTAGATTCCAGAGAACCGAAGGGATTCCCTGATGCGTATCGGATCGCTATCGGTTCAACGTCACGTCCCTATCGCAGGCTCCATATTCCATTTCTCGTGACAAAGCTTTGGCCTTAGTCAATGGCTGAAACTAGATTACCAAATTGGCAGCCAGGCGGTAACTAGCTATTTCAAAAGCCGGTCGCACGTCATCCGCCGATGATATTGTTGCTGTTTGTTCATGCCTGGCGATTAGTTCCTTGTCTCAGACCATATCCCAGCGTATTCCGGTCCAGATCATAGAGCAGAGGTCTTTTGACGGATGTTCTTAGCCCAAAAGGTACACGTATACCGGTGGGAGACAAATAGCGTGATCCCAGCTCGGCAAGCTCACGGCGTGAAGTAGCTGATGAGGACAACCGGCTTTCGAGAAAGCCTCGCATCTGTACTTGTCGTTGAACCCGAGATCCTTACGATCCTCACGGTCCTTAGCTCGCTGGACCGTTTCGGGTCTCTGTAATGGGGACAAATTTATCGAAGAAAAAATCCGGCTGCAGAGCAGCTCCTTTGAGAATTTCTACGGAGAGTCAGGATCGGTTATCGATTCGAAGCGGAGAGGAAATGGATTCGAAATCCTTCGGAATCCTTTTTTGATAATTATATTCCGTCCGTTATCTGCGGCAGTTTATCTCTCGCTACACGTTTCGCCCGCCTAGCTATTATCTAGCGAATTTTTACAGCCTAATATATCGGTCTCGGTAGAGAAGAGGGACTCTGGAAATGACAGAGCGGAGTATGATAATAAATATATAAAGGATTTGATAAATTGACGCTACTGGAAGACTCTGGATAAAGTGGGACAGGGCAGGCCATTCATCTCATTTTACGGTATATCACTTCGCCAGTTTAGCGAGCTCTTCTTTCGGTTAAAGGCAGGGATTATCTCCACTCCACCCGCGCATTTAGCGGGGATAGACCTGAGTTAGGCCTGGATGTTAGTTAATCGTGTGGTATTCGTCAGTCTTATTAGTATCGTTTAGAAATTTCTGTAAAATTTCTTTCTTTCATTGAACTAAAGAGGAGCTCGAATTTTCTTATAATCTTTGGACCGATTATCGAAGTCCGGAAGCCAAGTTGAAGTTCCGAATTTGAATTTTACCGACTCCCATATTTCAGAAAAGGTATTTTGAAAAACTTTGAAGCGAAGAACGCACTGATTAATCGTCTTGAGATTTACTTTTTGGAACAAAAGGTTTCAAAATCCTGTCAATCATTTATGACGTCGAAGTTATCGATTGAAGTAGATAAAAGAGGGTTTCGATCAGAATGAACTATTCTTTGTCTTCGCGTCGTGAGAAATGGACCAAAATTTTTGAATTTTCGGAATTTAAATTTTCTAGACTTCGATGTTTAGGAAAATTCTAAATCGTTTTAAATGAATTCGGAATTTGAACTTTCAGAATCTTCAAGCCGCAGGTTCAAAGCGCAATTAGTGATGAAAACGTGGGTATAACTATGAATAAATTGTACCACGGGAGGATGTAAAAACTTTTTCTTTTCTCTTTTCAAACGAACTCCCACATCGAGTAACATAAGTTGTGCCATAAAATTTTACGTGTTAATTTACAAACTACAGGTATCTACACACACCCGGCGCCCGGAGCATAAAACTTTTTTTATACATGACAAATAAATGAAGCGAAACACCGCAATTCCCTTAGGAAAAGCTCGCGAGCTCACTGCAGCGTGGCTTGGTTATTCAAATATTAATATCAATGCTAGGAAACAGGAGATTTGATTTTTTTCCTCTTCTTTTTCCTCCTGATTCTCGTTTCTTGAATCGCAGAGCTCCGCCTCTACCGATATCTCGGAGTAATTTTTTCCTCCCCTATTCTCTTACGTAGCTGAGGTATTATAATCTTTTACTCTTTATTTATGTAAGTGAATCTCGCTCGCCATTGTTCCCGGATAACGAATGTTGATCCCTCGTTTCGCTATTCTTTTAGCTCGGTGACGAGGGACCAACAACAAAAGCCGCTTTAATACTTTTGCAAAGCGAGCTTTGAACCGGCAAATAAGCATTCTGCGGTAGGGAGAAAACCGCGAAGATGAAAAATAGATTGCGTTCATATACTCGAAGCAGAACTCGCGTATTTCGAATCGATTTTTATTCATTACATTCGGAATCCTCTGCAAAGACGTTTTCTCGCCTCAAAATTCCCCTTCCCAGTCAAATTTCATTCGAGTTTTAAATTTTACCAATTATCAGCCCCCTCTGTCGCTGAATAATTTCTGAGACCGTCGTAAAACGCGTCGGAAACAGGATAAAAATAATAAAACGAAGCTTAGTTCATTTTGCGAAAGTTTCAAAAACCCTAGGGCGTGTTTTATTCAGAGACTAATTAGCGCTTTTCATTCCTTGAGCAAAAAAAAAGAAAACCAAATCATATTTTCGATGCAGGGGGTAGGTATGCGTACCTGATATTCCCGTATGAATATTGGCGTGGTAAACCCGGCTCAAAATAACCAACGAACTACGAGTCAAACCGAGATAATTGTTTCTGCAAATAAAAGTACAGCGCAGTACGCACCTACACCAGAATCACACAGCCTCGTTACAAAGGATTCGAGTATCGCTCCTAGTTTCAAATTCTGTTTTCATCGACGTTTCTATAGGCTCTGTGGTATATCTGTATACATACACGTACATACAAATGCTTCAAAGCTCTACGTCTCGTAGTGCAAATAATTTGCACAGGTCAGTGCATTGAGGTGACCTAACGTGACAAAATTCGTCGAAGCTTCGTCGATCGATTTAATATTGAAACGTATTTAAAAATCGGAATTGGCGATACCAGAGATTTGTTTGCTCATCGTTTCGTTGCGAATTTAACCACAGGAATTACACAAATACACGTTTAAACGACGCGTGTATATCCGCTGGAAAGTTGGATGCTATTGCCCTGGCTCTGGCGGGATGGCAGTACCGACTCCCATAATTTACTCTTGGCGAAACTACTCCCAGGTAAACGCCTAGGGCGAACAGAAATCCGCCAACTCTGCTTCCAGGATTATATGTATACCGGGTTTGTCCATTTTGACCACGCGGATGGAGATACCTGGACGAAATTTTGCTGCTCGTTGGTTTGTACCTACGATTTGAACGCGCGTCTGGACTCCGGAATCTAGATGGTTTAATATTCGACTAAATTTCAGAGCCGGTATACGACGCTTAGGAAATTTACTTCGAGATAACGAAACTTCGGAAGCAACGAGTGAAGAACGGTTAAACCTAACGCGGGTTATCCTGGCTCACGGCCTCATTTGCGGTTCAAATATTATCAAGGAATTTGATATCGACAATTTTCTATGATTTCACTACTTCCTAGTTCGAGGCAATAGTTCTGAGACTTCTTTCTCCCGTTTTCCTCCCTTATTTTCTTTCATGCAAATGTAACCGCGACGGTCTTCTCTTCCACGCGTAATGAGAAAAGTTCTTGCGAAATGCATAGAGAGCTTCGAAAATTACAAATTTACCTCAAAGAACAAGTAATTCCTTCCCCACACATATATTTGCGTGTGTGAGTATAAAATCTTTCTTAGCTGTATTAAAGATTCTTTCACTTTTTTTTTATTCTTCTACTTATTCAAATTTCGACTCTTATGGGATGATATAAGCTCACACATTCGATGACGCTTGTTTCTTCCTTTTTTTTTGATATGCAATTATCCTGAGACTCGTATCACGTATGGGGCTGGCTACGTACATGGTCTTATCACTTACGATACGGTGTTCTACCCTCGGCTTCACTTATCGTTAGCCAAAACTTTCGAACTAAACTACAAGTGCGATATGGGGCGAAAGACAAAGAGAGAAATACGGGGTAGGTGTTTTCCGCTTGTTTGAACAATGCCAACGGGTAGGGAGATCTTGCTAAACCCCTGGGTAAACATAACTGGTTCAAAATTCGCAAACAATTCGTTGATTTACGGTTTCTACCGTACAAAATTTTCGGGATTATAATTGGGCGACAAATCTCACTTCTTCAATGGAAAATTTACCAAATTTGATTGAATCGAATTTTTTGAGGAGAAGGAATCCCGGAAAATTAACCGCGGATTGATATTTTGGCTAATTAATTAATCACCGAGGTATGCGAAACGTTCGATTATAATTTATTAATCTACGAGCGAATGTTTGATTTTTTTTTTTCTGTTTTTCTGGAATCTCTCGAAATTTTTCGGGGCGTTAAACGACGAGTTTATATTTCAATATCCGATCGAAATTCGGAGGGTTCTCGTCTGTCTAGAAATACAGAATTATGATTCGGGTGTATTAAATTTTTGAAATTGAAAAAAAATGTCTATTCTCACTGTCGCCCTAGCGAATGGCACGAATGAAATCGGACTGGCATGGCATGGCATGGCTTGGTGTATTAATGGCGAGGAGGAATACATTCGAGACATCCTTTGAGAATTTATAATGCAATATAACGCCCCGTCTCAAATATTTCAGGGGGCAGAGATGGGAAGGAAAACTCGAATTCCAGAGTCTGCCTCCGTGTCGCTTTTCCCTGACGAAAAGATTGCATATCGTCCTTATACCCGCGTATATGTCAGGACTTAGGCGGGATATGTATACCTGCATACCTCAGCCCACACACTCGCCAGATCCAACTCGGGTCCAGAGAACCTACAGGAGTCGCTAAGCACGCGAAAGGAAACACGTACACCGAGTTTCACATAAATTTTTTACCCCGTACTTTACTTCAATTGAATCCAACGACTCGGCTGAAAATGAAAGCTCGCTCTATGCCGTATGTAGTAGCTGTATAAAAATTAGCCTTTTTTTTTTCTTTTTCTTTTACTTCTTTCGTAGTTACTTTATTCAAAAATTATAAATTATCCTGCATTACACAGCCGGATCGATCCTCGGGGATTTTTTAAGAGTCTCGTACGATCGAAGCTTCGAAAATACCTCCGGCATTCTTTTTATATTAAACTTTTGTCACATGTATTCATATTTGGAAGGAAAAGCTCGAATCCGTTCCCCCTTTTTTCCGGCACTTGATTTTCTCCATAATTTTGCCTTCAAGAATTCAAAATTCTTTACATTTCGGGTACATCATTCCCTCGCGCGGATATACCCACCCGCGCTTTCTTGGCTCCCGGTAGCATTCGGACGATAAAAGGATTCCCAGGATACGAAATATTCATTAGTCTCCCGGGTTTCTCTTCGGCTGGTTCTATCAGAATCCTTCTCATCCTAAACATATAGGTATTTGTCGGATTTCGGGGTATAATTTGCTCGTCAATTGACGCGGAGGAAATTTTATTCGGCTGACCAAGCTACCCGAAGGCTGGCCGGACCCACGTCAGAAGTCAGAATCCTTTTTTTTTTGCAGGGAGAAAAATCAAGTAAAACTAATCGTTAAAGTTACCTTTTTTTTTTTTCTCTTGGTGATAAATTTTTCAAGACCTCTCGCAATTTCTTCCGTCCTTTCTTTCGCCTAAATCTCAGGACATCGACGACCGCCTTCGGGCCCGGGAAAACCTCGTAGAATTTTTTCTCTTCGCATAACGATGGCTCCAGGCGCAGGCAGGAATAAACTGGATACAGATGAGCTGGGAGTCCAGAAATCGGAAGAATCTATTCCGTTGTGAAATAGTGAGAAAGGATCAATCGATCTACTCGTACAGTTCGATCCCGACATTATTTCGCCGATAAATTCCGTCTCTAATTCCCTGATATCGGTTCTCTTTGCTTTCTATTACGTATTCGCGGAAACTCTGTCGCATATCGCGGTACCAATCTGGAATTTACAACTTGACGTTCACGATTTCCATCCGTATGTTGACGCTTGTTAATTGACACAACACGTGGGATTACACGCGCGTAAACAAGGGTTGAAAATTCATTAAAACCGAGGACAACGAGCAAGTAGATACCGAGTTTCGAGCACAACCCCGTATACATACATGTGTGTTTGCTGATCGTTAACACGTCCTCGTTGCCACCTGCAAGCCTATCCGTTCTTATACGAGAACGTGAATTTCTGACGTCGCTATATAGAATTTTCCAGGATTATACAACCACGCTGTTGTTATAATTATTATTATTATTATTATTATTAATATCATTGCGTCTATAGCAATCGGAGGATGAATATTCAAAATTTTCATTTCGTTTCTAAATCCTGTGTATTTTATTTATATTTATATATTTATTGTTATAAATTGATACTATTTTTCTTTATTTTCTTGGTGTTTCAGATATTCAGGAATTTTACGAGCTGACGCTGCTTGACGAGACCAAATCGATACAGCAAAAAACCGCCGAGACAATCCGTATCGCCAACAAGTGGGAGGCTAGTGACGGTCCCATTACTCCGACCTTCGCCCAAAATGACGTGAGTCGAACCTTTTCACTTTTACTTACTTTTTCTTTTTTTTTCTCTTCACTCCTCTCCTGACCTTCTTCTTTTCTTATGTACGGTTTGAATCGGTTTTATTTCTATGACTTTTCTTTATTCACATTTTGTATCGTGTATTTAGGTGAGTCGATGATATATCGAAGAAAACCCCCCGTGGTGTTTTGCGTTTGCCTCGTAATTTTTTTTTTTTTATACAGTATTAATTTATTTCATATTCTTATTCTTTCTTCTTCCGCTTCTTTGCATTCTCATACATTCTCATCCCTTCTCATCGGAGGGCAACGGCGTTTATTTGAATTCACCTGCAGCGTGAATTCTTTTAAATAAGACAAGGCGATATGAAACGAGGTGAAACAAGGGCTGCGGGAGTGAAATTGGAAAGGAAAAACTTGAAATGAAAAGAACAAAAAGAAAAAAATTGAACAAAAAATAAATAAGACGATGTGGAAATAGAATGAAACGAAATTATTACCGTTTTCATTGTGATAAAAATTGATAAAGAAAAAACGCGGTTAATCGACTCTAAAAAATAATTATCAATACCCCCGGAATCGAAGGTTCTTCTTTCTTTCGCGTATTTTGATTTTTCTATTTTTCCTTCCCTCTTCATTCCGTTCGGTGAGAAAGTCGAGATGGCCAACGGCGATAATTGGGGATGATGAGCCACGAGGGAAAAGACGTCCGTACAGTGCCCTTGCTGACTGGCAGCTCCCTCGAGGCTTCTACTGTCGCCGTAGTCTCCGATCACTTCCATCGACTCCTTCTTTTTTTTCCCTTTGTAACCCCCAGCAGCTTTGACCTCTTTCAACCCCCTTCCAACCCCGTATGGCGGACGTGATCAGCAACTACCTTACGCCAAGCTACAAGAACAGTATATTATATTTAATAAAGAAGTATAAGAACAGGAGTCGGTTATATTTCCTAGTTTTGTTCAAAGATTTCGAGGCATTATATACGGTGGGACTGTTCCAACGTATAAAACCGATTCGTCAGTCTTCTTTTCTTATTCCTTTCCGAAATATAGGTACGTGCTGTTCGAGGGTGAAGGAAACTGAGTTGAATATGAATTCGCGTTACAGCTGTTGCATTCAGTGATTGCCTGAGTGTAAGGGTGAAATTTTATCCCTCGCTTCAAACGATATCCTACAGTGGTAGGTATACATGTAGAATTAGAACTCGGGCAGATAGCTAAACGAGAACGAGGCCTTGTTTAATTTAATCTAGAATTTCGCTCGTTCAAAATTGTATTTAGGTATCCGCCGGCCCGATTGCCAGAGGGAAAGTGAAAACGACCTACACCGGTTGTTTTTTTTTGTTTTTTTTTTTGTTATTTTTGAGAAAAGTGAAAAGAACATATAATCCTCAAGTAAACCGTCAAAGCTTAGCGTAACAAGAATCGTTAGCGAACCTCGTTCCGTGTTTTTGCATTTTCCTCAATTTCCACGTCTTTAGGATTATCACGAGCAACGTAAGAGCTCTCTTCGTACAACCTGCCTCCTCAGTTTCGACGTTGAAGAAACCGAACTATGGATAAAAATTTTCACAAATTTTCGTATTTTTACATAAACTGTGTGTATAACCCATGGATTTTCATCCGGAGTCCGTTAAAGAATAATTGGAATGCATGTTGAAACGCCCGTCATTTATTTTTCGCCTATTTTTTTTCTTTTTTGGTTTTTGGATTTTTTTCCCTCCTTTCTCGATTCGTAACTCCGCTATAAATCCCATTTGGCCACTTGAAACAGGCAATACATCAACTCTGTCTGCTCGTACATCACCGGCAGCAGGGTAGAAGCAAAGCAGCATCCAGTACACAGCGTCAATGTATAATGCATGCTCGTGTACCTATGCCCTGTTACGGTATACCCGTCTACGTACAGCACAGAGAGAACTAGGGAGATACCTAGATGCCTAGATAGTACATATACACATATATTCGCCACATAGAAGTTTAGGCAGCCCGGAACCACGAGGCTTTGGATATTCGAAATATTCCTGATTTTATTCCAAGTACATAATGCCACGCGAAATGGTGTATGTGCGTATGTATATTTACGTATACGTCACATGGGTTATAAATATCAAATGAACTGCAGAGTTTCACCGCAGGATTTATACCTACTCTTGTATTAAATTCTCATTTCAGGTGTATGTACATACATGTATGTGCAGTGTACTACATAGTAGCTAGAACGTATCTTTACGAGGTCATGGTAGCTTGAAACTCTGACAAACCACTTCGTCGTCGTAGGACCTTTAGCCTTCGTCCCTCATTTTAGGTCTGTACCTAAGGATTAACCCTACGAAACTATGGGAACTCGTGTACAAAGTAACCGCGGAATCTTGTTTCTCTAATATATATAACGCGGACCTCGTGCCTCGAACGAATAACACGGTTTGCCAACAAAAATTTGAAGACCCTCCCACGCTTAGGCGGGTTTTCCGACTCACGTCAATTTCTCGGTTCTAATTCCTTTCCTCTTTTCTCTTTTCTCTTTTCTCTTTTCTCCGTAATTTTTAAACGAAAAATAACAATCGTGTTTCTCTGACGTTGGAGACGCGGAGAGTTATGAAAAGTCGAGTCTGAACGGTGGCTGTACCATAGAAAGGTTACGAAGTTACGGCAGCCGTTCTCTTCTATTCTTTCTAAGGTCTCGTATTTCGCGAATTTGAGACAAAGTTATGAAAAGTAGATTTAGCTTAGTTCCTCGCGCGAAGTAGAGTAAAGCGGAGCGAAGTGAAGCGAAGATAGTAAGCCGGAGAGTATTCGGCATTAAAATTCTCCCCGGAGAGAGAATTCCTGCTGAGTATATAATATCGCAAACCTTTGGGGAGACAGAACGTAACCCTTTTATTGTCGAAAAAAAATATGTATAAATAACGAATGGAACCACCTCCTACCGTTGTATTCTAGAGATATGAAATTCTCCTTCTATACCTGCAACTGCTTCTCGGCGGAATACCATTATTTATTCAAAATTCTGAATACACGATAACAAAACTCGGGATTATCTCATCCCCCGGGACTCTAGATGAATTCAAAAATCAAACGAACCTCCTCACTTCCTCGCTTCGTTACATATCATCCTAAAATCGCTCTCATCCGTATATTTCATTCTTCAAAATCCTTCGAACGTTCGTCTAACCCTAAACGTCTAAGTATCGAACTCCTATCTCCTAGCGGAGATGAAATTCTGTTCATGATTTTCCTCAAGAGATCATAGGTATATCGGTCACTCAATTGACACGGGATAATAGTTCACCCACTTCTCTAAAGCCCTGAATGCCAAGAGGTAATATCTTCCCGTCCGTATCAGCCGTCTATCATCACTTGATGTTCCGCATCGCCGAGATTAGAGGCGGTACATCGTCTTTCGTATAAAAAATGAGGCCGTTTCCTCCTTTTTCGAGATAGAAAATGAAAAATTGGTTCGACGCGAAGGATTACTCTGTTTCCTCTCTTTTTTTTTTTTTTTTTGAACCGGAGAACATTTTTTTCTACCTGTAATTTAGATGAAAGCGATAATTTCGGTTGTTCAAAATCTTTTTGAAAGCCTGGCTGATCCGGTATAGCTACTCTTTCGAGGATCATGAAATATTCGGGGCTTTTATCGAGTCCAAAAAACGGTCAAACGTTTCAGCGACAGAGAGAGAGGGACGGGGGTGGCCAGCCCCGCGCATCACGTATCTCTTCGTAACCTAATAAACCTACGCTTTGTGGATGTTAGGGTACTATATTCACACGTGTCGCCAGGCTCGTGAATGTTTGTTTGACTGTTTTGTACCCTTCAGATAGAAATTTAGTGGCGATTCACGGGGAGTACAAGTGTCGGAAATTATGGATTCGATTGAAGGTACGCCTGATTAACTCTGTTTAAACTCTCGTTAACGAGAGCGATTCAATACCAGTATTCGAGTAGGTATATGTACACGTCGTTTCTTTTTCTCGTTCACTTTTCATTCATTTTTTCGAACAATTCTGAGAGGCCGGAGTTCGAAAAATTTTCTCCTTCACCGAGTAAAGCTGATACCTTACTACCCCTCGATCTAAAACTCGAAAAGTATCATTCGCTGATTAGAAAAAAATAACTCAAAAAATGCTTGGTACTCGGTTGATCGAAACGACTGTCGATCATGTTTCCCTTAAATTTTTATTAACAAATTAATAACAGATTCCCTGACGGTATGCGATAATGTGTTTAATCTCTTTCGGCAAGTGCAGGGGGTTTGAATTAGGGGAAAACTTACACCGCGCATCTGTGACCCAAGAAGTAAATGGGGAATAGTTTATCGGTGTTCGTCGCTTACCTGGAAAATTACCTGGCTTACGAAATAGACGATGGACCTAGTGGGTCGTAAATCTTGAATAAAATTGCGCCGAGATACGACACGGTATTCTATGTACCGATATTCCTGTTACTTAGTTACTCAGTTTAGACCTAAATTGGCTCAAACTGTTTATTATAAACAGTATTATCAGCTCCCAGGCCTGTCTCTCGCTATTTCTCTTCTTCTCCTTATGTCGCTACCCTTTCCTACCCCTAACTTTATCTTCCTGTCCTTATCTCTCCCTCTCTCTTATCTCTCTCGCTCTACTTTAGCCTTTGATTAATTCAAAACTTGACTTGCTTGAGGCTCTTCCCTCTGAAAGCAAAATGATGTCTGGGCAATCTTCGAGATACATTCCCTAAGCTGTTCATAACCTTGGCTCTATATCTATTTGGGTTTATCGTGGAATAAGTATAACAGAAAATTCTGAGATGAAACCTGAAGGGTGATATAATAAAATAAGACGAGAAATATTATTTAATGATTTTCCTCGCTGCGTTGTTTAACTTGATAACTTCGCTGTCTCGTAAACTGTATGAAAGCTATCGAGCCAGTCTTTCTTTCTTTTTTGGTTCTCTTTTCTTTTTTCTTCTTCTTCTTCTTCTGCTTTTCCTAAAAAGAGATTTTTTCGCGTCGTCTAATGAAGCATCCCTTAAGATCCATTCCTTTTACAGTTTGCCACGTGCTCGCGCCAGAAATTGGCGGAGGGTTTAAACGTGAGCAATGTCTCGCTCGATTAACCCCCTAAAGAAGTTCAACGAAGACACGCCGAAAGACGAAGTAGCCTGTGAAATAACACGGAGGAAATAGCTTGCTCTAGTTAAGTTTTAATGTTGCAAAATTTCACTGATTTATTATGATAATTCTCTTTCTCTCTCTCTTTCTCTATTCTCATAACTTTACATCTTACATCTTGCTTATCTACGAGCCGGAATTACGTCGCTAATTTTAGCCTGGAAATTCCCACCCCGCGTTCATTCGTTAATTTAAAAAATAAGAAGAAAGAGAAGAGGAAAAAAAATGTCTAATATTTCAAATATAGTAGAAAAACAAAAAAAAAAAAACGTGTTTCGAGTATATGAAACTCACCTATATATTTTTCTCCAGCCAGTTTAATTAGCTCGTTGAAGTGAAAAAAAAGGGGGTAAAAATTCGCGGCTGGAAATTACTAGACTTTCAATTGCCAGGAAGTGTGCAATAAAAAATGTTCACAGCTGGGAAATATTCCCGGTACGTGACAAGACCGCCGATTTCATACCCCGACATTCTACCTTTTACTTCCTTCATATTTCACTTTCACCTTCTTCCGTCCATCTATGTCACTTCCGGGTTTACTATGCCAAAATTTATCGCTCGTTTCAACCCTCGAATTGAATCTTCCGCGTCTTATTTCGCCTGGGAAACCAATTACATCAACGATCGTATCTATCCACCTATATTCCTATTCAAATACACTAAATTCAGTGGCTTTCATAAGACGCCGTAGCCTTTAGCCACCAGGCACCATCGGACGCTAAATTTGCATATAATTCTATCCCTGGGCTCGTATATACCGATACGTGTGCATCTGCACGGCGTACGACCTGGAAAGACGGGAGAATTTCGGGTCCCGAGGGGTCGAAGTAGTCGGGAAAATCTCTGGACTCGTAATTAGGATGCATTCATAGAAGGAACCGAATCGTGAGCCTTGAAATTCCTAGCCGTCCGACTATACGCCGAGGGTCACCACTATACCGAGCACTTTTCGCCCCAGGTTGATCCAGTCTTTTATCTTCATCCCCCCGTAACTTAACAAAGCGTAACGGGCCCTCGCCTTCGCGACATTTTCGATTAATTCACGCCTTTCCCGGATCTTTTTGCCCGGGAATTTGCGGGACGGTCTTGCCTCCGAAAACTGCGAAGGTTGTTACGAAAATTGAAAAAGTTACGAGGAACTGAATTCGAGGCGGGGAAAGGAACGCGGGTACTAGACTGTTTTTTTCTTTGCATGATTAGACGGTCTGAGCAGACGTTCGAGAAGACTAGAAATGAATTTTTCACACCCTCGTAGCGGGCTGGGATAATTAATATTTTTGTATTTTTAATTCTACTCGTACTCAGCCAAGGCAATTAAGCTTCCATGCATCTTCCGAAAGCTCGCTGTTCTTGGGGGTTAATTTGTCAGCCAGTGATTAATTGGCTCGTTTGCAATTATTTGCCAACCGCTACACCGACCTGCAGCGTAATCCAGAATTCAGGTTTACGCGGTTTATGTTCCCTTCATCTGCAATAAACGGACTATATTGTTTCGCCTGTTGTATATGTGTTGTGTATTCCCGTTCGCATACAACGCCGAAAACGTACGTAGCTAGCTCGCTGCGCTAATTAATCCGGCGAACTTCCAGAATTGCTAAATTTCAACTACGAGAAATCGAACAATTACATAAATACAGAACTTCGGGATCATAAGGGTAGCTAGATTATCTCCAGGGATATCATTCCTCTCCGATATTACCCCTCCTCAAAGATCTCTAACGTATAACGACCAGCTCTAGGCTGAGATGGTCGCGATTTTATCGCAGTGCAGCCCATAAACTAGGCTTGCCTTCTCTGGGGTAGGTGCTCACATCTTTCTTCGCATCTTTGGGTTAACCTGGTTCCTTCTATGAAATCAAATCCAGGTTCGCATTGCCTAGAGAAACGCGATTTCGTAGATCCGCAAATTCGCAAATTTTTAACGGGGACAAAGACGGTCGTACCGTGAGGTAATCGTAATTAACGGCTACGTTTGGTAATTTTATAGTTAGCTTCCATCTCTACTCCGTGCAACGTCGGGTGATTACCTTCACCTGACCTACTCGGAGTTTCTCATCCTCATCCGCGATGATGAATGTGGGGAATGCCGAGCTCTGCATCTTCAGCTGAACACGCCACTTGCAGTATTCCGCGCGGTTCATCATTCCCGAAATTGTGGAGTCTGAAGGCTTGATCATAGGCTTGCGGGCTGGATTATTGGAGATTTTGGGATTTCGGGATCGTGGAAGTTTCGAAAGTCCTGGCGGCATATATTGAACGAATAAAAATACCGCGGGGGGAAATATCCTCGTGGTTTTTGGAAATGAGGTTCGAGTTTGATCGTGATTAGTAACGGGTATGGATCTTGGGAGTTCTCGAAATGTCTAACTTGCAGCGAGGGCGTGAGGAAACTTAAATTGCTTTTTCTACTCTTGAATTCGCTTTTGAATACCAAGTGGTAGCAATAGTGTCGGAAAGCGGCTATTTCAAGCTTACGATTCTTTTAATCTCGAAGTTCGAGGTATTCGATGAAAATAGGTATCGTATAGTCTGCAGGTACACAGCCCGCGTCCATGTCCCTCGATATCGCTTTGAGCCCCAATCCGAAACCTCGGTGAAAATGTTATGCCAGCAAAGCGATTTTTCCTCTCCAATACCCAATGACGTGAAAATTTAACTTCAGAAGGTAAAATCTTCGGCTTAATAAATAGCCCAATTACAAAGATCTAAAGCTTTCGACGTGCCTCGCTGGTGAAAATATGAAAAGAAACGAAAAGAGAGGGATCTGAGAGGATTTTTCCTCATTTTTTACGACCACCGCGCGGAGTTAACTCCTTGAATATTTCGAATATATCGGAAAGGGAGGAAGAAGACACAGATTTCGAACGACACAGATATAGGATGAGGCAAGTAAAGTCGCGAGGATTTCTACGAGGTCTGGGGAACTTCTGGAGCAGAAGGAATAAGACATCTTCGATTCTTTGCGGAGCTGACTTTCGCGGTAAAAACTGTTTCCACTCGGCTAACCACCGGCATTGTGTGTTTTAATCCTCGTTTTCTTTCCAGTCGCGGTTCTGTACGAACGGAATTAATCAGCAATTCGATTTATATTGATTAGAGTTGGACAGACGGTCGCATAAAGGCATCGAGTCAAAGACGGGGGCGAGTGCAGGGGTTTAATTATTCCTTCATTTCATCTCTTTCGTAGCTTTATGGGTATTGACCGAACCGTTCATCTCTCTCTTTCAATTCATCGTTCCGATAGTATCGGTGTCGTTGTTTCCATTGTATTGACACAACCTTAATTCCCGGCGGTGAAATTATTCCGTTTTATTAGACTGTGAAATGGTTCGGGATACTGGATTCACGCGGAGCGAGAACCCGGGCAATAAAGCCCGAAGGGATGTCTGAAATTGGATGGAGTCACAGAGACTGTTGCCCGGTCTATATACCAGGGATGAAAAAGCCACAAAATTTCAACGTCGTAGCCTACCGACGAATTTATACAATATTAAAACATACCGCGGTCGAAAAATGGCACTCGTTATTCTTAAGCCACCGAAACTCACAGAGAAGTTCTATTCTTCATCGACAAACGATTGATCTCAAAGAGTGATTCAAAATTTCTGTCAAAAATCTCGCGTTGTGTGTGACCGCACGAGCACTCTCGAGCTTCTGCATTACTGACAACAATTAACTCAGCTGGGAAAGGATTTTATTAAGCTTTCCAATTACACGGCTATTATATTCTCTTTACTCTCCTTTCACGAGCCACTTTCGCTATCTCATTAAGCAATTACTAAATTCAACGTGGCTTTTAATATAACCATGAAAAGACTAATTTGTAACGAGGCATTAGCCTACCAGAGGAGAGGAGAGAGCTGCATCCTCTCTGGGGCGAAGCTTGGGGTTAAATCGAAATCATTATTTAAAATGGAAAGTAAGAGGAAGAATATACGTCCGTTCAGACCATCAGACGTATTCTAGGTATACCGAGAACGTTGATCACCCCTTGAACAAAGTTTACCGTTGCCAGTTTCAACCCCTCGTCAAAACTCTTCGTACACACATATATGTGTGTTAATTAACGTGTAATCACTTGAGAATTTTCTCCGTCCATCCTCCAATCAGAAATCGTCCGCGCTCTTCCTCCGGCTCGTCCATTCATCCATCTTTATTTGCCCGGATTTCCCGTTCGCCTCCTATTTCCCATCAGCATTTCACTTTGCGTTACGGCTAGCCTTGTGTACTCTCGTCACTTTCATGCATGCGGATACCATGTGTGTACACGTGTTTGCATTAGCTTATTACGAACCCCGAGAGTGGAACTAGTGTTAATGGAAATTCCCTCATAATTTATTTCCGAATTTCTTATACACATATCCATCGCCACTTTTTGTACCGCAATAGTTAAGGGAAAGCGGTTTTGGAACGCTTATTATTCATGGTATAGCTGTTTTCAATTAATTACCTTACGTAAGCACCTCGCCTCGCCATAGCCCCCAGACTGTTAACTTTCTCTTAGGAGATACGGGGGGTTGAAAATCTCTCCGGCGAGCGACCCCCCAAAACGCAAAAACAAAGGCTGAAGTAGATTCCGCGTCTCCTCTTCAGGGTCGAATTCCGTGCAGCTTGGAGGCCCGCTGAGACGAGGAAATAAGTTTGATCGCGGATCGAGATTCATTTTCTCGCCCTGTTTTATTCGGATGATATTATTAATGGAAGATCAAAAGCCATCAATTCGGGGGTGGCTTTAAACTTGTAATTAATATTCGCGAACTTTATCTCCGTTCACTTCGCTCCCTCGTACCTTTTCTCTCTTTCTCTCGCGATTTGTGGCCGCCGAATGGTTTCCTCCGCACCGAATCTTCTCTCGCTCATTACTCTAACTTCACTTACTTCGAGTAAAATTAAATTAAACTCGGCCCCTTATCGTCCCATTCGCTCGGCCGCTCGTCAGCCGATTTACCAAGATTTCCACTCTATTAGCGGGTCTTTGTCTAAAAGTTTGAGCTCGTCTAGATCCCCTGCCTCCTCTCCGGAACGGATCTTCTCGGTGTTTTTCCCCCGTCACACCGTCGCATTTTAATACCTCATCCGGGCGGAATGCACTTTCGGTGTTTTTCTCCTTTTAATAAATCGAACAATGATCACTTCCCAAAGTAATTTTCACAGATGCAAATACCGGAGAGTTTGCAATTAAAACCACGATTCTCTTATTCTTCCGAACTCGATCGATCTCTTCTTATTATTACCAAGTTTAACTTCCTCTCCCTAAGAGCCGGAGACTCAACAAACTTTTGAGAACGAACGAACAAACAAATATGCCGCAACTGCGACTCTCTCGATCATTTTAAGAGCGCTATTCCAAGGAGGAGACACTCGCACATTGGGCGAAACGCGTATTTTCAGTCCGTTCCTCTCTTCTTCCCCCATTCCGTTATTTTTTCTTCTTTTCATTCCACCTCACCGATGCAGTATTGCAATAATAAATACAGCTTTGATTAATCCGGTGATACGATAAATCCCCAGAGAAATATCACGACTGAGGACACACCTTTTTCATGGCAAACAATATGCCTGGACTAGGTGGGTACATCGGTAATCCATAGCGCACATTCACACCTACTAGGATCGTGACGAAACGGGAATCGCTCATATCTGTTGTAAATCATGAAACAAATTCATTTTTCCCTGATTTTCGGAAAGGATCAGTTGCGAAGTACGAAAACAATTTGGCTTGTTCAGGGTATTGCCTGTTCGACTCGAGAGAAGTTACCGTTCGAGGTAATTCGTCTTTACTGTTGGGTCATTAATCGGTAATTAACTCTGTAATATAACACAACCCCTTCACAGGAGGTGAGTCGGTGTCAGTGGTCGTGGTAGCTGAGTAACGAGTTGAGGACCTCACCACCGCGAACCAACACCTCAGATTCTAGTTCACCGGCAAAGGCGAACTAACTTAACTTTAGTATTCTCCGGTAACCTTAGTGGAGGGATGGGTACGCGAAACTTCGCAGGACTTCCTTTGGTTCTGTCCCTTTGAAACCTCAGATCTAGTTCGGATGTAGTGCCTTCCTACGTCGAGCGTATAACCAATCTAGTTATAGCTCATCGAGAGTCTTACCCCCGGCAGTAATCCGACTTCTGTTACTGCCGGACCAGCTTCGTTGATCTCCTGACATTTTTCTACCCTTCGTATTTCCTCGAGGTTTACGAAAGTCCGATAGTCGATGTCAGTCGGAAGGAGGGCGGAGGTTCGCGGAAACTTTTTCGCAAGCTCGAAAAATTTCAGGGTCTCCCATTGTGTTTGAACATCTTTCGAGGATCGTACCTACTCGGGATGCAAGTGTGGCGTGAATTTCACGTACCGAGGAGATCGGCGGTACACGGAAATGACGCGAGTCAACCGAGAGAGTAGACTTACTAGAAGCAGGCTTGGGGTCTGATGCATTGAGCTTGCGCTGGGATTACCTCTCGCCAGCTTTTGTCGCCCTGGTTTACTCCGGTGAACTCAATACTCATGTGTCTCTGCACTATGCGTGAGTGAGTGAGTGAGTGAGCGAGAAACTCGATTCTGCACCCTGCCATGCTGTGCCATGGAACACTGACGTTTCTGACACGTTGTAATCGTACAATAGCTCGGGATTGAAGGATCGACGAGAGCGATGTGTTGCATCTCGTCCTTCCGTACTCTGTATGTATATACACGTATCCTATCCCATCCTATCGTATCCTATCCTATCCTATGCTACCGCATCAAAGGCACAGAGATACAACGGAGCTTTCATCCGGAGCTTGACTAGCGACACATTTTCCGAGCGATAGAATGGAGTCGGTTTTTGAATCGATCAAGAGAAACTTGCATCCTTTAATGAAATATGGAAGTAAAGTGGAGCGGGGATGATTTGAATTGTGAAAATCTGAATTGGGTGAAAAGCGTGGAGTATTTTCGCGCGTCCGTCACTTGTCGGCGTTGACGTGGGGCAGGGAAATATTTGTTTGAAAGTTTTAGCCAACGCTACTCAACATCGCGAACGAGGGACCCGCCACTGTACCCGGACTTTATTTGACGGTCACATAACCGTTGATGTGCACTTACTGGCTCTCGTATTTTTGGTAGCGAGTCGCATATACACACAGAGAACCTGCGGAAGCACGTACGCAGGAAAATGGACGCCTCTATGTTTTTGGCTCTTTGGAAACGGGAGGAGGAAACCCTTTTTTTCTTTTTACCGGTATTTTTCTGGGCTCATAGGGGTCGGCGAAAATTCAACTGAAATTTAATATTTCCTAGTTCTATATATCCAGCTGAGAGGAAGAAATTCCCTGCACGAGTTTACACGTGTAATTCCCGTTTCGTTACTTTTTATTTTTCAATTCCTGCGCCTCGCTACTACGTGCGAATAAAATCCGCTTAAGTAATGTAGGGTATACGTACAGGTATACATATAAAAGGAACGAACGAGACGAGAGACTCTTTCGCGAAATCCTATTCAATAGTTAGAAAGTACGTAAGACTTTACCGTTTTGTTACAGTTTACTGAATCTTGGAGCTTTTCTATCCCGCCATGCGACGATTCAAACTTATTTATCTTCGCGTACCTATACCTTACAGTATATACCTTATACTACTACGCGAAGCCACCAGACACTTTGTTTTTGATCCTGAAAGGGTCTCGATCCTCTTCCACATCCACATCCACATCCACATCGACATCGACATTCACATCAACTTCCATTTTTCTTTCCACTTTTCTCCCCGCAGTGTTTTCTTCAGTGACTCGACGTGTATACTTCTGGACATTTATCCTCCCTATCACTTTACTGTAACCTGGTTTCCGTCCCGGATCCTCAACAGCATATATATATACATATACATATACACATCTATTGTCCTTTCTGATTGGATTCCCGAAGATCAAACCTTATGGATAGATCAAATCAGAGAAACCTTTTCGGTCTGACCTTCAATAAAACTTCAACCATCCCCCGCACCACTTGCTACTTCGGTGTGTCAAGATAGATGAAGCTGGGACGTTCCACAAAGATTCTGGCTACCTCTTTCCCAAAATACGAGACTCTTAAACGTACGTAGTCACGGGTACATCTGCTCTCTAAAGAAGTAGATATAAAACTCTGATGAAGTATGCATGAACATTTCCCAACTCCCCTTCATGCGAGGAAACGCTGGGGGTTCTAACAACGTAGATACGAGTCTTCTTATCTCGAATCATTCGTTCGCGGATAAAATGAAAAAAGTCGACCCAAACTAGGGAAAAAGTTATTCGGACCAGGTGGAATTTTTTCACTCATATTTTTTAACCGGATTCCTGAATCCAAATACGAAAAAGGAAAATATCCACGGAACGTCTTAAGGGTTGCTAATTTTCTCTCGATTTTATTTTTCAACATCGAGTGATACTTTCAGGGATGAAACGAGGGCCAGAGTTCTTCCATTTCCTTACTTTCTTTTCATTCTATCGGTTTTTCTATTCGCTGTACAGCAGTGCGATAAACAGCTCGGTATAAATGGCTGCGCGATGCTATTTCGATAGTACAATTGTCGACGGTATAGCTTTGCGAACGATTTCTTTGTGCGAAACCTAGGATCATCGTCAAGTGGAAGTTGCCTCGACAAGGTGCTTGCGAGAGGCGATATGCCCTCGAGAATCCTGCGTCGTGGTTGCCAGGCACGTAACCTATTCCCTGAAGTAGTTTGGGTATATTTATCGTTTGATAACTTGTGAAAACCGAGTGAAAATGCACTTCCAAATGCCTCGAGGGATACCGAGAAATATCGACTGTGTAATACCTGCGGTTTCCGGGATACCATAAGCACGTCATTATTGTATATAGGCGGCTCCTAGGCTCTGGGTCAATCGATGCTTCACGAATAAACGGCCCGGTCCCAATTCACGCCTTCACATCTTATTTTCAGACAGAATTCATAATCAACTCCAAGACTTCGCCCTTCGACACAAAATACTCAAAGATCGAGCGATCGGAATATCGAATAAAGCTTTTGGGAATAAAAACCGAATATCTTCGGGCATGAAATGTTCTCAAGCGTCGATAATCACCGACATAATTTATCGAACTTTGAAAATTTACCTTCTTTCACAAAAAAACCAAAAAGCTTATTTTTGTTTAAATCTACTGTTCCAGGGTGGACCGACCTCCGTATTTCCACTGCCTCAGACTATCCTGAATCTTTACGAACGCGGGACGGCGAGTCCCGATGTACCAGGCCATCTCGACGCCAATCAGGTTCGTTAAAAATTTACTTTTTTGTTTTGGACCGGATTTTGGTTATTAAATTCCAAAAATGTACCGAAGCGCAAAAGTTCCGATCCGGTAAATGCAAAAGCATCGAGTGTAATCTACCCGGAAGGTAACATCGACAGCTGCAAAGAAAAGCTCCGATTCCTTTCGACATTGATTTAGCAAGCTCAAGCTTGCGGCAATGCAGATTCCGCCCTCACCGAAAGCAGATATCGTCCCGGTTGATGAAAAGCTTGCGCAGCTGAAAGCAAATCGAGCTTTCGAAAGGTGGCTTTCCGGAGAACCACGTCGGTAAATGATCTCGCGGAATATTCTCTCTCTCGAGAAAGAGAGAGTTATCTCAAGCGATAACTCGACCCCAGTTCTGACAGGGGTTGAATAATTTCCTGTTAAGTTCTTCAGTCGCTAATTATTAGATTCCGAATTCGAGACTTTGGGATTATCATTTTTGAATATCGTTAGCTGCTTTTCCTTTCGTGTAACTTTCAAAAAAAAAAATTGAAAATTGTTTATACTTCGGCAGGAAGTGGAGGGCTATTTATTTTCCTATTCGCGAGCACGAAGAGGAATTTTTTTCGCGGTTTTTTTCGAGTCTTTTTATTTTTTTATTTACTTTTTATCGTAGACGAGAAAGAAGAGAGGTAAAATATGTTTGGATGGGTATCATTTCGTACGTTGGTTAAACAAGCACGTTATATATCCGCGGTGGAGTTATTATACATACAACGCGAAAGATAAACTCGATTGAAACACGATGGGGATGAAAACGCGGTCGTCATAGTAACCCGGCAGCAGCCAAGCAGCATCCGCGGATCCCGAAGGCTGACGTCGTTTAGTACATCCGCTGCCATGCCGTCGCGACGCTTAGAAATACTCGAGATAATTGTCAGCGCGAAAGTATCGGGCGTATCGAATTCGGGCGTATTTTTACGGGTGTGAAAAAGATCGTACTGCGATCGCTGTATCCGATATCTAATCACGCGTTAATTGACAGTTTAGTTAGAAACGTAAGAAGCATTTTTCTATTCCCAGTCTGATTTATTTCTCCGTGGTATTCGAGGAGAAATTTTTAGCCATTTTTGACGAAAAAAATTATTCATCTCTTTCGAGTAGATGGAAAAAAAGGAGAAAGAAAAAAAGAAAGAAATTGGGTTAGACCCCGGGGTGAAATAGGAGAGAGAAAAGCGCGGTGCCAAAAAGTCTGGAGAAACGCGAAGCTGAGACAAATTGGTGCGAGAGAATACAAAGCTTTCCCTCTAGCTCTTGACACAAGTTTCACCTCTCGAGTTTGCCAGCTCCCATTGTGTCCTTAGTTTTCCTATAGTTACCTCTAGTCTGCAGGATGAGCATCCTGCCGAAACTGGGCGAGTTATGATATGAAAAAAGGAAAAAATGAAAGATTTCTTCCGGGTAGCCCGCCGGGAAATGGATTTTTCCCGAATCCTCACAGGCTTTAGAAGCTTATCACTACATCGGTTTCACCTTTCAATCAACCGTCATCATTCAGTGAATCACAAGAAATATCCCCCGCTTCTTATCGAAGCTATATGCGTTAAAATCGAGGGAAAAGAAAATCTGTATTTCTTTTTTTTTTCAATTCAGGATAACGTTTTAAAATTTATTGAATTCCTCCCCGCTTTCGCCCCTCGATAAAATTCGTTCGAATTAACTACGACGGATTACGTAATTGTAACGATTATTACTTACGAACGCATGGGTCTGACAGTATAATTTATTACATTCCAAATACAGCAGACGAATTCGATTACAATCCAATCTACGGTTTGATAGACTCTTTATTATTCATCAATAATTATAAAATTTTGGAAGAGCCTATTACGTACCCATTTCGAAATAATTGATCATTCGTTCTACGATTTTGATCCTCGTTAATCGAATCGAAAGAAGTTTTTCCAATCATCGTCCGTTCAATCGATATCAATCAAATTTACAATTCAAATTTCCGACAGCTAATAATCTCCAATAACGATTAGCATGATTCAGTGACAAAGGTAGGTAGATGGTATGTATATTGTATCAGGCTAAAGCTACAAGTACACAAACGAAGTACTTGATTTAATTTTCGACTGATTGGTTTCCGTGATGAATGCGATTCCCTAAAGATGAATAATATTATAGGTGTATAAAATTTTCGTTAGAGTTTTAATCTCTGGTCCGCGAAGATCAATCTGAGGGAATCTTGTCACGAGCGATGGGGAAAGAAGAATTGATTCCTGAATTTTGATAAGAAAAGCTGTCAGCAGCACTTTTAGTTTTCCTTCTTTTTCTTTCATTTTTTTCTTCTTTTTTTTTTTTTTTTATTCTCAATATCAGCGTTTTCGATCCTGTATTTTGCTATAGGTAGGTCAAACTTTTTCGATACTTCGAAACGGTCAAACGAGCCAAAACATCCCCGTTCACTTTCAATCTCATCACTCATTTCGTACCCGTTATCTAAATGCGGAGTGGGTGGGTGGTAATACTACTTTTTGTCCTCTGGATATTCGATAAACGATTTTCACCCTGTCCTCCTATTTTCGCGGTAACGTTTACCCCACGTTTTTACAGTTATCAATCGAATTTCGATTTACCTATTCAACCATCAAATTCAGTCACTTGATGAGATATAAATGACCGTCTCCACGACCTCGACTTCTCATTCATTTCTCTCTTATACCGATAAAAGAAAAAAAAGAAAAAAAATTATATCTAATTCCAGAAAACCAAAATCGGAGATTTTTCGCTCTCAAAATCCAAATCCAATAACCCAGCGAATGAATTTTCGGCAAAAATTCCCGAACTAGAAATAGTCACGTCATATTAGAGCCCTGCAAGTATCTGAGTTGAGTAATCGTTTAATCGTGAGAAGTTGGTCCAGGGGCGTCTATGGGGCGCCTAGGAGATTCCGAGCTCGTTAACCGGTAGCTAAAAACATCCCTTGGGAAGTAAGCTAAGATATCAGAGAAACGGTGGCAGGTTAGCAGGAGATTTAGTAAGGCAAGCTTAATCAGACCGAAAGAGTGGTTCGGGCGCTCGGCGCCCGGCATCGGGCGTTGAGGGTGTTGGGCGTTGGGCGTCGGACGCCGGGCGTCGAAATTAGACGGCGCCTTCGTAGGAGCGTCGCGCCGCGACGCCGCGACCAGAAACACGCGGCGTCCGCAGTCTTAGAACAACGCTGATCGCCACACGTGCTCGAGACGATTCATTTTCGAATTTTCAAAATTTTCTGCGCCCAGCTGTTTCGGGGAAGATCATCCTTCGAAAAGCTTTTCTCTCGATAATCATGGAAGCCAAAAACGAATGAAACAGGCAGCTGAATCGACGGAGTGGTTTATTAGTCCATCTAACTGATCGAGGAGCTTTTTTTAAATCGTTCGCGATGATTGACTGGGTTTCGATCGTCCGACACTCGAGAAGACGGTTCAGTAATTACATGTACGCAGTGCCAAGTAAAGTTAGGAAACGAAGGAGACCGAAACGTCGTAGTAACTCGCCGGCGTTGTTTTGCGGAAAGAACTCTAACCACGTTCACCACCATCATCATGCGACTCGTGAACAGACTAGACTGTGCGGATGCTGCTGGGACAAAGTAAGCGAATAAAATTTGAAGAAAAGTGAACAGAATTTTCGAAATAAGTTAATTTCTTTAAATTTCATACCCTAATTATATGATTTGGTATTATTATAGCCACGATAACAGGACAGCTAAACTTTCGTCTAACTTTGGAACAAATGCGAAGGTATCACGTAACGGCGTTACGTATAGTTAGAACGGAACGTAATTACTGCACCTGAGTTTGTCGGGCCCTCTTCTCATCCGCGAAACTATAATTTCGTTGAATTTAAAAAAAAAAATAAAAAATAAACCTTTTCGGTGATTCGGGATTTTCCTCTTTCGAGTCTAGCTTTGATATCGTTTACAGAGTTCTTGTTGGGTAAAAGTCAGGGAAATTCTCTGGCACGCTACGTCTCAGGAGCTGTCGGGTTATTCGATCGCTGCAGTTTGGATAAACATTTAAAAACGCTATCGAGAATAGCCGGAGGATTGTTTATTGCCACAAGTACAACGCCGAGCAAACTAAACCGTACGAAAATATCCAGGAGATCGTTTTATCCCCGAAACACGTAATTCCACGATCGATCTCGCGACGATCGACAATTTTATTCCACTCGGCTTCGCTCAACGTCATTTTACAAAATACCCCAAAATAAATAATAATAATAATTCAAGCGTTAAGCCCAAATTCGTTTACACCCTTCCCGAATTACTACCAGAAAAAAATTTTCCATCGTCAAATCGTGAAGTTCGACGAATATATTTTGAGAAATAGAAACCATTCCTTTCAGCCTGGTCATTGACTCCGTTTCATATTTCAAATAGAATTCCACCCCGCCTAGACTCTCGGAGATAGAACACGTGTCATGACCTCAGGGTGCTACACACCCACCCGGACAATCAGAAGCCCTTGGGAACGCGCGAACCAACACATAGTGCAATAAATCCGGGATTTTAGACGATTAGCCCCGCAAGTGCTTGGCGTATAGTTACTTTCGTATTTTCATTCTCCGCAGAAGCTCGCGAAAGAGGAGATGGTCACGGATCTCGCGTGTCTTTTCGGTAGATTTGTTCGACAAAACTAGTTAAAAAGTTCGATAATAGATACTCGATTGTCATGATCTTCGTGAATGTCTCGGTCCGCATGTGTGTCGAGAATTTCAACTTCGCCAAGGTTTGTGAGTGAGATGTGCACATAACTTTATACGTGGTACAAAATTTCCATCGAAGATGAAGAAAACGAGAAAGAAAAAAAAAAATTGTTCGAACAACTGCCTCAAGATCGAGAATAAGAATAATAAGAAAAAGTTCGGCTTTAAGCTCGCAGTTAGCCCATTATATATTTCGTCATGCAATAATATTTTTCTGGAGGGTACTCTTCGAGAGGGGTTGAATAAAATTATCTTCCCTTTATACGAATCGTATAACGTAGCTGTACCAATATGTTTTTCTTTTTCTCTTATACCTCGGAAGAATTTTAAACAACTGCGCATAACATTATACATGCTAAAATAATTCAAGCGTTACCGAGCTTTTTCTTTCTCTTTTCATTTTTCATTTTCATTTTCTCTTCGTCTCATTTTTCTCTTTCGACTATAGCGAATCGTATTTTTTTCTTCACGAATGAATATCATACGCCTGTATAGGTCGAAGAAAAATAGATCTTAACATGAAATTACGGTAACGTCACTTGACCTAGTGCGTGTCTGTCCATTGTTCCAGAAGACGAGGTTCGCCGGTGGCGGTACGGAAGAACAACTACCCCCGCCACCCTCACCCCCACAACTGAAAGAAGCCAGTCAATTGGACGGTGTTCCTAGACTGAATTCGGTCGACCGTATTCTTCATGCCGATGGAACTCACACGCTCGCTAGCAGAGAAAATTTGAACAAGGTCAGTTTTTTTTTTTGTTTTCAAAATTTTGTCGACGAAAAATTTCATCTCTACAACCCTCGACGCACCTATAGCTCATTTTTGAGGGGGGAAATCGATCAACTAACGAAAATGACGTAAAATTTTCTACGAATTTTTCAAACGATTTTAAATCCAAGCGAAGCCACCATACGTCGAAATCATATAAGCAACAAAAGCTCTCTTTATGAGTATACGGATTTCGTTCGAATTCCGTGAGAGAAATAGATAATACCGATATCTTTCTTTCCTCTGCCGTTAGCAAAATTTTTAGCCCAGTTTCGATGTCACTGAAAAAAAAAAAAAAAAAAAAAAATAGGAAAGTAGGGAGCTTATTTAAAGCTCGAAGTTAACGCGTCGACGTTTGCACCGCCACCTAAATATCATTCTGCGAACTCTCGCAAGCTCGAGGAAATCGATAAAGCTCGGCGAGTAGCCGGAATGGAGCAACTTTGATACCGACCAAGCTGAAGCCGAGGCTCAATCCCGAGCTAAAAAGCCCGAAAAGCTCAACAGCTCGGTTAAATTATTTGCGTTTAATTACCCAAGGATAATTGTATGTAGAAGCTTAGAGGAATACAAAAGCGCTGAATTCGCACCTTTCTCGTTTATTCTACTCATTCATCGCAGTTCATGGTTCTCGATGAATATTCAAAGCCGTAATTTTTACTTTATTTTTTTTTTTTCTCGTCCTTCCAACGAATGTAACACATATCCAGTATAGAAATTAATCGGGTTATAAATACAGGGCTCATATGTTACATTGTTGACTGGATTACCTGCACATCGATTAAACGGACTACGTGTATAACTTATGTGTATATCTTGTGCCTATACAAGCGAATGAAAATAATATTTACCGTAATAACTAGCGACGTGTGCATGTATACCTACTACACACATATATGTGTGAAGATAAAATATTCAAGGCTTATCGATTGATAATTTGAATCGGTAGACCCGACACACGTATAACTATACTACGAGACTAAATTACAATTAATATTTCACACGTATTTATCAATTTATACGTCGGTTCCCAAATTTCTTTCTTTTTTTATTTCCTCTTCTTTTTATCGTTCGTTTATCGTTTCTTTCGGAATTCTCATCGGATGTCGATCGTTCATTGAAAAACTTGAATTTTGTATGAAAAAATAAAAAATAAATAAAGAAGAAAAATAGCAATTCTGTATTACATCGTTCGTCGATTATACCGTCATCGCGGTATTTTACTGCAGCGCCAAAGGGGTGGCGTCGTGGTGTTGGCCGTAAACCCGCCGGTGGCAGCACACGCGATAGATTCATTTCAGGATACTGCAATACCGGCGAATCCAACACATCGCGGGGGAACAACACGTGGCCAAACAGTCACTCCGCGAACCGCGACTTGTCACATTCTCGTTTACGTGTAAATGTGCTCCGATCGTGAAGAGAATTGATTAATTTTTTTTTTTTCTGGTTTTTAGGTAACAATTTACACAATAATATTAATCTTTCTTCCAAGGTTTCTAATTGGGAAATCGAACGAACTTGTTTTTTTTTTTTACAAGTAGGTATCTAGGAAATTGGTACGATTTATCGATTTCGATTAAACTTGCGAGTCGGAAATATGATTACAATTGATTCCATCGGTACCCAAAGTGCCGGAATTAATTTTTTCTCGCGTTTATTAAGGAATCAGATTCGCTCCCAGTAGCCGGTAGTCTGAGTCACTGTATCTGACGCGTTAAAAGTGGGAGAAAAAAAATAGAAACCACGTATCTGAAATAACGATTTCTAATTTTCTTCATTTTTCATATTCCGTCGATAGATCCTCTTCTCAAAAATATTCCTGGCTCTACCAAATGCAATTTAAATGCAGAACGATTCTGAGACACAGTTTTCCAGTTAAATCGATAGAAACCCGACGTACGTCTGTCTTGCGTGTTTATTTACTTGTTTGTCTGTTCCTGCCAGGCCTTAGTCCATGTCACTATCGATACGTACCGCGTCGTATTTCCTGCATATACCGTTCGGGTAAATTAGTCAAGGAGAACATCGCGGAACACCGTGTCACGTCGCGTAGGTCTGCTCTGCTACATCGCGGGTGCATAAATTTACGCGAATGGATTTTCCGGTGGACTAAACCAACTTTCTCCAAAGCCTTACCAGTAAATTAAACGTCGATGATCACCTGAAAAATCGGGGAAAATTTTGCGGTCGATATTTTGACCGAAGTATTAATTTCGCCCTTTTTTATTCCGTCTAATTTCTTCGGCTGGCGTTTTCTGCCAGTCTAAAGTCGTAATTCATATTATTAAAAGATATATCGACGGAGGAGTAGCTACGAACGATGTTAATATTTCATTTCGACGGTTTATGTGCCTCGAATACAATAGGAAATATTTTATCGGCAGTACGAGACTACAAGCTGCAAGGTTATACTCGCGATAAAGTTGCTTCAGTGATATGGAACCCATTTCGCTTTGCGTTTGCTCTAGCCACTATACATATACCTCGAAAAAGACCCGAGGCTCACCCGATTACTTTACCGATACGAAACGATCGTAATTCGCCGTTAAAAATTACAGCCAAATTTATTTCGCGTATGTTTTCGGGATTAATAGAGAGAGACTTCACTTACAACTAATGAAACGAAATTTTTCACGTATTACACGATCGCGAAGCGAATGAAATTCGCATGGTCACGTAAGAGGAGGAGAACAGAGGTCTGCGATAACGCGGAGAAGAAAAAAATACTTTAGCAAGGCACGAACAAGGCGACCGAACACCGCGGCCACGCGTACTGCGATAACACGGAAAGTGTATTTCATATTTTATTTATGTTTTATTTCAGCGGCACGTGCGTAGTCATAGCGTTAAATAATTAAATTTGATGCGTTACGTAACGTCGGCTTTTTTTCTCCGGGAAGCGACGAAATCGCCCCAAATTTCCGCTCTCTTTTCGAGAAGCAGAGAAAAAAGCTCCTTCGTCAAAATCCGGTGCGAAGTTTTTGCGAAAATCCATCTCGATGGATTATTCGCCATCCCTTGTCGTTTTTTGTATTTTTAGACGGCTTTTCTTTTCTTTCTCCTTTTTTCATCTTCTTCCGGTAAAAATGGCCAAGTAGCCGCGGTATATTGAGTGCCTACTCTTTCTCGCCCCTAAATAACCGCGGGGCTTCGATCAATCAACAAGCTTTTCAATTTCGTATAGCTTTACACGCGTTGGCGTGAAACGAAGGCAAATCGCGGACAGTTCGGTAAGCCGAGATCCATTACTTACACACACACGCACATTTTCGTCGCAAATTAAAAACGAGGGATGATAATGTAGTATAAACTACCGAAATGTGTGGTTTAAGGGTGAGCGAGGATGTTTAAGGATGATCAATAAATGCAAGGTCCATTTAAGAAGTTAAAAACAATAAGTAGACTTTATTTTACTTCGCCCTCGTGCAATTCACTCAACTCCGTACATACGTCTTACTGAGTCGCTGGTCAGGTCAATTCTGTTCTTTTGCCTTTTTCGAAGAGAGGCTTACACCCTCCACCCAACTCCTCCATCTGTTCATCGTCACACATGCAGCCTCACTCGCACTTTCCATTTTCTCCACTCAGACATACACTTATTGCTAACGGTCATACCGGCGCCTAGCCTCCGACCCTAGCTATCCTAAACCTTAGATTTACGACTTAAACATATCGGCTTTCGCCCTTCATACCATCCTAATATTTAAACCTAACGTAAACTAATTTTTGTCCATATAATACACTCGACACTACATTCGGCCATCCTGCGTTGACATCTGGCCTCAGATGTCGTCCTCATCTTCACTGCAGTTGTCGGAATCACGGTCATCTTTCACGACCCACCTTTTCATGTGATCCGCCGACGTTGATGTCAGTTGTGGGCCTTCGTGTTCGCCCACCTTTTCTACAGCGTACCGGTCGTTTCGCATAACACGTGTCACTCTGTAGGGCCCCAAAAATTTGCCTCGTAGTTTCAGCCCTGGTCCGAACTGGGTTCGTTTAATTGCAACCAGATCGTTTTCTCCGTATTTTTCCGCCACCTTGCGTTTTTTGTTGTAGCTCGCGCGATTCTCTTCTTGGATCTTTCTGATTTTTCCCTGGGCCTTTTCTCGCAGCTCGTCACGACTTTCTTCGAATCTTGTGGCCCACTCCTTCTCGATTAGCTCTTTAACCTGCTGGTCCTCCTTAATTCGCATGTTGACCCCGAACAACAGGTGAAACGGCGCTCTACCTGTGCTGCGGCTCACTGTGGCGTTTAGGTATTTCTGCGTCGCCTCTACGTACTTGTACCAATTCTCAGGTACCGGGGCAGCCAGCTTGGTAAGAAGAGGGATCAACGTCCGGTTCACCCTTTCCACCTGACCGTTCCCCCTTGGCACCCCTGTCGTAATTAGCGCGTGGTCTATCCTCTCGCTCTCGCAATACTCCTTGAAGGCGTTCGACGTAAATGCCGTCCCCCGGTCAGAAACGATTCTTCGTGGGTTCCCAAAAACGGCGGACTGCTTACGCAGGCGGTCTAGCACCTCAGCTGTATCCGTCGACTTCGTAGGGTACAGCCACACAAACTTCGTAAACGCGTCGACCACTACGAATACATGCTGGTATCTCTTCTTAGTCTTTGTCATCGGGCCTACGTGGTCTATATGGTACGTATCTAACGGGACATCACCTTTTGCGATAGGGTTCAGGAACCCTTCTTGCCTACCTTGTTTTCTCTCCGCTAGTATACAGTTCACACAATTCGCTAGCACTTTCTCTACTTTTTGCCGCATCGCTTTAAACCAAAAGTCTTTACGGACAATAGCTTCCGTCTTATTTACCCCGAAGTGCCCACGCTCATGTGCCTGGCGCACTACCTGGGTTTGCATACTTTTCGGTACTACTACTAGTACATCATTATCTACTTCCTTATATAATAGATCGTTCCTTATTAAATACCCGTCGGCTTGGTTGCGTGTTGCGGCGTCCAATATTTTCCGCAAGTCGTCATCCTCATTTTGCGCTCTTACCAATCGCGCAATCAAGCCGTCGTCACTTTCAGTTACCAATAACGCACTCGGCAACGGATTACGACTCAAGGCATCCACATGCTGCATACTTTTACCCGGCCTATGGCATACTTCGTAGTCGAACTCCTCCAACAACAAAGCCCATCTGGCTACTCGCACACATAAATCTTTTTTCTTCATCGTCATTGCGAAAGCCTGACAGTCAGTGATAATCTTGAACGGAATTCCCAGAAGGTAAACCCTAAACTTCTTCAAGGCCTTCATAATCGCGAGTACTTCCAGCTCGTAGCTGGTGTACTTTTCCTCGGCCGGTGTCGACTTACCACTGGCATAGTAGACCGGATGGAATCTCCCGTCGTCACTACCCAGTTGCATTAAAATTGCCCCGTACCCTAAACATGATGCATCCGTGTGCAGTTCTGTCTCCGCCCCCACGCGATACAACCTTAGCACGGGCCCGTTACTTAGCGCCGTCTTCAATGCTTCAAAAGCTTCAATCTCATGATCCCCGAAACTGAACTTCGCGTCTTTTTTCAGCAATTCCGTTAACGGCCTAGCTATTTTTGCGTACCCTTCAATAAATTTTCTAAAATAACCCGTCAGCCCTAAAAAGCTTTGGACCTTTTTAACGGTTGTCGGCCTGGGAAAATTTGCTACGGCTTTCGTCTTATTCTCGGACGGCTTAATGGTATCTTTTGAAACAATATGCCCTAGATATTCGATTTCCGTTTGCAGAAATCTACACTTACTCCAATTAATTATTAATCCGAATTGACTCGAAACTTCCAACACGAGCCTTAAACGCTCCATAGCTTCTTCTACGTTTTCCGCTAGAATTATCAAGTCGTCCATGTAAACAACTAGATATTTCTTATCAATTAATCCCTTAAAAACCGTCGCCACAAACTTCTGAAAGATAATTGGCGAAATACTTAATCCGAACGGCGTTCTTAAAAATTCGTATTGCCCGTTTGGCGTCACAAAGGCCGTATACTTCTGACTTTCCTCGTCTACCGGTACGTGGAAGAACCCGTTTTTCATGTCTATCGTCGTGAATATTTCCGCGCCCTGCAGAGAGTCTAGCTGGTCTTCGATCAGCGGTAATGGAAAGCGTGGTCTCTCAATTAACTTATTTATTTCGCGATAATCGACGCAGAGTCTCGTCGAGCCGTTTTTTTTCTTTACTAACACTATCGGACTCGCGTATTCTGAATTAGACGGTCTGATGATGCCTTCCTGCATCCATAGCTTTACCAAGTCTTCTACTTCCTTCTTCTCCGACGGTGAGAGCCTTCGTGGCCTACTCGCTATCGGGACATCGTTTTTCAATATTATTTTAGTCTTGATCCCTACGTCTCGCGTCTTTTCCGGCTTGTACTTCTTTATAACCTTACGGATCTCCTCGCGATAATAAGGTTCTTTAACATGGGACAGGTCAACTTCGTCCGCTTGATCAACTACGTTAATTCTGAAAATATGTGGCGAATCTACTTTATCGTCGTCTGCTCTGTCGAGTCTTAAAAATGCCACGATACCTCGTCTTACGCGTAGTTCTACTTGGTCAAGAAAGTCGGTACCTAACAATAGACTGTGCTTTAGAATCGTACTTGAAACTACATGGAACACGACGGGAAACTCGTCGCCATCGACTGTCATATTCTTAGTAAACTCACCCATAGTCGTATTGCCTGTGGAGCCGAAACCTTCGAACTTAAGATTACTATCATGCAAGGCTGGTGACCCTATCTTCTCGTACTCGTCTGATCGTATGAAAGTAAGGTCACTGCCTGTGTCGACTAATGCTACGAACTTATGGTCCTCTAGAGCCACTTCCTTCATGTACTTTTGTTTATTCGGACGCGACACAATGTACGCCTCCTTCGGCTTAGTCGGACACTTTGCCGCGATATGCCCGTAATCGTTGCACTGAAAGCACTTTGTGCCCTTTTCCTTCGCCGGACACTCCGCACCCACATGTTTTTTATCACCACAATTGAAACACCGTTTCACTGGCGTAGCTTCGTCTGTCGTCTTCTTCTTGACACCTTTTCCGTCGGGCCGCTTCGCCCTATCGTCCTTCCGCTGCTCTGCTGGCTTTGACCTCGACTTCATCTCCCTCTTCATGGCTTCGTACTGCTTGAACTTTTCCTTCAACTGTCGAATAGTCTTTGCTCCGTACAACACCGATTTATTTGTTGCCTCGTCTGGTACACCCTGTATAATGTATTGAATCACGGACTGCGTGTCGACATTCGCTTGGGCAGCAATCTCGAGCATCTCATAAATATACTCCTGGGATGTTTCCTCTGCTTTCTTTCTGCGCTGCGACAGCTCCATATGCACCTTGTGGCCACTGACGGCCTCGTCAAACTCTTCTTTTAAAGCTTTTTTAAACTTAGTCCATGTTTTTGTACATTTTTCGTGTTTGACAAACAGTTTCGCCGATCCCTTGAGCAATCGCTTGCCGTAGGCAATCTTGTGGACATCGGACCACTTGCACAATTCAGCCATTTCTTCAAAGTCTTCTAGCCACTGCTTTATACTCATGTAATCGTCGCCACTGAACTTTTCGAGAGATTCCTCAACGTCTTTGAACGTTAACAGCGCGCGTTGAGGTGATTCTCGTCTTCTGCGTCGTCTTGCTCGGGCTGGAGCTTCGTCTTCTTCTTCTGAAACTTCTTCATCGTCTTCGTCGTCGTCGGTATCTGCGTCTGGGTTTAATTGGCCGTTGCCGTCTGCGCGGACCTCTTCGTCGTTACCCTCAGCATCATCTTCTTCGTCGTCAACGTCGTCGCCTTCGTCGTCTTCTTCGCCCGGAGCAATGCGTTCCCGTTCTAGCAGCAATGCTGCCCTTAGTCGTGCCTGTAACTCCGGCTTCCTACCGGTCACACGGAGTTGTCGTCGTCTGAGTTCTTCTTTGAGATTGATGACCTTCATCCCTGCAACCCGTTCGTCATTGAGCTCTACTGCGTTGAGTCCTTGTACCACTTGTTCAACCTGGTCGGCCATAATTTACAACTTATTGAACTTAAACTTACACTTTACTTTCTACACTGTCACTTATCACTCGTGTCTTTTCACTTGCCAGTCACTGTCACCGTTCGCTAACTACCCTTATCCCGGACGAGCCCCCAAAAATGTAGTATAAACTACCGAAATGTGTGGTTTAAGGGTGAGCGAGGATGTTTAAGGATGATCAATAAATGCAAGGTCCATTTAAGAAGTTAAAAACAATAAGTAGACTTTATTTTACTTCGCCCTCGTGCAATTCACTCAACTCCGTACATACGTCTTACTGAGTCGCTGGTCAGGTCAATTCTGTTCTTTTGCCTTTTTCGAAGAGAGGCTTACACCCTCCACCCAACTCCTCCATCTGTTCATCGTCACACATGCAGCCTCACTCGCACTTTCCATTTTCTCCACTCAGACATACACTTATTGCTAACGGTCATACCGGCGCCTAGCCTCCGACCCTAGCTATCCTAAACCTTAGATTTACGACTTAAACATATCGGCTTTCGCCCTTCATACCATCCTAATATTTAAACCTAACGTAAACTAATTTTTGTCCATATAATACACTCGACACTACAATAATTATCCGGATTTTGTTAAAGCCGTTGATCACCGGAGTATTGGCCAATTCGTTGCGGGACGAATTTCGTTTCCTTTATTACAGGTTTGCGGAAATTATTTCTCGCCGATTAATTATACCGACGAGACTTCGAAACGCGGCTCCGAATTCGCGATCAATTTTTCAAAGAATTTAAAACCACCTTACATTCGCGAATTGTTTGATTAACTCCGATCGCTAATTGCTTTTCGATTGCTATATGTCTGCGCTGATTAATGTCACTCAAACTAATTAGTTCAGAACGCGTTAATTATTATCAGCTTAGGCAGCCGGCACTACCCCATCATCGTGCTCGGATAAGGGTTGTCAAACCACTCCATGCAGATAAATGAAACGATATTGAAAACGGAATTAATCCGTTTCTGTACCGGGAGTTTCTCCCGTTTTCGGAATGAATGGATCTTAGAAATTAATTTGACGAAAACGTTCGGTCGGAATGCAAAAATTTTGATTCTTTCGATTGAAAGCTTGAGAAATTTATATCCGGGTTTCACCATACAAGAAAAATACAAAAAAGCTTTCCGACCTCCAAGGCTTTCGAAAGGGTCCGGTTTATGGCTTCGTGTGACATTGGTGAAGGCGAGTTCGTGCAACGCGATAGCCAACGTTGACCGGAGTGGCCACATCCGTTTATTTCACCCTGTCAAAGAATTTCTACGACCCCTAAATCCCCCTGGATCACTAACCTAACTCGGGGGTCACGCGAAACAACTATAAAAGAAAACGACCCACTACACGTTAGTATACTAGCAACAGGCGAAGTGCTATTAAAACTAAACCCTAGCTAGCGTGACTCAGCGGACACAAGCCGATATACTAGTCTCTTTCTCCCTAATACTCATAGTACCAGGTAGTTGTTGTAATGCGAAAACGCCGAGGCCAGCTTTAGCGATTGTGTCATCACCGCGGTAATTGACGTCGATCGAAATCCACGATACGATTTTTATTTCCTTCTAAACAGGAGAATCGCGTTTACGAAAAATCGCAGCGAAGTGGAAAAAAAATCGGCAAAATTCGCAGCTCTTCGACAGCGAGACCTCATTATTTTTTCGAATAGAATCAAGAGTGGCTTCATTTCAACTACGAACGACTATACTTAATCATCCCTTAATTAATCCTATTCTAAAAAAAAAAATTGATCACCTCTCATCTCGTATTCAAAGATTTTGTGCAAAGGAAATAAAAAACTAGGTTCCAAGGTGGAAAAACCTACATCCTTTGTACACGAATCTCGAAACTACGTAATAGGCACCTACCTACCTACCTACGCCTCATTTTCGCCGGCTGTTCTAGTTTCCGAGTTACAACGACGATCGCAATAGCTTCGCTATCAGCGAACGTAGATGTATAACGTGTACGTGTAGGTATACCTACCTACTTCGACATTACGTTACGTAATACCATTAGCTTCGTGGAAGCTAGTTGCTCTTGCTGACTGAGCGTTTATATTTCAGTCAATATCATCTACCGGATGTTCAATGAATAATTCGATCAGACACGTTCGCGGTTTTTGCTTCGATCTGTATTTCCGCACTTCGTAGATCGCGCGCATATTCGCACATATATCAACGTTATTTCAGCTTTCCGATCATTTTTTCGTTTTTTTTTAGTTTTTCTTGCCCAGGTTTTTCGATCCTCGTTAAAAACGGACAATAGACGACGAGTCGAGCAGCTCATTGTTTTGAAATTTTAATTAAAACCCTGCAATCTGTACGTACGCGTGCATATATACACTCTTGCACTACCCTACACCTAGGACAGAGCCTCGTATTGAAATCAATTAATTCCTCCATCCCGGAGTCGTTTGGGTTGTCAATTTCCATTCTCCTCAGTTCTCTAATCGCTCTGAAACACGCGGTGACGTTATGGACCGGGTCTCGTAGCCTCCGACCGAAAATTTCTGTGCCTAAACGGGTTTCTTTTTTTCGTTAAATTGCGTTAAGCTCCGGGAGCGGAGGAAACGGAAGGATAATCGCGAATAAAGAGAAAAGCACAAAACGGGGAAAAATGAGAGAAATAAAAAGGAAAAGGGGGAAAATATACGTTTTTCATCGCTCTGAAAACGGAATAGCAGATTCTACGGGACCTGCGCCGTGCGTGTCGACTTTTCTCGTCGCCCAGTCACATACAAGCCACGACCATAACGCCAAACTCGCGGAAGAGGCGCTCTGCGCCATCCCCGCGACTCTCCCGGCTCCCACGGGACTCGGGGCTCGGGACTACCACGAATTACACCCTCGCCTTGCCTTGCCTTGCCTTGCTTCGCCTCGTATCCTCTCTTAGCCCGCAGTAGTAGTACGCCAGGTGCGCGCAGTGGTGTAGGTCAGTGTTTTTCACGCGTTTTTTTTTTTTGTTCAAAAACGAAAGAAGAGACAAAAAAAAAAAAAGAAAAGGAAAAAGAACGAAATCGAAGGAATCGGAGAGAAAAAAAACAAAAAAAAAAAAAAACATTCCTCACCAAAGTACCACCCCAATTCCTAATGACGATATGCCACACGTCATACGTCGACTTCTCTCTTACGTAGAGATCGAGTGTATATTGATCATGTACCACGAAACGGAAATCAATCTTGTAATCAACCACTAACTCAACCACGTGGTGAATAATTCGCCAGGGATCGAGAAATTTAATTACGATTATGCAAAATCGATGGAAAAAATTAAAAAAATAGACTTTGTTAACAAGTATGTTATTATAAGGGTATCTATACTGATCAGTGCGAACGTATTACGATACACATGTCATGCAGTGAAGCCTTTTGTCTTTTGCGCTTCGTAATGTTTGAATGACTCGTTTTAATTTCTTATTTTTCGAAATTTTCCCACGTGCCACGTGAGAGTCGATCGATCATTTATTCTGTAAGATTTTTCGATTTCGATAGAGAACGTGTAGTAATTTATTTCCTGCACTGAATCTGCGGATTATAAATTTTTCGAATTCGGTGTAATTGTGTCGAAAATCGCGGTCGTTGTATAGGAAAAAAGAAAAAATCTGGAAACGGATAAAAAATCGAGGGGAAAAAACTCTGTGTTTAAATTTTTACAACCCTGTACGCCGGTGGGTTCCTCCGGGTTCTTGGATCCGACAAAACCCGACTACCGACATATCGCGATGTGACACACGTTCCTCCTGGGCTGGGGTGTAAAATCCAACGCGCAGAAGTGGCCACCAGCTCCGGGTCTACGGCGCACCAAAAATTCATTTTTTTTTCCCTTCTCTTTACCGACGCCGAGCGTCGGGACGGGTCGTTCAAGCTCGTGCCCACGGGATATCGATTCGCTGCAGGGGATGTCAGGGCCACGAGTATCTCTCGTCCGGATAGAAAATGGCTATAATCCTCAAATCGACAGAAAAAAAAAAGAAATCGCGAAGGAACGGAAAAGACGGAAAGTCGAATCGAAGACAGACTTGTAAAAATTTGAGAAAAAAAAGAAAACAAAGAAAAATGAACTGAATTTCGTTTCATTCGATCAATTAATAACTCCTCACTTCTTCGTCTTCTATTTTCGCTTCTACTTCTTCCCTCGGGCTTTGCGATAAGCTCTGAATGACGTGTGTCGCTTTCCAAACAATCTGGTGTTCTGGGGAAGAACAATAACCATTGAATGTATCGGGAGGACTAAGTATCGGACGATATTGGATACTCGGTACAATAGTTGGTATTCCGCGAGTTTGAATCTTGCCAATTGTATAGAAACTTGCAGCTGGTTTTCCCCCGATAGTAGTTAAACCTCGGACTTCGGTGTTCGCTTCAGGAACAAACTATAGGAATTGTCTTGGGGAAAACAATGCCGTTTCTGCTTGTACTGCTTACACGATACAGTCTCTCTACAGTTTCCTCCTCCTCTGATTCCCTACGTCTCCGTTCTTGTTTGCTACACTAAAACTTACCTGCGATATTGTTTCGAATTTTCTTTATTGCCAACAGTTTTCCCAGACTGACGTATCAGCTATAACTCCACATTCGATATCGGTTCGGTTTACCCCGTTTCTCTATACAATATCGTCCATTTCCTCATTTCTCGACATGATTTCTTCCGACTCTGTTCTCTGTCGTCGCTTTGCAATTCGGTGCGATTACCGAAAAAAGGTTTTCTCGATTAGTCTTCGACCGTTCGTTTAGTTATTTCGATGAAACGCGTTTCAGGAATTTTTGGAAACGTATGGGGTACGAAATTTGTCTTCTGCAAATTTCTGAACTCGTTTTTCAATCACGAACGTTAATAGATTCGGTATTTCGCATCGTTACTTGGCACAGCTAAAGGTCGAATACACCAGGCGGGTTATTTAGGAATTAATTTTCCACTTTATATGCAAACGTGAGTCGAAGCGATACTAGACAACGGCCAATCACGTTCAGAAACTTTTATACGCATCCTCGTTCGAACAGTTTACCAAGATAAAACAAGCTCTTTAATATCGCGTGTATTCACCCCCCGATGCTTTAACCCCTTATTCAATATCACTCGTACCTACGTATATACATATCCTATGCACACCTTGAAGCTTGCAGTATTTGATCATTACTCGTTCGTATTATTATCAAGAGAGTGAAAACGTCAAAGGATTTCTTTGATACAAAAGCGTTAATATCCAGAAAGCAATTTACCCACAGGTATAGGTATACGCATTCTCCAATTCCCCTTTTCTTCTTATTTTTCATCCAGTTTTCTCATCAGTAAAACCTGGTCTTGATTGCCTCGAGCAGTCTACGTTTACCTTTACCTGGTAACAAACGTCCGGCAAACTTTTACTCCGAGTAATTTAATATTTAATTTAACGTAGCTCTTCCCTGCTCAACATGCTCGCTGCTCACTGCTCACTGCTCTTGCTCACAGCTGCTATGGCGCTAATAAACTGTGAGTATAACGGGATTTGAGAGAATAAGGAAAAACCGTGAAATCCCATGACGTCTGGGGGTTAGTAGTCCGGATAAGGAGACAAGAGTTACTTAATTAAGCCACACTCCGAACTTAATCCGTGAAACTTTAGTCAACCCTCGGTATTTTATAGGGGATCTTTTTTACGTCCTTTTAACCAGCTACCCTCAACCCCGAAAGCGAAACCCTCTATTCTCATGGGATATTTAAACGGTTTAGATCCCTCCTCTACGAGTATAACTCGTCATAAAAAATGAGGATCCAGAAATAAATTTCTGTAAAACGGATTACAGGCCTGGGGGGAAAAGAAGAAGTCCGTCGATTGATTTTTTGATATCGAAATTGTGCCGCGACTAACACGGCTTGCAATTATTCGCACGATTCTAATCGCCGGCTAGTAACGACGAGGATTGGCCGCGATCAGCGATTAACTTTTGGCTTGGTAATCCCGGGCTCAAATCCGCAACAATTAGTTAACTAATTGCTGATTTCGTTATACTAAAGCAATTAGTTGACGGCAAAGTAATTTAACGAGAATAACGTGTCGGCGAGATAGGAGAGGAGGCAATGGCTTACGCGGTGGAATACCTGCCTGCGTCTTTCTTGAAAGGAATTATAGCGAACCTGATTCTGATTTTAGACTAAGTACAGAATTTCGAGCTGGAGACCGGAAAGCTATTTAACACTAACCGAACCGCCGGAAGTTGGACAATATCCGGTCGCATTATCGAAACACTTCCATTAGCCTGCGAAGACCAGATACGGAAGTTCCAGGTCCTTCAGAATCGAGGAATAAAATCGCCATTTGAAATTTCCCGTGATTTTTTTTTTCCCCGAATTAACGAGGTTTGCAAAAAGAAGATTAGCTCGAAAACCGTACCTACCTACGGAGATTTGAAGCCGTTTTTTCCTCAGCCTTTCGCGATCGACTTATAAACTCGTTTCTGCGGTTTAACCTGCTGCCCAATTCTTTTCAGACCCTCGGTCCTCCACAGTCTCGGAAAACTTATAGCAGGTTTAGTGTCTGTGTGGGTCTTCGTACGTATGCGATCGCGTAGGCTCGTACATGTGTCTACGTATCGGAGGTAAAAGTCGATATTACATTACAACCGAGATTACTGCAGGATTCTACATTTACCCACGGTCGTCTCCGCGAATCAAACTCTGGAACGACATCGTACTTTCGAGTTTCGCCACCACCGCCAGATACGCGAATACCCCGTTTCACCCCTCGATATGCACGGAAACCGACCGGCCAATTTTTGAGTCTTGAAATTCGCGAAAAATAAATCAGAAGCTTTTTTTTCATCGCCAAAAAAATTGATTCGGTGATTCTTGAGCGAATTTCTTCCTCGCCCACCTTTCGGTCATGATCCGATGTATAATTTCCCGTAGTTTCGCGAAGCGCTCGTCAATCAGGGGTTTAGTTATTGCCAAATTCGATTTTATCGTCCCCAGCGAATAACCTCGTCGCTAATTTACTTCGGAGAGGTAATTCTGACCGTATACGTCGGAGAGCATATACGATGATATAATTTATTCATTCAATATCGCTCATAGTTTTGACGTCTTATCGTTACTATCGATCTGTACGGAAAATATTGAATCCATCCGATCGCATCCCCCGACTCCGTTCTCTGTCGTTCAAACGTTTCTCTCACGCCATCTCATACAGATTTGACGGGGCTTGATAAGAAGCCGATAAACTCGTGATTACGAGTTTAATAAATAATCGAGGCAACGCGGGCGAGCCACCCCTAAACTCAAACCCCTTCTATCAGATGTTTGAGCTGTCTTATGGAACTCGCAATAAATATCGACTCGACGTTTATACGTCAGAATCGTTTCATTCCTATTTATTTATTGGTTTATTTTTGCCCCGATTATCCGACGTCGGCACCCCGTCTCGTTTGTATCCTATAAAATTTCATTTGATTCGATAATTCATCGATTTACGGAATATTGTATAAAATGGAATAGCTATATCCGAGGATAAAGTTCGTCGTGGTTTACGACGCTTTTTTATCAAACGCCCGGGTCTGAGGGATGAGAAACAAAAAAAGAAAAAATCTCTCAGGGTCCAGCTGACGATCCTTTGATTTTAAATTCGATGATCCTTGCCGGATTTTGCGGCTAAACGACCGGAAGGGACATTCTGAGAAGGGTGCACCTTCGCTTTGGGTACACATATCGGATACTCGGAAGTTCGCTGATCCGAATCGTAGTTCAAAAATAGCGTATTTCTCTACTTTGGTGAATCGAGTTTCTATCGATTTTGGATTCATTTCTCATTCGTCTATAAATACCTGTATGTATATATTTAGATATGTTTTTAAAAAAGAAAAAAAAAGAACAGATCGAACTGTAAACTCGTAACTCACGTACCTAATGACTCCTGAAATATCGAACAGATTATTGTATACCACGCAGGGTGAATAATGATGAATAAAAATTGTAAAAAATTGTTGAAAATTAGAGCCTATGATAAATCGATAATACCAATAAACGACAATAAAACAATGAAAAATAATTGTGCCTATCTGTATAACGTGAAATTTTGATCTGACAATAATATAGATGATAATCGATTAATAATATCCAGAATAAAGAGAAAAAAAAAGAAGATAATTGATAATAATAATAAGAAAGGACTTTAACCAAAAAGGAAGAAAAAAGGAAAACAAAAAAAAAACGAGAAAGAACAGTGAAAAGTGAGGTAAACTTCGTAGAGTGTGGAAAGCGTCCCGCTATGCCCCCAACTACCCCAGGGGACCCAGCCATGTGCTCGTTGTGCCCTCGCACCAAGAAGCCACATCATCCAAAGAAGCTTGTTCGCTTCGATTCAATCGTCGACACATTTTCAATATCGGATTGCAACGCGGATACCGGGCAACGGGTAAGATAGCTGGAAGATAAACAGCTTTGATATTGAATTTAGTCCTGAAATCTAGATGTACTCGTATATATGTGTACGTGGGATTAAAAAACACCCTTGAAGGCCTTGACGAAGTGGGATTGGGTACGACGTGTGTTGGTTTTGAGGTCGGAGTACACGATTCCTGTTTTTCCTCTAATTCGTTGGGGAAAAGCGGAAGGGGGAGCTTTTTATCTCTGGCTTTGTCGAGGGAGGAATTTTCGCTTTTTGAATCCACCGAATTCCCGGTTTATTTATTTTGAGTTGATGGATATTTTCAGAGAATATTGTGTAGCGTTCTAATACGCGGAAAGAGGTGAAAACATTCCGACGATTTTCCATCACAGGGGAAAACTCGGTCGTCGGAAGCTTGTTAAAGCCAGCGGTTATATCTAGACTATCAATTCATCATCCCCTTCGCGCACCCGGATATCTGAGATAAAACTAAACTGATGAAAATCTCTCGTCCGATTTTACCCGATCGCAATTTTTATAACCAACCCTCCTCTATTTATAACCCTAGGACATCGAGGCCAGGAACCAACCCCGCGCGATAATGTCGTCCGCTTAAACGACCCGCGCGACACCCGCCCGTTTATGATAATGCACGGATGTTGCCGGCATACAAAATCGCCTAAAACCCCATATCGCGTACTTAAGACATTCTACATTCGTACGGACATTACACAACGCGATATTCGACCGTTTAATAGAAACTTCGTTCGACTCTGTACCCGAAAAACTCCCCCGATTCCGAGCTCTTCGTTTATTCTAATCGTAGCCTTTTCCAAAACCGTCCAGTTCTTACTTCTTAGCTTTTTTTATTTTGTCAATAGAATAAGGGAGGAAAAATAGTCTCTTGCACGTTCGGTGTACGATGTAAGGGGTATTATGGCAGATGTGAATAGAGGACACGAGCTCTTCGCGAAATTCCCTTCTTCCTCTTCCTCTTCTTCTTCCTCTTCTTCATCCCCTCGTCGCGTCTGGTACACAACTTCTTCTCCCGGACAGGGTATAGCTGTAGATATTACAAAGGAGTAAAGCTAGGCAAGAAGAACCCTCGGGTGTCAAAGGCCCACAACTTGGAGCTCAATGATCGAGGGTTCTTCGTAGGATTTCTCGCCCCAGGCTTACACTTTTATTACACTCGGCACACTTTTCTATGTTCACGTAGGTAGCCGAGTATCGGACAAAATGCATAACCCACAGCTACACCCTCGGCCGCCGACCGTTTCACCCCGTTTCATTATGTAGACGCAATCAACCGGCTAAACCGCTTTCCGATTCGCGATCGACCATGTATTTTAATAATTAAACAGTAGCGGATGGAAAGGATATAAAGAGGCCCACGGAAAGGTCAATTAGCCTCGTTTGTTTGGATCTGTACGAAATCCGCCGTTTGATGTTTAATTGAATGTTGTTCCAATCCGGGGAAAACGTGATCAGAATTTCCTATTTACAATGGAATTACTTTTTCTCTGTTACAGGTGAGTAGTACTACATACATATATGCAACATAGGTATAGGCATACATGTTGGGAGTGATTTGTCTCCGTCAAACTGTGTTCTGATTCCTGTGACGAAACGTGAGTAATTTGTTTATCGTTGTTATGCGGTGGAATTGAAGGAAAGATGGGATCTCGAATGAGCCTAAGTCGGCTTGGTAAAGCTTCAACCAGTTTCGGAGTTTGTTTAATTAAAATCATGCGAGATATGACGTAAAATATGCCCATAAGTCTGAATTCTAAACTCGTAAACCGAGGGCGAAGTTTGACTATTAATTACGAGGCTAGAAAATTAGTCGAATTTTGGTACGGTTCGAGGAATTTCAAACCGCTTTGTCTGATACCGAGACTTGGCAAACTCGTATTGACTAACGACTCCGATGCAACATCGTCGCGAATCGTCGTCTTTCCTTATTCATTTCGCCACTTTGCTACCCCCAAGCGAGGAACGTGTCGATATCAGAAATCTATAGATTCCGAGTCTGAAGTAAGACATCGCCTTCGATCGGTGAACATCATGCGGCTACCATCTCTCGGCTTTAACCCTGCACCTCCCGTAATGTAACCACGATCAATTTCCTATCTCCTCCAGACGTCATGAATCTCCAGAGTCCCGTCTGCGAGATATTTCATAGGAGACTGCCCGTCATATATGGTAAGGAACCGGAACCCTGAACCCTCCCTTAACTCATATTAAAACTATTTCAATATATTCGGGGCTAGAGAGGAGGAGGAGATTTCTTTTTTTTTTAGCAGACATTTTCAGGACCCGGAAAATTTCTGAGAGCGATCGAAACGCGACGAGGAGGTATTCTCCTATTTTTGTCTTCTGATCGCACCAGAAAGTGAACGAATGTCCTACAAGTTAGCAAATCTGGGGTAGTTCAACCTCCTCGAAGAAACGTAGATCTCCTAAAGGATCGCCATAACTTCGGCTCTATCGAATCAGGGGGTTGACGAGGACGAGGGTCGGTCTTCTGAGTAAAACTCTAGTATTTTCTCTTTACCACTTGCTTCTGAGCAAATCGACCTTCGTCACAGATTTCTGAACGGCCTCGTTTGATCTACGGCCTAACGTGTCCCTTCGACATTTTTACAGCTCACGATAAACAGTCTTACTAAGCTATATCGGAGTCTTTGGCAGAGTTTGGGTGTCAATATTACAAAGGAAGTCGGTTTTTTTTTTTTTAAACCAAACGAATATTCTTTTTTTCTCTTCTAAGGGATGATAAAAAATACATCGATTGGTTCTCCGGCTATTTTTTTAGGAACTAGGTCCAGAAAATTAGCCACGTTCCTTCGGGACTCGGGTCGCTAAATTCCCAGACGACCGAGATATCTCGGTTGATCCCAACCTGCCAAGATGGGAAAGCCTCCATCGCCGCCACCGCCACCACCGCGTTGGTGTGGATCGAAACTTGGAAAACAAACGACAAACACGTCCTTCCAGGAACGTGAGGGTACTTTGGATTTTTCCTTTCCTGGATGAGAATGAAAATAGAACGTTGCGTGTCCAGCTCCGTTCTGAAAGTCTAATGTTCTGATATTTTAAGGGTCGAATATTAATCCGTCGCTCAGGATTAGAGCGACGTCACGAGGGGTGGATAAGCTCGCAATCAGCTCCTCTTCTTCCCTCTCATTCCCCTCCTTTTTCCTCAATGTCTCTGGATATACACACGATGCGTACCAGCCGACTGAATACAAGAATCGCTGACTAATCGCGATATCGAAATCACAGCAGACAGATATCACCGGATAGGGAGACAATTAGGAGTCGAGAAACAAAAATGAAACCTCATCTGTCCCCTGGATTCCAATACTTCTGACTCTGATGAAGGCACTGATCAAGTCTTTCACCATAGTCCGTCGAAGATCCCTTTTCTTCTCATTTTTTTCCCTGAAAGATGGAGTGACAGACGTTGATAAGAAGAACAGGACAGGGTGGTGTTTCTTTCGATTCTGTCGACAGTTTGATTACTTCTATTTACTTCGACAAGTGTATATCGTCGTTGGTTATCTTGCGTCTTCGCTGTTGTATCTTGGTTCTCGAATTATTTGAAATAAATGATGAAATTCATCGGTACTCAACTTCGCGAGATTATGATTAAGCGATCGGAGTCAGTTCTGAGTTCGGAGGATCGAGTGAGTCGTCAATTTTTAAACTTTGACAAAGTGCAGCGACGCTCCGAACCTGTCAGTTTCCATTTAACCAAGCGTTGTCGGTTCATCCTCCGAGAGGAATACCTTTCCGAAGAATCGATACCTCGTCCTTCCTCTGTCATGCGAAAATTCAAAATTGCATAACGGTGTACAATGTTCACAAATCATTCGAGACACCGAACGATATATTATCTCACTCCCGGCAAACCAGCCACTGGCATAAAGGATGAGATTTCAGAAGCGTTATCGTTCTTCCGAGAAGAACCTACCCCGTCAGCGGGATCAAAGTTTTGACAATGAATTACGCCGTGTCGTATTTACCACTTAAAGAAGGATCACTTAGTTAAGTGACAGGTGAAACCCTCGATCAATCCTTTCCGTCCTTCCCTATAAAGGATGAACGCAGAATCTCGGTATAACTTTCCGAAGAGCCGAGCCAATTCTTGGATCCTTTCTTAATTTCTGTCTTCCAGAACTGGAGTAAAGAAAAATTCGGTTATCTTTACTTAGAATAAATATCGAGTTAAGATATGTGCCAGGCAACATCCGAGCGACATTAAAATTCAATTACCTCGACGTGGTTCGGCGTCTATATTCGTACGTGTACGTATGTACGTATGGAACGCGGTATACCCACATTTACGAGACTGATCCACGTTCGTACCTCGCGGTATGATGGGACAGATCATATCGCCGGTTACGTATTTGCTCGCAATCTGCCTATCCGCAGTTTGGCGAACTACGGCAAATGGGGAAAGGCAAAGGGGTTTCGGAAGCTGTACGAATGAGCGAACCGAGAGATATAGTTTAGGTATCCAGCCTCACTTTTCGTCTCCGGGCTCCTATGCCTACCTCTGCATAACGTCCCGAAAAACACCCTTCGGCATGGATCGTCGAGTGCTGACACACACCCTAGGCCTATACCCACCCACGTAATCGCGATTTGTGTCGAGAACAGAAATTCAAACCTCGTTACGCATTTTCTTTGCGATTTAAAACTTGATGAAAATTTTTTAGTTGTTTCAATTCAGTTTTCGCGTGCTTCTAATTAAGAATTATTTATAATAGGGGGAATGTAATTGGGGATATAAATAATGCCTTTTTATATCCAGGTTTTATTTCGCGACGATGTGTAAGTTAAGCCGATGCGATATTTGACGAAATAAAAATAACAAATACGTGGAAAACGATGAAACAAAACGTGTATTCTGGTATAGGAAAAAATATAATCCCCTAGCCCCCGAAAGAATCTCTGTATAAAATACCCCTGGTAGGATTATGAATACCCGTGTGTGTAACGTAAGGAAAATCCTTACTCCATTCGAAATATCATATATTTATGTTATTATATGGTTGAGAAAATCGAGAGACAATTCAGAATTCGATATGAATTTATGGGCTTCGAATATCTACGTCCATTTTTTTCTTTTTTTTTCTTTTTTGAATTTAGGAAAGGTTCCTCATGCCTTTTTCTTCATCTTCTTCTTCTCCAGCCACCAGGAGCCATCCGTAGGTGTAGGGAGGAAGGTCTAAAATCTTTGAAAGCTTTTCACAAACTCGGAGAAGATCGCCGCGAAATTGGCGCGAAGCTAAACCATTACTTCGCGACATTCGCACGTGCAGCACCTACGCAGTACCTACCCATGATAAGACGATAGCGATTTTCGAGCTTAGGAGGAAACGGAATCTACAGCTACCGCCACCCTTATTTCGACTAGATTTCTAATAAGCTAAAATTTATAAAACTTACTCTGCGGCCACTACGTGATCCTCAAACCCGATTCAATTACACGATTCTTTCCTTTTTTCTTTAACCATCGACGATAATTGCCTAATTAGCTAAATACGCACTTTCCTCTCTCGCGTTGATTGACAATGTACGTATGTAACAAAATATAAATAAAATAACAGAAATTTTGTCATACGAGGATTAATCCGTCCGATAAATCATGTACGATTTATTCGCGAACTGTATAAGCGACACGGAAACTGAATTCTCTGTTATAATAAGAGTTTCTTCGATAAATCACTTAAACTATTCAATCGACAGGGCTGGGATTTTTTATTTTTTTATTTTACTTTTTTTATGAAATATATGTACATTTCTTTCCCTCCAGGGATTTCACACGGGCGTATGACTTCATACGCGTACCTATCATACACGCGATACCATTCCGCGTTTGGAAAATTGAAAAAAATAAAAAAAAAAAAAAATTACTGTTTGATTTAGGGGTGAAAATTTCGATGCTCTTCGTTTGGCATTGTTTTAATATGTATGTAGGTATCTAACAAGTCAAACCACGTGGTATTCGCGAAGCACTTCGTCACCCCCGTTAATGGAAACACAAGGGTAGCAAAGATGTCCAGGATAAGTGCGGGGGCGGGACGAGGCAAGAAACTCTCGCGTTGTACATTCACCCTTCGTGAATTACTAGGCGTTACCACGTTTCGGGTACGTGACGACTTGGTGATTTTACGAGAAAATTCCCCATTGCGTCTTCAAAGGTTACCACCACCCTCCCTTAAAATCGTTTGTCTTTCACCAGGTTGACGGGGCTCGCTCGTTCGTGCGTGCGTGCGTTCGAACCGATTCCATTCTGTAACGTTTCAATTTTCCATTCAAAGAACCGATTCATTCCAACCCCCGAAACCGAATTCAAAAATTACGCCGTGAAACGTTTTTTTTTTCACATTCTATTCGTTCGTTTGCCATTTTTTTCTTTGTTTCTTTTTTCTTTCTTATCAAAATAATTTCGATAGTCTTTCGATTCCATTTTTACAACAAAATTCTGTCTGAAGGTAACTCGAAAATGAAAAGATTTTTTAATCAAAAATTCGACCATCGAATGAAATTTTTGAGAATTCTGTCGATTTTGGAAATTCAAAAATTCTCATTTTCAGCATGAAATAATTATTGGCGATTATTATTCGCGACAATCCGAATAGTCGCGCTCTTTCAAACGCTTTATTTGAGAATCGAGGAAATTAGAAGAAGAAGGGGCGGGTACGGGGGGAGGGGGGAGCGTCGCGACGTCCGCGTTTCGCGGTTCGCGTGGGGGTTAGATCTTGCGCGGTTCCAGGCGTCAGCATCCCCCAAGCGGTGATGCGTCGTGACGGTGTACCGGGCGCCAGTCACTCGCGCGGACTCCCGCCCGCTGGACCGACGCTCGACGTCGTTTTATAGTGACACACGCTTTACCCCACGTTGCCGATCAGAGATCCCACGAGGTTCTACCCTTCGAATTCGAATGCCAAAAAATTGTTCCTCGGATAAACGATTTTCAAATTGATTTCGTTAAATCAATCGCAGACGTTTTTTTTATTTTTTCATTATTTTTTTTCATTTCGTTTTTTTTTTTATTTCGTTTTTTTTTTCTCTTTCTTTCTCTTCTCCGTTCCGTGGTTTTTGATTGATTCGGTGGATTATTTTTTTCACCAAAGTTACCTTTGCGACCCTTCGCATTACGGGTCGTTAATCTTTACGATCAAAGATCATCCCTCTCGTTTTCTGTATTATAACAGCTTTTCAAGAATCGAGAAAAACCTTCTCAAGTTTTTAGAAATATCCCTCCCTCTTCTCTTCTCTTCACTCCTCTTGGTCATTCGTTCGGGGGTAATCGGGGGTAAAATAATCTAAAAACTTGAACCAATGCCAAAACTTTTACGTGCCAAAAGTTTACTTCCTAAAACTTTTCTTATTTATCTATTTCATTTTTTTTTTTTTTTTTTTCTGTCTTTCATTTCTTTCCATTCTATCCTCGCACGTGATCACCGATTGATATATTGAACTCTAATCACTCGATTTAAACTATAAATAAATAAAAAACAATAATTATAAAACGTGTTGATAAATTATACAATTTTTGTTTCCAATTTTTTTTTACCAATTTCCATATCGACGAACCGATAACGTGATAACTTTTTTTTTTTTTTCCAACAAAATTCTCATCGAGTATTGAAAAAAAAAAGAAAGAATAAAAAAACTAAAAAAGTATCGCGAAATGTGAGCCAGTGGTTACGTTTCGGCGAACGCGACGAGTGAGGAAAAAGCAACCCTTATATCTCGTGTATGAACGTGCTGTGAAAAGTGAACCGCCAACCTGGAGTGCCAATGTGGATCTCGGGTTGCCCCCGTCTTCATGGGGATGGGTTTTAACGATAAAAAGCTGCGGAGGTTAAGAAGATTGCGGCTCTTTGGCCGCGCGAAAGTCTATCTGACCGTGCGATGGCCTCAGCTGGTGGGTCTCGAGTATTCATACTTTTATATTATCGTCTATTTTTCGTGCAGAGTCTATTAATTATTTTTCATATTTATTTTGCGAAATTAAAACCTGAATAAAATTGGAGTCAAATAATTTTCAACTCCGCTGCTAAGGGTGGGGGAGAAAAATTTTCTCGTCTGCTTTCGGGGGTACGGCATACGGCGTGAGGCGCGAGCCGTGAGCCGGCGTATCCCTCAGATTATAAATTTCAAATATAAAGAGGTAAATTTAAGAGCCATGGGGGATTTAATGGCGCAATTAAGATTTAAGCTCCCCTGAAGATATTCTAGATGCCGAAAATTGTATATCTGATAAGAAAACAAAATCCAGGTGGGAAAATTTTCACGTCTCACTTGTGTCAGTCGATATGTAGGCGTTAGGCGATTCGTAAGAAGTGGAATGCGAAAAATGATCTTCTCGCAATTAAATTTTATAGGAAAACTCGCCGAATCTTATTCACGATTATCTTCTTCGTAGATAATTGCGTACTTATTATAAGGATTGAGAGAAAGAGAAGAATCGCGCGCCTTCTTCTCTCCCACCCCCCTGAATCAACTTTTTATCTTCTAATCTAAAATTGAATCTCTCGAAAATCTGGATTCTGGCCAAAAAATTTCTGAGAGTTACCACACACGGAGTACATCGAGACCGACACTTACCCTACGGAATATATTTCCGTACAAAATTTCACGAAACGTTTGTCTAAAAAGTTGGAAAGTCCGAGTCCGTTTTTCACTTCGCGATTAGCCTGACAAATTTTGGGAGAAAATTAAAAATTTCGGTACCATTTGAAAGAGGAAATTTCGATCTTTCGAATGCTTATAATTCGGTGCCTCTGCGATTTGTTTTCGAAAGGTAATGCGAGATTGAAGAAAACAACCCCCAAAATCGATCGAGGTATAAAATAACAAACCTAAGCGTTGGGATTTTATAAAAATGATAAAATATTTATATTTATATTTATTCTTTCGTCATTTTTTTTCTACCCCAGCCTATCTCGCCGTTAGTTTGACCCAGTTTTTCTAAAATTTGTCGGGGAAAACTTATTCTCGTACGTCTACACATGACGCCACAAGCTTTTGCATTTCTACCGAATACCGCCTCTTTCCGCCTCTTTCCCACGGATATACATAAATACATGCATAATCGTTTCTGGTATAGTTATTAAATCGCGGAATTAAACCTTGCAGAAGTTACAAGTTTTTTTCACTTATATACTCGAGTTATAAATAAAAATAAAATAAAATAAAATAAATTAAAAACGGATGAAAAAAATGACACGTCTTTGTTTTTCGCCCTCAATTTTTTTTTTGCGATGGTGAGGCAAAAAAAAGTTTGCCATTTTTTCGCCGAGTTTATTTAATTTTTTTTTTTGCAAAGATTTTGCAAAAAAGAAAAGGAGATTCCTCATCTAACATATACCTTCGGATATATATATATATAATATGTCTAGTGGTGATCTCAGCTTTACGGCAGACCTGCAGCTCGCCCTGTTATAATGGATCTCATTACTTTTATGGCCGGAACATACATCCGGCCGAAAGTACCTCCGACCTTTTTCAAGAGCCAGTTTCGGACCAATCTGTATGCAAAAATTCGGTAACCCCGGTATCTTAGTTCTTCGTAAAATTGTCAGATTTTTTCTAATTTTTTCCCGACCACCTTATAGTAATATACAATCGTACCATATTTTCTACACGAACTCTTTACCTCTTCACCCTTTTCTTTATAATCAATACAACGAACGGGATTAGGTTTAGAGAAGAAAAAACAAAATTTCAATTATTTTACACGCGAGTTTTCAAATTTTACCAAAAACTTTCAAATTCAATTTGTTATATTTCAGTTAATTAATCAACAAACGAAACGAACAATTATTCCAATAAATTGAACATGTCACGAAAATTCGCGGCTGCAACGACGAAGTATGCAAATATATTTGAACGGTATGCTTCGACAATATCCAGCAACTATCAACATATGATATTTCGTTATTATTATTATTATTATTATCATTATCATTATCATTATTATCATTATAATTATTATTATTTTCATTATCACGATGACAGGATGTTTGAACTTCAGGGTGGAAATAATAGTGGATTAATACGGTATGATAAGGTGATTATTTTCGGCCCCGTTTCTAGAGTTGGATTATAATATAAAGCGAATATGAGGATTCCGCACACCGCCGAGTATTTTTGGTCAGCTGAATAATAGCTGGCCGATTTTAATACCGCGGGCGTGTATATGTATATATATATATATACGTCCGAATTAACTTCTTCTCGCAATACAAAAGGTTACCTGACTCTCGAAAAGAATTAAAATGGATTATAACAACATTTTCTGGGGTACGAGAAACGAGATCAACTCGTTCGACTACCCCAATTTCGAAAGTAAAGTCCTTCTCGGTTAGTTTTTAATCTCGTTTTTCTCTTTTTTCTTTTTTTTCTTTTTTCTTCTATTTTTACCCTCTCCAACAATGAAACGACATCTATGTTATCCCACGTGATCATTTCACCCCTAACTTCCCAAAAATTTGGATTTCATTATTTTAACGGAACGACCAGAATTTTGATTTTTAATTTTTTTAATCTTTTAATTCTTTTTCCTCTCTCATCCCCTTCGGCCTTTGTCAGAATGCCGAAAGAGAGTTATCGGATCGATGTCGTAACTTTTATCCGCCTGATTAACAAACCGCGAACTTCAGTTTCTTCATTCGATTTTCAAATTCGTCGTTGACAAAATTTCGTTCAGGGGTTTAGGTATCGCGTAATTCGCCATCCCTTATAATTATTGCGTTAAGGATCATTTCGTTAAGTGAAAGGCTGCTAATTTTCTTTCGCGCGAAGTGAGACGAGACTGCGAAAACGGAACGCTTCTGTAGCCGGTGTATACGACGGGTGCAGAAAAGGGGGACAAAAAAAAAACCAAAAAATAAAAAAAGACCAAAAACCTCTGGTGATTGTATTATTGTCGAGCGAGAAGTCGGTGGCGGTGACTGCGTAAAGCCCGCTGAATACAAATGAGGCCGTTGGCCATTTCCGAAAGGAAAGAGATAACCAAAAAAATAATCGAAAGAAAAAAAATGAAAAAAGAAAAAAGAAAGAAGAGCAAAAACGTTGGAATGAACAATATTTAAAAAAAAAATTCAGAACAAAAATAAATAAATAAATAAAATAGTTGGCAAATTTTCGGAAGAAATTCACGTAGTATACTAGGAGTTGTCTGAATTTCGAAATCGTTTACATCATATTCTCACTGATTTTTTTTTCTTTGTTTAATTAAACCTTGCCCGGAGAGTACGTAGGTATACCTGCCTGAAATAATTTCATAATTTCGATTTCTCGGTCGAATATTAAATTCATCTTCGTTACACACCGTTAATTATTAACTATACGAATACCGTATAGTACGGATGAAGTTACGAGAAGTTGTATTTATATCGTCGATATACATATAGGGATCAGTTGTGAAATCTTGATAGATAAATGGCAAAAGTATATTTATAAGAACTCGATCTTGTGTACCAAGTTTTTCGTATAACACCTTTAACACCTATTCTTATACGTATCAGCTGTTGTCGGACCGTGAAACTATTGGAAAAAGTAATAAACGATCTCGGAGAAGATGAAAGAAGGTCTAACTAATTCGGGGGAAAAACTTCTCTTTTTTTTGTTTCCTTTTTTTTCTTCTATCATTCGTATCTTTCGTTTAGCTGTAATTATAACGTGTTTTTTTTTTTTTTATTGTCGTTAGCTACGATGGTGCAGGGATGAAATAAATATGCGATAGGAACGAGAGGAGAGATGAGAAAAAAAAAAAAATTGTGTAAAAATTTGAATTCGATTGAACGCGATGTATTTTGACAGATTTCTGTATTTTGTTTTTTGCTTTTCTTTTTCTCGTTAAACAGAGAGTTTGAAATTTTCTCTGACCGGAAGTTCTATTAAAGTTTGTTTCTCCGCCGATTCCCATAGGGATATGCAAAATGTATTCAAATGTGATGGGGGATATACGCGGGGGTAGGTATAAGTTAGTTTAGGTGGGTATTGGATGCCAGTTTCGAGCGAATCCTACCAATCGAATTCTGAGGGGAATAACAGGCTCCTCTAGCCAATGATTGCCCGATAAAAAGCCCGCGCTCAATTTCATCGAGAATTTAGAAAAGGCCATTAAGTTACGATCACGCGTTTCCACATATACCATACATATAGATATACGCATATGCCCACACATACGTACGTAACGTAACGTAATAAAGAAATTATATTATAATCTGTAAGAGAACGAAAAAAAAAAATAAAAAATTGGAAAAACAAAATGAAATACAACCGCGTTCAAAAAAAAAAAAATTGACTCGTTAATTAGAAAAAATAAAAAATAAAATAAAAAAAATAAATAAATAAAACTTTATTATTTTTCTTTTCAATTTTTAACACGGTTTTAATAACTCCGGTTAAATTTCCCCCTCTCCCTCTCTCTGGTAGGAATAAAGAGAAAGAAAAAAAGGAAATGAAAAATTCTCGTATAAAATTCACCGTTAGGTAAATAAACGCGAGTATCGAATTCCGCTTAATTACTTCTTCCAATTAACAAACTGGCTCTCCACTTCGTCGTCTCTAACCAACAACCACCCACCCAGTCTGGGAATGGATTATATACCTACTTGCCCGTTCATCCCTGCTCTTACAACGCTTATTGTAATCACTAAGGGATCAAGGGAAAGAGAAGGGGATGGCATTAGGCAAACATAGACGGATACGCAAACACCAATGATTCTGCATCCATCGCCGGGCACAAAGCACCGGAACTAATTACCTAGGCCGCAATGCGACGGTAATATCGCTTTACCCCGTGTCTGTTAACCGTAAATGCAGCCCGCGGTAGTTCGAGATTGAGTTTCGAGCCGGGGGATGATCCTGCCTATACCCAATTTCGAATCAACTCGGTTTTATATTTTTTATCTAATTTACATATTATAGCATAAGTTTAGCATAAAACTAAAAAAAAAAAAGCTTTGGATCCAAAAACGATTCTTCCCGTTGTTATTCCCTTACGAATGTTCAATCAGCGTTGTTTGATCGATGATCACGTGCCTCGGGATCTGAACACGCGATGGAAAACGATCGTTCTGTGTACAGAACTAGGATCAATTCTTGTATTTGTAACGAATTCTTCGACTCAGCCGGATGAAATTGTGCAATAATTTTTATAAAGCGATGGAATTAGCTCGTATAATCGAGACTGCAGCTAAGCTGTTCGCCCCTTCGCGGAGGGGTTGATCGTTAATAGTGAAAATAATTTTGATATATAACGCCGGGGGTGAAAGTAATTAACAGAAAAGCTCGGCAGCAATTAGTTGGCAATATAATCGACTAATTCTGAAAATCTGAACTCTCAATTAGTCCCATAAACTCCGAGTGAACTCGAGTATGGTAGGAGAGCGAGCAATCAGCTCAGACCGGCCACACCAGTCCAAATAATTCATGCGAACTTCTCACTTTATAGCTCTTTGAGCTTTGATCAAATATTCCACGGAATTCTGATACTCGATTCTAACTAACAACAATGTTATACACTAATGTCTAAGCGTTCATATATCGAGACAATAATTCCTATCCAAATGTTACGTTAACTCGAATTAATCCTACGATGTCCTACGGTCGAAAATTTAGTGTTCGATATTTCGATTATTTTATAATTTCGGATTTACGGGTTCATTCGTGACGGTTTTTACCCGTTCATCGAGGGATGCTTTCCCCTGCTCGGAAAATATCTTTAAAGTAGGATATGTGCGTTTGGAAGGAGGCTGTCGATATATTTGTAACGTATCGCCTATCGGGAAATTCGAATCGCTGGCTAATCTGTACGTGGAAATGACGGGCAGAAAATTGAAGACGTTTTTTATTCATTTATTATTCTTTTTGTCATTTTTTTTCGCGAGCACAACAAGTGAGAGATTTCCTATACGCGAAACAGCCGCGACTCTAGCTTCGCCATTTCCTAGTTTCAGTCTTTGTCCAAAAGCTCGGGAGCTTCAATGAAGAAGGTAAAAAGCCGAGGAGTAATAAACCCCGTTCGTTGGCAGCCTCGTTTTCGCCATACCCACCCCTCCTACCCTTATGACGATAAATGCGCTCGAGGATTTTGGGATTCTTGAACTAAAACGAAATATACCTTGGGCCTCCCCGACTACCCGACTAATTGCACTTGCCCTCGGTATGGAGAAAATAACGCTAAATTTTTACCCCGAGGTTTAAAAAAAGAAATAAAAAAACGATGAATTCACATTGGACTGTTTTCTCCACCGTATCTCTGCGTATATGAAACGAATGATTAATTCGAGGGAAATAATTATCAAATCGATTTTGTTAGAGCGACGTGAACGGAATTCGAAACCCAGTTTATAACGGGGGTTGATTCTTCGTCTTCTTAACGAACCGGATGGGGAGGCTGCAAGCCAAAGACAAATCTCGTTGAAAGAGACTCTTGGTAATTATCTGTTATTGGGAATAACGAGTACCTGTATATAAACTCGTGGCGAAATTAGTTGCGGAAAGTTCCTGCCATCGAAGTTGAAGATCTGTGCGAAGCATGTACGATTTCTTGTTCCTGTGAGATGAAAGTTGAGTCGAAGATTGCTCGGAGGTTGAATACCTAATTGGTAACGTATTGCGGGATTAGAGGATCGTGAATAATTCAGGTGCCGAGATCTTTCTTAAATCCGCTTAAATATACGGTTTCCCTCCGCACAGCAAGAAACGCCTGGTATACACGCATATATATATATACATCGGAGAAACGTGTATTCGAGGAAAATTGATTCTCGATTCGTCTTACTACAAGCTCAACCAATCAAACTCGAAGTATTTCGGTACAGCTCAGAATTGAATTCGATTTATTTACCTCGCCAAGTAAACCGGGGTAAATGCGACCGAACACGCGCTCACAAAATCAATCGAAACATCCATAAAATGGATTCCAAAATAAAGAAAATACAAAGCCAAACACCAAATCGAACATTTTTATCATCGCGCGTTCACAATCTCTGCGGTAACGATGTGCATTGTATATTATATGCAGTTTAAAGCCGAACATCGTATGCGTAGTAATTATGGGTAGATAAATGTACCTTTCTGTGTATTTATATACATATGTGTGTGTATGTCTGTATACGTGTACGTATAGTTTGGATTTTGAAATTGACTGAAACTCGAAACGCGACCACAGTACGCCGGGAGCTAGCGTGCAAGAGAATTGCATTTGTGGCTTTGGGAACTTCAAAGTCCGAAACAGAACTAGCACAGCATTTGAACGTGCATCGTTTCTGATGGACTTTAAATTTTACCGTGGGATGCATCGAAGCATGAGTCCGTGTATATTCGCCATGAAAAATTGGGCGTAAAATACATAGAAGAATATATTTATAATTATAATTAATTTTGCCGCGGAGGTAGACACGTACCGCTGTTCAAAGGAAATAGAATTCTATTTGTTTTAAATCGTGTTCAAACAATTTTTGCTTCTTCTCTTCGGCAAACTCCGATCCCCTATGCACGGTGGTTAATTGGCGTGAATATACGCGCTTGTGGTGAAAAAAAAAAAAGGAAAAACCAAGTTGATTTTTAATTTATTCAGTCCTATAGCGAACATATCGCGATATTAAATATGAATCAAATTTTGTATATGTTCATAGCAATCAGAGTGGCTTTGTAATCACACTTGTCTACTGTGAAATAATTGATAATTTTGTTATCATTCGTTCGTATGTTCGTTCGTTCGTTCGATCGGACAAATAAATGATTAGATAAACCGTACGTGTAACGGTAAATGTAAATATTTGCCATTGCCAAAGTTTGTATATGGAGTAAATCGTCCGGATTGTACAAACTGACTGTAAGAACAAGAAAAAAAATTTCAGGAAAATATTGAGTCCTTCGTTACTTTCGTAGCGATTTTTTCCCTCGAATAGTAGAAAAAAATAAATAAAGAAAAATAAATAACAGAATTTCAAGTAAATAAGGGAAAGATAAAAAGAAAAAATCGATCGATGTACAGAGAAAGAGAAAAAATAAAATTTTACTCCGCTTTGTTTATTTTCTTTCTTTCGGTTTTTGACGAACTAATCCACCCAGGATTTTGTAAGTCCAGCACGTTGTTACGCCGGGGCTAATTAATCCGGCAGTTTACGTCGCCGTCTGAAAATCCCCTGTGCTCAAATCTCTACACTACCCTTGGTAGGTAGGTACACACCTCTGTCAGCTATGTTCCCAAATTTAACCGAGAAAACCATTGTTCAATTATTTAAAAAGAGTTTAAATACGCCACGAGGTCTGGCCAAGGCATGGTCTCACCTCGAAGAAAGACGGGAAAAAGGGTTATTCACGTTCCACGTAAAACACGAAGGGAAACTTTATACCTGTACTAATATAAAATCTTATTAGATCGCCGGATAATGGCTGAAGATTATTTCTGTCTCTTTCGTATATAACATATTTTTTTTTGTTTCTTATCTTATCGTATTATCTCTGTAAATATATGCCTGTGAATAAAATCTGGTAGGGTGAAACTTGCAACCCTTCTTCTTTTTTCTTTATTATATTCATTTTGATCAGATTATACGAGAAACCGCGGAGACGTATTCCCGGTCTAAGAGAAAAGAGAAAGGAGAAAAGAGAAAAGAGGAGGGAGGGAGGAGGGAAGAGGAAAAAGGAAAGGGGATGGTTTTAGGGCGGGAAAAAGTTGGCGGGAAAATAGCCGCAAATATTAATTACATTCTTGGCGTTTAGGTGAAAAATTATACAGAAGAATGGGTCGGCGCGCGGCAGGCAGCTGGTGTTCGTTCGTTGGTTCGTTCGTTCGCTCCCTCGATTATAGTAACGGTGCGTGTGCGCTCGAGTTATCTCCTTTTAATATTCATTTTCTCGTTTTATAAGTACGCCGGGCGACGCCACCACGTTTTCTGCCTTAGTTTTAAACCTGAAACAATTACGCGAAGGGTAAAAATGACTCCCTCTACTATACGGTCTCTCCAAGAATGCTCGCGGGGAAAATTAATTTCTACCGAGAGAAGAGGAGGTATTAAAAAAATTGAAAGAAAAAACAAAAAAACCAAAAAAAAAAAAAAAATGAAGAAGAACAAAGTTTGAAAAAAAAAAAACCCTTTCAACTTTTTTTTTTCTGCACGCGACCAGATGCGAAAAGTAAATTCGCTTTTTTCCACCCTTTTTCCATTTTTTCTGTCTTCTTCTTTTTCGACAATTTTTAAAGAGATTAATTTCCCAAACGACTGGAAAACCCTGGATAGAAGAAAAAAAAAAAGGAATTCGAATTCTTCTCTCTTTCGTTTTAATTAATAAAGTTATTACACCCTTCGATCAGCCATTTCGGTACCATCGGTACCGTTTCCTGATTTCGTGACGACACGATACCTGCTCGCTCGGTGAACTGTAATGAAAATTAATTCCGCTCGTATACCTATTTGAAAAAAAAAAAAAATCGAAAACTCCACAATGGCGTGTCAACGAAATTCGACAAAAAAAAAAAAAACATACACGACAGCGATTGTTTCATGAGAATAAATGAAGCGCAAAAATCTATGCCGATTCCACTCTCCGCGGTTTAGAATATACGAATTTACCGACTAGCTACGATAATAATTTCCAATATTTGTCATATTTGTTTCGGTTTTTTTTTTCGTTTTTCTATTTTTTTTTTTTCAACGGTACAAATATACCACAAGGCATTGAAATCCCCGATGAAATTGTTACCTACGTATTAATATTTGCCATATCCAAAACCGTGCTTTCGCAATACCTCGCGGTTTTCACGCTTTTCATATTCTACCGAATTCCGGGATACGGCGTAGAGACATTTGGAAAACTATAACAGTCGGTATCGAATAACGAATGAGTGCAGGGTGTAGCCAACTCGTAATTCGTGATCTGAAAGATGTTATTCTCACTTTATCACCCCAATAAAACCCTCTGGTCTTCTGCATATCTACATCCGCGTCCTCGAAATTAGCGGTTTTCGTGTAAATTTCACCAAAAGGCAAGGGTGGCGGTTATACGAGACAGAACAACTACAGGACAGTAAAATTTCGACTATTTCTACTGCTGGGACGTTGAACTGGCGGAAGGTTACCACAGCCATAAGAATACCTGTGCTATTTCTGCCTTGAGGCACGAAACTGAGAATTCTAGTCATCTATTGCCACGTTGGGTGTCGTCAAACCTGACTCCAAAGTATGGAACGTGGTACTGCGGTCTAACGAACCGTTTATGACACTTTTGCACTTTCCTCGAAGCCACCCCTAGTCCCTGTCGTCGTCGATCTACGAGTCCGTTTCGCGGCTGATTCTGAGTCGAAGAATTCAAACGAGGAGGGAAATTCGACGATTTTTAGAAAAAGAAAAAAAATTGTGGGGAAATTTTATTTGTTAACGGTAATTAAATCGTCAAGTTTTCCGTGATACACATCCGAGGGAGAATATCGCGGAACAGATTATGATACGAATGAAGAGTGACTGGGATGAAGAGCACGGGGATAATTCTCACGTCAACTAAATTGAGTTATGTTACCCCTGCGAAAGCCAGTTTTCAACGTTGCACTGTGGAAAGCCACACTGCAGTAAACAACTTTAATAATGTAATATTAAATCCTGTAGTTAATTTCGATGAGGTAATGGGAAGTTTCCTTTTCCTTATTCTCTTCTTCTTCTTCTTCCTCTTCTTCGTATACTTAGTTCTAGTTCGTACAGACGTGCCACAGCTGGAAACGCGTCCAGTAACTCAACGAAACACATAATATAGTCGAGCTTTTGGTTCGATTCGTTCTTTTTTTCCTATCAAAAATCACAGATCATTCATCAGACTATGAATAACCATCTGAACATATCGAGGTCGTAGATTCTCACCCTTAAATGGTCACTTTTCACTTTGTACGAATCACAGCGATGGGATTTCCTTTTTGTAACTTTACGTAGGATTCTAGGAGCATCGGTATTCCGATTCCATTGATTGAGGGTTGTTTTTTCTCTCAAGACTATACTGAGTAGGGTAAATTTTTGGATTCTTGATGGAATGAGAACTGAAAAAAATGTGCCACCTTTCGTATCGAGTCGTGCGAAAAAGAATGGAAGAGAAATTACGTTTTCGATTATAGAAAATGTCGTATCTTCTAAAATTTTGCGAATGAAAAATAATTTCAAAAATCACCCTGCGGGGAATTGTTCAAGGAAAATAACTGGCCCTTAAACATTCGAATTGGCCCAACGATGCTCCTTATATCCTGCTCAAAGTGGCCGAAAAGAAATCTCTTCGCTGTGATTCCTCGAAGGTCGGAAGCGACTTTTCGAGGGTGAGAATTTATGGATTTAGACACCCTTCTTCATACTTTTAATCGTCAATGTGATATCTTTTTAAATACAGAAGTAATTAGTGAGCAGAGTAGAGAAACAGAATGTTCATCCCCCCATTAATCCAGAAACCCCCTCGCTCTCTCCAGTCTTGTCTTTTCAACTTCACGCGAAGCTCGTTTCGAGAAAATGACATTCTCTGTTCAACCCGTAACTCAGAAATCCGATACACTTACGAGCCAAAAATCCTTCTTTGATGACGTCGAGCCTCACCGCATTTCCAAACCTCCTTTCCACCGGTTGAGCACATGATTCACCAAACGTGGCGTGAATTTATTCGTCTTCATCCCCCCAAACGATTTAAGAAGAGGGTTACTCTTCCCGAAGGAAATAAAATAAGAAGAAACAATACATCGAGTTCATTTTTCAAACGATTCATAAGTCGAACATGTTCAGTGTTCGGTTCAGTTTAGTTCTGTGATATTCGAACCATTGAAGAGGAATTCGTTACGTCTGAATCTCTCTCGAAGGAACAGTTAATAATTTTGAGAATTGTAGAGAGTCAGAAGTAAGCATCCCTCTCTCCCTTTCTCCCTTTCTCCCTTTCTCTCAGTCTCAACAGTGATATAGAGAGTTCTCATTCGGGGTAGGTATAAAGTGAGGAAATGTTTGCTGGAGAGGTTCAGCCAAGGTGGAAGGGATCCTATTAATTATTGCGGGAGACACGTCCTCGTAATTAAGAGCGGTGTATTGCCACCGTTACTCGTTTCGAGATGGTATGAGAAGAAGAGGGATGAAGACCCGGAGGTGGAGGCGGACCTTAGAGAGTGTAATAAGGCAGCCAGGGGGCTAACGTTCGCAAAAGTGATAAGTGTATCTCATGGCGGAAGGCCCTTGTCAGCCGGGATTTACCGTGACGTTATCCTCGATCAAAGTGACTGCTCCAAGTCTCTCTTGCACTTGCTTCACTCTATTCCAAAAAGGAAGTATCACATTTTTTTCTCTTCTTTTTCTATTCAAGAAAAGAATTTTCATTCCACCCAAATCTCTGATCAATTTTTTTTTTCTATTCTTTTTGTTTTTCTTTCCGTCGGATATAAAAAGATGAAACGACTACCTCTGCTGGTAGCTAATTACATCGCTGACCCTTCTCTCTCACTCTTCTCGACTGAAATTTAACGCTAAGGTTACAAGTGGGACTCCTTGACGCCGCAGGGTGTAGTATGACATGGAGTACCTAATTCAGGGTAGACAAAGCGTAACTACTCCTACCAGAGTACCTACCCTGTCAGGATGTGAAGTTTACGCACGAGGGGTAAGACCCAGATTGATCTGTTTAATACGGGGATGAAAATTTTCCATGATTCGCGAGTTAGCGAACGAATAAATTCTACTTGGATCATATCCCTTCTCGAACGTCAGGTGGATCGGGGTAGCCTCCCACTTGGAAACTGCATACTGTGGCTATAAATTTTCACGATGAAAAATACTAAAGCGGTACTTAACCGCGTACATGTATATACAGCCAAGTTTTCTACGCTTAAAAGGTAAAAGCTACGGAGGTACCCCTAAGTAGCCGCATTTCCGGAAAGCTTTTTACCCTGCACTGATTTACGACTACTCCCCAAATTCGGTCTCGGACAACTGTACAGACCATAAAGGGCGAACTACAAGAATAGAAGAGAAAGAAGAAGAAGAAAAACGGTCATCAGTTGTGTTTTGACCAATATATCCGATATAGGATGATTTTTTCAAATTTCTCTCGTTCTAGCTCCTACGTTTTTTCTCTTTTTGTTTTTCTTTCTACTCTGCGGTTTGGTCCGAGAGGGTTGATAATAATTGAGTCGTGTAGGAGATAATTTGTCACAGCTGGTCACAGCGGCAATAGGAAAATGTGTCCCGTATCATTGGGAACCGGGTATAGCCCACAACCCTTCGTTAAATGGGGTGGAAAATTTCCCACTAGCTTCTAGAAATAAATAATTCCTCCCTTTTCATTCTCCCCTCTTCCTCCATCCTCGTACTTATATACAGTCCGCGTTTTCTACCCCCTAAAACGAAAGCTCGCGTGCGTCGTTTGGTTTGTAACGCGGTGTTTAACTCCATTAAATGATTACATCTTGAGATACAACCGCGCCCACGCCTTACTCTCCTGCAGTCTTATTGTATGTTTGCTTTTCCCCGTGTTATACCTATATTCCTACCTTCGGCTGGGGAAACTCCGCGCGGTAGGTACAGGGGAGCGTTCCTTTTAGCTCTCTGACTCCTTTTTGCTCCGTTGATGTCTGAAACGCGTACTAGAGGTACCTAAACCTACCTCCGAGCCGTTATGGAAATGACAACGGTTTAATATTCAAAAACAGAGAGAAACCCCGCTCCACGCTCCGATGTGTCAATACAAAGCCTTGCCTCAACTTTGAGAAAAACCAACGGATCTAGAACGAGACACATCGCGCCTACCCTCATTCCGGATTCAATCAAATCGCGAATAGATTAAAATTAAATAAGTGATATGACAAAACTTTGAAGAAATCTGGTCGTTTGCTCCGAATAAAATCGAGGGGGAAAAGAACAAAAAATGAATGAAAAAATAAAAATAAAAAAAATGGTCTTGCCGTAATAAATAGACGAATAAATTATTGAATGAATTTCATTTTGACGGGTGATAATAAATTTGTCTCTTTGCCTTTTCTACCCTCGTGCAACACCCATACATTCGCATACCTCAACTGTAGTGAATAACGCATTATATTTATTTATTGAGAGATGGTCGTGCGGGGTGGGTATATAGTCCGCGATTCAACGGCTGGTCCACCGATATTATTCTCATAAATCAGACGAATGTGGCGAACATTAACTGGCTCGGACCTCTCTTCTGTCCCTGGTCCTCGGTCCGGCATGGCATACGAACAAAATCGCCGTAGCTGCTTTTGATATTATTTACCTCAATTTAATAAAGTCTAGGGTAACGTTCCAGTTTTTTTCTCTTCGTTTTTTTTTTTTTTCTTTCTTCGCCATCCAGGATTTCACGAGTCGTTATTCGTTTCTGCGCTCACGAAGACGGCTTTTATTATTCGCTGTAATCTCTGCGGATGATTTCTGCCCACTCGGATTTGTAACTATGAAATAAAATTAATCGAAAATAAAAGTATACACGTCGAATTTTTTTTTTCTTTCTTTTTCTCTTTATTTCCGGAAATTTGTTCGATCCGCAGATTTTATCCCGCTGGCTTATCGTCCCGTGAGACCCGGAGACCTTCGGCTTCTTTCTTCCTCATCTTTTTCATCTTCTTCTTATTTTTCGTGGATACGATGTTTCAGCCGCGTAGCCGAGGACCGGAACCGGGAAATCCTCGACCCGAATGCCCTCGGCGTAGAGTAGATCTTCTTCCCGGAGGTTCGCCTAAGAGGAAAGTCTTAAGTTTGAGGGTTCGCGTCCCCAATTAGCGGCGTTAATTGTTAATTATCCCTAGGCGAAATCCCGCCTTTGTTTTCCGCCTGAAATAACTATTTCTTGGATCGATCGATCGATCGTTCTCTAATCGTTTTAACGCTTCTATATATTTTATCTCTTCTTCTCTGTTTCAGAGTCACGACAGCTGGCAGGGACACGACAGCGATCAGGTAAAAATCCGCGCCTCTGATAGTTTTTTTCTTTATTTCATTGTTGCACCCCAATTGCACGAAGCTTACCGAGTCCCGAATAATACCTCATAATCATTCACCGATCCATTTGAAGAAGAAAAAAAAAAAAAAAACTGTATCAAAGATTTTTTTTTTCACTACAAGCAAAATTCAGATTGACCTGCAGCATTCGAATGCACTTGCTTCTTCCAGCCATCCGAAGCTTTAGGAAAGACGCGAGGTTCTGTAATTACGAGGAAAGCAATTTCGCCGTTCTCCCGAATTTTTTTTCTCTTTTTATTTTTTCGTTTTCTTTCTTTCTTTCATTTTTTTCTCTTTTTTATTTCTCTTTTTCTACTCCTCCCTCTTCTCTCGGAGATATTTTGCCTACGGTACGTTGAGCACGCCCGCGACGCGAGGGTATGTACTTAGGCTTGCAAGCCTACCAGCTAGAAACTCTCGTGCGGCCTTTATAAACCGATTTGCTAAATGTGCTGGGCGGGTGGTTTCGCCAAGGAGTGAGGAGGGCGGGTATATAGGGGTGAAGCAATTTACCTGACATTGATGCATGCGATCCGCTTTTACCATCTGGTTACACGCTTACCGCAACACAAGCGGCATGTTATTGGGAGCCATTGCGATGTAACGACGTTATGGTTGGCTCACCGTTAAACTATTGTTTCCTGATGAGTATAGACCCAAAAGGGATGAATCTGATTCATTATTAATAGAATCCGGAGATCGTTTCACGAAGAAGCGTGCCTCGATCAGATTCTCACCCTTAAAAAGTCGTTTCCGATCTTCGAGGAATCGCAACGAAGAGATTTCTCCTCGGCTACTTTATGCGGGATATAAATAGCACCGTTGGATCAATTCGAATGTTTAAGGGCTGATTATTTTCCTTGAACAATTCTCCGCAGGATGAATTTTGGAGTTATTTTTTATTCACAAAATTGTAGAAGATATGACACTTTTTATGATCGAAAACGTATTTTGTCTTCTCTTTTTTACCCTTAACCAATGGAATTGGTCCGAAGAAAAATCCCTTCGCTGTGACTTTTAGGGGTGAGAATCTACGGAGAGACGCTCGTTTTTTCTCGCAATTGCCATAACGTAATAAAATTTTTTATACCGAAGTAATTAGCAAACAAAGTTCATAAAAAGCGCGGCGACTCTACCCCCTTAAAGATCGCTTATAATATGTAAATTAAAAGCTATCGCGAACCCCGTCGTCACCTTTGGCAACCTTAAGTTGCCACTTGAACGCGGTGGCAATCAATCTTCCCTTATCTCACCTACGTTCAAACCTTCATGCGGTTTCTATGCCCGGTACAGGATGGATTAAGAGGAGTTGTAGTCCGACGCACAATGCGGTTGGTCAAAGAAAACGTATACCCTCCGGGGTTTAGGGTTTACTTTTATCTTTTTATATGTACAGAATTTCTTTTCCTCGGTCTCTCCTTTTTCATGATTTCAAACGCTCTCGCCTATGTATGCGTAGACGGCGACGAACCGAGACTCCAAATTTCGGATTCTGCAGAATTTTCTAATTTTTTCTCATTACTTTCGACCGAAAAAAAAACGCGCGGGAAAATATTTTTTAAACATTTAAATCCCGGAACTGCGATGGAAGAAGCAATACGTCGAATGGGTTGCAGGTCGTCAGGCGCGCGTCTCAATATCCAAAATCGACTCCAGCTTTCATTAAAATCTTCAGAAAACGACACTTTCTCTGGAAATGAAATCCGAGTAAATTCAGGCTGTTATTGTCAACTGTATGACGTCTATATTCGATATTGTATAACAGGGCCAGGCATGAAAATTTCAACTCTATATTAAAAGGAACCGGAGGAAAATCGAGTATCGACATCATCGTCCGATCATCCGAAATGAAATCATCGTCATTCACCATCCACCGAATAATATCCCTTAATGATTTTATTTTCTTTGTATGATTTGGTAGCCAGATTTAATCGCTTCGTTTCTTTTTGTTTTCTCATTACGTTTTGTTTTAATAAAGTTGACCATATAGTTGTTTGCTTTTTCGTATATATATAAATATTTTTGTGCTTGTGTGTTTCTTTTTTACCTTATTCAACCATATATCCTCTCTTCCCATTAAATGCTTTATTTTCAGTGTTTCTTTGACAAAATGAGTAGGTGATTTCGTTATTTCAATCACACTTCATAATTATTATATGTTTTTACACGTGATAACTAGTATTCGCTACTCAGCAAAAATATCTTATATATTTTACAATCATTTATTTACTTTCAAACAAAATATATATACCTATATCGTTGATACAACAGTAGTAAGTAGGTATGGCATGCGATTTTGTTTACCTACACGTATTTACATTTACATTAGATTACTTCATTTACACAGATCTTTAGTATATGTATATGTATAGAAAATCGTATGTGTCACATGTACAGGATTTGCGAAATTCGTCAATATTGCGATTATCTATTGCCTAAGCGGTAGTTCCGCATCCATATATTTCGCACTATATCTGAATTGATTACTTTCTTATCTTCTAAATAACGATTATAATGAATCCAAACTTCCCGCTCCGGTTTTACCGACAGTAATCGGTGCCGAAGAAGGGATAAAGGTCATAAAAATCAAGCCACTTAAAGCAACCAGTAGATGTCGCCTCTTTTTCCTTATGCAATGTCCTAGCACAGAATTTGTTGCATTAGTTTTCTCCCGCAGCAAGAGCTGTCACGCAGCATTCTCTGCTGCCATCTACCTGCACGTATCTATTACGATTAATCCTGCAAACATAAGCTCCGAAAATATCATTTTCGCCATCGCGGATATCTCGTTTTTATTGAAATAAAAAAAAGAAAAACAGAAGGAAAAAAACAAGGAGGAAGAGTCGACAGTTTTAAACGACTGTCGAATGAGACAATAGAGATGCAAATTGCTGTCTAGATATTGCTGTGTTTATATTATGCCTCCGGCTGTGTATACACTTCCATGCATTACATGCACCGCAGTGTCCGCTCGCTATTCACTGTCGAAATTGGCCACCCCGTGTTCTATAGGTTCATCTAAGTTTCCGGCTTGTGGTTTCTATGCAATGCAACCGGCTAGCGATGAACATTTCAGTAAAATTCTCGACTTTAGTTTATGCATGTAGGAAATCGGTGTGCGTTGAATAGTACCCACATATATATCTATAGTTCCGTTATAATTTTGGATGGAGTTCAATTTCCACCTAAACTTGAACTACATTTCAAATCTTATCTTCGTGATTATCGGCTAATAGATACGGCGAAAGAATGATCGCGCTGTAGCATAGGTAAATTTATTTGTTATTTTCCGTTTAAAGTCAGTTGCGGATCTCGTAGAATAATTTTACTAAGCATTGAGAGCAAGGAATATTTGCAATTCTATATCTTCGCACGAATATCATTACGCTATCGTATTGCATATTGAATATTATGCAGTTGCACACGATACGCGTGTATATCGAAGATGTGGAATTCTAACGCAGGGGATTTTTATCTACGATAATTACTGATAGTAGTTAACCAGGAGTATGGAAGTTGCTGAAAAGCGATAGAGATTCATGTTTGCCAGGTTGAACTCTAATTCTCGGGTGAAATTCCGCCTCCATATCATCTAAATAAGTAAATAATCTAACTTCGTAATGACGAGTCGATGTCTTCAGATCTGATAGTATGATCGTTCGAGCAAGTATCGCGATCGTGAGTGTCCGTGGGCGATCGGGTTCATTCGTTTAAAGTTTCGTAGTGGCAGCGTTGTGCCGGTCGCATCATCACCAGTAGCCCACCAAGTTAACTTCGTGGTTCCAACAAGTGGTTGTTGATACGTGCGGTATAAAACAGTCGGTGTTTTCGGTCTAACGATAAATAATAAAGGGAGGTAATAAGTGAAACGAGAGTGGTCGAATACCGCATTGAATATATCCACTCTAGACTAACGAATGATAGTTAAAACGACGAGAAGCAGCATGCGGTTTATCAAAAAAATACTTTGGTCTAAAACTAACCTCCTCATTCTCTTGTATTATTATTCTATTCGCGAAGAATGATCGTCCCGTGATATGTGAAGAGTGCAAAGAGCGAAAGGCGATACGTGAAAGGTGAAACGTCACTTACGAAAGAAAGAGTGAGACAAAGACAGTGGGCCAACCTGTTTACAACACGCTAAGGTTTTCGGTATACCTACGTAAGACGCAAGACAGGCACGCCACGCTCACGCTCTCCTCTTACCGTTCGGTTCAGTTAGTTTTGGGCGTAGCGTGTAGTGAGTGAATGAGTTAGTGAGTGAGCAGCGAGTCTGACAATATTATCTATACGCCAACGATGTATTTTAACCGATTTTAAACCCTCCTTATCGGAGTGCGAGCCGTTTTTATCGTCTTAAAAACTCACGGAACGTAACCTAACCTAGCAAACATTAATCTAGCGTCAAGTCTCACAGGCCAGATTCAAATCTCCAGCTAAAGGGTCACGGTGGTTGAACAGGTCGAGGGATCGGGTCGTGGGAGTGACACCCACCTGCACCACGGTTACTCGAGCAGAGAAAGAGAGAGAGAGAGGGAATATATGAGTCTAGGGAACTAAAAATACGGGTTCGGTTGCGGTGTTTTATTTTATTTTTTTAAAGTTATGACAAGTTTTAAACATCGTCAAAATCGCGTTCATACCTGGGACAGATTCGATGTCTAAAGTTTTCGCTTTTTATCTCTCCGATTAGTTTCGTTAAATTTTAGGTTAGGTACGACACGTCAACAGTTTTTATTTTGGAGTGAGTCAGTGATTGTGTTTCTGTTGGTAATTGTTCCTTTTTTTTGTGCGACGATCACATACCTGCGGAAAATATGTTTTGTGTTATATCCGCAAGGTAGTGGTGAGATAAGTGTTTTGTTAATCCTATCGTTTCCCTGTACTTGGATTATAATATAAATAACGTTTAAACACTCACCTGGTAATTACTCTTTAAATAACACGAAACTAAACTAACTGAAAGAAGATGACTAGTAGGAGAAAGAAGAAGTCTCAGGACGGTGGCTTCCTCAAGAAAGTTTCGAGCCTCTTTAACCTAGATTCGGTGAGTCAGAGAAAAGAATCGCCGATTATAAGAGAGAAAGAGAGAGCGAGAGAGGAAGAGAGAGAGAGATATAAATAATTTTTTTCCTTTTTTTTTCTTATCTGTCTGTACAACCTCGATTGCTTATCTCATGTTCTGTTGTTATTTTTATCAACTCTTTTTCCCATTTTTGTTACCATTATTATTTCGCGCGCAATAATTTCATACTACATTTTTATTTCATTTTAAACTTATCTTACAGACGAGATATTTTTACCACACAGTTACAATCGTGATCCTAATTTGTCTCGAAATTATCGACTGAACTCCGCAGATAACGATATTCTTTTTTTTTTGCATTCTTTCGTCTTCTCTGTTTTACTTAATGCGAAAGAGATCAAGGCATTCTTTCCCAGGTACATCACGTCTATTTAGAACCGCGTCGTCGTTATAACGTCTACATATTTAAAGAGACTAACTAACCGTAAATGAGAATTTTTTGTTCTTATTTATAGAACAAAATTACTATTTTAGGTAACGGTGTCGACGATGATCATTCATTCCGCTGGTTTTTTTCTTTCTTTTACAATTTATAGATACTTCCTTATTCGTTGTTCAAAAACTCCGCGAGAAGAACGGATTCTATCATCATTGAGATTCGTATTCATTTTATTGAAAAAAGTACGTATTAGGTATGCGAGGAATGTGCGAGATACGTTTTATTAGTTTTAACTATATATGGGAATTTTATCAGCGCATGGAACTACTTCTTGCGGTTGGTTCTTCGAAGCGGGTTTTTGTTATCACTGCAATAAACGTTTGTCTGCTATTATTGTCGTTGTGTTTCATAACTTGAGAGTATCTCTCCGGATGTTGATAGATAACGCCGTTACGTTACGTTACGCATTGTACATATGTAAACACACATGACTATAGAATGTGTATAATTTAAATAAAAATAACGAAGCACCGTAACGAAAAGAAAAAAGGTGTTGCGGCATACAAGTCGGAGATGAGAAGAAGAGGAAGAAAAAGAACGTCGTTAGCCTGCCTCGATCAACGAGGGTAAACATATAATCGTGAAACAGCTGACGACAGACAGCTTCAAGTAAACACCTTCCGGCAATAAAACACATAAGCGATTTGCGTGTACTCGCGTAAGAGAGAGAGATAGCGAGAGGGAGAGAGCGAGAGAGAAAAGGAGCGGAGGAATCTGAATAATAATAAAATTCGCGATAAATGTACTAATATCTTTTTTTTCATATAATCTCTTTGAAAAAAAAGGAGAACAACTCCAGACGTACGCGTTCACGGCCGTAGAACTTTTGTTCGCGTTGAATATACATACATACATAGGCATATACATGGATACCCACCTTCGATGATAAATTCTTTTTAACGATTTATTCACACCACCGAACCACCGAGGCAAGACAGCTGAATTCAATTCGTCGTAGATTTTTAAATGGTTCAAAAAACCATCTAGATTCTATACATAATACAAAAATATATATATTTCAAAAATTGTTTGTCATATATTTTTTATTTATTTTTTGTTAATGAAATTCTATCTAGTTTTTTTTATACCACTATCTTATACACGTCGAATAATGATCAAGCGGTGTCGCATCGTCGTAGCAAGTCTCCCGGTTGTTGGTTAGTGCAGTTTGTATTAACGCCTAATCCTAACACCCCTAAACTATCGGTAGGGTCCTAAACCAACCTGCTGCAAGTAACGCAACGCGCATAGTTAAGATTGTAACCTAAATCAACAGTCGAACTATAACACTTTGCCGAGGGAAGGGAGAGATCGGATTCACCTTCAGTTCCAGGCAGCTATAGCTCCGGCTCGTATCTTAGACCTATTCGGTTTCTACCGTATCTGGGTACACGCGTAACTACTACGAGATATACAAGCTATACTATAACGCAGCGATATCATGCAAGATTATAATGAGCGACGAACTAGTCCGTTTAATTAAAAATATCGGCGAATTTCTTCTCAATTTTTTTCTCTCGGACAGTTCGTTCCGTAAAAAATTTTTGTCTTGATAAAACACGCGCATGTTGAAGGGCTGGAAGTTCCGCTTTTGATTTCCTTGCGAATAGAAGCATAATGAGGAAAAATGAGACGGTCTATAATCAACTAAGTTTCGATTTAGTCCCGCGACTTGCATCAGGACGAGATATAATTCGTAACCGTGAAAAGAAAATTTTTCGACATTTGGGGTCAATTTTGATCTCCGTTGTCGACGAATGTTTTCATCCCGCGAGATGCGCCTGTGAAATATGCAACCGAACGTACACGTAGTCTTGAGTCGATACCTGTCCCACATAACGACAAGGGTCTGCTACTTATTCGCGTAAATTCGAAGAGTTAAAGATGCCAGGGCGAAACTCGTGACAAATTTGGAATTGGTTTCTTGTAACTTTCGACTTTGAACAGAAGTATATTTCTGATATGCTAAAAACTCCGGAGATGATGAAAAAAGACTGTTCTCGATCATCGGTCTATATAGCTGATAAAAGAAATAAAAAATTCTGGTCCGAAGGCCACCATAACTTCCACATTCCTGACTCGCGGTCGTTTAACATCGTCCTAACCCACGTGGAGTACGATGCGACTCTTAGAAGTCATGACGATAACTTGTCAGTCATAACCCGGCCAGTAATGATAGAGAAACTAGAAGAACAATGAGATCTATTCATGCGATTAGGTTTCGTTCTTTTCGACCCGATTTTGCAGAAATGACTAGAGTCACACTCTGTAGATATAATATATATTCTTATACAGATGTATGTAGATTATGACTGAGGCAATCTATTTGTTATGTTTGAAATTCATATTTCTCTATCGTTATAGGTACGCGGTGGGCAATAACCTCGCGAATATCGTAGGCCGGTATCTTTATACGATGTATACAGGTATACATACACATAAGTTGTTCATTTTATGCGAATTTTTACTCACGCGAGATTCGCTGCACTTATTTTATACGCCGCGTGTATGTATATACTTTATTTTAAATTGTACCACGATGATAACTTATCGTGTCTATAAACTCACCTCGGTGGTAAATATACGTAAAAAGAAGATGACGATTTTTGGGCGTCGATATTGAACGAAAAAAAAATAAAAAATAAAATCTTCAATAATTATTCGTAATAAATTCCGCGAAAATTTAAACAATTTTAACTGATATTATTTTCTATAACATTTTTCCAAATACTTTGAATCGGATACGTGTTTTCAAACGAGACACTATACGACCACGTGCTGTACCAATAAACGGATCTATATTAACATTAGTTGATTTTCAATTGACAGTTAAATATATCATAATCGCACCAATTGATCAACGCACTTCTTTATTATTCCGTCATCTTATATCGCGGCGATGTATACTGACCTAAATATATTAATTATAGTTGTAATATAGAAGCTCGCTAAATTTGGGCTTTAATAGTCTCGATTATGTTCTTTCTCGATTCTCATATATCGCCTAAAATACATATACTAGACACTTTATAAGCGAAATTGAGGCGTGTGACATATTTTCGGTAAAAAAATCGAAATATTGAAAAAAAAAGAAGAAGAAGAAAAATACAAATATATGGAGACTGAATCTCTTTGCTCAAGATATACGGTGCACGGTGTACATAGTATATTAGGAAAAGATGCAATAGGAACACGACGAGACGAACGATGGAAGTTCTCGCCCGTCCAGAAACCAACAGACATTGAATGGCGTTATTTCACGGTAGCTGCTCGCCCTATATTTCATCGTATACGGTCTATCGAAGCCGGATTAGTATTCATCGTGGCACCAAAAGCTTATGGATTATCCGCGAAACGTCATCTCCGATTCGACTTTCATTTTTCAAGGATTTAATCACGCGTCAGTTAATAATACAGATACGAAAGATATACGATAAATCATCATCCGCCTTATACGAGTCCTCGCGTCGATGACTGATAATTACGTGAGAAAGTTTGTGCAATTCGATTATTCTTCATAAATTAAAAAAAAAAATTTAATAAAAAAAAATCGAAAGAAAGAAAAGTTAAATAAAATTATTAACGAAAATAAGAAACGAAAAATACTGATTATAACTGAAGAGATCATCTTTTTTTATATTCGCAGCACTGGCGCAGCTCAGGCAGCGTCAGAGTAAAGAGTATTAGAAATATATTTCTTCGCGATTCCCAGCCTGATGTGAGACGTGTTAATCCTTCCTGTCCAAACTCTTATCACGTTATACTGCAATTTCAGTTTCACGAGTGGTAACCGAGCAGAAATTATTACAGACATTTCTATTTCTATAGAGATATTCGCGAACTAAAGAGTCCGAGAAAAAGAGATATAGAGAGAGAGTGAGAGAGACAAAGCGGGGATGAAACACTCGCGAAACGTTAAGCTCCACAAAAGATGAGAATGAACTGTCCGATCTTTTTGCTAACGAAACATTAACGGCTTTTCCTTTATTTCGCGAGCCTTACGAGAGAGAGCGAGTTTCAAATTCCTTTTTATCACTTTTTTCTAATTATGTGCGAATCGAACGTACGTAAACATCACACTTTTCTCGTTGATTGATTGATTAATTATTTATTTAATAACTCCAGTCTTCGTATATTAAAAAATAACGATCTTTACATATTTATACAAATTTAATACTTTAATATCCTAGATATTGTCATTCTCACGGCTAGTATTAGTATGCAACGCCACGTAGCTGCTGCTACTGCTGCCGCGGCTGCTGCTGGTGCAGCAATGCATTAGGTACTTAGGGTATCTATACCTTCCCTCGATTTTAAACCGCTGCTAATTTTTCTGCAACGTTTGCTTTTCCCGGTCTGCAGAGCTGACGAAACATACACGCGATAAACCGCGTACTGTGTAACCCATGCGGTATAATGAGGACAATTTTCGATTCGTTCTTATCGAATTTCGGTCCCTTTTTTAAATATTTATTTCACGTCATATATCCGTCATCTTAATTGCATATTTATTTAATTCTCGCTACTCCTTTCGTTCGTCGAAAAGAAAAAAGAAAAAACTAATTTTCGACTGAACTTTACTCCGAAATTTTTTTCTCCCTCTCGTATTTACCCCGGTAGGATTTTTTCGCGGTATTTATTTTTACTCTGCTTTTCAAACTTGTTTTGCACCGCAGATTTTTCCGAGGTTTTTCACCATCTTTTCTTCTAGTTTCTTTCTCTCTTTCTCGAGCCCTCTTATATCTCGCCTGCCGAGTTCCGGGCCGGGATTTTCTCGTATTCTTAAATCTCACAATGTCGAAAACGCGCGGCTAAAGAAACTATTTTCGCACGCGAAGAAAATTATCAGGACTAAAGGAAAAACCTGAAAATTTTGTCGCGACGTTATTTTTCAATTTTTTAACTTATTTTTTTCTGTTTTTCACGATCTAAATTCGAAGGATTTTACAAATTTGTTAAATGGATATCAAATGGGGAGAAATTCCTCGGCGATCGCATGCCGAACCTTATTCTCTCTTTTGCCAATATAGCTAGCTGGCTGGTAAACGACAGCAAACAAATGAACGTCCGTTTGTAACTCGGATACGTATTTCACTCTGCCTCCTCTCTGTCGCCCGTAAACTTTCCGATACACACAGTTTAGGTATTTACGTACCTACGGTATTGTACGTACGTTACAGTACCTCCTCTACCCACCTCTACTCACCCACCTTTCTACCTAGGCACGTAAATTTACGTTCGCCAAATGGCTAAACTCCGACCTTTCAAATTCACCGAAACGTTTTACTGTACCGAAAGCTCCGAAACCGAACCGCCCAAACTTTGACGAGGCTAAATACGTGCGTATTGTACTTATCGCTACGTATGTTTAGCCATCGAGTGGGTATTACATTTTTCGACTTTTAACCACGAGAGGAAAAAGTTTCTGGCTCAAAATGGCTGGAAAATGACTTTTCCTCGTTTCAACGAATTTCTTCATGTCTTCGAGTCTTTATCATCCGAAAAACGAAACAGAAGGTCTTGAAATAACGTAGAAACGACGAGAGAGAAGAAATCGGACGTTTACGGAATTTCGCACTCAAATCATGGGCACGAAAAATCGTCCGTGTCTCATTTTTTTCTCCTTTCAAATGAAAGTTTGTATCTTTTTGATTTGTAGACGGTGTTTCTCGATCACAGAATATTTTTTCGATCGATTTTTGAAATCTATAAACTCAAATTCCGGTAATTACGTTGTGGCTTTTCAAGATTACGAATAGCGCGGTGAAAACTACTCCTTTTATATCTCGTTTTGTCCCTCTCGTTTTCAATAATCCTGCAATTGAGAGAAAAAGGGGAAAAGGAATATTTTAACATAAAACGACGGGCAGGAGAGAAAGAGAGAAAGACAAGAAAGAGACGAAGAGAAGGGGTAGAATTTGATGCTGCGAAGAGTGTCACCCTGCTGTTCCACCGGCAGGGAAGAGTTTTCCCAAAAGTTATGCCCAGCTTTTCCAGTTTTTTTTTTTTTTTTTTTCTCTTTCCCGCGGGACATATTTTATCCTTTTTGACGACGCTCTCCGGGCCACGGCCCTCCTTTAACCTCTTCCACATGTGCGTGTTACACACATACCTATATACGTGCCTTGAGTTGGTCAATTTTTCCCTTTTTTCCTTTTCCTACAAATTTTATTCTTCTCTCTTCGAGTTTACCATACTTTTGACTACGACACGTGTTTTCTTTCCTGTCGCATATATATCCACATATGTTTATGTATGCACGCTATTTCTTCCTCACGTTTTCAAAATATCAATTTTATATGCTCTAACGGTAACAAAAAATTGACAAATCTTGGTACGTAGGGGATACCGGGGCAAAGTCGGCAGCTCAGCTGAATTTCTTTTTTCTATTTCCCTGGAAAATTTATTTTTCGAAGAAAAAAAATATTGTCAATTTTCATTGTCATTATTTTATCATTTTCTTTGACATTTCGATCAGCAGCTGGTCTCAACCCTTCTTCTTCTTCTTCTTGTTCTTGGTATTTGTATATATTTTGGGTATATATACTTGCGGGCCGGTAGAATATATAATTCAATATACATAATATTTCTCATCGTATTTCCTTATACCTGGAGCACTTCGTCATACCTGGACGACAGCACCACGAGCAGCAGCAGCAGGAGCAGCAGCAGCCGCGAGGCTGGTTTAGGTTATAGAATCATATCTCAACATCTTTCAAATTCCGACAGGGATTTACATCGGGTACTTGAGATGAATCATAAATTTTATTCGATAACGCGCCGTCGCCGTACTAGGTATGCTGCTTTTGCTGCTTCTGCTTCTCTTCTTCCTCTTCTTCTTCTACTCCTCTACGGACCTCAAAATTCAACGAAGTTTTACCACTCGGAATAAAATGAGACTCGAAGTACCCAATACCTCGATAGAGAAAGATTCTTCGACGTTCTCTCGTCTCAAACCGTCGCTACGTTATTGCGATAATTTTCTTCGCGGAATTTACTGTTTCTTACAGAAAAGAACGACAAAGCCTGAACAGAGAGGGAGAGAGAGCGCGATTTTTTCAAATTTTTCTTCTTTTTTTTTCTTTTCTTTTTTTCTTTCTTTTTTCGGGGAAACTAAATCCACGCATATCCACGACCCGGGTTTTTCTTACGACGTGAGTTTGTCACCGGGTTTATACCGCGGGAATATATGAATAAGGTTTTTCGAACGGACCAGCGCGTGAATCGATATCCCATAAATGTGTAAATGGGACCGAATCTGAATAATTTCGTCTCGTAAATACTTCTCTGGTTACCTGCGAGAGCTTCGAGCTCGGAGCTGGGGAACTTACACCCAGCTATCCACAGCCAACTTCCATGGTGGTAGCCGCCCCGGGTAGGTAGAGGTGGATATAGGTAGGAGGTAATATTTTCCAAACCACTTTGCAAGAATCAATTACGACCCACCAACCAAACCAAACCCCGCGGTAGCTCCTGAAGAATTTTACTGTGAGGAGATAAACGTCCCCCGCACAAAATCCCAGAGACTGCGCAGAGACACAGGAGGATAAAATTGCGAGAAAAAAAGAAAAGAACAAAAAAATGAAAAATTTGAAAAATGGAATAAAAATTAGCAGTTTTTTTTATTTTCACCCTTTTTTGAAAATTTCTGATAGAAACTCTGGACTATTTATTACTTGTGAGGATTCTTTTTCTCTGCTTCGTACCTATTCGGTGTTTGAACCCCTTGCCCTAGGGTCTGAACTATCGGTTGGGATTCACGCGTAACTTGCACGAGGGTGGCTATTTCCTAAGTTGAAAAAAATGTCGAGAGACGCGGGTGTCCCAGTCATTGGAATAAAAAACACATAGGTAGTCAGAGCCAAGCCGAACCGAGTCAAGTCGAGTCAAGTCGAGTCAAGCCGGCTATAGGGCATCGGAGCGAGTATAGTCGGAAAGGGAATAAGTTTTCCCGTAAAATAACGGCTGTGAGAAACGTAAGGAAAGAAGGTGTCCCGTTTCTTTAGTCATTTTCATAAGTTATACGAGTTCAAAAGAAGGGAATATATTTCCCTCTTTTCTTCTTTCTCTTCCCTTATTCCGTTCATTTCTCGTTCTTTCTTCGTCTATGATTTCGTCTTCCCCCCCAACGTTATATCAGGATCAAAAATTTTTTTGCAATTATCAAAAAGCTGCAGGACACCAAAAAAAAACCTTTTTTCCTCTTTCTCTCATTCGTCACTCTCTTCTTTCCTATTATTTTTTATTCATTTTATTTTTCCACCGTCTCTGGCCATTGCTCTCCTTCTCTCGATAGTCAATTCAAAGACAATAAAGCCAATCGTATATTGAGACGGTAACGATAAGCCCGAGCTATCGCTAGGTGCTTTTATTTCGGTCTTATTGTCGCGGGGACCACTCGAAGACCGCCACCAGAAAAAAACTGTATTGAACCCCCGACGACGTGACGGTGAATAAAATCGGGTTACGAGGCTCGTTATCAGACACGCGCGTAAAACGCCTTTTTTCTCTCGCTTCTTTTTTCCCCGATCCTTCCTAAATTCTTCCATTTTTTTTTTTTTCATTTTTTTTTCATTTTTTATTCACTTTTTTTATTTTCTTTCTCTCCCTCTTTCTCTCCCTTCTCATCTTTCCACTTTTTCACCGTTTATTTTCACTACTCCGGATATCCCGCGTTGCGAGAACGTATCCTTTCCGAATCCCGGTACCCGTACCCATACCTACACACGGTCCTCATTCCGCGATCGGAATTCATTCAAACGAGAATCAATTCATTTATATTGCGTACGGGACCGGCACGTGCTGATGTCGGAAACCCCCGTACCTCCTAACTTTCGCTACTCAGCTTCCGTGCTCCCGCAAGGGGTCCAGATATATATACTCAGGACTAAGGAGTTATTTTGAAGTTGAATTTCTCACGGTATCTACATACCTTTGTCTCTCTACTCTACGTTTGTTATTAGTCAACGTTTTTCACACTGCGAATCGAAAAACGAAATTACGAATTCTTTTACTCGACGATCTGAAGATCACGGTTTTTTTTTTCTTCTCTTTTCTTCATTCTATTCAAATTTTGAACAAATTTTTCAAATTTGAAAATCACCTGTGCTGAGATTCGACCATCTCGCGTTACCTACTCCGTCTTATGATCCTCTACGCATCATTCGTATCAAGAAATTGATTGATAGGACGAAAAAAAAAAAATTACAAAAATTTTATCAATCAGAATTAGACGATTTTTTTTTTCTTTTTTTTTCCAAACAAATTAACAACGCCAGGGTTCAAAGTTTTTTAGATACATTTTATTCGCTGCTACGAATTCCTCCACAATTCATTGTACATGTATACCTAGGTATATGTGTACACCGAGCTCTGAAGAATCGGGGGTAATAAATCTCTGGATAAAATCGAACCAGTCAAAGGAGGTGGGAGGAGGAGGAAGAGAAGATGCTGCCGGATGGTTTAGGTTTTCGTCAATCGAATTCCCCTCTTTTCACCGTAACCTATAGACGTGTATGAAAGAGCGATGTTTAAATTGCCTTTATTTGCGAGAACTCGGACACATCTCGCGCAAATTTATTTCGTTCTCGTTTTTTGGTTTTTATTTTTGTTTCGTTTTTTTTTTTTACGCCTCATCCGCTTGGCTCTTCTCCAGTTTCTGTCTTATATATTGGAACTAGGATGATCGCTGCATCCAGTACATCTTTCTGTATTATGAAACGGGAAAGGGACGACGACGGCCTTCGGGGATTTTTCTCCGAGTCGTTTCTAACCTATTCGGACGTTTTCTTATTGAAAATAACAGGGTAGGTTTGTACTGCGCCATGGATTCCCGAACCGGTGCTAAGGGCGCGAAACCAAGCACACGGGGCTGTCTCAATTTCAGTCAATATCCTACTACAGGAACCTCCTCCCTTAGTCGTAAACCTTACCAGCTTTACCGATAACGAAGATTTCTACCGTAAATTCCCCTAAATCTGCCCAACAGCTGAAAAGCTCCATTCATTCTCACAGACTCCTTTCAGGCTGCACCAGACTCGAGATTAACCTCACTATATACATATATACATCTAACATATACTAGGGTGGTCCTTGATTCGATCATTTTCGAATTTCAATGCTCCCACGGTCCAGGACGTTTCCAAATATATACAAAAAAATATCGCCGAAACCCCGGGTTCTTATCTCGATTTTAAGTACCGCCGCAAAGCCTTCGAAGTTTCCCATTTGAATGAAACATTAATTTCTGAAAATGAATGAAAAATTAATTTTTTTTTTCTTCCTATTGAGATATATTTATATTATTATTTAAGAAAATGTATATTTTTTTGAAAAAGAATATTCATTTTCGAGTAAGAAAACTTTTTAATTGTTTTAAAGCTGTTTTGCGATCAGTTGGGATTGTAATTAATTTATGAGAGAGTATCGCATTCAATTTTTTACCTCATTTTTCGTTTTTTTTTTCTCTTTTTTCCGAAACATTTTTCGCGTCTTTAAAACTTTGGAAGTATAAATTTCTTTTACATTATAACTTGATAATTGGTCGTTATAGCCTTCTAATTTCCGTCTTTTAAACTCGATACCTACTCCGCTTCCTCTCTCTATATATTTCATGGGATTATTGATTGGGATACACTTATTCGATTACCGGTAGCTCCTCCAGGAGATGAGAAGGGAGTAGATATAGGTACAATAATTCGCTACCTCAAATGAGTTTTTATCTTCTTTTTTGTCTTTCCTCCGTTATAATTGAAAATCGAATTCGTATGAAGTATGGCATAAAATATAATCGCTGCAGTTTAATTTCTTCACGTCATTCTGTCGGACGAAAATTACTATCTTCGATATTCAGGGTCTTTGATTTTCATCCCCTTGTTCCACTCCGTAGGATCAAAGTTTGATGAAATTTGATGAAAACCTACTCGAAATCAATCGCTGTTTATCGACGAGTGTAATTACAGAGATAAAGAGCGAGAGAGAGAGAGAGAGAAAGAGATTAGTGAACTCCAATCTTCGAATTAATTAGCGCTTTTTTTTTATATCGTCTTATTATGCGGATATCGAATTTCTTCCTCGTTCTCTTCGAATCTTGTTCTTTTTATCTAACGACTTTCGAATTCTGCACATACTCGATCGAGACCTTGTCCGATATTATGCGTGCATAGATAGGTATTACCGATTTTTCTGCACCCGCGTAAATCCGATATTAAAAACTCCTCGTGTGCTGCTGCTACTGGAGGACAGAGGAGGAACGAAATCGAGAGATTTACCTGGTTCTCTTAAAATGTGAAAAGCTTGAGGTATACATCCCTAACGTTTGATATATCCAACTACCGCCGAAAAATTCATATATCCTAAATCTTTCTTGAAATTATCAATTTCCGCGCTTTTAGTCTTGCAGTTGATGATTCTGCTGCGATATCCTGTACGTAGATCGATTGTTGTGTATTAGCAACGATTGGAGACGATAAAAATGAGCGAATATTGAAGAATTCAATAATTAGAGACGTTTTTTAAATTTTTTTTTGTTTTTAATCTACGAACGCAAATCCTGAGACGTGTTCGTAGCAAATAGTAAATACCTGTCAACCCAATTGTTCGATTTACAATTACTCTAATCGATTGGAACACTCGATGTTACAGGCACACACTCCGCTACTAGCCGGTGATACGAGACATGTAAGTAACAAGAAATGAAGAACGGTTATAAGGTTCGCAGTTCGTGATTAGATATTGTTACCTAGTATTCGAAAATTACAAAAAAAAAAAAAAGTAATCGTAAACGTTGATTTTTTTCGTCGTAATTATTTTACTTACATATAGTACGTATGCATCTGTGTATGTATACGCGGTGCATGAACGCATGGTAAATCGTATACGGACAAATTATTACACAAAATAAAAAATAAATAAAAAATAAAATATGCTATATACAGAAAATATAGAATTTTTTTTCCTTTTTTTCTCTCTCACATTTGTTAGTGAAAATTAATCAATTCCATTAGCTGTATAAATATATTACTCATAATTGTTCCGCTTAGTTGCGCATGAATTATTTAGAACTTGTATATATCTTTGGATTTTTGATTTTTTTCTTTAAATTTTTGTTCCCAATTTTTTTTCAAAATCTATCGCACTCCTGCTGTATTTAAAGTAGATCTTTCATCGAGAAAGTTTAAATCTTTCGATGTCTCGTACGATTAGAATCGACTCGCTCGACTCCGGGCAGTATAGTAGCAGTGGCAGCTAGCACCTTCGTTATACCTTACCCATTAATGTTATCGCATGTCGAATCCATTACTTACTTATCCACTGAATTAACTCTTATCGTTCCTATACTCTGGCTAAAGCCACAACACGATTCCAAGTTCTCTTTTCGGATATAAACTCGCTATCGAACTGGGCCAACGTTCACTGTACGTACGTATATCCACGTAGGTTTATAGATTCGATTAACTAAGACACTATTTTGAAATTTTGAAAACTTTTACATGCCTCGAGGAAACGTTGAAATTTTGTCTTTTTTTTTTTTCTTTTTGTTTTCTTGCAACTTTGGCTGATAATAATTAGTTGATTAATTTAATTAGAAATTTTCATTAATAGCACGCTTATAGCTAGTCATGTACCTGTATATGCACGTGGATTTATGTTAGTAGTGAATACATAGCCAATATACCGCCTGATACATAAGCGAGTTGTTTTCGTCCTTACCAAAAGTTTTACGCGTAATCTAATTACAGTAGAAAATTAATCAAGACAACTTGGCCAATAAAGTTTTAATCGGTGCTTCCTCGTTCTCCTTCCCTGCCCCGTATATATATAGGCCCCCTGTATAAAGCATCGAGAAGGGCCTCCTTCCGTAAACAGCAATTCAATTTGAGAAACTTGCCAAAATTTACCTTTCTGATTTTCTATTTTATAATAGGATATCGATATCGCGATTATTTCATCAAGCGGCAACGAAATAATTCGGTTCTTTTTTTCATATCGTATAAACTGGCCGGATTGAAGTTCCGATAGCTCGATATAAATTATCGTCCTCGTTTCGCTAGATGCCAAAGTAAAGCTACGAAGGAGCTGAGAGACTAGAGTTACGTGCGACGACTTTTGAAATCGGATTACGGTCGTTTAATAACTAGAAGTCGTGGTCCACCTCAAGGTACACACACCTAACGATGATTAATTAAACTACCTCCGTAACGGTAGCTAAAGCTCGATTTTACGAAAGAATCGATGATTCGAGAGGAAGAGAGAAGATTAGACGTAATGTCGCAATTATCATAATGTAGGCTAAACAATTATCGAAAATAGAGAAAAACTTGTAGTTTCTTCCCTCTTTTTTTTTCTTCTCTTCTTTTTTTCTTTTCTTCGCTCCGCGAGCTAAAACAACGACCGTGAGACTTGAATCTTTGCCCACTGCTGCTCCTGCTGGAAGAAACTTTTGGAAACTCTCAGAAGTTCTTCCTTCCTTCCTTCCTTCCTTCCTTCCTTCCTTCCTTCCTTCGTTGATTCTCGGTTCTATAGTCCCGTGGAAGATTCATAGAAGCTCTAATTCGATTTGTAGCTTACCGAAATTCGAGAGTTCGCATATTTCATTCCGTGACACGTAGAGAGAAGAGGGACCGGAGCTTCTTCGCCATAACGCGCGAATATCCACTTTGCCAAATAGACGGTAAAATGCAATTCTCGCATATATATACAAATAGCTGATCAGTTTTTATCATTACAATTTCCTCATGGATATTTCTCTCCGAACTCTTCCCTTTCTTGTCACAATTCGCATAATTTTTCTTCCCACTTTTTCTATCCAGCGTTATAATCCCTACGATTTCCCAATCGGTTAGCGGATTTCTCTGCAGCGAGAGAAATTACTGCCAGCTATCATTAGCCTCGCAATACGTTAGAAAAGAATTTTCCTAGCCGTTTCACACACAAAGTTGGATAACCAGGCAACAGCTACGTACCTTGTCTACCAAATTTACAACAACTATACCGTTATGGAAATTTCTGACAACGATCATCCTCATTATATTACACGACAAAGGGTCTCATAGCTTTGTCAAATCTCTGCCATTCTCAGTGATTGAATAACACGGTGTTTCGCCTTTTGGATAAGGAAATAACCAGAGCATTAAACCCTTGTTAGATTTGGTTGTCATATTGCATGAATATGGTATATATATGTATATAAATATATACCTACCTGTGTGTAGGTATTTAAATAACCTTAGGGGAAAAGCGTCAAGCAGTATTTGACAGTGAGAATGATTACCTTGTGGATGGTCGGAGGACCGGCAGTAATTGTGGAGGCGTCAAGACGAAGCGGTTAGACTTACTTAGAGACAGAGAAAAGGAGTTTCCGGGGTTACAGGAGCCTCGGGGGAAACGGGATAACTAATATAATTAGAAGACGACGCTAGCGGCAGAGTCACGTCTAAATGTCTCCCGAATTAACCCCCGTGCAGCCATATATATATTTCGGTCACGACGAAAACGAGATGGCTCAGTTTTTTGAGAATCATATATTTTTTTTTTTTTTTTCTTTCGGAAAAGGAAAGCCTGGAATTTTCGAGGAATTTTAACAAATTTTGGGATTTCTTTTTTTGTGGGAAACACGTAGAACTTTGGGGTAGTTTTCGAAGCCTGAGTCGCTGGATTCTCGGCAAGGAAAAGGAGAAGGAGAATAAGAAGGAATGTCGATATTCGATTTCTTTGGAAAAAGTTTGAAACTGGAGAGTCGAGAGTCTCAATTATATGGTTAAAATGAAGTTGCGATAGAAAGATAAACTGAGAAGTTACTCGACCCTGTTGAGAATTGCGTTTTACCTCATCCACCGTGTAAATTCAACTTGTACATACCGCGGGAATAGGTGTGGGTGTAGATATCGTCTAAACTCTGAGGTAATATCGTCTGGATTCCGGATTCTAGATTCTGGATTTCTAGGTATAAGTAAGGTACACCGAACCAAGTTTTGAGCAAATAGTTTTTCCCTTATTCGAGTTAATGTGCGTTCCCAGACGCGTTAAGGAAAACCCCTTGCCTTGCTTCCAGAAATTACGACGCGGTTTGGTTTCGACCTAGGCGCAAGTTTTCCCATCTCAACAACGGCGACAACGACGACGAGGACGACGTTTACCTTCTACTATAAGCAACTTTCAACAAGAAATTTACATGCAAAACGTTTCTAACGCCCGTCCTGCAGTCAAACCAAATACTTGTAGTACAGAATGCACTTTGCGAAATTATTCACCTACCTGCGGGCGAACATTTCTTTGCTTTTACTTCTCGTCGCTTTTCGCTATACACGGGCTTTCGTCGAAACATGACTTTAGCTAATTTGACGAAATTTTCAAATTTCCAACCCTTCGGCGGGTGGGAAAAAAAATAGAAGTCCCGTCCTTTCGGAAACGACTGAATAACAACAACAAAATTTAAGATGATTTTTTTTTCTTTTTTCGTTGATTTTTATTTCTGACCAAAAAAATGATTTCTGTTTTTTTTTTCTTTGGATTCTTTGCTGAGACTAGACACTGGGAAACCAATAGCGAGGAATAGGGAGAGAGGGACTCCCCTCTCAACAAACGTATTTCAATCCTGAATTATTTATCAATGTAATTGGCTAAAAGGATGAAACGGTGGAATAGGCCGCCAGATATGCGAGCCACGTAATGCGAAATCTCTTCTTCCCCGGTATCGGCGTCTTCTCATCCCCTACGCTATATACGCCAGACAAAGAATCGGGGAAAAAGCAGAAGGGAAAAAAAAATCACAAAAACATTTAACTCTCCCCCAAATCTCTTTTCCTTTTGCTGCAGGGGGAGAGAAACGGCGTTATAATTTGAGATATACGAATTATTATTTTTTTTTTCGTTTTTTTGGGGGTGAAAATGGTGTTTTCACTTTTTCAACAAATTTTGAAAATTCAACGATCGATAAAGGATCACGGAAGGAATTTTTTTCACCCGAGATTATAATTTTTTTTTCTGTTTTCAAAATTTTCATCGGTTTTTCCTCTTCTTCGCGTGTAATTTTCTGATTGACACCGAATTAAACCGTCAATTCAAACTTTCGCTTGATAAAAAGCTAAGTGCGAAAAAGAGAGGAGGAAAATAACGAGAAAATTGAAAGGATTTTTATTATCTAGCGTTCAATAACACGTCCTATATTTCCCGTTCACGCTCTCGAGAATTTCTATAGGTATGACCTGTCTGTATACCTACCGGATAAATAGAATCCACGGAACAAGCTAATCGGGGATAAAAAGAAAATAAGGAAAAAAAAACAGTAACAGAACAGGTTTTCTATTTTTTTTTTTCGAATATTCTTTCGTCAAAAGTCTCTTCAGAATTTTTTCCCATTCCCTCAATTCTTTTTCTATAATATAATTATTATAAAAATAGAAATAAACGCGAACTGCTTCTGCACCAGTAGAAAAATGCTCAAAGCGGTGACTATGAGGAATAAGTTTCCTCCAAAGTTCAGATCCGAGGAGAAAAGGACTACCTCTTGATTTTCTTTTCTCCTTTTTTTCGTTCTTTTTTTCCTCTTTTTTTAATCTCTCTTTTACCCCACAAGAAGCCTCTTCCGATGACGGAAAAAAAAACATTTTAAAGCAATCTCACAATCGACGGGGGTGAAAATGCCGAGGGTTGTAGTTGTAGAGGGTTGAGTATTCCGTATACCGTATACCGTATACCGTACTGCTTACCTAATAGTATATTTAAGTGGATGTTAACCATTGCGAACAGTTTGCACACAGTGAGTGAGCCGTTCGCTAAGAAAAGAAGCGTGGTGAGCCGAGAGGAAGATGAAGAAGAAAAAAAAAAAAAAAAAATAGTTGTATAAAGACGAGGGCGTAGTTAATGAATATTTATGGAATTACCTCATTGTCAGACCCTCGCGGATGTCGCAAGTTTACTCAATGAAAATCTCCCGCCGTTTATTCTAGAATAAGATATTTTTTTAAATTCTAAATCAGAATTTAATTTGCATAAGATTTTTAGCTTCGTGTGTTTACAAGCGGGTAGTAGTGCAGTATTTTTGCCTACAGGTTATTTCCGGTGTGAACGAAAAAGAAATACATTATTTAGGGAAAACGTCATTGTCATTGATATTTTTTTCAAATTGAAGGAAAAAGAGATGCAAATTGCGTACAATTGACGTAGAATGCCTTATGGACGATCCAATCTTTTCCCTAAATAGCAACATCGATTTTCACTAAGTTCTCACGATTACGAATTTTTTTGTTTTTTACAAATAAATCGTCCCGCGATTAAATATTTACCGAAAGTACGGCATAAACGTATAGAAACGTACTTCAAATGGAAAAGTTCATCCCCTGTGATCAGGGGGCAAATATTAAACTAAAAATCTGAATTAATTACAGGGCTTCTTTTTATTTATTTGGAATCGATTTGAGGGGGTGGCCCGATGAAAATTCGTTCAGACTCCAAATAACGACCGCCTTAAAGTATAATCGGTCTTTTTCGATACCGAAGTTCCAAATTTAGACGTAGCTTTTATGAAAAAAAAAAAATCTTTTTCCATCCCTCGTAATAAAAATCGACAGAACAAATGGAAAATGGAAAAATTAGCGCGAACGCCTTAGGGGAGTAATTTCCTCTTCTCAATATCCCGATCATTTTTATTTAAAGATTAATTTCCGTGCGAAGTTGGCGTTGGGAAAAAATTTTGTCTTCTTTACGCGAGAATTATAAATTTCAGAGTAAATAATTTCGTTAATTATTCACGTGGAATAATACATATTTTTCTATCAAATCTATCAAATCTAAGAGATTTGATTCAGCGATTTTTGGGTTTGAGTAATTTGAAAAAAATTAAAATAAAAAAAATTCAATCGGACCCTGACAGTCAGTTTATGTATAATTAGGGAGCCATAAGGTTTACGGATAAAGGGACACGCGCAGATTTGAATAAAGTAATTATTTACGACCAGCCTATGTACTTATATACCAAAAATTTTACTTTCTAGTCCCTAATTGATCTATGAATAAATTATTCAACAAGTCGCTCGGCGTCTGGTTTCCTAATCTTTATTTATGCGGTAAAAGAACGAGGAAGCGGGTACGGATGGAAATTTTTTCGTCATTTAAATTAATCAAAGTTGCTTAAGTGCTTCCATACTTTCTTTCTCTCTTTCTTTCTCTCACTCTTTTTCTTCTTTTCCATTTTTTCACTTCGGTCATTCAGGATTCTCACTTTTTTAACCCATCCGTCTCTTATACCTTCAGCTTTTAATCCCGCCGGTGGAATTTCCTCCTTTCCTTTCATCCGCGTATGAAAAATGTCTATTTTCACATCACCCTTAGGCAAATGTGGACATATGGTAAATATTATACGGAATACAGGTGTATGTTGATTCAGGTAGGTACGCCGCGGGAACATAGACGTTCCCAAGTTCGCGTACCGATCGGTTTTTTACTTCCGAACGAAATCCATCTGTTCACTTCTCTTCTCTTCTCTTCTTCGGTATAGCAGAAGTTTGAAATTCATTTCAGTTCGCGTCAAATTTCCGAAAAAGGAAGAAAGTGGACGGCACAAACTTTCGCTCGAACGCCACGACGACGAGACGAAATAAAAACGCGTAGGAAAGAGAATTTTCGCAATGGGACGATTCGCTGCAATTACTCCGAAAAATACAGTTTCTAATTTCATCTCGTATCTACGGGATTTTTGTATCGATAAATATTCGCCCTATCCATTACTCCTTATCGATATACGCCATTACGATATTAACGGGTACATTTGAGAATGCTATACTTCCTCAAAGTACGTCCAATAATTTCCAGCAGCCTCCAGCTTCCCATTTCGCACGAGTTTACCATATTTATCGTTTGAATCATTTTCAGTCTGAATAACTGCACCGTTTCCCTGATTTTTTTATTACTCGATATCGGCTAAGTTTATAAATGCTTTCGTGATAAAATACGTTGATATAAAATGCGCGTTTTTCAAAAAACAGATGTATGATGTTTTCTACTTATTTCGCACTTAACAAATTAACGTTGGATGGAATAAATCGTGTTAATTATTCCGAAAGGTTCCTACGTCGGAATTAGAGTACGCGATAAAACGAAGGAGTGTGGGTCATATAAGGTGATACCTTTTCTACACCTATACTTACCAGTTTTGAATAATGAAGCTAATAATTAATGCCGACTGTATAAGTGCACCCGTATCTCTCTCCCGCACCTAATTATCAGAGTCACTGCTGCTGCAGACAGAAATTAATAAATTATCATCGTCATTATTATTTAAGGAATGAAATATACGTATTCGTTTAGAAATGCCAAAATAGAAATGAGCGTAGCGTGAAAAGATTAGAATTTTTTTTAAGTGATCGAGCGATCTTTGAATACTAATATTTTGACTCGAAATTGTAATTATAGAAAAAATTGAAACAGCGAGAAACTGGAGAATAAAAAAAAAACGATTTCTTTGAATTTGAAAATTTGCAAAATTCGCGAGCGACTTTGGAAGAAATTTCAATTGATCTGAAATTTTGAGAGAGCTCTAGAATCTCTCTTTTCACGCGAGCTTTGTGAAAAAATGAAAAAAGGCGAAATAATATCGCCACTCTGATGTGTACATGCGGATAGATATTTGTGTGAATAATTTCCAGTTTGTTATAAGAGCGTCAAAGTTATGAAGTAACAGAGACAGACAAGCTAGCTAGGTGGTTCAATTTTGCTAATGCACTATCTGCGCGCCCCAATTTCATCTTTTTGCAAATAACCGAGCTACCGTGCAGCGCGATGAGTTTCTCCAAGTACGCAGCCATTACTCGACTTGACTCTTACGTTCTCGTCTCTGTACACTAAATCATTTTCATAATCGGATCCCTGGTCATTTTTCTATTTTTATTGTGTCATTGTTTTATTCTTATTCTTTATTAGTTTTACAAATTTCAGTTTACCTTGCTGTCGACTAGTTGAAGTATACCAGCCTTGCTTTGCTTTTACAAAATTAACAGAGCTGTTTTAATTAACCGTAGCTGTGTGGTGTTTGAAATATTTTTGAAATGAAAATTCAATTTACTTTCCGAACTGACATATCTTTTAAGAAGCTTCTCTCGGGGTTTTTGAGTACATATATTCACGTATGCACATATATATTGTATACTTAGTGCATCTTAGTTCGCAGCTTCTTTTTAAAACGTGTACCTATACGAGGTCTCATACGTCTTTGACGTTGCGGTTCTTCTCTTTTTTTTTCTTTTTTCATTCTAGATTTTCAGCTAAGAAAGTCTCTCAACTTTTATAAAGTAAAATAATTACGTTGATCAACAAAATAGCTCCTTATTTTTTTTTTTTTCTTCTTTCTCGTCCCTTGCTTCTTGTTCTTTGCTTTACTTGAATAAATAATTTATCAAATCTTTCCTTTACGCAGTCAGGTATACCTAGGTGTACGTGTGTATATATATATATATATACTTGCGAAAAGTTGATCTGTCTACTGCACTTGTCCAAAAAATAAATATAAAGTTCTTTCAAGTCCAACGTAGCCACTACAGTATATAGGTACATTTATATATATATATATATATATCTATGTATAGATATACTAACTTATTTCATACCAAGTTAGTCTAGTCACGTACCTATTTCAAAGTCCCCATTTGCGGCCCCCGTGTCTCGAAAGAACCTTAAACCTACATCTCAAAACTATACTATATATCGCAACTTATAAGAAGTTGGTTATACATATAGAAAATAGTATAAACTTTTCCCCGAGTAAAGAAGAAGAAGAAGAAGAAGAAATAGAAGAAGAATAAGAGAAAAAAAATAGAATTTTTATGTATTTCATCAAACAATATATCTTCTCAAATCGTTTTTCTACCTTCTCTTTTCCTTACTTCTATACTATACATAATCGATGAAACATATGTATTATTTTTCACACAAAATTCAACTTCCAAAGTTAATTTTTCAAATATAAAATTAATTTCTTAGTATATAATGGAGCAGAGACCGCAGGGCTACATACATTCGTAAAAAATCGAATAAGTACGTAATGCAAGATGCGGTACGCTACGCTCTGCATCCTATCCTGTTTCTGGTTTGACTCCTCTTCTCGGCCTCAGCTCGCGACGTCGTTTTCGTTCCGTGACGGCCTAAACGAAACGAAACGAAACGAAACACCTCGAGTTGAGAAACGTTTGCGCAATTCTTTAGAGTTTAGACTTTTAAAGAAACCTCGTCGTCTATTATTTTCTATCTTTCTTTACCTATGCATATACATACATATATATATACGTATACGTCTCGGTTTTTATCCTTACAAACCCATATTCTAAGCTGCTATTCTAAGCTACGCGTATATATCTATATATATATCTATTTATATATAAAGTTAGTGTAAAGAATAGCACCTACCTACGTCCCACATATATGTATACATATAATACATCTAACCATAGTAGCCGTACAATACTATGCCTATATTCTATCCTCAGTCTGTCAGAGAAACCAAAACCCAAGGTTATTTAATACATATATATAAAAAAAAAAGAAAAAAGAAAGAAACTAATTACGCAATGGAAATTATAATATATGTAGAACACAGGTAGGGCAGGGCAGCAGGCTTCGTGCAACGTGTACAATTATTATTGCGTTATTAATCCACGTACCTATATACTTTATTATTCATTATTATATCATAGATAGGTACGTACATATAGGTACATATATACAGTATACAGATGTGAAAGTATTAAATACATATGTATACAGTTATTATATCCGAAGTACATGTTATGGACGGATATGCAGCTAGAAGAATGTCATACAGGCGCACGCATGATAAATTGACAAACGCTTCGCAGACGGAAATTATTAATTAATTAATTATTCATTTGTGCTTATGGTGGCTGTTATTGCTGAATCAATTATTAAAGTTTTGTATATAACGTAAAAAACAATCCGGTGGATACGGATACATATATACATATGTATACATAATATGTATATAAATATGTACGAAAATTCATATTTCATACGTAAAGTGAAATAAATTAAATTAATAAATAGAATATTAAAATACGAGTATATAGGTATATATGTATATGTATACATTGGTCAAAGATCAGTCGGGTTTCCTACTAGCAGAACAGCGATATGTATGTACCTCCGGGATATAGGTACACGGTTTTGCGGTATCACGTGACTGCAGTTGAGGTTGAATTACGCGAATCGCTTAAATTACTCAAATTACCTCATACAGTAGGTATCTAGCTCAGAGAACCCTCTCTCGATGACGTTATAGACCGTAGACTAAATTCCATAGCCTTGTTATCAATTTTTATTATTCTAGTAGTTTGCAATAAATTGTATATAACGTCTCTTATCCTTGCAAATTATCTACGAAATGTAATAGAAATTTCTCGAAGCTGACCTTACACGTTTTTTTTTTTCTCCTTTTTTTCTTTTTTATCAAAGAGTCTAGACTGATGCGAAAAAGGAAATGTTCGATATAACCATATTGATCTCTTCACTGAGAACTTCCTCATTCCGTAAACTCTGTTCGCTTTACCCATTCAGGTTTTGTAAAGAAAAAAAAAAGGAAAAAAAAAGATTCAAAATTCTTGTATTTCGTTTCATTTTTTTTATCGATAGACAGACGAATAGATCGCGGTAATGATTAATAATTCGGGATCTTTGTTTGATCTCCATTTCAGCACGCGTTACGCATAGGTATATATAGTATATAGTATATCTGTACAGATCCGAAGATCACTCTATAGTAGTTACTAGCTGCGTGTTTCTGGTCTATATTTAGTAGGACCGAGTCGCCTTAAACATCGAGGTCTTAAACCGTGGCTAACGTAAACTATTTCGCTTCTATATCGCCTCCCCCTTGCTCCCTTGCCATAATCAGCCATCTTTGCCACTGCTAAATCTTAATTAATCATTTTTTTTTTTTTGTTTTATATATATATATATATATATATATATAAATGTACAGATAGACCCGTATAAAATTACCTAAATATATATATATTAATCGTCGTCCTCGATTCTTTACGCGCGTGTAACGTGAGAAAAAATTGAATTTTTCCAAATTTTCCGATTTTTTTGTCTTTTTTTTTTCTTTGCTTCCTATTCTCCCCTCGCGATTTCTTTCGCTAGCGGATATTTATATATATATATATACGGATTTTCGGAACCTGCGAGGGGATAGAGGAAAGAAAGAAGCGAGAAAAAACTAGAAAAGAGAAAAAAAAAAAAAAAATTGTAACTTCTCGCGATTTCATTCGCGTGCCAATATATCCGGGGACCTTCAAAGCCCGAGAAAAATCGAACGAGAAGAGAGAAAAAAAAAAAAGGGAAAGATAGAAGAAAAAACAAAAAAAAAACAAAAAAAGAAATCTTTTTTGCCGAAACTAAACTAAACGAAACGAAACGTGCTATGTGTATTTCCGAGCCGGCTATGTAACCATGTATTTTCATAGTTGGTTCGAAATAGCCGTTGGACGGTCTAATATTATAATAGCCGTGACTCGACCGGCGTTCAACGTTGGCCAAACGAGAACGGCGACGACGACGACGACTACGACGACGGCTACGAAAGAGCTAACGCTGTAGCAGTACTCGCGGGTTATCCTGAGGTAGAACGACGTCGCCTGCCCTACCTTTCTATCTATCTATTTCTTTTATGTATGTATAGTTGTTGTCGCGAATATTGCGTGAAAATTGTGCGAACTTAACCGCGAGAGGAAAACGCAAAGAAAAAAACTAAACTGGAAAGAAAAAAGGGAACAGAATTGATAGACAAAATATAGAATCTAATTAGATTCTGTGATATAAAGACGTGTGTGAATGTGAAATATATTTAACCACAATAACGACAGATTTTCTTATAATTCTAAAGAATAGATAATGTACACGTATAAATGAAAATTATCGGACTTATAATATTAATCGGAATAGAAAATTGAAACGGAATGAAACGAAAACCGATAAAGTTTGTTTAAAAAAATAATGATATTAATAATGATGTAAAGAATGAAAAAATAATAGGTCAAGTTTCTCTTGTTCATTCCCTAAAGCCCGAAATTCTATCGTCTTATAGGTATAATATAACGAGAATATAAGAGATTTGAATTTGAATAATCAAAAATAGGCCATCTCATCCGGCTCCCGCCGAAAACCCGCTGAGAGTTATAATCGTCCTAATTTACACTATCGGAGATTATAAACTCCGGCTAAAAGACGAGAAGAGAGAGAAGAAAGAAAAAGAAAAACGATAACGATAAATTTCTATATTCTATATCCTATATTCTATTATTATTTCGTACGGGTATATATTTAAAGGACTCGTTACTTGGACCTTTAAAAAATAATAATAATAATAATTAAGATCCCATCTACGTTAATTGCCTAATGAATTAACGAACGTTATCGTAATCCAATAGCGTATGCGGCTTTTCCCCGCGTGCCCTCGACAACGCGGTTTATAGAAGTAGGCACATATACTTTCTACTTCCTCTACTTATATATCCTTGGCATTGAGACAAGGTAGATCCACAGTGTACCTAGTCGTAGTATGATAGTAAGTAGTAAGTAGTAACTACCTTCCTACCTTCCTACCTGTCTACGTATACCCGTATAGCGGTGCAGCAGGTATACGATATCGACGGCGTTGACAAACTTAACTCATTCTCGGATTAATTCAGAGCTCAGTTTGCCCACTCTAGTGGTTGGCAAAGGAGTACAAGATCGCAACTGCTAACCCAGAGCAAACCGAGAGACGGACCGGGCCGAGTGTTTTGTTAAAAGGTTATCGTTGTATAGTTATATAGTACCAATAACCGCGCGCAGTGCTTCAGGATTTACATACATATATAAATATATGTATACGTGAAAGTGTTCGTCTCCGCGACTGCCGCTACGTTATTCTTATTCTTCTCATCGTCTTCGAAGAACCTTTACTACGGAAGGGTAGGAGTTTTATAGCGAACGCACTTCGGTGACGGAGCGGTGTGATGCTCTGAGTCTGTTATCACCGTACGGCACAACGCGATGCCTAACAGACTTCAAAAAATGGTAATTTCAATCAGGGAAAAACGATATCGAGTGTTTCAATATTTTTTCTCTTCTATTTTTCGAAACCTTTTGTTACATTCTCACTAACAAACTTCGATAGAAGAGTGCGGAGTTTGATAATAAGAAGAAAAGTCGAAATATACTCAATCGAAATATAATTGATTACATAATCGTTCAATTTCTGGATTTTTTATACCACAGCTAGGTAAACCGTGTTAGAAATAAAATAAAATATAAAAGAACGAACAGTATTTGGCTCTGATGATATCGGTCCCAGTAGCGTGGATTCGATCTCCCGTTGATCTGAAATCAGTTAAATATATTACGCAATTTGCATTACACGGTTATACGCCCCCGTCGTGGCCAATGCTAATCCCTTTGGCGTCTGATTTAAGACCTTTATATACGTATACTCAACCGAAACACGGCTCGCGAGTGATTAAGGCTAATTGGCCAAGGTATAGGTACGTTTCATCATGGAAAACCGCGCGATGTTACGTTAAACCAGAAGTAGAATAGCTCCGCTAATAGAACTGACTTTGGTCAGATTTCAACTTTGTTTCTCGATACTTTGCGAACAATTTTTTATAAATTTTAATCAATTTCGCAAAGAATTTATCGTAGAATTTGATTCTTTTCTAATCTTTCTTTTTTCATTCTTTTCCTTCTGTTACACGCGAGTTTCCATTTCCCACACTTCGTCTATCTTAAAATACACCAGAAATCTCTATCATCGACGTAGATAGTAGCTACTCCGCCCGCGGTCGGTTGTACCCAAGTTATAATTGGAAAATTAATGTTTACCTTATTCAAGCAAATGATTATATCATATGTACACATACCCTTTTCTCGTACGAATTAAAATTCTCATTTTCCACGGCATACGGTTTATATAATCGTTAATTTATTTTTAATATTTAATTTCATTTTTTTTTCGACTTTTTACCTCATCTTATCGAAACCCCGACGTTTTTTATTTTCATTTTTATTCTTTATTCGTTTATCTTAAATTACAGGTTAACGGTGACGATGATTGGGAATACGAGGAAATTATACTCGAACGAGGAGGGGCTGGTCTCGGATTCAGCATTGCTGGGGGGACCGATAATCCCCATATCGGTAACGACACTGCCATATACATAACGAAACTTATTCCTGGTGGGGCAGCCTCTGCCGATGGACGTCTTCGCGTCAACGATACGATTCTCCAGGTTAACGAGGCCTCCGTCGTTGACGTACCACATGCAACAGCCGTCGACGCCTTGAAACGTGCTGGAAATACGGTGAAATTGGTGAGTTGGAATAATTGCCTCTTTTCTCTCTTTGCTTGGTTGTTTTTTTATTTATTGTATATTTTCGATTTTTTGTGTATCGCATTCCGGCTCTTCGTAAGAAACTAAGATCGCCAAAATTTCAACCCTCTATCCTCGCTGTTACGCTGGAAACTCGAAGAAACGTAGATTCCTAGTTTTCACTCGATTTTTACTCCATTTTTGATCCGAAAATTACGAAAATTTTTTATTTTAAATCCTGCAGGCATTTCTGAGCATGTTTCAAATTTTTTTCTCGATTTTTTGGTATCAAAGTGGAGCAGAAATCGCGTAAAAACTAGAAATCCACGTCCCTTATCGAGTTTCCAGCGTAACAGCGAAGATAGAGGATCGAAATTTGGTCGATTTAGATTTTTTTATGCATAGAGCGGAAATTTGTTATTTTTAAAAAAATTGTTACTTTTATTTTACATTTTTTTTTTAAATTTTGTACGAAGTTAAAAAATAAATAAATAAATAAAAGTTATGATTAATCATTCAGGTATTTTCTCACGCTTTGATTAATAGTACGTTAGGCGACGGCGGCAGGCCTCTAACACGCGACTCCTGGAGATCGAATTAATCAAGGGCAACAAAGGATTGGGATTCAGTATCGCGGGTGGAATTGGTAATCAGCATATCCCAGGCGACAATGGGATATACGTTACTAAAATAATGGACGGTGGGGCTGCCCAAGTCGACGGGCGACTCATTGTTGGTGACAAATTGGTCGCGGTCAGAAATACTTTGGTGAGTAGCAATTTTCACCTCTTATCACTAAAATTTTCGTATATATTTTTTTTATTTTCCATTTCTGCTGCGTACATATTATAAATTGAATGAAAAGAAATTTTATTCTTTCTTCTCATGTTTTTGAACAGAAGAAAAAACCAAAGTTCATTTATTTCATTCGAATTTAAAAAAAAATGAAAAAAATTATATAGAAAAAGGAAGAAAAAAGGTTCCTCGACCTCCCCGCTCTCGGTACCTATATGTATACGTATATCTGTACCGCGGAATGTTTTTCCGAGATAGCGAACGTTTATTATTTTTTATGATCTCATGTTTTCCGACAACCTGCGGACCGTTTTACCCCCCACGTTATGGTTCAAACGGCTACTCGCGTAATCGTCCGAAAAATATGGATCTCTCTTTCTTTATTTCTTTCTTGCGCCAGCTATTGCGAGCTCCGGACGGAGGTCACAGACTTTACTTTACTTGACTCAGCGGCGCTACGAGAAACAAGAATCAATCTTTTTTTCTTTTTTTTTTTCAATGTTTCGAAAACTACCCCTAGATGTTCAAACGAAATCGCATCGCGCGATTTTAACGGACATGAAAAATCGGCTTCGTTATAGTACTTCGGATAGAATTTTAATTTTATTGTATGGCTATGCGAAAAAAATATCGCGAAAATTAAAAAATGGCAAATTAGAACTCGAAGCTGTTTTTCCCGGCTAGAAGCGGTGGTACCGAGTCTAAGCGTCAACAGCTTTCAGGCCTATCGGACGAGAGATATCAACAAGAAGGATCGATTTTGATCGGCAGGTTCTTTTCCGCACGGTGGGGTAAAAACTCACTTTAGAAAAATGGACTCCCTTTCATTTTTCACGTCCCTTGGGTAGCCGCATACGCTACGATCCGCGATCCCCGAAGAAGAAGAGGAAGAAGACGAAGAAGAAGAAGAACAAGAACAGGAACAAGAACAAGAACGAGAAGTAAAAGAAGAAGAGAAAGAGAGAAAGAGAGAAAAGCATAAGAAAGAAAAAAGAAAAAGAGTAAAAGAGAACCCAGAAATGCTCCACAAATGGATGGTTAAGTGCGGATAGGAGAAATAGATTAGGGTGAAAAGAGTCGGCGTAATTGATAGCTGTTCCGTCAGCGATACCTATACCTACATCCCTGCAGCCTCCAGAGGCGCGATTCATCCTGCTACATCGTTTCTCACAGTCAGATTCAGCATTGTGTGATTATACCTCTTTATCGACGTACGCGGGTCGGAGAAATCAGATCAAAAATTATCGTCGTTATCATTTTTCCTTTTTTTTTTTTATTTTTATTTTATTTTTATTTTTTCTATTCCTCGACATTCTCAACACTTTGGATCAATATTCGATACAGATGAATCGATAGATACTGATCTGTTTATTTAGCCGAAAAAGCTAAAAATTTCTTGAAAAACGTTCAAATTAAAAATTGGTCAAGTAAAGGCAGAACCTCGTCAGTTCTGGCGCATATACGACCTCTCCGATCTAACTTACGCGATTTTCTGTCATTTGCAAAAGTGAAAGCATGAAAATTTTGAGAAAAATTTGAAAAAATCACTGATTCATCGATACGACATTTTGCTTTTCGGTTTTTAAATTCTTAATTTCGAATTATTTATGAGTTCTGATCATTTTTATAGCAAATTACGGAATAGAGAAAATTTATACGACCTTGTGTCACCAAAATCGTATTTTTGGTGCTTACGACCTTATGCCATTAGACTCGCGATGTATAATACGTACGTAACGCGTACAACGGTCAGACAAACTCTCGACCGGCGGAAGTAGGGGGACATTTCCATCCACCGCACTTCGCTGCAGGGGTCCGTAGGAAATCGTCGGTTAGGGTTTAAAGCTATATATCGAATCACTGCAGACGATTATGACAGTCGAATTTGTTCAATAAATACCTACCCACCTATACCTATGGACAAGTGAGAAATAACGATTCGTTTCCTGCACCGCAACGAATTCGTCATTCGTTTTAACAACTCTCATCCTACGTCTAAATTCGACTTTATACAGACATACATACATGCGTGAAAACATCGAGATTTCTATTCTGGATTTCTTTCCGATATAAAATAAAATCGCGATCATCTCGCGGTCGAAATTTCTTTTATCAGTCTCCTACGGTTTTCCCTCACCGAAATCGCAGCTTGCAATGTTGGAACCTTTCCACGGTGTTCGGAAAATTTTATCTCCAAAGAAAAGAACGGAAAGAGAGCGAGAAATTTATAGAAACGTTGTGCGATCTGTACATTTCCATTATTTTCTCCACCTACAAACGAACGAATAAACGAACGGAACGTATACACACCCCATATACGGGGTACTACGTCGTTCAACCGTCACGTAATACTGACGGTTGTGGAAAATTTAAAGCCGTAAAATATACCTACGGTGACTATAATAGGACCTTTTTCCGGAACGTTAATTCGATCGCACATATTTCCATTTGTTATACCTGCCTTTTTCGCCTGTAGGTAATAGTCGTTCATTCTTTGTACATGCAGGAACGTATATTCGCGGTTTTTAACGCCCCTCGTCGTTAAATCGTACCGATTCCATTTCATCATCGTGTAAAAAAAATTCTGGTTCCCTTTTTTTTTTATTTTTTTTTATTTTTCTATCGATTTTCGTTGGGAACGTCGACTTTTACGAATTTCGATGATTCTTTACGGTTTCGGACGTATCCGGTTTCCGGGGAAACAGGTCGAAAGAGAGACGAAGCCTCGACGAGTGATTTGCGAAACCGCGAGACGAAGAAAATCCGAAAATTATCGCAGATTTTGAATTCCTCGGAACTATCGCGAGCGTGAGACTTCTGCAATAATTTGAAACGAAGGGATTACGCTTACTCTCGGATTCGAGCTTGATGACGCGGTTTCTCATTTTCTCTGTTCTTCGACGTTTTGCGTTCCGTTTGACTAACAGGGGATCAAAAGCCCCGGTTTACAATTAGACGCGGTAATTAAACCCTTCGGCAAGGACTTCGCCAGACCTTTATATCATACCTGGATCACCCGGGACTAATGGGAAATTTCAATATTTGAATCACTCGTCTTTACTAATTGTAAACTGTTACGCCAACATACGAAAGGATGAAAATTATCGACACATATAGCATAAAGGGAAAAATTTCTTTTCGTTTACCATATATGTGTGCATATCGTTTCACTTCAGATTCGAATATACTAATCAAAGAAAAGGATATATATATATATATTTATATTTTTCTTCTTTTTTTTTCTTCCCTCAATTCAGCAAGGGGATAAAAATCTGGAAAATGTTACCCACGAAGAGGCAGTTGCGACCCTAAAAGCGACTCAGGATCGCGTCGTTCTTCTGGTAGCGAAACCGGAGGGTGTTTTACCGCCACCACCGTCTGCCTCGGAGTTGTCGCTGTCACCTCAGCCACGTAAGTGAATGAAAAGTGATTGAATTATTCTATTCATTATTTTATTTAAGGTTTTATTTATTTATTTTTGATTATTTTTTCTATCTATCTTGTTCGTAGAGAAGTTGAGCGCTAAATTTGTTGGAATTCGATCTGTCATTTGATAAAGGATCGTATCGGTACCTCTGTACACGTTCAGCGACTGAATTAAGTTAGACTTCGGAAAATTAGGTAGGACGCGGGGATCACCTATAGACCGGGAAACTTTTCTCGGGTGAAAAATTGACTTTGTTCTTTTTTTTTTCGACCCTCGCGTCGAATGTAATTCTTGTTTTTTTTTTTTTTTTGTTGCCAATCGACAAACTTCGGTTTTAGGAAATCTATGGTAATTTCGATCATTTGCTCGTCGTTTACCATGAATAAATCATATCGAATTGAACTTTCGATACTTTATGATAAAATACCGAAAGATGAATATCAAACTTGCGGCGTTTTGTCACTCATAACCAAATTTCAAAAGCCTTACTCCTTTTTTTCTTCTAATTTTCTTAATTTTGAATTTTTTTATTTATTTGTTTTTTACATTTTTTTCCACTATAGCACGTGAGTTTGACAGAAGAATTTCGGTTTCTTGTATATCGTCGTTCGAGTCGCGGCTGTGTCACATGAATTATAAATGGCACACGCCTAAACTGAACTCGTCATATGTATATATATATACATGTATATAGTACCTAGCGAAAAGTTCTTTGTGAGTCAGTGAAGAAAATTCTTCTTCTTCGTTTCTTGTTTTTTTTTTTTCTTTATTTTTTTTCTTTTCTTCTTTGACTTTGAGAAGAACGTGCAGGGGCTAGAATTAGCACTTTTAGAACCGGAAGTCCCACGTGCGAGACACGTGGCGATAGAAAAAGGCACAAAGGATCGTCCGTTTCATTCTTTCACCTTATTTCGACAATATATTACCTTTTCGTCAATTTTCCGAAAAATTTTTCTCACGGTCCGAGGTCAGCCGCAACACGCAAAAAACAAAAAAAAAAAAAAAAAAAAATTAAAAATTAAAAAAAAAAAAATAGGGAAGGGAATTTTTAAAAAATTCGGAACCTAAAATCGGGCCGCCTTTTTGATTGGCCATGAAAAGTAGTGAACCGCATATAAAAAACAGGGTCTAGGCTTCTTAAAACTGTCAAGGTGTATATATATGTCTATATATATACATATAATGTAGATGGTATACCTATACCCACTCATCTACGTCTGACAGACTGACAGTTTGATATAATTTATTCATTAACTTCATGAAACTGTCGTGAGAGATCGTAAACTCAACGCCGAGAGAATTTTCGCGCAGGACACTTTTCACCGTTATATATAATACCTACCTATATCCGCGGCGAGTTCAACACCGCGTTTACTATTTTCCTCTATATATATATACATATGTACGACTTGATAATTGCGATTCCCACCTGAATCCAAATTGCCTCTTGAATACAAAACCAGTTCTATCTACCTCTGCATCATAGAATATATACCATAATATGTATTGTATATTATATATATATATATATATACACATGTATACATATATTGGATAATTAATAATCATTCGGTTTTATTCACTCAATTTACTTCATTCCTGATAAATCCTCCGAGTGCACGTGAGGTAGAATCGACTCTAGCGATTTTCGACTCGAAATATCTAAAAAACTATGCACTTTTTTGGAAAAATAGTTCAGACAGTTTTTATAGAGAATTTATTAAACTTCAAAGCCGCGCAGTTAGATTTTCGAAAATTAAATTCTCAGTCATCGAAAAACGTGCTTGAAACGTGCAAAAGCAATATTCCATTTTTTCTCGTTGAAAATCTGTTTCTCTGTACCAATAGAAATTTTCTTCAATGATTGATATCAGGATTAATTAATTTTTCTGTTTTTATACCTGTTTTTTTTTTTTTCAATGATTAATTCGTTTTCTCATCATTATGATTGTTGTTATTTTTTTCTTTCTTTCTTTCCATCAACAGGTAAACAAAATGGTTCGGTTTCAGCGCTGGAGAATAATTCACTTGCCTATTCGCAAGAATCTCGTCATGCATCTTCACTCGCACTTCATACCGCCTCGACGCCTCGCGCCGTTTCACAAGAAGACATCTCAAGGTAAGGGAATCACATGTTTTCCGTCCTCTTCTCATTCTTATTCTCTCATTTTACCCCAAATTTCATTTTTATTGTTAAAAATTTGATCACGATATATACCTGAGGTAAAAAATAATGAAATCTCAAAATCTGCGAATATTTTCACGTATATTGTATCAACGTTTTTGACAATTTTGTCAATCTTCTAATTTTTAGATCAATTGTGGGACAGTGTGGGTATAATATGTACACGTTATTCGTTTTAGAACATTATTTAGTCGAGAACGCATTCTATCTCGGTTATTAAGACAATTAATTAAGACCCGAGAGAACTGAAATAAAAATTAAAAAATTACGTCATAGTATTAATTGATAGCAAACTAAATTCCGCTGAAAATAAACTTCGCGATATCTAGACTCTATATCGTACTCAGAGCCGGATTGAAGTTCCGTGCGGTAGAATAAATCGCGAATTCGTTTGTCGATGAGACGATTTCGAATTTTCGGTTAGAACCTCGAAGATCCAAAAATCCAGACCCCCTGAAGCCCGAAAATCCGATTAAAATTAAAAAAAAAAAAAAATTTCACTCGATCGTGAAAAAAGTTTGATGCCGTTAGTATCTTCTTTTCCTTTTCCCACCCCGTCAAACGTTTGATTAAATTTCTATACGTATTAGCGTGTTCAGTATCGTGACACCTGACAGTTGGCGGCTTAAACAGGTGCCTCAATTCCAATGGGAACCGAATTAATTATACAGTCACAGTTCACCGGCTCGCTCTATCGCCCAGAGCCTTTCACGGGGGTAAAGAGAACCGATGGGGTTGAAGGGGCCCCCGCCCGCTGCTGTACCAGCTAATTGCTCGCGGATTAAAGGCTTATCGAATCCCGCTCTCTCGAAACCCGTCGCCTGCGAACGGATCTCCGTTCGGACATCCAGATCTGTTCCGAATTAAATCTTTTTCGGCTACGCTACATCTATAGCCGCAGATATTGGCTCGTTGTCTATATATGCAACAAAAAACTATAAATCGGGATAAATTTGTAAAAAAAAGAGGAAATTTTTTTTTCTTTCGTCGTTTACTTAGATCGTGATTTTTTATTTTTTGTTTTCTCGCCTCGCTGTAGTCGTTAATTAAGTTCACAGTATTTTCCGTAAAGCCGTTAAAGTCTCGGGTTGTTAAGCGATCAGAAACCCTTAGGGGTTTAGAGAGCGAAGTTAATCATACCGTTACGTACGTTCCTCATTCGTTCGTTAGGACGTTAAACAAACTATAAACTGTTGTTCGTAATGCGTCACGACTTCCTTTCATGTTTGGTAAACTAACTCCGCGTCTACGCGACTTCTAATTTTAAGATTAAAACCGTTTATTCTAGACGCTTGGGTGTATACAAAATTAGGGGTTCTACGTTATTGATTACCCTTATCCTGTGTGTCGGATCGCATTTGATTAAAATTACGAAAATTCCGAAAATTTAGTGAATTAAAGCTCGCGATTATTCCTGGTTACAAAGTGGATCGGAGATTTCTTAATTTTCGGGTAAAATCGGTGAATTAATTATTCCCGATAATTTACGAGGTATGGAAAATCCGTGAAAAGTATTTCACCCATATTTTTTTTGGAAATCCGAAAACTCGCCTGTCGGTTCTATGAGAAATTTTATATAAGACGGTTATAAAGTCTCGGGAAAAGCTAATTTTCGGTAGTTTTCAAGTATTGGTCTAGGTAGGTATAGACGGGAAAACTTTTACACAACGTGAAGAGAAAAGCGTCCGACTAATTGCGCTTTATATTATTCGACAAAAGTTGAAAGAGTCCGGTCCAGGAATACCGCGATGAGAAGAAAGAATCTCTGCGGTATACAAGGTATAAGGGAGGAATATAAAGAATCGAAAAAACTAAGAAAAAAAAAAAAAATTCAATCCCTTTTTTGTTGTTGCTTCTTCGTTTCACTTTATACTTTCTTTTTCTGCATTCTTTTTCTCGTTTTCTTATACGTCTAGACAAATTTGAATTCTTCTCTTTTTTTTTCTTTCTTTCGTTTTTTCTTTTCTCTTCTCTCTCTTTCATTTCACTCTCGTCGTTTCCTATTTCTCCGATATTCTTATCTATTCTCAGACTCTTACCCTTGCTTTTTTTTTTTTTTTTACCTCTCATTCTTATTCTTATTCCTATTCTTATTCTTCTTTGATGCAAATTCCCTGATTCCCTGCAGACCAGGAATTAAACTCGCATCTCGTTTTCTCGAAAGCTTAAAGTAGCAGCAGCAGCAGCAGCAGCAGCAGGGAATCTACTCTCTGCAGTAGTAATATTCTTCTTCTTTTTATATCCAATCTTGAAATCTTCTCTTCTGATTGTAACAATTTTTTTTTTTTTTTTTTTTTTTCCTGATTGGACAGACACTATTATATGTACGTACGTATACCTATAAGTATACGCTTTTGTCTATCTTTCGATTGAAAATTCCGCAAACTTATAGAATCTCTCCTCGTTATAAAGGACAAAGGTTAGGTACTTTTGATCTTCTTTCTATACAAAATCAGATTTTTCTTTCACTTATCATCGTATATAGTATATATCATATCTTCATTATACGAATAATTGGAAAGTTGATTTACAATTTTCACCGAATAAAAAAGGGAAATACACTTTCAATTGTGTCTCTTTTTTTGTTTTTTATTTTTTCTTTTTTTTCTTTTTATCCTATAAATTTGATGCACGATTCTCTTCCGTGTAATGAAGAGAGAGAGAAGGAGAGAGAGAGAAAGAGAGAGAGAGAGGAATACAGAAAATAATAGAGAAAAGAGAGAGATAAAAGCGGTACTGCGGACGTTGAGAATTCATTTGACGGTAATCCCCCATCCCTTCATCCGCCTCATTGTGCTCGCGGACAACTTTTCTGTTCGGCAGCTCTCTACCCCACTGGTGGTAGTCCTGGTGGTTGTGCGGTGTTACAGGGTAAAATGGGAACCGTCGTGATCCTAAAACCCCACGGGAGAACCACACGACAATGGGAAAGGATACGTTTTGTATGTACTTCCCTCTCCTCTACCCTTCGGCCCTTTATACATCTCTCTACGTATATGGATATGGCCAATATGTACTCTCGAATTTGACCCATGCAGCTATATGTAACATCGATATATATACATACAAACGCATACACCTATCAGGGTCGTCCTTAATTTGATCATTTTCGAATTTCAATGCCCCCATGGGTCAGGACGTTTCCAAAAATATATACAAAAAAATGTAGCCGAAACCCCGGGTTCCTATCTGGATTCTAAGCACCGTCCCAAAGCCTTCGAAGTTTGCCATTTGAATGAAACAAGATTTGTGACATTTCGGGGTTAATTTTCTTTTCTCCCCATTGCAGTACAGCTCCGAATAATCTCAAACTTGGTAGTAGTAGGTATTTCATATAATTTTCGAGGCTATACAGCCCACCAAAAAAAGAGAAAATTTCTCATCTCCGAATCGTGACGAATAAAAATTTGTCTTTACATTTTTCACGGATACCTACTACCGTAGGTAACGAGTGTCCGGAGTTTCAGATTATTCGAAGCCATGATGCGATGGGAGATAAAAAGTAACCCCGAATTTTTAAAAATCGTGTGTTATTTAAATCGGAAAGTTCGAAGGCTTTGGGACAGGACTTAGAACCGAGATAGAAACCTGGGGTTTTGACTAAATTTTTTTGTATATATTTGGAGCCGTTCTGACCCATGGGAGCATTGAAGTTCGAATATGACGGAATTAAGGTCATGTTCATACGACACGAGAGAACAATGAATTTTTGCGAAAATTTTTGGGAAAAGGAGAAAAAGAAAATTCGATTCGTTGTAGATTTTATGGAGAATTTGATCGTCCGTGGGAAAACGACAAAACGGCCATTCCTCGCGTCGTTAGTTTACCGAAGGTAATGGATCAGGCAATTTGTATCCGAAACCACCAAATCTCGTACAATAAGTCTTTCGTGGTTCTGTTTCTACTCCCGGGCTACTACTACTACGACTACCACTGCCCTAGGGATATCGCTGGCTCAGCTGGTGGATTTTGAGACTAGGATAAAGCCACTACTACTAGTTCGACACCCATAACCATCACAACCACGAACAAGGCGACTCAGTGTCCCTGCGGTGATGTCGCTTAGAAACTTCGATCGTTCTTACATCCACCTCTTAGAAATCGTTGCTCGCAGTGAAACCGACCACGTTTATCGTCCAGAGTGTAAAGCTGTCGTCTTCGTTCGGCTAATAGATTCGTCCATTCCGACAAATAACTTTCGTCCGCAATTTAGGCGATGACGAGTGAAAAAATTAAAAAATTACCAGAGAACGGATTTTATCATCTTCGCAATAAACTTTGATGAGGAATCGCTTTGGCGATCTAAGGTGAAATTGTAAAAAAAAGAAACCAAATTTTGAAGGAATCCAACCTCGCAGAAAAAAGGAGTAAGCGAGCTCAGGGTGACAGGCGTCGAATGAGAAACGAAAGGGGCGACAGTTCGTTAACGCCTCGTGTAAGTTGGCCTGGGTTTGAAGTCGGGTTGAAACAGAAAGAAAAAGAAGGACAAAGAAAATTTAAGGTTTTTTGGTTTTGCGGTTAACGGGTTTATCCGTCCCTGACGTTATTCTCGGGCCAGGTCCCTCCTTCGCTCGCCGATTTTATGAGGTAAAAACAGACCGGTGGTAAATCGATTCTGCCAGAACCAAGCTGCACCATGCGGGGTCGCTCTTTGACCCCCCTCAATACGAAGAGGGTTAATGTACGCAAAATATTCAATTATCAGAGTCCGCTGATTGGCAAACTTTACAAAGAGATTCCTGACGACGACATCGGGCCGTGCCGAGCCCCGGGTCCCCCAGTGATTAAACAAACTTAATCCTACCGATAGCAAAAACCCCTCGACGACGGTAACAATGCCCTTAATTTACTCCTAAATTAACCATACTTCGGTGGAATTATATTCATTCTTCATTTGCAACGCGTCGTTTCAAAATCTGACATTTTCTGATCCCTTCATCGCTCGATTTGACTCAATTTTTTTTTTTTTTTTTGTTCTTCATTTTTCAGGAAAACATCTTTATAGGGTTTACAGCGGAAATGTTCGATTCTTTACTCGAATATATGTAAACTCGAAATAAAAGTAGGGCACACGAGGATTTGACATTTAAAATTTGTCGTTTCCCATTTTTATTTTTTTTTTTTCGTGTCTCACAAGTCTGGTATTCAAATTTTGTATTTCTCAGGAAATTTCGAAACTTCAATTCGCTGGACGTTCTGTGAAAAATAAAAAAAATTTTTTTTTTTTTTTAAAACGTAAAGAGAAAATTGGGGGAAACCAGATTCTGTCGAAAAAGAATTCGTCTTTCTTTCGTCGCGATCCTCGTTCCAGTTATTATCGCTGAAATACATCGATCACTATACCGTACAACCGACGTAGCAAAAAAAAAATCAAGAAAAATTTGTCCGTGGTGGATACACACGTACGTATACGTCGAACACTGCGTCGCAGTCCCCCAGAGGCATAAGAAATTTATATAGAACGAGGAATTACCGGAAGCCTGACAAAAAAAAAAAAATAGAAATTAATAGGCTATCAATTCGACCGAACTTTTTCGCGCCCGGATTAAAAAACATCTCGAATCTGTCTCGAAGGGATTTTTTTTTCTTTCAAAAAAAAAAACGATCGTTGAATACCAGAATTTCCAACATTATCAAAGGCTCTCGCTATTACGTATCAGATTTTTGATTTTAGGTCTCACATCGGCTTCTCCCTTCTTAGGTTCAGAAAATTAGAAGGGGTATACCCAGAGGATGAGTAGGTGGGTAGGTGTTGTCCTCCGGAGTTGATAAATTGGCATCGACTACTACGCTATCCGTTTCCATTTCTCTCCTATCCTCTCGTCGCGTATATAGTTCGGATTACAGAAGCCTCTCTCTGTCTGGTTTTCTGCTCTGAATTAATCAAGTAGGTCTTCGTCGGCGAGGATCAGAACCTAGGTACCTACCCCTGCACTATCAGGTTTAACTAAAATTGGATTACAGCCATTACAGAATTAATCCTCGGATGCAGTAGTCTGGTCTCTCGATCATGTGCGGTTGAATTTTTGGACGGAAGAATTGATTCCCTCTCCCGCGGTTCGTTTCTTGAAATTTGTCAAACGGCCATACACGGAACAGCCGATCTCATATCCGAAAGTAATTTACCGACTCGGTGGTGGAGTACATTTCGTTGCGAAAAATAAAATAAAATAAAGTAAAGTAAAGTAAAAATGAATCCTATAGCTTTTACCGGGCTTCTTGGGATCGGAAACAATTTCCCGCTTTGATTTACTCGATGTCGCCATCCGCCCCCGAGACGGAACCAATCTTTAGTCCAATCGATTTATCGACGGATATATATACAGTGTTTAAACTATATACATATATAATATATAGTATTACACGGAGAAAAGCGGGATAGTTATATTCCAGACATGAAATAATCCGAGATACCGCAGATTCCGTATATAAATAAATAAAATACAACGTACAAATTTCTCCTTCAAAGCAAAAATTCTTCATTTCATTTTTATATATATTTAAAAATTGTTTTAAGAAGCTCGTATCGTTTCCTTGAAAAAAGAAAAAATTAAAAATGAAGAAAAACATATATTTAGCGGAAGTTTCTGACCCGCGGGAAGTTTACAACCGGACAGTTACGTGCTGGGAATATTTGAAAGACGGGAACAACTGTACTGGCGGTTTTTATCCCTGCATTTGTATTTTTTATTCATTTTTTGTTGTTTTTTCTTAGAAAAAAAAAAAAAAAATGCGGTGACTGGCTGTTTCCGAGTGACAGGGGACAGGGAAAGTGGTGTCAAGGTATTCGGGTATACGAGGAAAGCGAGAAACCGAAATGTTCCCTTTCATTTTTCGAAAACTACTACGCCTTCGCTTTATTTTTTCACTCGTTTTACCGAAATGCAGATTAATCAATTCCGATCAAACGCCTTCCTCAACGTTACGACGGGTTTTGCTAACGGGCCAAATGACATTACAAAGTTTCTCTCCCCCGAGCCTGTTAACAAACGAGCAACTATATACCTACACTACCTACCTCAGGGCGAAATAGTTCCTATATACCTACGTGACTGTATGTATTTATCTACGTATGTAGTAAATATACACATGTACAGCTATAGACCAGAGAAACACCTACACTTCCAGGCGCCCTCAATTTCCCCAAATCTCGTTCTAAATAGAAGGTAGAGTCCCGGAGAAGGAGGCGAATCCTCCTCTGACCAGACTGAGAGGAGGAAACCTTTCCACGTTGTCCGTTCATTAAATAAGTTTCCTATGTATGTATCTATGTACTATGATATGGACGGACTGGAATAGAATCCGGATTTAGTCTAGTCTGGCACATGTGTCGTGTAGCTCCTGCCATTCTGTTATATCTCTATATCTATGTACTTAAATTTCGCGCGACTCGTAGACCTTAACTACGTATATGCGTATGTGTGTATGTACTACTCGCCCCCTCTTTGAATAACTGTTTTAACTTCCGGTTCGGTTAATTTTCGACCCAGAGTACAAACGGAGGAATAGTTTATAAATGTTTACTGCTATACGTCAAGAGGTGTTTGAAATTTTATTAAGGAAGTTAGGTGTATAGAGAAAAATTTAGACGCTGAAATCGATAAATATATACATACACGTATATCGGGTATATTTTTTTATTTCTTTTCACACCTCACGGAATTATGTATATCCGATGGATTTGCGTTAAATCGGACCTATTCGCGTTTGGCACAGCTGTGTTTGACTTTACGCGAGTTTATACGATAACGTTAAGAATATTCATTCATTTTTATATAATTACCGATTAAATTTCTCCCCCAGTCTCGGTTGGTACGGGTTTAATGTGTTCTCCAGGGTTATCGCCCCGACGAGGTATTCGTTATCGCCAATTACTGCCCTTCGTTTCAAAAATATAGTAATCCAATAAAAATTGATTCATTCGTGTCCCGCCGAAGGGAAATAATTACAGTTTTTCGATTCACACACTTTTTCATACGCTTTTATTTTTTCATCACCCACATCGTGTATTGTACATCGAACAGCTGTTTCGACGATTAATTAATCCAATTTCTAAAATTGATTTACGCTGAATTTCTGCCATTATTATTATAATAAAACGACACTTCGCGGGTGATCAGCTTTCATGGATGCTGCTAAACAAAGACAAATTAATGAAATTCGGATATGGTTTACAACGAATGAATAAAGCCTCGTTCACCTATTTTTTTTTTAATTTCATTTTTATGTACGAAACATTCCTGCAATTTCTCTGAAAGCTTTTCTATTCTATATATACGTATATACTACCTACGTACGATCTTATACCTATAAATCCACGTACATACGTACGTAGCATGGACATACCTTGCAGGCATTAGGTACGCTACTAGCTACGTGCCTTTGACACGTGATTGCCGCTACGTGAAGGAATTACCCGCGTTTCGTATAGCTGAACTGTGACTTACATTATCAAAGGTTCGATCGTCGAACCATCTAAGTCTCGCATTAAACTAACTACATATATGACTACAGAGGGGGTCCGCTTCCGTTCTCCTCATATTTAATTTAAAAAAAAAAAGAAATAAAAAGGAAACACAAAATATCGCCTTTACTTTATTTTTTATTATTATTTTTATTATTATCATTATTATTTACGTCGATATTATATATATATATATGTCTTCATAAAAAATAACCCGTTGTATACGTATAACTTCAATTGCAATTTTATCAATCATGAATTATTTTTAAATCAATTCATATATAATTAAAATTCTAATGATTTATACATCGAAGCATACAGTATATGTACTATATATACACCGCAAGCTATATATATATAACGAGAAGGTAGGTGATGAATCCGTAATCACGTGACGTTGCGATAACCATAAAAGACATTAGCCAATCGAGTGCGGTAGAGGAAGGACTTATACATTAGACATGCGGACGTAAATAATTACCTATACACATATACTTGTATGTATATAGGCGATTAAACATTCGAACTGTTCGTCACTGTACTGCCTTTACCTCGGTTAGTCGGTTGTCACTTCATTTCATTCGACTTCGTTCACCTCATTCACTTCGTTCGTTTCATTCACTTCATTCGCCTCATTCGCTTAGATTCATTTGTATAACTTTTCATTACGATCATTCGAGGCATCTGACAGACGTCAGTTTTTAACCGCGAAAAAGTTTTGCGTTTCTTTCTTTTCTTTTTTTCTTTTTTCTTTTTTCTTTGGAAAATATTCGGTCGCATACGTGCGAAACTAATTCCACTATCTCAGGAGGTTCTAGTTTCATTGGTCACGATCGTGGGTGGATTTGTGCACGTGTATCGAACCTAATAGATCGGAGTTAATTACGTGTCAATTGTGATTTGGATCAGATATTCCGAGTGGATTAATCGACGAGAATATAAATCAAGGTTTGTTCCTCTTTTACATATGAATATATGATACGTTTACATAGCTTGGAGTTATTTTGAAAAACGGATTTAGTTTATTTAACAGAATTATTGTAACGGAGATGAAATGATTTGTTCTCTATAGTATATAATTATAACAGTATAAAATTATAACGCCTTTTTTTTTTAATTTATACTGTATAATTAGAACTTGTTCTTAATTTTTTTTGTCTCATCATTAATTATGTTAATTTCAGTAGGTATATACGTATATAAATGAAAAATAAGACTGCAGTGTAGAATTATTGTGAAATTAGAATCATTTGGTCTAACGACGGCCTTGCAAATTATGCCTCATTACCTCTCGGCCTATTTGTCAGACTTATACACCTACACAGAAACTTCCTTATTCAAAAAGACCCTAATTAATTTTACAGCCCTCGTTCAGAGCTACTATATTAATATTAATCGTGCTTTTACATCGAATTGGAAATCATGCCGAGGAAAGAATATTTCAAGAAGGATTTTTTTTTTTCTCTCCTTTCTTTTACCTCAATTTTTTGATCACCCGCTCTTCTTCCATCTGAAATTCCTGAAAGAAAATTCGATCTTCGAGATATTCTCCCCGTGATTTTGCGACTCGATGGAAAAGCGCGAGTATAGCTAAGGCATGGCATCACACCTCAGACCGATAATCTCACTCGAGACACGTCATTTCCTTGTAGCTGTAGTAAAGTGTTAGTTCACGCGAAATAATTACAGTGAAAGAGTGGAGTATACGAGTCACAGTATCCCTGACGATGTGATTCATAGGAAATTGAATAAGCTCACGATATACGTTCAGATTCTCATACATCGTCGTTTCAGTATTCGCTATCATCGATTGATCAATGTGTAGAAAAATTTTCAACGCGAATTTATAACTGAAATGAAATTTTTTTAATTTTATTGGAATACTGCTATAAATAGATAATTAAATTTCCTTCGTGAGTTATGACCATTATCTATTATTCAGGCGAGTATAACTCGGTGATTAAAAATGCATTTACCCCGGCTCTAATCCGATCGGTGAAATTGATCGATATGGAACGAATTGGTTATCAATTGCAGCTGATAAAGTAACTTCTATTATCACACGATTAAAGTTATAGATAACGAGTCTTTCCAGTCAATCAAATCCGGCTATTTCGATTAGGAAACCCTTCTCGTACTATTCTTCGATCGTTATCTGGTATTTATCTGTACCCAATCGAGGTTCAATTCGTTATTCCATTCTTACTAAATCCTCTGGAATATATTTCCAAGTAGTATGTCTCTGTCATAGAAAATATTGAAAGGTAATGGCCCAAAATGACGTCGTTATCTTTTCTTCTCATACGACCCTCGCTCCGATTTATATCATATTTTGCTACCCGCGATATATACATTTGTCCAGAATTTATTTCACCCAAAAGTTTAGAAGATAAAATTTTGGAGATGACAAAAAATGTATACGGTATGTAAAAATTTCGTTACATTTTTTGTCTCTGGTTTTATCTTCACATATCCTTAACCCAAAAAATCTGAGGCTATGTGATAGTTCGTAATCAACGACTGGCTCGTATTACACAAGGAAAATAAATCACTTCATTACACTGAACAGATCTCAGACTCGTTATCTCTATGTAAATCAGTCGTATGAACTGTGCGATATTTTTCCACGTGGATCAAGCGTGTGTTATCATACAAGGTAAAACAGACTATAAACGAACAAGTTTAGAAGCTTTATAACGCACAGGGGATTTTATTTTACACGTAAGTTTTAGTTTCTTTGAATTATTTATAAAATTTGATTGAATTTTCGATTAGTGAAGAAATCGTTGACAGATAATAATCATTACTGCAATTATCCTTCGGTCGTTAATTAATTCGGTTGCAAAACGAATCGCGGAATATAATCTCCCGCGTTTTAGGTCTGTTCATAACGTTTCGTACACTCGATCATTGATCTGTCAAATATCCACGGTGTCAAATTCACCCTCGGGGGGGTACCGGCAAACGGAACGATGTATATTTCCGTTTTCAAATATATATTCACGTATTATATTATTCGGTACAATGGGATCAATTGGACGGATGGACGGATTTCTATCATCAACGTTCTGCAAATTATCGATATTTAATACACTCGACTACATAGGTATGTAAACGATACGCGAATTCCAAAACCCGGCGGTTTTATTCACTCCGAATTAAATACTCGAAAAGATTTTCGCCAATTCGGTGAGACGAGAATATTTTTCACTTTAAATTCGCTGGGGTTTTTCTCCCTTTTTTTCTTTTTTTTTTTTCCTACCCCAATTATTTTATTCAGAGAGGGTTCAAAACGTCAGTTCGTAAACTTTTCGTCTGATGAAAAAGGGTCGCTGCTGCTGCTGCTGCTACTGCACTCCCTTTAAAATACATTAATATTCGAGAAGCGTGAAGTATTATAGGAATTAATCAAGTAGACAGAATTTAGTAGATTCAGACAAATTTTTAGATTCAAAGTTCAAAAACCATACCATCACGAGTCGACAAATATGAAAATAAAATATTAAACTATAGACGATCCGAATCGGGTCCGTGTGACACATTGGTAAAAATTGTGGCCAGCAAAGCCATTTTAAAATGCCATTCCACTTTGTCCATTGTCTATTCAACCGTGGAACAATTTTACTAGAAAAAAAGCTACCTCGCACCCCAGTCGTACCTGTACAGTGCATTTCGGTGTAACGTGGCATTGAATGTGTTTTTCGACGTAGAATTTTTTCCATCAAATATCAAGCCCTAGTTTTGCGGTTTACCGCCCATTGATCAAACTCCGCGTTCTCAATTTCGGAAAAGTCCTTTCGATTTTATTGCCAGTTTTCAATTTTTTTTTTTTCTGTTTTTTTTCTTTTATTCCCAAAATTATTAGACAGACTATTTTTTTTTCAGACCCCATGTAACCCCGTGGAACGTGTTAAGATTTCCTCGGCGAAAATCTATGTGGCTACTATATCCACCCTTTTCGTGTACCCACTTCTATCGATGTCCCACAGGGTTTTGGCTTTACAAGGGTAGTCGAGTAACTTGAGAGGATCTGGTTCAACCGCTGTCTACTAACTACTTTGTTCCGGGTTACCTCCTTCCTTACTTCCTTCCTTCCTTGCTTCCTTCCTTCCTTTTGCTCCCCTTCCTTTGCGCGCCTTGAATCAGTTTGCACCCACCTCTCATCCCGTATCGTCTTCCCTTATCCTCTACACGATTTCCCTTGATTTTGATTTTGACTTTGATTTTGATTCCGCTCTCCTTTGACTAACTCGTTCGCAAATTTTCCCTCCCTTCACACCTCCGCTAATAAATTCGTCAAAGAGATTCTACATGCACATGTGTATACGGAATGAACGGAGTGTGAAATCACTCGCTTACTTTGATACGTAAAGAAAGAAAAAAGATAATTTTTTTTTAAACTAAAATTAAATCAAAAAATTTCTAACACTTTATCTGGAATCTGCGGCATACGTGGCGGCGTGTCGTTATTTCCCATTTTTATTATTGTTATTATTGAATGCCAATGGCCGAGCAGTAACGACACATGAAATGCAATATTTCCAGGATGTTGCCGGGAATCTGAACGCAGAAGCTCGAGCCCCGAGCTTTTCCTGGTCATAGTATTGCAGTTATCACTTTTACGAGTCCCGCATGTACGCGGTTAGACGCGCTTACACATTTCGCTCGATACTGTTCATAGTTTCCGTTTTTGAAAACTGTTGTTGTACCAGGTATCGTATGACCAACGACGTTACGATATTCTCCTATATCTATACCCAGTTTTCCTAAAATTATTACCTTTCAACTATTTCAGTCGTTCGTAGAATTACATTTTTCCTTACATTCGGTAGTTTTTGTTAAACGATAGGATTCGTCCATATGCTGGTCAATTTCACAAGTCATATTAATTTCTTTTTTTTTTTCTCTCAATTTTTTTTTTTCCTATCGATACATCTATTACAAGTCGAAGGATAGGGAATTTGATGATAATTTAAAAAAATGAAAAACAGGGCAAATATTTTCGCAAAGATCAAGACGACTTTATTTCGTCAAAGATGTCTGATTGTGAACCGAACGAAGTTCTGTACAAGATTTCGTTATTTTACAGTAATCATTGTTCAGATGATGTTAGACATTGATTTTCAAATATTAGATAACGGGTGGACGTCACCTTTATAACTATATGCAGGTTCGTGTAACAGAAATCCTTGATTCTCATCACTGTCATATGATAGTTTACGATATCGAGATTCTAATGGTCAGAAGTATCTGTCCCAGTAATTCCAGGCAAAGGTTCAAAGCAACGAGGTTACCTCCCGCATGAGTCGTCAAATTGTCTCTGCACTGCTGTTGATAAGTATTTACATCCGTGTTGAACTGGGATAGGTTAATCACACCCGTTAACAACCTGATTACGACTGCTACAAGCAGAAGCAGGGTAGTCAGCAGATCCACGATCAGATTTGTTGCGATCACAACAGTCACCAAACCGAGCAGTGAAACGCACAGGCTTAAGCACAACGGCAAAATCACCTGTAAAACAGAGAACACAATAAATCAGTCAATAATCGAACGCTCTCATATTCGGTTATTAGTCTTACGTTTAGTCTCGGTGCACGTTGATGGAAATTAATATCAGCACGAATTACTTTAGCTAAACGATTCTCTTCCCATTTGGCTAGTTATAGAATATTTTTATATTTACCAATACTAAAGCCGTGGCCAATAGACGCGCAAAAATGAAGTTCAGACCAACAACAGCCAAAAGCTGTAATTGGGCCTGAGTTACAGCGTCCGTGCAGCGTTGCTGCAGGTCCTGCAGGTCTGTTGTAGAGGCCGTAGCATTGGGGGATGCTGCACCAAGCTGGGGAAATGCGAGCGAATTAGTCGCCATTGCAAGGCAAATCATCAGAACGATCATTTTCGAAGACGCCATTGTGTTGGACGGGAGCTCTGAAAATTGGGGAAAACATTTGATTAGTTTTAACGTTATTTCAGGATACGATTATTCGGAAATTTCTTGATGATCTTCGATCGACAAGTTTATAGATATTACAGTTCTTAGGGGCATATCATACGGCAGAGAAGCTTATTTCGTTTATGCTTCGACCATCGTTGATGATTATACAAGAAAGGATTTTTGGCGACTCGAAATATTTATCGAGATATTGAATTTTTTGAGTACGCTGTTTAGCACCCTTGACATATCTACACATCTCTCGCTACGCGCTACTGCTGCACACACATGCGAAATATTCGGACGGTGGTTGTAGCTCCCAAAAGGCTAGAATAAGTTTGGCCACCTTACTGGTCCCTGGCACACATGAGGAATACTCAGACGGTGGTGTGAATTTCTAAATTCCAAGATCGCGGTTTACGATTTTTGGAAGTTTGAAAGAATGGGGATATGCGGAGTAATGGGGAAAGTAATGGGGCTAAGGTGCAAAGTGGGGATTACCGGAGATGAGCAGTAGGGAGCGGTAAGCGTACTCAAAAAATTCAATATCTCGATAAATATTGCGAGTCGCGAAAAATCCTTTCAATGGGACTCTTAGATAGTCAAGTGGAACGCGTGTGCCAAATTTCATGGCGAAATTCGGTATGCAGCTTTCGGAAATTTATGCGAATATAATTACGAGGATAATTTTTCTCACCGTTGCTATTATGTTGATTACAGAGAAGGTGTGAACTAGTTGAACTCCAGATCGCAGATGCTCCGCCGTTGATCGTTTCCTTGCGTATATATAGCCGGGGAAGATTGTTTTACAATTCCAGACAGTATATACTTTTCTGAAGACATATTTTTATTTCTTTCACACAGTTATAGACTTGTCTGAATAAAAATAACATTGCAGTTTTCGTATAATATAGATACAGGTGATTAAATATTTCCAGAGACGTTCGGATGGCTCGAGTCCTGAAACGCGAATTTTTCCTCCTAATACTATGTTGTGTTAATGTCGCGAGTTACAACCTCATCTCTCTTATAGTTTTTTCGAAAAGTTTTTTCCAAGTCTTGAATATGGAGGGTTCCATGGCATTTTACTTGATCGGTGCAGGTCACCGACGCCGATCTCGATGTCAATTTTTTTCTCAATTCGTCTATCGAAAAAAAAACAACCCCTCTTCGGCCGTTTTTCGATTAGGCCACCTGTATCGAGTTTATGCATTTTCCGATTCTTCAACTTTCTCGAAAACAGACTTCTTTCAACCGGCTCTAACTTCAAAACTGGCCAAATTCAGGTAAAAAGTTTCAGGAAAATCGAAGGTGTCGCAATTCCACAAACATTGATTTTTTTTTCTTTAATCGAAAAAATCTTAGAATTGTGTAGTTAGAGAAATTTGCAAAAATTTCTTCAGAAAGCTCGGACTTATTGGCACATTTTATGCTTCTATCATTTTTCGAAAAGGATCAAAGCTCTTGAAGTTAGAGCCAGTTGAAAGAAGTCTGTTTTCGAAAAAGTTGAAAAATTGGAAAATGCATAAAATCGATACAGGTGGCCTAATCGAAAAACGGCCGAGCAGGGGTTCTTTTTTTTCGATAGACGAATTGAGAAAAAAATTGACATCAAGATCGGCGTCGATGACGTTCACCGATTGGGTGAAACGCCATGAAACCCCCCGTATATAAATAAATTTTTTTCGAGCAATATTATCTTATACAGCAATGAACTGAAATTTCTGATCGTTACAGTATGCAAAGACCAAAAATCGAACACTGCTCTAAATACCTGGAAAATAAAATTTGTTCATTTTTCTTGAAAGCATAGTTCATCGAATAATAAAACTTAGATTCAACTCCATGACCATGGCATCCATAGAATACTAAGGACTTTGAACAGAAGTACGTTTCTGATAAGTTAACAACTGCGGAGATGATGAAAAGAGACTGTTCTTGATCATCGGTCTGTATAGCTGATAAAAGAAGTAAAAAATTCTGGTCCGAAGGCCACCATAACTTCCACATTCCTGACTCGCGGTCATTTAACATCGTCTTAACCCACGTGGAGCATCATGCGACTCTTCGAAGTCATGACGATAACTTGTCAGTCATAATCCGGCCAGTAATGATAGAGAAACTAGAAGAACAGTCAGAACTATTCATGCGATTGGGTTTCGTTCTCTTCGAGATCATTTTCAAACGAGTATGGTCACGCAGTCATACTTTCGCCGTAGATCGAGACATAATGGGAAAAAATGAAGAGGTTTCCTTGACAAAGTTTCGGTACTTGCATCGGGACGATATAATTCGCAGCCCCTATTTTTCTTGCGACCATATGGAGAGGAAATTCGACATTTTGGATAAATTTTGATCACAATTCTTTTCGTTATAAACGTTGAATCTACCAGTGATATTTCGGGGTAAATAAAAATAGCTGAATTTGGACCAAATTTCAGCCTGAATTAATCGATCGATGGGATCAGGATGGGTCAAGTTAAAACAGTAAATGTACAACGGATTTATCTCATGATTTTTTTTTTTATTCTCGCATCCCTTCATCGGTAGTATTTCACATAGAGAATCATACAATTTGACAATGTAGTTCCTCTAACTTTGGGCTGAACTATATATAAATGGTAACTTGGGCATGTATCATATATGGTATTAGTTTCACACTAGCATACACTGTGGTGTAACTCATAGATTCCATCTTCCACTTATCGTTCCATTTATTAACAGCCGTTCGGCAATCGGTTCTGGATATTCGACCTGATAGGAAATCGCAAATGAGATGTTTGATGATACACCGAGTTTCAGGGCGCTGATAGAATCGTCCATGAAAATTCCGGTCGTATAACGGTGCAAACTGCGGGAACGAGAAAGAAAATTATCGTTAAAAATCGCACAAGGATTTGGCGACGAAAGATTATTTTTCTTCGACGAAAAATATCCCATATTTTGATCGTCTATCAAATTTATAATTACCAGAGTTTGGATCAGTATGGTCACCCACCGATAAAAATGATGATAACACCTTTCGCAGCGACGGCGGCTGCACGCGTCTCCAGCGTCGCTGCAATTGCGATGGTTATTACTATTTGCAACTACCGCATGGTGCTGATTTCATTGCGTCCAGAGCGAGCGATAGAATCACGGCTATGCATGCCATGGCGAAAAGTAAGCCCTTGGAATTCATCTTTGGTTTTTCTGAAAACGGACGAATAAAACGTTACTTTTTTACTTTCGTACTGCAATATATGTAGGTATATATTTTTGTCGTCAATTTTACTTTTGAGAAGATTTATATCTATTTTCTTAGGTGATGATATTACCTTATCGGTAGTACTGTTCACACGAAGAGGCAGTAACGAGTCGACTTCTCTCAAACTCCGGTATGCGTATGTTTATTTCTTCTGATATGGCAGTATTTATATTGTTAATTTACAGCATCGTACCTTCGCGTGTGAAGTCTGATCACAAACAATTTTATATTGATAAAGGTGAAAAGTATACCGCTACTAATATTCTCTCTTTTTTTTCTCTTTCCTTTTTTACAGTTCATAGCGCGCTACCAATTGGCTAGACTATATTTTTATTTATGTCTATTCTCCGTCAGTTAGAATACATAAATGTTTATCCATGAAATGAAAAAACATAACTTTCTTATTTCGATGACAAACGCCTATCGTCCCTCCACTAGATAATTTTTCACGAACATCTTTCCATTTCTGTTTATTTGAATATTTGTAGCTAAGAAAACACTCTGGTCCCAAGGGTATCATAATGTCCACATTTCCCACCCACGGCTACTTAACACCTTCGTAATCCATCTGGAGTATCATGTGAATCTTCAATGTCACGACGGTGACTTGTCAGTCATGGTATACATGCTGAAAAAACGAGAAGAACAGTCAGATCCTATTCATGCAATTAAGTTTCGTTATTTTTCCCCATTAATTACCTGAATTTCTATTCAACCCTGCAATTTTTATCGGCGAGATAAATCGCGGACCTTTTTTTCGCACCCTTTGGAGAAAGTGAAAATGACATTTTCCTGGCCAAAGCAGATCGAATAATTATCTCGATTCCCCATTTTTATAAGCGGAATATCGTTACCCGTCGTTTATCTGTACCTGAATCGTTGTTCAGGATTTCTAGACTGAAGCAAATTCCTCTCGGAATCACCTACACAAGTTTTAACGAGCGTAGTAGGTAACCCATCGATTCCCACATGAATACACATCCAATTTACCCCCTCAATGGTAATTACCACTTGCGTGCCGTTGATTTTATTCATCTAACTACTTGATCAAAAATTTCATCGATAATTGAGTTCATCGCTTTATCAGATGCTGAAAATACGCTTTTATTCAATTTTATTGATTCATAATCGTTTCGTGAAAATCAGCTGAACGAATTCGATGAAATAGTTTTCGGACTAGCGCCGAACTACTAGGCTATTCGAGGTACCGTCGTGTCGTCGGGTTGCCTTTTACAGGCGTAAATCTTCCACGCTCACATTTTCGCCTTTCGTAAAATTCATAGAAACTGAATTTCTCTACTTTGGGTGGCCCCGTTCACTCTAAACGTCACGAAACAGATGAACAGATTTTTGGTTAAGGCATAAACTATCGTTTGACTCGTTGATACCGAGTTTAGTAAATTATTATAAAACTAAACGACGTCGCAAATTCGATGACACATGTCTCGAACATATTGTATAAGCATTGCTATCGCGAAGACGACACGTAAGTATGATGTATGTTCTTCTGGCATAAGGTGTTGCGCACTTAATGATGATGTTTAGCCAACTATCAAAAGAAATAAACATTGAGAAAATGTTGTTGGAGTGTTAAGAGTTTTTATTTCTTATTTCTTACTTTCTTTCACCGAGAGGTGAAAATATGAATAAATAACAGAATATGAGAGAGAGAGAGGGAATAAATTCGAAAAGTGACGTACGTGGAGACGTGGCGAACTGCACTGGGTTTCAAGATGAGAAATTCTCTCAGGCGAAGATTTTCCGAGCCCCGAGATGCACGTAGAAAAGCTAAAGCCACAGCTTATTTTTGGTGCGGATGAAAAGGCGGATGCAATGTCGTGTCCCGGATGAGGATGGAGATGGGGATGGGGATGGGGATGAAGATGAGGACGAGGGGAACAAACAAACCCCAACCTGCTACGCAACGTGGATAAAATCCCCCAGTGGGCTGTCCTCGCCAGTCATGCAAATACCGAATGCTATTCGAAGAGGAAACACGGATGTAACCTCATAAGACGTACGGATGGCTTCGGAGGAGCTAAGGGTAGAGAATGACTGACGCGTAAAAGAAACCCTCTTCACCCCCTAAGTTCGAGACTCGCGTCACATTGAGATGCATAGCCCACAGCCTCTCGGCGTATGTTTTCGTTTTATTTTTATCCTATTTCTCGTCTTTTCTCCCTTCGTATTTTTGGAACGTCCAGATTGGCTGTTCGTTAAACATTTCCATAAGTCAATTTTTTCATCATTCATTAATAACGAAAATGGGGCTGGAATCGTTTCGAACAAATGTCAAGTGCCGGGTAGAAAGTTTTACTCCGCGTTATTGTTACCCGTTATTAATACAACGTTACCGCAAACGTTAGTTCAAATCGGATCATTATTATGGCTCTAATTGCATTTCCTGTAACACAAGCGCTCATATGTTCGTTAACAATAATGAAGCTGATGAAAATTTACGTCCATATGCCGACCGAGTCTACGCTAATTGCTCTGCCAAATTGAATTAAAAATTCTACTAGTTCGGAGAGGAAAAAGCAACAATTCTGAGATCCATTTTTTTTGCTCGTGAAAGTGTTATACTTTGATTAATCATTTGATGATTAGAAAATGGCGTGGAGTTAGATTTATTAATGGTATAAATTAGATATACGTAAACTGGTGATAGAAACTAACAATGGCGAATAAGCTTTCTTTGCTCCCCGAGCTGCAGCTCTTTCGTTTAATTCCTTCATTTAGTTGGGCCATTTATCTCGCTTGAGACTCGGTTCTTACCTCTAGTCCCCATTTTCGTTCGAGTAAGTATCCCGGGCGCCAACCTTCCTTCTATCTAAACTTTTGCGAACCCCCGGGTTCTTTCTCTTTATAATTGCTCAGGACCCAGGCCCTGCGTAGGGTTCTATTCTATTTCTTGAAAGTTTCAAACTTGTCTATACAGTTCGATTACTCGATCCCGTTATTAATTGCTACACCCGAAGAATTCTCCACGGTACCTTATTAGTCAACGTCCAAAACTCCCAGGGGTTGATATATTTGTTTTTGAAAACGTGATGAAAATAAAAAAATTTAAATCAAATGAGGGAAACGTAAATTATCTCGATTTTTTACGCCCCGAGTAATTCCTTTCGAGTTTCGTGTAGACGATTCACCTGTTTCACCTCTTTTTCACCTAATTTTCGGCTCCTTATTTCGTTGATTGCAGGTTTGAGCAATTGGTGGTACGTAAACGCGTTTGACACCTGGTCTGGCCCCACGATATCTCGCCGTAATAATTATGCATTTAAAATCAATCCACCGTAATAAACCGACGAACTCGAGAACAGAATTAACTTTCTGTTCTGAGCAAAGAAGCGAGAGATAAAAAACAAAATTGTTATAACGACTAAAGCGATGTAATGAAAATAACGGCGATACGAACAAAGTCGAACTTTATAATTCCCTCGACACGTAGCTCGGGGATTGAAACTGTCAAATGAAATTTAATTCGTTTGTTTTTCCCTCTCTCGTGCAAAAGTGTATCCAACAAACATCATTATTTCCATTTCGATTGTCGGAAATATTTTAAGTCGATTTTACAATAATTGAAAAACTTTGACTAACTGTAATTTGTATATTGAAGTTAGACGTTGAATAATGGTGAAAAACATTTCTCCAAGTTCGAAGATACGAGGAAGCTATTTTTCTAATTACCGTAACGATCAATCGCCTTAAAATTTTGTTCGTCATTATTTTTATTACGCTTTTCCCCACCGCGATCAGTGCTTGTCTTCTGAATTACCTACTCGGTTTTCCGAGCGATAAAAATTGCGGCTTTTAAAACTTACTCGCACGACAACGACGCGGCGGGAACGTAATTTATGAAGGGTGGACGGCCCAGGGTGGAGGGTGGAAAATAAAAAATGAAATAAAAAAGAGGCGGAAGCAATCGAGAAAGCTGGCTTACGTATAAAATCAATCATTTACAATCTCAAGCCGCGGGGCTAAGTTACGAGGTATATTTATAACGCGCCGTGCGTCACGTGAGAAGGAGGGAAAAATAAGACAAATAAGAAGAACCCGGGTAAAAGTTAGCCGGAAAACTTTTACCCCTGCTATACCTGTAAACCGAGTTTTAAAGAAATTAGACATTGATGTAATAAAATGAGATATCTCTAACTCGACCCTCGCATACCTGCCCTAAAACGCGAAAAACATTTCCCTCGAGATTACCCCAGCTTCAAAACTTCCCATATTTAACTCTAATCTGTCTTTTGATTTTTTCGAACAACCTTTTCTGTATTCTACATACTCGATTCTTTTCCCATTCGATATAAACTTACCCTTCATATCTCTCGATCTTACACGCGTATATAAATTTCAATTCTCCATACCCTATGCCGTGTTTCTAAATTCATTTCGTATTCCCTTTGCAGCATCGAAATTTAAGACTTTTCTCATCGACATATAATTCTAAAAGAAGTTCGGGAAATAGGTACCGATCCACCAAATCAATCGATCTTCTCAGTCCCAACGATCTGCAGGTTTGCACCAGCAACGCGTCAACGAACTCACTTGACATTGAATATATATGTATATATACGCTCGATCGTCTCCTCCACCACCGACGAACGATGCACTTTGTACGTGCACGCCTATACTTTATTGCTAGATGTGAAGAAATTGCTCGGTACATACGTTTCTTCAAGTATAGACGATCAATCGAGAGTACTACCTATAAATGCCGACGAGTGGTTTCGATCAAACGACTGTGTACCCCTTTTACTGCATTCAAATATTCAAGTGACTGCGGCAAACCATCGGCAAATATATTTTTATATTTTTATATTTTAATATAGGATTCTGCATTCTCCGATAGGTGGAAGTCTTGAGACTCCTACGTCTAAGGGCTAGGTTCAAGTTCCGAATTTTGAGACTCCCGAATCCTCCGGGTGTTCGTTCAGTGTTCAATAACTCGGACTGTATCGATCGCATCGGAACGAATAAGCGGTCAAATTAATCATCTTGAGATTTACTTTTTGGAAAATAAAGAAAGTTTCCAAATCCTATCAATTATTCATTACATCGTGAAGTTATCGATTTAAGTGGATATAAAGTGAGTTTTCGTAGAGAGGGTCTCGATTAAAACGAAACTTTTTTTTGTCTTCACATCAGGAGAAATAGACCGAAATTTTCTGATTTATGGACTTTCGGAGTTTTGACTTGTCCGGATTCCGACCTTTCGAATTCGGAATTTCGACCGTTCGGAACTCTTAAAATTCGGATGGACGTCTATGTAAATTAGGTGTAGTCCGGTCGTATCGTTTCTCGCTTATTCTCCCTCACAAAGTTTCTTTTAACTCAATTTTTCTCAATTTTCTATTTTCTTTTTTGCTTTTTATACGAAAAAAAATGGAAAGGGAATACACTGGCATAAATTTTAACACAGTAGGTATCACGTTTTGGCAAAAAAAATTCTCGATAAACTTTATTGCGTAAAAATTTGAACAACCATTCGTTATTTTACCGATCTTCTAAAACCGTCGTTTTAAAACTCGTTTTATTTCACCATACATTCGCCTGCTCGCTCGCTATCTAGCTCCGCGAGTCTGTTATGTAAATGTTTAGTTATTTCCTGGTTTACTAAATTATCTACTTAATTAACGGGGCCGCGTCGTCGTCGCCGCGTAAGAAGAAGACCGTATCGAGTTTAACATCGTCCACGTTTACCCCGGAGACTTGCACCACCGTCACCTCTTTCGTTTTTCCTCGATGTAATTAGTTCCGAAACGCGGGCTTAATCCGACTTAACGATCTATTTTTATTTCTAGTTTTTGGAGAGAAAATTTATCCTCCTTTCCTTTCTCTTACGTATTTTTTTTTTTTTTTTTTCATTTTTCTTTTTTCTCTCTCGTCTCTTTGGTTTTCCACGATATGAATCGAGCGGAAATAGGTTCCTTTTTACCCACGAAAAATAGAAGACCGACAATCTTCTCGGAAAACAATATGTATACCTGATAAAGGGAAAGGAAAGAAAAGAAAAGAAAAAAATCAAGTCGAAAGAAAATGTGAAACTCGACGATAAAATTATAACCGAGAAAAACGAAGAGAGAGAAAGAGAGAGAGAAAGAGAGAGGCGAAGGGTATAAACAACCACTAAACAACCTGCAGCCTTATTAAAAGTTTCCCTAAAGATTAAACTTGGTTTATATACGATAAAGCAACTTTTCGTCGAGATGGAAGAGGAAACGTTAACTCAGATATTTATACAAAATAGAAATAAATCCGCCTTCCTTATTTCTCGCAATTATTATACGCCGAATATCTCTCTACCACTGATATACCAGCTTCTATCGCGTTTTCGTAACGTTACATTTTTCAACACTTACGTCATTCGAGTGTTATACCTACTCGGACTTATTTGCTTTTAATCTATCCAACAGACGTCTTGACGTAATCTACGTCTAGGTACTTCAAATCCACTGACGGAAATATGGAGTATCGAATGCTACGGTAACGTATCTTTGAATTCTGTGATGAAATGATAATTCTCTGATATCATTTTTCAAAAATCTGACGTAGAGGAGTATTCTTTAATTTTTTTATTTTCAGAAGAAGTTATAAACTCTAGCTCGTAATCCTAGGTCGAATTACTATTCACACCTTTTTTTCATCCCCTACGCGGTTTCTCAGATTTTCTTTCCAGAAATGGAAAGAAAATCTTCGAGCTTTACTTGTATTTTTTTTGTCAATCAAATTAAAAATCTTCATTCGCGATTCGATCACCCGAAGGATTTCGTCGGGTCTATAATCTGAATTTGATGAAAAAAATTTTCATTCGAAATTGTGAAAAGATTCGAGAAGATTTTTGGGAAACTCTTCGAGAGTATATTGGGTATTTCGAACGGGGCACGAATCGATGATGTCTGAATCGTGTTCTCGATTGAAACGGGGATCGCCAATAAAACGAGAATATTTTCATTCAATGTGAAAGCGGCGATAATCCTCAGGGCAGATATTCGATTGAATTGATAAACGCGTTTATTTTCTCTACCCGAATCTCTGAATATATTTTATTTATTTATTTCATTTTTTTCCACGGTTCATATTATAAAAGTACATCAAAGCATGCCAAACAAAAAAAAAGGGGAGCAAAAGCATAGAGAAATGAATTGAAAATCGAAAAAAAAAAGAACGGAATCCCCTCCACATTTTTAACAGCCGCAAATAAAAATAAAGTAAAAAATCTCGCATAAAGTTGAAAGAACTTTTTTTATTTTATTTCGTAACGGGATGTACCGAAGCAGAGAACAGCTTCTATACGCGGATAATAATTGAATGTTGGATTCAATCTTCCGGAGCGAATCGTGTATAACATATTGGAACATGAGACCGCAAAATCTATATTCATTCAGTTTTTCGGCAAGAAATACGGTTATGTATAATTTTATTTTTCATTATTCGTCCCCCGTTTCTCACTCGCTATATAACAACTCGATTTACCCGCGCCTCTGATCCCCACTTTATTCGCCCTTCTCACCACGACCTAGTTTTTCATTTTTCACCCGCTATCGAATAACTCGGAGTAATGGGTTAACTGCCTAGCTATACTGTATCTTTCGGGGGTGAAAAAGTTTCCCGCGAAACATGAAACAGCCGTTGTTTTACCGGTTTGCTGGAAAAAGAATTTTGAAAAAATAAATAAAAAAGACGTAGATAATTGTCAAGTTTTTCAGTTCTTTTTCTTCGACGGGTGATTAAATCTGACGAACGCTGATGGATTTGAGACCTTAATTTTTACCTCGAACGGATATATTGTACGTATGTACTGCGTCTGATGAATCTAGCTCCAGTCATATACGCCGCGTTTGCAAATTGTAAAAGGAGGTAAAAATCTTGCGTCTAGACAGTCAGATTCTGTAAAAAAAAAAAAATGAAAAGAATTTGATTGACGTTTTTATTTTATCCTTTATTGAAACGGTGAATAAAATTCAATTTCGTTGTTACAGCGATCGCTTGGGAATATTAAAATTGAATTTTGACGACGATCAAAAGTAGAAAGAAAGAAAAAAGAAAAGGAGAAAGAGGAAAAAAAAATTTGCACTCCGAAGTTTCTCTCATTCTCCAAATCATCGCGGTCCGCGGAAATCCCCTTCAGGAATACAGGCACGAAGAAATTAAACGAAGACTAGCTTTTACGCTAATTTTCTAATTATCTAGTAACAGTAAATAATAATAATAATAACAAATTTTCTGACCATTGGCTAAAACCGAACCAAATCGAGGCGAATTTTTTTTTTTTTTTTTGTTTTATTTTTTCAATCGAATTACTTCAACCGCACGGACTACTAACGTTATGCCGATATAAAGGCCAGTGTGCCAATTTGTGGCAGGAGTAAATACCCGGCCCGTTTCGCTCTCCATCTATACCGCGGAAATTAATTTAATGAAAATACTTTTATAAAACTACTGCAACGAATTGGGTCGGTTATATTATCAAAATTTTGCTAATATCTGACAAACGCGATGAAGAATTTATTCGGGTAGTCGTAAATAACGTAGGAAATTAATTACACTTGAAAATAATTACTCGCGAATTTTAGTTAGCGAAAAGTTATCGATTAAAATTCAATTTTCTCGAGGTTTTATTTTCGTCGAAGCTCAAGGGCTCCCAGTTTCCGTTAAAAAAGGGAATACAGAGATCGTAGCTATGATTCGCCGCGCTTTACACCGAACGTCCGCATCTTTTAGAGATGAGAAACGTGTTAATGAATCGGAGAGAATTTCTCAGAGAAATTAAACCCACCGTTTCCAAATTAGGAATTAATTGATACGGCGAAGAACAAGACGACTAAGAAGAAGAAGAAATCGTGGCTAAATATACTTTTAACGGGCAAAATTTATGCTCGATCCCCCGATCCATGGCTTCTCGCTGTTAATTCGAGCTGATCGGTTGAGACAATTAACGAAACGCGTAAACGACTACGACCACCACGTCCTGGAGAAAGGGGGCCTCTATTCATTCGACTATAGAGAATTCGGTTTGCGCCATGGATTAACCGTTAAGGATATCGAAGAAAAGCGTATTAATTCGGTACCCATGCGCTAGTAGGTAAATGGGACTTCCGAAATACGAAGAGAAAACTGCGGATCGGTTTTGCACGAGAAATAGCGAATTTATACGCCGAGGAGACGATGCGTCTTCGCGACGTTCGACGCTTGTTAAAATTCCTTTTATTTCAGCTGCTATTCGCATCGAAATTAGTAATTACTGCACTCGCTGCGTCGCTTGCGCTCCAAGGTTCGCAATGATTCTTTAACTTAATGGCATATTCTATACAATCCTGTTTCTGCCCTCGAGCAACAGCAGCAGTCTCTGAGAGATAAAAGGAAGAGATAACCTGCAGCATTCCTCACATCCGACTCGATACCAATCTTCGCGGATTATACGTATGCACGCAAACACGTATCTGCGAATACTCTCGAAGTTATACCTATCTATCGCAGATAATTTTGCAACGTTTATAGAACGAGAGATCTTTCGTACCGTTACGCAATCCCATTGTCTACCCACGTATTATATATAGACACACCGACTCTCCTTAATAATCTAGAATATTTAAACCAGAAACTACGACTGTTATCTGGTCACTTGATCGCCAAAGAGTAGAAAGTTTCGATTCCATTACGTAAATTGATACACTCGGTTTTATCGAACTATTGCCGGTGATAATTCTGCGAGATGACATTCCCTCTCGTCTGTACCTAATCAATCGTTTGTATTAACCTGCGAGGAGATTATCGATTCGTTTTCTTTCATCGGAATCGATCGGAGAGAGGAGGGAAAAAGAAAAATTAAAATAATGGAAAACCTTGGAGTATTTGAATTGCTTGAAAAGACATTATGGAAATTTGGATCCTTGATGCAGTAGGGCGACTCGTTTCGTGGCTTTTTTTTCCTCTTTTTTCATTCTTACAGCCTTTTCTAAAACTCGGTCCCCCTTCGCTATGGAATCCCAATTGTTCTGCCATTCGTTCGTTAATTGACGATATTTTAATGACCGTACGATTGTACGCACTCTGAATCGAAATCCTTCGGAAATCCGTGACCTTAGACGCTATACCTCGATTAACATCCATTATTAATTGACGTCCTCGTATTTCATCACGTGGGATTTAATTGAGCCGAAGAACGAGCGGATTTCGAGTCTTTGAATATCGTTTTTACGCTTTTCTGCGTCTATTGCTATTGTGTGGCTAATATTTAGTCGCGAAACTCGTGTATACAAAAGTGGATCGATATTCGCGAAGTTGTATTACAGCTGCGAAAAATCATTTCTACTTTATAATAAATCTAAAACGCAAGATGTGATAAGAGAATTAGGCGAGATACTGTTTTTCGGTTTTCTGTTTCCTCTTCGCTCACCGGAATTTTTTTTACACATTCTCGTATACAATACCTAAGTTTGGATAACTAAACTCCGAGATTGAATATATTAGAATTTGAATTGTAAATAGTAAGCCGGGTAGCTATAGCTGGCTCGCTCGAGATTTGACTTCTTTTTTAAAAACGTTTAAAGAGAACTTTTTTAAACGAAAGATTTACATTTAAACAAACGCCCTGCTCACGAGGACTCGGGGATTCGCACGTCCCAAAGAATTATAACTTCCCTAAAGAAATACAATGTTTAGTATACAAAAACCAAAAACTTCCTACCCCCTGCAAAAGACAATTTGAAAAAAAAAAAAGAAACCTTAACAGCATCGAGCACCTTGAATTGCAAAAATTACCAGAATAAGCTACCTTTCGGTCTTCTAAGAAAATATATCAGGGCAAATTACATCAAAAACTCTGACCGTTAAAAGCATCTTTTTTTTTATCGATTTCGAACCCCTTTGAGGCGAGGTCCTGCCTAAAACTACACCATGCAGCTGCATCTGTCGATCTTTTCGATTATTATTAACTTACGTATATAGTTTGGACTTTCTGCTCGATGTATACGAAGTGAAATGAAACTTTGTCACATCTTTTTCTCTGCGGAAGGAAAAATGGATGAATAATCTACGAATCTAGGTATACAAGGGGTAGAAAGATAATGTGAATCGTACACAGTGACTCAACCGTCAAATCATTACTCTCCCTCTAAATTATACAATCTACTGCACACTGCGCAGGGTTCTGTTGTCGGTTTCAAACTGCAAAAATGAAATGGAGGGGATCGTAACGTTTACGAGTAAGGCACCACCTATATTATACCAGAACCAACCCTAGTTCGTAGGTATTATGGCAGTACATAGTCACTCATGCATGGGGTGAGAGGTATTCGGGTTTTCAGCCCCTATATCCCCATACTGCAGCCGGCTGCAAGTTTCTCTTCTCTTCAGTGAAATAGTTCGTTACTAGTTCAACACACACTAACCGATCGGCGTTTTCTCATCCTCCCGGATAACAGGCAATTCGGAAGTTTCTTCCATCTAGAAAAAAAATTCAAAAATTCAAAAATTTTGAAAGTGTTTAATTATAAACTACGAAAATAATTTATTATTGTTATATCGACTAACCGCATTTTCTCACATGGCGACATTTTGCCGCTAGGTCGGTTTGATCGGTCAGTGCTGCACGTGACGTGGCCTAAACTTTCTACACACCACATTGTGCACGGATTAATGTGCAGGCCTCTCATATCGGTACACGTATATACGATTTATGTACATATATACATACCTATATATTTCAGAAATTATTGTGGGTTCAAATAAACCAAAAGGAATTTTTTTTTAAGTTTAACAGGTAAAAGGAGAAACAAGTAAAGAAAGAAAAAAAAAAGAGCCGTTAACTTTATCGCTACGTTTTTATAATCGACTTGATAAAAGTTCGTATGCATACCTAGAGCTAGAAGAGCTATCTAGCTACCTTTAGCTAGCTAGCCTCCTCTTCTCCGATAGAAAGTGTACCACGACGGTAGTTTACGGCTATGTTTTCTGTTCTCATGGACTACTAGGTATACGCGCGTGTCGAAGCTAACTCGACTTAGCCTTACCCTAACCCAACCCAAGCTAACTTAACTCAAGTTAAGGTAACTTAAACTCAACTTTAACTCCGTATACCTTCGTTCACAATCTGTTTATCGAGGTCGCCGTTATCCCGCTCACTGTCATATATTTTTTTTTTTTATATATAGCAGATATAACGAGAAAAAGTTTTGAAGCTGGGTGACGATCTGCATTTTGCAGTAAACGATTCAGTTTTTAAATCAGGTTTTACTTTGAGAGGAAATATGCAGAAGTTTCTGGGTATCCGAGTGATTTTTGTAACCGAAATCAGAGCGTTAGGTTGGTATATAGATATATGTGTACCGTATGACGCATATATAGCTAGAAGTTAAAAGAGACGTTTATTTCCTTCTTTCTTTATTTCCATCCTTCCTCCTTCTCGGAGGAGGCTGGAACCTTGTGTCTGTCATACGGAGTCAAGACACTCACAGCAGTCTGCGTCCGACATTCCCTCGGTGTTAAGCACGCCCGTTATATACAGCAGATGAGAGTTTCTCCGCTATTTTTAGTAGCGTAAACGCGAATTGTTTAATAATTATCATTCGTTATAGAATGCTTTTTGAGACACTCGAGGCTAACGTGTCCCACTTTATATATAATCAAAGTTTTATAATTAGGCCCAGGGTCTGACGAACACGTGTGTCATTAATTATGTGTCACGTTTACACCTACTGCATATATAAACGCGAGTGAATCATACGTAAAAATTCAGTTCGAAAAATATGTAACAAATATTGTGTGTGTGTGTGTGCGAAGAATAAATCTTTTTTTTCTCAATTCTATCGATCACAAGTTACCTACGTATGCCTATACTGCAACGTACTCATAATGGTGGAATGTTGTCGAGACGAGTTTGTGTAATCAGTTCGATTCTCAATAGCAAACGAGTAGATTAAAGCTCTACGGAATTTTCGAAATAACTTCGAACGTATTTCTCAACTCGGTAAAAATTTCGGGCCCGTTTTTTTTTTCTTTCTTCGTCACTGATAGTGAAAGTCCTGAAAAGAGGAAAATCCGTGACACTGGACTGATGACTAAGCGACCAGGTGACGTTGGTCTCGTTTACGATTAGCCAAGTAGTTATTGCTCGATTATATGATTCAGGAAATTATCGTAAACCGTTTACATTAGTGCGCGTGAGAGAAGCTTGACGATCTGTCCATGAATTAACAGAAAGGAGAAGAATAGAAGAAAAGGCAGATTTTCCTATACCTGTGGGAGCAATGAAGATTGTCAAATTTACCTACGGTTGTACGAAGACTGAAATACTCCTCGTTAAACGTTGCCGTAGTTCGGTATAGCCAAGGTGTTGACCCCATAAACAGACTGGATATTCAAAAGCTAAAAATAACCGGCAAGGCAACCGCTGGTTCGGGGAACGTTAGTTAGTGAGTTAGTGAGTGAGTGTGTATGTGAAAGGGAGTTTGAACGAAAGAGAGGTAAAAGGATAGACGGACTCCTCCGATATAAAGAAGAAGGAGGGAAGTGAGCGAGAGTCGCGGGAGTCGCGAGAGGAGGAAAAAGGAGTAAAATAAAAAATAAAATAAAAAGATCCGTAAAAAGTAAGAGAGGAGAGACGAAAAAATGACGCGAAATAGACAGCAGATCTTTCCTCTACGTCCATTCGCTACCCTAGGACGTCGTCTGCTACGAGACAAGTTATTTAGAAGGTAGGTCCATGGCGTGAATTAATTTCCGAATACCCAGCGACATCTCTTATAAATTATACATCGAGAATCCAGAATCTCGTATAGCGTCACCAAAGATGAGAGGATATTCCAAACGATCGGTTAATCCCCGAAGGCTGGAGCTGCGGTAGGTACTTCGAGCCCGGTTTCTGCTGCGAGGAAATTTCCAAGCGATAAATCAATCGGCTGAAGTAGTAGAGGAAAAAAAAATGTAAACGGCTTCGTAGGTCAAGAATTTTCTGGGTTGAACTAGGTAAAGTTATTTTCAATGTACGGGCGGGTTTAGAAAATACTTATATGCGAATGCCGAGTTATCTAACGGCCATGAAATTCTGTGATCTGATAATGGGCCTTGGAATACGCGACGAGAGGAGGAAGGTGGCGATTAATCTTGCTCGAGGTCAGCTTGGAGCTTAAAACACGTCTGGATTATTTCTTCGCAGGATATTTTTCGATCGAGCAGCGAAAGTCCTGACTTTTGGACAATGAACTAACCGTTTGATAACTTTCAATTAGATACTTTCGAAATTCACAAGTATACACATGTATGCAATTTGTATGAAAAGAAAAATATATTCATCCGTCATGACGCGGTGATCTCGAGGCACAAATGCCGCCACAATCGTATAGAATAGCCTCGAGGGTATCAAATCCTCGAACAAGGCGAGCCGGCAAAAAAAACCCTTTCAACTAACAAACAACAAAGTAAAACTTTGAACAGGGGCAATTTTCCCTCGGGCATGGAACTGTAACACGAGTCAATTATTTTACAATTTCATTTAGGGTATCTCTGGGATTGAAAAGTCCTTCCATGTACCTGCACATGCGTGTGGGTATAGCGATTCTCGCCATTATTCATTCATTGAACTCCCAGATGCTCGGTAGTTCCATTCTTGAAAAAATAAAATCGGTTCTTGCCGGTTTTTCGATATCAGGATAATTCCTTCGCTCGAAAAAATCGGGTATCGAATCTGTCTCAGACGACGGTAGAGAACGAACGTTGTTAATGAATTGGGTAGTTATTCCTAAACGATTGCTTAAGACATGACTGAATATAGAATACGGTTATTTGAACGGCAGCTATATCCACCCGGATACTGGTAAATCTGAAGTGCCAGATATTTTTCGAAGTAGTAATAATAATTTGAGTAACGAATGATGATGGAGATATTTTTCAAAGTTATCTCGTTAGCTCTTCGGACTGAAAGTTTTTAATCCTATTAAAGTATACCTACGGTACCTTGGGCAGAGTTTGAAACTAAACTTTGGCCAAGTTTAGCCTGTCCTAATCACTTATACACGGAAGAAAGTAAAGCTAGAAGTAATTTTTTTATCGAGGAAACTCGCAAGCTGTAGAGATGCTCCGAAATACACTCTGGAAAAGTCGAGAGATTTTTCTCGTTTCCGTTTATTCTTCTTGTTCTTCATCTGCGTTCGATTCAAGACAGGAAGTTTGTATCGGATAACGCGTCGACCACGTGTCAGAGAAAATTTCTGCTTCTTCTAAAGATTCGAGATTCCGGATTTTGAATACCTATACCTATACGCCGGAAATGTTTACTCTCCCCGACTACTTCCGAGGGCTAAATCTCCCTTTTCCTTTTCCTTTTCCTTTTCCTTTTCCACTTCCTCCTCTTTAGCTCTGTTTGTCTACCCCGCACGTCGTTAAGTGCACTCCCATGTTCTTCTCTCGGTTCTTTTTTAGGGGTTGAAGACAAACACTACGCGTCTACACGTGTAGATATAGAGAAAAGTTACCTCGAGTCCGTCTATTTATGAACTTCTTTCTTCAATTTCAACTTTTATTAGCTAAGTTCTTTTTCGTTTTTTTTTTTTTAAAGAAGAAAAAGTTAAATTTCTTATCACGCACTTGCACCAATTATTATCAGCTATGTTATTTCCGGTTCATTCAGACTCGCGAAAAAGTTTCGATTCTATTGATTATCTCGTTATCAGAACTCAGCGATACTTAAAAGGACTATAAACTGGGCGCCATACTATCTTGATATCAAAGTTAAGAGATTTGACTCGAGGAGGTCGAGACTTGCACTCGATATTGGAAAGAATTGATGACTCTGTCTCTCCCTCTCTTTCTCTCTCTGCTTATTAAACTCCCTGACCTCTTTTCTCTAACGCCTTCGATAGCCAAGTATATTTCGCAAGTATCTTGCCCGTCCGTATCGCACTTTGAAATTGTTGCATCGATCGAAGTCCTTATTCCGGATTGAAACAAAATCAGAGAGAGAAAAAAAAACGAGAAAAAATCAAGCATACCTACGCTCGCGGACAAACATATGTCCACACATTGCAACGATCAACAGCTGCACGCCAATGCTAAAAACCAGGTGTTGCCAAATCGAAAGCTGTTCCTCGTTGCCCTCAGAAATGGGGGAAATTCGATCTGGCCGAAACTTAACTCTGCGTGAGTTGCACAGTTCGTACAACTTTCTTCATTTTCTGATAATTTCAACCTTCGTATTTCTATAAGCTTTTAGGAATTTATCAATTTCTTAAGGAAAAGAAAAACGGGACTTTGGCGCGGCGACAGAATTCAAAAGTCAAATTTTCGCGGCGGGAAATTTGAACGAAGCCACATGGATACAGCGTGGCGACAAGCTTATAGTCCTCGTATATTGATCTGATCGCGTAGCCGCGGCGAAGCGGTTTCGCGCGCATGGCGACGTCGCGGGCACCTCCGGCCTTTAATCCGTCGCGACGCCCTCCGTCGTCGCGTTCGTCGTCAGTGGGCGTCCTTCCACCGCGAAAGTAGTGACCGTTTTCGCGAGTCTCTTAATCTCAGTACGTATCTCTTTAACCTTTTCCAAATAATCGTGCAGACAGTCTTTCCCGCGTATCAACATCTTCTAACGTAAATTGGAAACGCGGAAAAGTGACCGCGGTTCGTCTAAACCCCGACAATCTTGGCTCTGGTCCCTATGCACCTTGAAAAATTGAAAAATCAATCTGAAATCCGACCTTGAAAGGATGAGAATTCAATTTAAAGCAGAGTACGAAAAGTTCTCGTGACATGCGTTTTTGAGTTAATATCTGGTATTGCTACACCGACTACCGCAAATAATCGCGGTTCTGTATATTCGCACGGAAGCATGATGCGTGTCGAATGACAATAGCGTGCAGCAGAGTGAGTGGTGCACAGCCGATCGTAACGTGAGTGTGATTCCTCGCGTATACGTACGTATTCGCGTTTACAAAAGACCATTCGGCGTGTAATGATTCCTCCTTGAATCAAAATGGCCATCAACAACTGTCACCTGATGGACCTAGACAACACCTAGGAAGGTATTTAGCAAATTTTCGCCTATTATGGGAAATGCGAAAGTGGTTCAAGCCCCATCGCTCTCAAAATTTATTTATTAAATTCATTTAGCGTAGGTAAGGGTTCCGATGTGAGCGAGACTAATCTTGGATCTCGTAGAGCGATTTTTTGAAACCCTTTGTTGAAGGGTCGCAATGGAAGAGACCCTCGGCATATTGCAAGTCTGCAATATTTATTGATTCGCTAATTTTTTTTTCTCCTTCATCTCTTTTTTCCACCCTCTGACCTATCTACCTTTACGGCGTACTAAGTAGGTAGGTTCTAGCTACTTCTCCTCTTACCTCAGCCCCGTGTTCTCCCCTAATTTACTCTATTTCCGTCGCGATGGTGCCGCGTTTCAAGGGGCAGATAATGATCAACTAGGAATCACCTTCGCTCGTATACATACACGTGTGAAATTCCGGAAATAGTCGCCTTACGTCATGCTGCCCGTACTGATTTATATTCACGGATTAATCACCGATCCTTGATTCATTTATTGACAATTGTATGCTACTCTATACGATTATTTATAATATAGCAATTAACGTAACTCTCGCTTCACCTCGTATTTTCCTTTCATTTTTTTTCCCCTGATATAAGGGAGAATTAATTGTATAGCCGTTCGAAATATAGGATCGAATTCTACACTCCCTTTATCATACTCTGCTCCGATTTCAAACCACTTCGTTCACATCACGTTATTCAACTTCCGACCCAGGTGTAAGGTTCACCGATTTGGACCAAAGGGTAGCATATTTCACCGAAGGTCTTAATTAGGGTGGTGATTTGTTGACTACACCTTACACCGAGATATAATTAGCTTTGTTTATACAGGCGCGTGTGGGCAAGGTGAAAGGAAAAGCGAAGAAATAAAATCTTGCCAAATATATCATTTTATGACTAGATATATCGTTTTCGGATTTACTTAAAAACGTTGATTCTTTTTGTCGGACAATTATTATTACGTCTATTGTTTCTCGGTCAATCTCAGTCACCCTCGGAGTAAGGAGAGAAAAGAAAATCAAAAGTGTTCTCGAGATCTTTTTAATCGGCAGCTTTCCATCGCGCTTACGTAAGAAAGGAAAAAAAGTAATTAGTATTAAGATTGAAAGATGATCCCAGCCCACGCCCCGTACTACAATCTGAAGAAAATTCTTAATTACTTTTCCAGCGTTTGAACAAACATACCTCTACGTATAATATTCACAATCAAATTTCTCACGATCGTAAACAAGTAATTATTCCACCTCGATAATTAAATTCTGTGCCAACAAGAAATGGTCGTTTTTTCTTTTCTCATTAAAATTTATAACATTGTTTTTTTTATTCAATATTTTTCAGAGAAATTCGCACAGTTATTCTTAACAAGGGTACCTCGGGACTTGGCTTCAACATCGTAGGTGGTGAGGACGGAGAAGGTATCTTCATATCGTTTATTTTAGCCGGTGGTCCGGCCGATCATAGCGGTGAATTGCGACGTGGTGATCAAATTCTTAGCGTAAATGGAATCAATTTGCGAACAGCTACTCACGAGGAGGCTGCTGCCGCCCTCAAGGTAAGCAAGGTAGCCTGGATCGAACTATTTATTTTCATTATTAATCACAGGATTAAATATTTCCAATCCATTACTCACGGCTGTCTATCTTTCTCTATTCTATCCAGGGTACAGGTCAGACAGTGACTATTGTCGTGCAATACAAGCCTGAAGATTACAACAGATTCGAAGCCAAGATCCATGATCTTAAACAACAAATTTCGCAACAGAATATGATGACAGGTACCCTAATGAGGACCTCGCAGAAAAAATCTCTCTACGTTAGGTACATAGTCTTCTATTTGTTTTATCCCGACTCTTATTTCACTACAGATTTTGGCTCTGATCAGTTTTTATTTTGATACCCTTTGTTTTATTCAGAGCCCTTTTCGATTACGATCCGAACAAAGACGACGGTCTGCCGAGTCGCGGACTAGCTTTTCGCTACGGTGAAATTTTGCACGTAACTAATGCGAGCGACGACGAATGGTGGCAAGCCAGGAGGGTCACTCCTCAGGGCGAGGAGGAAGGACTTGGTATTATTCCATCTCGTAGACGTTGGGAGCGAAAACAACGAGCGAGAGATCGATCCGTCAAGTTCCAAGGACATATGCCTGTCATACTAGACAAGGTTGTTAAGAAATATCGAGTTTATAATTTTCCCTGAATTTTTACCGTTTTTAGAGATTTTTTGATCCCATTTCTTCTCTCGTGTTTCAATTTCCAGCAATCGACCCTAGATAGAAAAAAGAAGAACTTTTCATTCAGCAGGAAGTTCCCATTTATGAAGAGCAAAGACGATAAGTCTGAAGACGGTTCGGACCAGGAACGTAAGTCTAAATTTGATGACATTCATTAATTTTCAGCATCTATTATACTGTCGCATTTGGACATTGTCGTTCATGCATGTTCGGAAATTATGCATGTGTCAATTATTCTAAACCCACATGTTTACATGTTCGCCATTGGTTTATACATACATCGATAAAATATATACTTCATCCTCAAATATTAGTAAATATAGTATACATACATTACGTATATGTATATATACAATATACATACACACACATGTGTATATCAATTAACAATTATTACGATATTATTTTCACTTCAGATTCATTTCCTACTAATTATTATCACGAAATGAACAGTAAAGATTGATTTGATCAAATATTGAATCGAATTTTGATATTTATTTATATAAAGTTACTCGATATTCATTTACCAACACTAAAGAGGCGAGAGGAAGACCTGATAAAAAATTTGTCGATCTTATTAAGAAGATGATCGATTTTATTCCTTTTAATTTATGAATACTTATACTTATAGACAAATTTTTTGGCAGATTCTTCCATATACTTATATCCTAATCCCGAATGTGCTTTTGTGTTTTACCATGTGATACGTGACATGTGTTTTTGTTTTGCCTGCTTGTGTAGGGTCACCCACAACACCTGAGAATGAAAACGATCCTATGCGTAAGTATTTAACATTAAAAGAATTTTATTATTTTATATCCCCGCTCGTCACTATTATTGTATACCTATATACGATATTTTACTTGCACTAAACATTACCGTTCCGTCGTTCTTTGTCCGTTTACATTTTTTCTTTTTATTTTACCTTTTTTCCTCCGAACCGTAAAAATTCCGAATTCGTTCAATACGATTTCCAATTTTCAGAGACGTTCAGGTCTAGAGAATTAGAATCCCGAAAGGTCGGAATGCGCATAGCTCAAAAATCTGGAAGTCCGGAGCCCCGAGCCCCTAAAAATCCGAAAATTTTGGTCTATTTCTCAGAGTGTGAAGACAAAAAATATTTCATTCTAATCGAGACCCTCTTTACGGAAACGCATTTTTTTATCTACTTCAATCGATAACTTCGGTGTCATAAATAATTGATAGGATTTTGAAACTTTTTTTCCAAAAAGTAATTATACACTGAATGGATACACGCGTGAATTTCAAGTTTCGGATGTCTGGCCCTGCGGATCTTCGGTGTTCTGCGTTTCAAAGTTTCTTTTACTTTTTTTAGACAATACCATTTCTAAAAACTGTGAGTCAGTATTATTGAAATTCGGAATTCTGACCTTTCGGGACTTTCGAAATTCGGAACTTCAATCCGGCCCCGATGATAATAATGCAAGAAAATATAATCGTAACTCCTTTACAATCCGTGTATTTGTTGTTGCAAGTATTTAATATTTAAACGTTATGTATAATCATATATTCTGTCATTGTAAGTTATAATATTTGTTGAAAAAACATTTTCATACATTTTTGTACAAACAGAATGAATTAACGACGAATGATTGAGATAATTGACGAGTCAAGTGTAAATAAAAGTTCTTTACTTTTATATATATATAGCAGTTCACAGCTTTCTGCAAGACTAATTTATCGATGTAATCTTGTCACTAATAAACAGAGAGTTTAGTTTTTCTTCTTTTTCTCTTTTTTTTCGCCAAGCGCAAAACATTCGCGAAGTGTGATCAGTGTATCAAATTTATGCTTCACGCATTTCAGAGCTTAATTAATCCTAATAATGATTTTAAATTCAGCTTTCTAGCGACTTGTAATCATTTTGATATTGTTATGTTCTAGCATTCATGCTGTGCTACACCCAGGACGACACTAACACCGAAGGTAATCATCGTTATCTCATAAATATCGACTATTAACAAATTCATATCGTATACACCTCGCTCATTTATATCATTAGAAGAAAACTTATCATTCGTCATATTTATATTTAGGTATATATATTATATGCAGCTGCTTCATTATTGCTCTCAAGTATTTATTACATCTACCCCTATTTTTAGTTCTGGGTTCATCTTCTCCGTTATGATTCTCTACTTGTTCATACTGATCCTAATTATTCTAATTATTTAATTTAATAATCAGCTAGCCAATATATCGTGGCTCCTTAAATGATCGTCATAAAGTCATCACGTTGTAATCATAGATATCTTTCTCGTTTATTCATTTAAGATTTATCTTCCGCAACAGGAAGTAAAGAAATTTTGTATCGTGTTGAACTACCCTATATGGAAGAACTGACATTAGTTTATCTGGAAAAGGATGGTGATGAAAATAATGAGGAGCTTAGTAAGTCAATGTGTGCTAAGAGTGAGAACATATTCTTATCAATTACCATTATTACATGCTAATATCCACACCTTTGTATAGACATACCTTTTTCCTTACATTTCACGTTTATCAATTATGAAAACTTATTGATTGCCACTCAATTTTCAACCAGCTTTCTCCCCACTTATATACATCATTTATAAATCGCTATTAACAAACTCTGAAACACTAATCGCATAGCTTTCTATATCACCATATTCTCTCTTTTTATATCTAAAAGTTTTCTAGCATCCTTCACTGTCCATATTACACCGTTTATCCCCTAACAATTCTCTCCGTCCATCCAACACTGAAAGCTTGCTCTTTTGTTTCTTGTTCAAAATGCATTTTTAGACGGGGTACCTGTATGAAATCCTTTTATCGATCTGGGACTTTTCAAGAGCCTCGATGATACGACGAAGTTTTACTGTTTGAAACTGTTTTATTACTCTTAACAAAAGATCCTTAACAAATCAACCCTGTCCATGATAATAAAAGGCCTGATTTTTTAAATTTCCATTTTGAATGTTCGAGATCTAAGTTTAGAGTTTGGTTTTACAGGTAGCGAAGAAACTGTTCTATCATACGAAGCTGTTCAGCAGCTCGCTATCCAATACACCCGCCCTGTCATCATTCTTGGACCACTCAAAGACCGCATTAATGATGACCTCATCTCAGAGTTCCCAGACAAGTTTGGCAGCTGTGTGCCACGTGAGTAAACATTTCCTTTTTACCTTGTCAAGAGACACTGGATTATAGCCTTTGTCAATCTAGTCCAAATAGCAGAAGATCCGGAGATATGTTCTAAACAAAATCAGTACTTATGTACTCCGATTCATTTCTAGACACAACGAGGAGTAAAAGGGAGTACGAAGTTGACGGACGAGATTATCACTTCGTAGGATCTCGAGAGCAGATGGAAAGGGACATTCAGAACCACCTCTTCATCGAGGCTGGGCAATACAACGACAACCTTTATGGAACGTCAGTTGCATCCGTCAGAGAAGTCGCAGAGAAGGTAATTCTTATAAAATCAAAAGATATTTGTAATCTGCCTTTTTAATAAAGAAGGCCATATTTTTACACGGTTTTTGATAATATAGCATAAAATGGATGTTATTTTCGGAATTATCGGACCTTTTTGCATTGAAAAAACATAGAATCATATTTTTATATAATAGATAAGGATGAGATAAACATTATAATGTAATTATGGATTTACCCGATCTAAGAAGATCAATCGATGCGTTTGATTCTTCTGGAACTTCAATCTCAGGTGAATTGCTTTCGTGTTTTAGGGTAAGCACTGCATTCTTGATGTTAGCGGCAATGCAATCAAGAGGTTACAAGTCGCACAGCTCTATCCCATCGCTATTTTCATCAAACCCAAATCTGTAGAGTCTGTAATGTGAGTATCGTTCTGTTGTAAATAAGTACGAAGTACAGCTTCTCTGCGCCTCCTCTGAATGCATTCAACAATTATTTTTTTTTACAGGGAGATGAATAAGAGAATGACGGAAGAACAGGCAAAGAAAACGTTCGAACGTGCCCTAAAAATGGAGCAAGAATTCGGGGAATACTTTACTGGTAAGATTGGTAGAATATTTTGAATAACATTTGCTTTTCAGTAATTAGCTAAAGTTTAATTATCTCATTCAATTGACGTTGTTGTTTTAGCTGTGGTACAAGGAGACACACCGGAAGATATTTACTTGAAGGTAAAGGAGGTGATCAGCGAGCAGTCTGGCCCAAGCATCTGGGTGCCAAGCCGAGATCAGCAACTGTGACGACCTGCCCCCTATCCCCTTCCTCAGTCTCATCCCAATCCCAATGCCTGGACCTTACCTCCCAGGCGTAATGATTAAATATTATTATTAAACCAATTACCTAAGTAACACTCTAACGCCTTCTCCCCACCTAAGTAGCACAATGTCCTAGTTAAGGCGCGAAGCTAATTGCTTCAGTTATAGTCTCGAATTGCCACAAGGAATTTAAAGAAAAATAAATACCTATTCAGTCTCCCTCTAAAATTTGTTAATAATTATAATATTGTGTGAATATTAGGACGGTAGGCAATGACTCATAATCCAAGTATATTGTTAAATCATTTATATAATAGAGTATGATTAAAATGAAGAAATAAGCACATAGCTTAATTAAATAGAAGAGGATCTGCAGATATGATGTTCGACGTTGTTCTCGTTTGAGAAATAGAGAAACAATATTTCGTTGTACGTTTTTTGCATGTAAACGGGCGCGATAAAGTTTATAATTCGTGAACAGAGTCGAAGAAAAAGATAACGGAAAAGAAAAAGATAAAGAAAAAGGAAAAGAAGAAGAAAAAGAAAAAGAATAAGAAGTATTTTATTTTTGTAAGATAGTAATTTCTCCACGAATACATAAATACATTAAATTGATTGATCGATGAGAACTCATTTTATAAAGAATATTTATATCATAAAGTTGTGATCGATTTATCAATTCGCATAATAATTTTGCTCGCATAAGAAATAATGTTTCGAGCTTAATTGATAATTATCTTTTTTAAAGAACGATATAATAGTCTCAATAGTGTGATTACTGATTAGGGAGACTCTTTTGGTCAACTGAGAATAATAATTTGTTTTATTTTTCATTCTAATCAGGCTCTATCGCACGAATTATAGAGAGACGAAAAAAAAAAGAAAAAAAAATGGAAGTATCGATGAAGAAGGGAATATAGTTATTATTAGCTACTTATAAAACTGCTTTTATTCATTGACTGTAAGATGTTACTATATGAGTTGTCACGAATAAAAAAAGAAAAGATATCCATAAATTATATACTACTTAAAACCATATAGCAATGATTTCCGCCATTTAACGTATAATCAAACATACAGATAACTAAGTATATTCGCATTCGCCGATTTATACATACCTATTTGATGAATGAAAATTAATATATGGTTTTAGTGGAATTGATTTGATAAACTGTTGAAAAAAAAATGAAAATAAAAAATTTTGCCTTCACTTACTCTTATAGCTTATCGGTTATATACGAGTGAAGTAGTGCTGTATTTTTTAATGTACTTAAATTGCATAAGAAATCAAAGGTAATAAATGAAAATACGTTGATGCTGTTTAACACTCGAGACACGAAGTACCCTATTGATATCTAATATCTTTCTCTCTTTCTCTCTCTCTCTCTCTCTCTCTCTCTCTCTGTCTTTCTCTTTCACTTTCACTTTCTCACTCCCTTATTGTTACTGCGCTAAATTTGTTAAAAAAATAAAAAAAACGTGAATACATAAGCGTAAACCTCTGCGTACGACGAATATATAAAATTGTTTGTACGTAATATTAGGTATATGGGGTATAAATATACAAGGAGGGAAGATTGTTCGTAGGCACCGATATCATCGTAATTAAATCGAGAGAAAGAAAAAAAAGAAAAGAAGAATTAAATGAATAAATAAAAAAGCGTAATCCTCACAATCTATTAAATAAAACCTCACAGGACAAATCTTTTAGAGCTAAGATAATAATCGGTATATAATGTTTTGTACAGCTAGATAACTAAGCCAGTAATGGGTTACGTGCAACATTATATAAGAATAACTATTGTAATTTAAATACTACTACTAAATTATTATTATAATATAGTAGGTATATTACTGTAAATACCTATATATTGAGGATTAATTTGAGTCAGAATTATGAGCAGAAAGTAAGATTTCAGACCGTAGGCCTCCTCCTCGGCTACTATAAATGAATAAATGAATAAATAAATACATATTTAAAAATCTATTTACGACGTACGCAGACTGCCTCAACAATTGAAAACCATATTTCTCTATCGTTGCTGCGTCGTCAGTCCGTATAGAGTTGACTAATGGGCTGTACTTACGTTACACGATGTTGATAAATTGAATTTAAATTAAATTAAATTAAATTAAAGATAAAAAATAAAATATCACAAAAAAGAATAAATAAATGAATAAATGAATAAATAAATAAATAAATAAATGAAAAATACATAGAGTTTTTAGAGAAGAGAGGAGAAAAGAAAAAAGAAAAGAAAAAAAAAAGAGTTAATAGAGATGTTTATTATTAAAAGATTGTTTGCCAATTTCATTGTAATTTGTAACATACATACCTAATATTATAACGTTAATGGTAAAGGATAAAGTTTTTATTTATATCGGTGGTCTGCGCGGTAGTATCTCGCAAAAAATAAATAAAAAATAAATATTGGAAATTTTCAATTAATATGAAACTTGATGTGAAAAACACGCTGATTACATTTGAATACACAGTTGCCTTTATTGTAAAAATAATATCTTATTATTTCAGATATTATTTTTAATATTCTCGTAGTTTTTAACAATCGAATTGGAGATGAGTTTTCCTTTTATTTTTCGGTTTTTTCAACTTATTGCGCGGTGTGCAGTGTCCAGTTGTGTATATCGAGCTATAAATACTCAGTTACAGCTATCGTAATACCGTCTAGTAAACGATGAATAAAATTATTAGAGTGGCCCAGAATTTACTGAGTCGAAGAGATCTGTCTCAATATAAAAAAGAAAAAGAAAAAGAAAAAGAAAAAAAAACGTGTAAGATGAATACTATTACAAACACCTATTATACATCTCTATAGTCTATTTAATAACATTACTTATTGAATTATCAATCTCATGTTCACCTTGTTTCGTCGTTTTTAAATAGTTAATAAACGTTTTACCAATTTTAAGAACCATCTTTCCATCATTTCATACCTTCATTCATTAGCTTTCTTTATTTATTGCTTTAATCTAGTACGGAATCTGAACCAGAGATTTGTTTATCATCCAGGTAATGAATTGCTAAATCCAAGAATAAAAAGTAAAGTGTTTGTGAGATGCCGAGATTAATGACTGCACTTTTAATGTTGAATTATCACAGAGATAATCATTGCACAGTAATCAATCTCTATAATAATAATGAAAAAAAAAGAGAAAATAATTTATAAATCTTTATCTTGGGGACAGCAAGTACTTTATTAATAAGTTACAATTTAACGTTTTCCTCCTACACGAGGAGCAGCCTTTTGCTGAACCTTTTGTGCTTTTTGTTTAGGTGCAGCCTTGGCCTTAGGTGGTGCGGCTGCCTTCTTTGTAGCCTTGGCAGCTTTCTTCTGCTCCTTTGCAACTCTGTAAATGAACATTGAAGCATTGTTAAAGGTGTTTCATTAAATAAAACTATTCCTTATTGATATAATCAAGTTTGTGTGGACCCGCAAAGCCAGACAGAGTAACCGTATCATACTATTCTGGGTGAAGCAGCCCATCCAATTTATCTAAGACATTCTGAAATCCAATTCAACATGGAAAATCAAACTGGAGGAACAGCTGTCTACATATATCGCAAAACCTGGTAAGATGGATAGCCTTAAACTCGTATTATCAATAGAATAATTGCTAAATTGAATTTGAACTCACTTGATAGCCTGTTCTCGCTGAGCTTTTCTGATCTCTGGCTTCATGTTACGTTTGGCCAAAATGTCTGTCAAAGAAGCGCCAACAATAGCACGTTGGAACTTCTGCGTACGCCGCGTCCTCTTTTTGGCCTGTTCTTCTTCTTGACCTTTCTTGTGCTTACGTCTGAGAATTATTGATTATTATAGGATTATTTAGTGAAGAGGCGAATGATTTTGAAATAATGAGCTCTGTTTGTATTTGAAAACTATTTAAAACTGCTGTGTGAATAGAAACAGTCTGTTTTTAATATAACAGCGTATTAGAAGATTGGATTGACTCAATGATCGCTATGAATTTAGGGAAAATTCACAAAGATGATCCCGTTTTATGGAGGGATCGAAGATCCTAAACAATACATGGAAAAACTGTGATTTATTCAGACATTGTTATGAATAATTACGTACCTGTAAAGCACGGTCCATGTGACCTTTCTGGGATTGCGTCTCATGAGATGAGCAGCCTCGCATTTTGAGTTGAGGAAAGTGTACGACTGAAAATGAAAATGTTGTATTTTGAGGTTAAGTTTACAGAGTGGTTTTGACATTTCAATAGGAAGTGGATTCACGATACGCGGGATAGGTTGGGGATGATAAATTAAAGCGTTTGAATTTAAGGCTCAAATAATTGCGTATCGTTTGATTAAAGAAAGCGTGAAAATACAGTCAAGATAAACATACCTTTCCGTCAACTTTGACCATGGTTTTGCCATGGCCAGGGTAGATTTTGTACCCACTGTAAGCACAAAGTCCGATCCTAAAAAGATTGAAAGGTAATTAATCCATGAATAGTCACTATTCGGTTTACTGTAAGCAATTGACATTGTTGTATGTGATTGCAGTTTTATATTTCGATTTCTACAACGGAGTCGGTGGGTCACTTACTTCATTTTAGACAGGAAACGGAAGAAAGAAGGTTGAAAACGACGCGATGTGAATATCGATGGCTACGTATATACGTGCAAGGCTGCGTTCGATATTCGACAATCTTGTTACTGCTGCTATGGTTGAAAAATGTCCTGTGAGATTACGCCACCAGTTAGCCCGAGAGATATTGCTAACTGGTGATAATTATCAGAACTATTTTTGCCGCAAGCAACAGCATGGCAATCAAGTCGAATCTCTTCTCTAATCCTTATCGGCGAACTCGTTACTACAAATACAAGAAATTATTGTAATCTATTCATTTCTACTGACCTTAGATCTCGATGAAGTATCTAAACACCTAGCATTATCTTAAGAGAAGGGGTCACGGCAAATGAACATATCTTACTATGCATATTTTTTTTTTGTGATACTTTATATATTATTCATTAGATAATAGAATTTTTAATAACAAAAATAAATGTAGCGTTTACACAAAATTCTCATGCTTTAAACCCTAAGATAGCCCATATGTGGTGTAATTCAATATCATGATTCACAGTGGCAAATTTGAATGCTAATTCATAGACCTGATCGAAACGACTAAGAATCAGTATTCATAGACGACATGAAACTGTAATATTAAAAATAAATGATAGGCTTAAAATAATCTTTTCATAAACATACAGAAAAACGTTCATTTCTATAGAATCTTAAAAAATATCAACGATTTCAATTAGGTATATGTGTGATCACAAAATAAGCCTAAATCAGATGTGCCACTGTTAAAAAATCAAGCATATTATAATTACAGTTAACGTTAACGAGTCTGAAATATTCAAATAGCGTTATATAATTATTTGATCATCTATTCAACATGTTGTTTGATTAGTTGTAGTTTCACCAAGGTTTTTGAGGCGGATTGGAACCCCCATATCTCGGCAATGTTGCGTAACCACCATAGGGTGCTTGAGGTGGTGGTTGATACGGATTATATCCACCTGAAATACAGAAATTAAAGTAATAAGCCACAGAAGCTCAGTACGATATAAATCCACATCTCTACTAAAAAGATAACAACAATCTGAAAAACTATTATAAATATCCTCTGAGTCCGAGATTCTTACCCTGGGCAGGATAAGGCATTGTCCCATAGTTGTATAATCCATTATACCCTGCTGGCATAGGTGGAGGTGCATAAGTTGGATAAGGAGCTGCTGCATTAGCACCATATGGTATAGGCATGCCACCTGGATACTGCATTGTTGGATATGGCAGTTGGGATCCACCCTGAGCATCAGATTGTGATGGAGGCTGGTATCCTGTAAGACCAATGTTGATTAGAAATTAAACACCAATTCGAAATCCTGAAGTAAAAACTGTTATCACTAGTCGTAAACTTCTATTTACGGATTATTGTAAATGATTGATATTTAGGAGGGTGGAATTACCTCCATGATGAGAAGGAATCGTTGGGGTTGATGCCGGACCTGCATGGCTGAGATTAGTGGTCAAATCCTTGAGAAGTTCTTCTTTTTCGGTTTTACGAGCGAAACAGAAGTCCGATATCTTGTTTTGGAAAACTACCAGGAGCTGTGAACGAAATTAGAGATAAATTGATGAAGAAATACCATAGAAAGCGGGGATTTATAAGCGCATAATAATTATACGAACCTGTGTAAGATCATTGTAAAACTTAGCCCCTTCTTTCAAGTTGTTCTCAAGCTCTTTGAATGCATCATAAGCGGATGCTAACTGGCATAACATTGCTTCACGCGTGCTTCCAGCACCAGAATGTTCATTTATAAATGCAGCATGACGAGCCTGTTGTTTTGAATAATTTAAATACAAATGAGTAATCGAGTCTTAGAACAGCACAATAAATAACGAGAATAATTTCATTCAGTTTTACCTGAATATCAGACACAAGGGACTCCTGGCGAGCAAGACTATCTCTAACTTGTTTCTGTAAGGGGCCATAAATTTGACCAATACTTTCTACAGACATATTAGGTTCGTCGATTGCTCCGTCTTTAGCCAGGGCTGATAAAAATGATGCCTTCATGTCCGTAGATGCTGACTTTAACTCGCTTTCAATTACGTCACGTTCAGCCTTCAATGTCTCCACCTTGAATGAATTTTACAATTATTTAAAGCCACACTTATGATACATGCAATGTAAATTATACACAATATGAAATCTCACATCATCCATTAATTTCCTGAGCTGAGAGACAGCCCCACTTTCTTGAAGGGCCGAACCAGCTGGAACAGCACTAGACAATTCGCTAGAATCTCTGCTAAGCGTTTCCATTCCTGGACGAAATGATTCAAATCTTTGTCGTACCACCTATTGGAGATAAAAATTCAAGGTATTATAATAATTAGAGAAATACTCCAACTAAGAATAGAAAAATGTAGGATGTCTATACCTTGTCAGCAGAGACAGCGTTATTAATAATTTCACGATATTTCTGTGCATTAATGGTGAATTGTTCAGTAAGCCTAGCACTGGGTATTCTAGTCCATCGTTCTTTGAACTGTTCCTTCAGCTGGTCATCAGAGTCTTTTTCTTCCTTCAGCATTCGTTCGGTCTGACAAAATAATAAATAATCCCCGGTTTTTCAATTCAGTTGATGGTCAGCATTTTTATACAAGACTAGATTTAGTCTTTTCAGAAGATTACCTCGTCAAGGATATCCTTGTTTCTTTGTAGCAAATCAGGGAGTTCGTTCATCGTTGCTTCCAGACCTTGAACTCCTCCAGCATTTCTTACATATGCAGCCTTATCCAGGAGAGATTGAGGGATCTCAGTTCCACTGGTGTCTTCTATAGCTGCTGGTAAGTTCAAGCTAGCTAAAACACTGAAAATAAATAAAATTTAACAACTTATATTATCATTTATATTCCAGTTACCATATTCTGCAGTAGTATTATACCTGTTCAACAACTGAGTTGATTCTCTGAGCTTAGAAATCTCAGCGTTCACTACTTCGGTGCGGCGCATTTCATAGGACGATAAAGCATGGTGTACAGACACAGGCAGCAGCTCCTCGAATAAGTCTAGTATGAAAATAAAACAGATAATATATAATGCCTGACATTTGAGAATTTGATCAAAATTTCTAATCAACAAACCATGAAAACCATTGCTGAGAGGTTCGGGTAGCGGGAGGAGCTTTGCTACGTTTGCCTTTCCGATCGGATCTAGGGACTTGACGTCGGGGATTCTTTCATGATAAATAAAGTCATTGTCTTTCTTTGCCTCGGTTAAATTTCTTTGCGCTTTGTTCGCGTAGTCTTGGAACAGATTCGGTTTATTGGATCGCTGTTGAGCAGATTTGAACAACTCGACCGCGTGCTAAAGAGAAAGGAGAGAATTTAATAACTCTCAAAGTAGAGACATAGACAATATTCATTCATATTCAGATAAGAAATTGAGAAAAATTCGCTCACTTCCAATCTCGCAATTTCTTCTCCAATAGCTTTGTTCGATTTGCATACAAGGCTTTGATATAATTCAGCCATTGCTCGATATCCAGCCTGCTTTCCTGCAATCTAAAGAAATATTCGATATTCATTATCCATAGATCCAAATAATATATGTAGAATACATATAAAATTAATATAATTTACCAAAGGAACCCATTCCTTGTCCCAGAAAGCACGGAAGATCTCTTTTTGAAACAGTTTTAGAGCATCGGCATAGAGATCTTCTGCCTGGGCAGCAAGCTTTGCAACAATACCATCTTTCATAGAATCGTGGATCGCTTTATGGACAAATATTTCTTGGGCCTGTGCAAGCATCAAAGAAGCGAGCGCGCCAAGAGTATCAGGACTTATATCAGGAGTCGGTTCCTGCTGAATGGCTAGCATCACATTGCCTTTCAGAAAGTTGAATATACCGGCAGATTGCTAAGAATATAAAAAATCGTATGGATTGTAGATCGACTATACGAGTAATTCAAAGTGCTTAAACTCTGTAGGATCATTTCTCTTCTATTACACTACAAGAAATTAGACCTGAAAGAGTTTTGCTGATAGCTTGAGTCCCTCGTCACTTTCAAGAGATTGACTAGCTGCGACGGAGCTCTGCAAAGCTGCGATATTGAAGAGTACGCATACTTTTTCGTAAGACAATGTGCTGATTGCTGGAATAAAATTATCTCAAATCAGTTGCCTGATTCCAGATTCTATTATCCGTCTCTCCATGTTTGGAAAAACTGTATCAAAGTAGACAAATTCTTTTAATATAAATGGCAAGTATTTCTTACTCAAACTCAACTTTCCCCCAAATATTGTTCGATCGAAGGCATCTTTCCATTTGAACGGTATTTGGACTTCGTGGGCTGGAATCTTCCCTTCCAAGGCACAGAGCTGATCGTAATAACTGAAAAATGATCATCATATGTTTTTCTCCATACTTTTTGGCACATGAATCTTTTCCTAGTGAATAACACTACATCATGGTGTGAATAGTAATTGTTTACATACTCATCGACAGATATTTGAAGCAATTAATAATCAGCTTATACATGAGTCATGTGTATGAAATTATCAAAGAACTAGTCTGACGATGAGTAATCTTGTAAATTGATGCAATAAATTGTACAAAGGATGTTTTACCATGGAATAAATGGGATAAAAATCTCGCCATCTTATTACTACTTGAATATATAAATGAAAAATCTTGAATATGTGTATGGTTGAATCACGAGATCAGAGTACGTAAGAGTAATGAGGATAATGATTCAATAAACAAGATTAGCAATATTTAAGTGGATATGTATGGGTGAAAAATGATAATTGAACACCATGACTCATACCTGTAAATAACCTCCAAAGAGCTTTCATACTTCTCGAAAGCACGCCACAAAGCGTTATTACGAAGTTTACTGAATTCGTTTATAGCCTCGGTGTAGTCTTTCTGATTATTAGCCGTATTGTACGTTGATTTAATTACATTTGTTAACGGTTTAATAACGTCAACGTCTGACGGTTTCTTCAGGGGCACGGCTATCAAGTCTGCCATTTTGACGTATACTAATAAGTTCTCTTTACTGCTGCTGCCGCACACTAATGACAGCTCCGGGCGCTTTAAGATAGTGAGACCGTACTAAGAAGTACCAACGCCCCAATAAAAGGTTTTCAAATCAATGGGGAGAAAAAAGATAAATGTTTCTTGTTAGAAAAAGGGGTAATAATTATTAAATTAGACAAAAATTGTACTAAATTTGTTATTGCGATATTTACGGTAGTAATAAGCTCAAATATTATTAAAATTCCATGACTCAGGCTGATGAGTCTGGATCTACGATACTGTGTATATTAATTGCTCCTATCTCCGTGAAGTGAGGTCAAGTCTCTGCGGTGCAATTCTAAAAATTTGCTAAATATTTACGACATCATCATCATCACACACTACCATAATCATTGGAGTAAATACGGGATACATCAGCGAAGTTTTATTATTTTCTTTCTTATTTCGACAAATATTTAATGTTATCAAGTGTCGTTACAACAATATTAAATCCAGGTGAGAAAATTGCGAAATAAACTTAACCATAACGTGACTACATATAGTCGAACGAACAATATGACCTGTTTTTCCCAAAAAATTTAAATACCACACATTTAAATAAGAAAAAAAAGCAATAAAGTTGAATAAAATAAAAAGATACCATTCGTATGTATAATTTCAATAAATTACCCAACCATTTTATTTTCACGGTGGTTATAACCTTGCCGAACATTCAGGTAATGAAATATTCATGTAAACCACTTACTCTCCTTTACTTCACAGATTAATAATCAACAGAATTAACTATGACGCTAATCGACGGTGTTGGTGACGAAGTAACAGATTTCTTCATAGTAGTAAGTGTCGTATTAGTGGGATGGTTAGCTTGGTGTTCAACAAGTATAGCCGATCAACCACTGATCCGCACAGTTCTAATATTACAACATCGTACGCGTACTCGCATTGCCGAACTGAGAGCGAGTAGTCAGACGACGAACACAGCGAATCGAATACAGCATATAGAAAGTACAACAGAAGTTACGGAACCAATTGAAAGCGAAAATGATACAGTCGATCCGCAATGTCCTACGCCCGTACCTGTTGCAGGTAATATAATAGCATTTTCCAGGTCTGTTTCAGCTATTTTATCATAAATTTTTATCTTCAAGATCCTTCGGATGAACAAAGCGAACCAAATCCTATCCCCGTCGCAGCATCTTCTGAAGAAGCTCTCATTCAGGCTATGGATACGTTTAATAACGATGATTCGGGCTTGAGACAGAGAATCGTTAAGATCGAGACTGATAATGAGACAAATGATGTGCCCGATTCAGCTCTCACTATAACAACGGAGCAATTAGATACCGGCGCAGAACCGGTCGTAGATGACGCTAATCAAATCACTATTAAACTCAAGTTTATTAACGATGATCAAAAAGTAGTTAAAGGAAGTCCCGAGGAATTACTTGGCGACTTCAAAAGGTAGTTTGAAGAACTGCCTCCTGAGGAATTATTAAACATTCAATTATTAAAAGTATTTCCATTTACTTAAAACAACTTGAGTCGTCTTCTGTTAAAACGATATTTTCTGTTCCACAGGAGACATTTTCAGGTAGAACTTGCCGCCCAGAAATTAGTCCGTTTGGTATTTAACGGTCAGGTGCTTCAGCCTGACAGCAGAACGTTGGAGGGGTGTGGATTGTACCATAACTGTGTAGTACATTGTCTGGTACATCAACCGAGGCCTAATCCTACGCCTTCTGCTCAGTCTGGTACATCGGATAATGCATCGCCACTGTACTTCAACCCTCAATCATTCCAGGATTTGCCAACAAGTGCAGGGCTCGGAGGAGCTCGTCATGAATGGGATCTTAGTAGATTATTAGTTAGCATTTTGACTATAATTTTGGGACTAGCTTGGTACTCGAGATATCATTATGCTCAATTATTTACCGCTACTACAACTCTTGCACTCTACGCACTAACTGCTATATTTACTGTATCACTTTTTGGACATTTCTTTCCCGATCAAGACAGCATCAGAAATATTGAATAGATGTAATGACCGCTTTTCAAACTCCACGGTTGTATGTAAATGAAAAAATTTATTACCAGTTACTCGAGGATGGAGTAAATTGGTCAAGTAATATCTTGAATATCTAGGTATTCTATCTTTGAACAACTTCAATGTTACATCTAAATGTTCATAACGTAATTTTGAAAGCGTTACGCAATGGGTAGTCAGTTTTATTGGCTCCGATAAATAAGTATTTAAGTAAATTGTTTATAAATTTCTTTAACATTACCCATTGCGTGATAAGTATTCGAGAGACAGCCGTACCGTTACCCTACGATGAAAAATAAATATATTCATGAAAAACAACAGTGAGATAATAGGTATTTAAGCATCTGTATGTAAATTTTTGTATGACATACCTAATACATTCTAACGTTATGTACATTGTTTTTTTTTTCTTGTTGTAGTCTAATTGAAGATTATGTTATTATTACTCAATTTTCTGTTAATAAATACCTAATTATTTATATTCTATGAACAATCAAATATTTGAAATGGAATATCTATATGTTAGATACGATATTTTACATTATTATTAAAATTACGGGCAATAAATAGTCGGATATTTTAATTAAATATTACTTTTATTCATGACATAAATAGTTGTAACCATCGGCTTAGTTATTAACATTCCATTGTGGATTCTACTACTGAAATGGACATAGAGAATAACGAATTGGGATTAGAAAATCATTAAAAATCTAAGAAACTTTCAAGCTATCAAGAAGATTGATGCCTCTTTCTATTCTACTTTCAACGTCGTTCCATTAAGTTGAAAAACATTACTTTCAGGTAATTTAAAACATACATTCCCAAAAACTGATGATAGTCTATCACGTAATTTACCAGAATCTAATGCAAAATTTCCTACAGGATTTTCGAGAAGTACAACGCCTTTTTGAGATCCTGATTGAACATTAACAAAGTGACAAGCGGGCAATTCATAATTTACATTAGATGATGGCGGAGTATCAGTAGCAACGACTAATACCGTCTGCTTATGCAGCGATCTAATATCCGTAGACTTTACAATCAGGTTTCCATTAGCGTACAAATCATAGTGCTGACCATATACACCGAATATTTTTTCGATTTCTGAATTTAGTTGATCGTACGAGAGGCTGACACCCCCTGCAGGATTTTCTAGTAAGATAGTGGCCACCGAACTACTAGCGCCATATCTGGGACTTAAGTTTCCAAGTTTGATGTTCACCCATCTGCAGAACGGCTCGAATTTAGAATCGTTCAGATTCAAGTTAGCATCAGTTGAATTGGAGGCTTTAACTTTAGTTAAAACGAGTTTGAGATCTACTCCTTTAACTTTCTGTTCTTCTTCTATAATGATTTCCTCTCCAGAAGTCATCTCTGCAATATTTTTCTGCGGCGTTTTGGTGATGCCTTCGATAAACGATTTATAACTAACTGCAACGGTGGCTAAGTTGCTGGTAAGGTCCTTAATTTCGTAATAAACAACGGCTTCATCAGATGGTATGAGCTGTGCTTTCTTCCTCAATTTCTGCACACGATTTATTATTTCTCTGGCTACGCCCTCGTGCTGCATCGTCTCGTCCGGAGTAATGTCCAAGAGTATCAGGATGTCTCCTTCGCTGTGGGCTTCGTATTGTTCAGAAAACTTCTCAGCAGCTGGACCAATAAAACTGAACATCAGCCGCAAATCTTCAGGCCCTAATTCGTGGCCCTGGACTTCTATCTTCTTTGTGGCAACAAATTTCTGGAGATCTTCGTCCGAGAGTTGCTTAATAGCTTGCATGATGGATTTGAACTCTCCCTTCAGCCTGGCGCCTAGTGTTTTATGATCTGGTTCAGCCCTCAGCGTAACGCCATACTTTTCCTTGTCTGTAGTCAAGGTGAGCTCTCTCAAGTTCAGTTCTTCAAGGATGTACGTCTTCAGGGAATTTATATCGTTTAGTACATTGGGGTCTCGATGTATCACCACGATTCCTGGCAGCGGGTATTTAACAGGGATAGTTTTTCTGTCCCTAGCCACTCTCCCAAGATCGATTACAGTCTGCATGCGAGAAACGGCTTTCTCGATATTTTCATCGATCAGATTTTCAGTCGGGTCAGGAATCATTTGATAATGAACGCTGTCCATGTTGCTTTTGTTCGATACGATCAGCTTGGACAATCGTTGGAACATGAATTCAGTCAGGAAGGGAGTAAACGGTGCGTTTATTCTCACCATTGTATAAACAACGGAGAATAAGGTATTCAATGCGTGTCTGCAATCATTTATTCCTCCATCGCCCTTGATTCTCTTCCTGTTCATTCTCACGTACCAATTTGTTAGATTGTCTATGAATTTTATGAGCCTTGGTACAACTGTGTAGAGTCTGTAAGCTTGCATTTCCTCTTTCAGGAAGTGGAGCAAGGATTGAGTGAAGGATATAATCCATCTGTCCATTATATTCTCAGACAAATCAGAGCTCTTTTTAGCTTCGCTGTAAGTGAATGGAACTTTTTCTTCCCTTTCAAACCTTTCGATGTTTTGCATCAAGAATCTAAACGCGTTATACCACGGCAAAAATACATCCTTTATAATATCCCTTACTCCTTCTTCTTTGAAGCGTAAATTCTCCGCTCTTACTACTGGAGAATTTATCAAATACAGTCTCAAAGCATCCGCCCCAAATTTATTAAGTACTTCCATCGGATCCGGGTAATTCTGCTTCCGTTTGGACATCTTTTGTCCATCAGAAGCGAGGACTAAACCATTAGCGACTAGGTTTTTGAACGGAGGCTTTCCAAAAAGTGCCGTAGAAATTACAAGCAGGGTATAAAACCAGCCACGAGTCTGGTCGATACCTTCGGCAATAAAATCAGCTGGGAAACTATCCTCAAAATCTTTAACTCTCTCAAACGGAAAATGCATTTGCGCGTAAGGCATCGATCCAGACTCAAACCAGCAGTCAAATACTTCGGTTACACGTTTAAGCGGCGGTTGTCCAGGGCGTTTAGACGGAATAGTTAAATGATCGATACTCTCTCGATGAATATCCTCGATCTTAGATCCAGTAAGCTCTTCCAATTCGGCGATACTCCCGACGCAGACCACCTCTTTCTTGTCTTCAGAAACCCAAAGCGGTATTGGATTACCCCAGTAACGGTTCCTGCTGATCGCCCAGTCCCTCGCATCTCTGAGCCAGTTACCGAATCTTTTATCTTTGACGTAATCAGGTACCCAGTACGTTTCTGAGCTAGCAGTGACCAGTTTATCCTTGAATTGTTCGACGCGAATGAACCAGGAAGGAACGGCTTTGTATATCAAAGGAGTATCTGATCTCCAGCAGTAAGGATAGCTATGTTTGCTAGTTCCGCTATGTACGAGCTTCCTTTTCGCCTGTAAATACTTGATGATGTTTTTGTCAGCGACCTTAACGTGCTGCCCAATAAAGTCCGTAACAGGCTCCGTAAAATTTCCGCAATTATCAACCGGGCAAATGATCGATTGATCCCGAGTAATTACACCAGCAGCCAAGCAGCAGCGATAATCATCTTCCCCAAAGTAAGGAGCTTGGTGAACAACCCCTGTTCCAGATTCCGCGGTGACGTAAGTATCGTTGAGTACGACAAAGGCTCCTTTCTTTCTCATATCGCTAAAATAAGGAAAAGGTGGCTGGTAGCTCTTCCCCTTAAGATCGGAGCCCTTTCTCTTGCCTACGACGGTGTATTGATCTTTGGATTTATAAATAAGATCCAGACTGGACTCAAGTATAATGTAAACCTGGTTAGAGCTCGAGTCTTTGACCTCCACGTATTCAAAGTTCGGATTACAACACAGCGCTAAATTGCTCGGCAAAGTCCACGGCGTTGTGGTCCAGGCCAGAATTGCTACATCCTTTTCATCGAGCAGTGGAAAAGCGACAACGACGGACGGGTCTACGACGTCTTTGTAGTTTTGACCGGACTCAAAGTTTGACAAAGGCGTGTTACACCCTGTGGAAAAAGGCATTACTTTAACGCCTTGGTAGACTAGACCTTTGTTGAATAATTCCTTGAATATCCACCATATGGACTCCATGTACCACGGATAGAGAGTCTTGTAATCGTTCTGAAAATCAATCCACCGCCCTATTCTACCGACGATTTTTTCCCACTCGGAAGCATACCGCATCACTATATTCCTACATTCTTTGTTATAGTTGGCTATACCCATCTTAGCCACGTCGTCAGGCCCTTTAATACCCAGAGCTTTATCGACCTCAAATTCAACCGGGAGACCATGCGTGTCCCACCCGAATCTACGTTCTACGTGAAATCCACGTTGGTGAGCATAGCGCGTTACAATGTCTTTTATTGTGCCGGCTAGTATGTGACCGTAATGAGGCAAGCCTGTGGCGAAAGGTGGACCGTCGTAAAACGAGTATCTTGGCTTGCCTTTGGACTGTATTAAGCAAGTCTTGAATACGTCTAATTTCTTCCATAGTTCGAGCACGTTTTCCTCTTCTTTAGAAAAGTTTATTGAGTCGGGTAGTTTTTCCGTCATCTTTCAGCAGTCGATTGTGGATCTCTTTTTCATACGGATTTTATTCGAATGATGCAACACGATTATCCTCACTGCAACCTTTTGTTAATTATAGGTTAGTGTTTATAAAAATAATTCACTCATTATTTTTTTCCGATTTAGTCAAAATAGTCCACACTCATTCAGCCGAAATTTAAATACCGTTAGCCACCGGCTGTTCGCTAGAAGCAACGTGTTCTCGCCCAAATTTACCGCAAGCTCATTTCAGGTTATGTATGAGGGATAGACTGACTTATGTCGAGTCCACAGCCGCGAATCTAAATCTTGAGACTAGACCGCGGATTGGTTATCGCCGATGTGTTAAAGGCTGTGATTGGTATATCGGATGAAAAGTTTTCTAATCTTGTATTGAACATAATCGATGGTTAAAATACGTCTGACGTAAAAGAATGTGGTTAGACATTTTTTCGGAACAGTTATAGAACTATGTAACTTGTCAAAAATTCTACTAACGATACACAAACAGTTTTCGTTCTTTAGTTTCTGGATATTTTTTTTTAGTCAAGATATTCAAACAATGGGGAAGCACAAACAGGCACAACGTACCAAAAATAATGCCAGGGTAAGAGTTGAGGTTATAATATTTATTTCTAGCCTAAAATATTACTCTCACACTCGCATATGCCACTGTTATTTTTATTCAATTTCGTGCTCTGAAATATCATTTTTCAGAAGCTACTTTAATAATTTTTAACGATAGTCAAACTAACAAAAAAATTAAAAAATACGCCTTATTAATAAACTATTACTGTTCCTTACAGCCATCGAGTAGTGGTCGTAGCGCAGAGCTACTCGGTTCTTCGATGCCAAATTTCGTTGGTTTTTCAGCAGTAAAGGATGGCGGATATGTTCCGCTACTACCGGGACTAACTATCGGTACTTTGGACGATGTCGATATCAGTAAATTAGACTCTAATTTTCAACTGCTGTTGAAAAAGATGAATAAAAAAGATGGTACAACAAAACTGAAGGTGAAACATGGAGTTTTACATCATAATCACAAATAAATAGCCAATAGAACAATATAAAAAAACTTGGAAAAAGGGTCTAAAAATGCTTGGAAAGGCTTAGAAGTTTTTCAACAGGAAAAGAAACTTGTTATCTATTCTTTACCTTACAGGCGTTGCAGGAATTCACTGAGCTATGTAATAATTCAACAGGAAAAGACATCCAAGCAGTTTTACCATTTTGGCCACGGATATATTGCCTTCTTGCAATCGACGTGGAACACAGAGTTAGAGAAGCTGCCCACATCGCTCATTTGGCAATCGTTAAACCTGCGGGAAGAAATATAGCCCCCTATTTAAAACAGCTAGCCGGACCTTGGTTCACTTCGCAATATGATACTTACGCACCCGCGGCATCTGCTGCTACGAATGCTTTTCAGGTGAATAACGTAAAACGAAGATATTGGAAATATCCGAAAGAGAATATCTTGGGACTTGATTGATTGAATTCGATTTTCAGGTGACATTCCCACCGAACAAATTAACTGACGCAATAGTTCATTGTCAGGAGGAGATTCTTACCTATATATGCGATAATATAACTGTACAAACTCCACAGACTCTCGGAAACAACAAGTTCGTTGAATATTCGATGCGGTTTTTTAAAGAATGGGGTATTTAATTGACTATTATTTAATTTGTTTAATTTTACTTCAAGGACAGCTTCAGCGGAAGAACTGGACATGAGATATCACAGATTATTGATATCAAGTTTACAGGGCTACTCTTTATACCTGAAAACAATATCTCCTGAACAAATGGATAAGGTGCTAAAAATTCATGAGAAAATATTGGCGAGTAATAAATTCTGGAAACTTGCAAAGCACGAAGTTTCCCTGATCAGAGCTGGATTCTTCAGTGTTTTAGCATCGATGATACAGCACACCGATGAACTGTACAAAAATGATAAAAAGAAATTGATCACTGCTGTTATGAACAATATCGACGAGACTGACCCTGGTGTTTTACCCGTTGTTTGGGAAGCTGTATTACTCGCAATATGTAAAATAGAGGTGATTAAAGCGCCAGAATGAATCGTCCTTTCTCAGTTTTAATAATCCACAAAGATTCAAACAGAAAATAAAAATTGTACCAATCATTTATTCATTCATATAACTACTTTCAGGACTGGCATACCGTAGTGAGCATAGAAAAGCTCATTTTACCAAAATTGTGGCACGTTTTAAGAGACGGAGGGCACGGGAGTGCCAGTGCTATTTATCCAAATCTGTTACCCTTCATAAGTCATTTTCCAATTAATAATGTCGACAAGACGAGTTTTTATACGAATTTCTTCGACAATCTGAGAAAAGGGTAAAAATTAATATGGTTTTCATATCTCACAACTTGATAAGGAAATATAACAAGAAATTATTAACCCCTGATTTAATTCCGCAGGTTTAAAGTCAAGAGCGTGCAGCTCAGTCATTCAGAAATGCTTGCTGTGGCTACCGCGTTTGTAGAATGTTTGCGCTACGTGGTACTTTTGAATAACAATAATGAAGTACTGTGTGAAACTTTACTTGAACAACAGGTAAAGCTTTTAAACGACAATGGAACAGCTTGCCGGACCGCAATCCACTATATTCAATAACAAATGAATTTTACTCTGATGTTTCAGTTGATGCCAACGTTGGAATGGTGTCTGTCAGAGAGTTCACAGATCAAACCATTTCTCTTCAATCAGATAGGCGAGCTGATTCGTTACTGGAGTAAAAACCGAGCTGCTCCAGAGTACAAATGTTATTCTCATCTAATCCAGCAATTCTGGGCTCAACTTGAGACGAAATTATTGGCTTTAATTGAGTCCACAAAGCAGAGTTTCGACACAGTTGAAGTTTCCAACGTGCATGATTCTCTGCTGGACTTATTGCTCAGTTTGAAAAACACTTCAGTACTCAATCGCAAGAGTTTAAGAGTCAAGTTCTTCGATCCGAATAAGCAAACCGATAAAACTGAAGTAGTCGTATCTAATGTTGTAGATGATGATGCGATCTATCATTCTGAACTAATTCAGCTAATCAATAAAATAACTTCCATTCATTTTACAAACATACAAAATGACTCGACAGGGTCAGCTACATTGAAAAACTTTTACAAACTAGTCTCAAACTTCGAAAGTAAAGACCTTTTTGTTACTCTTGCTAAATCCCTAGAAGTAGACACTAGTTTGTTCGAATTCTATAATAAAAGTTTAAAGAAATGGTTGATCGAGAAGCCAGAGCATACTGAGCTTATTATAATGCTGTTATTTAGTTTCATCAAATACTTGGATAAAGAGGAAAAAACTGCCGTTCTTGTTTCTCTGACAGAGGTGAGTGGATATAAAAATTATAAACTCTTTCACATCACTTTTTATAAAGTATGCAAAGCAGTGAGAAAATGAGGTGAACCTTGATGTTAAAATTCTTCCAGATCGACAACAAAATGGTACTTAGATGCGCAGTCGACTGCGCTTTGTCGAAGCACAATAGAAAGGACCCAGTAGTAAAAGGGTGGTTCTCACAGGCCAAAGTATCCTCTTTGCTGCTTGAAATTACTAAGCAAATAGTTAGCAACGATACTACAGTTGATTTAGACGTGAACAGAAATATCCTCATGCTATGTTTTGAGTGTTCTGATACTGGAGGTGATTCATATGTCTTTATATATATTTTGATATAGATTAACCGAATACTAAACGAATCTCGATTACTCATTTCAGATTTGATCATCAGTGATCTTATGTTCGATCAGATAGTATCGATCCTCTGTACAGCTTTGAGTGAACAAAATCAAGAAAATATAAATTTCCTCGCGGAACTTGTCTCTGATTTATGCTCCGTAACTTGGACCCATAAAGAGCCAGGGATTGGAGCTATTAGAGTGGTCGAAACCTTGTTTCAATTAAGTTGTCGGAATGATTTAGACCAGAGCGTTTTCCATGCGAGTACTACTGTACAGAATACTTGGGAAAATGGGCTTATGGAATTCACAAAGAAGCTTCCTCCCTCAATGCTTGTTGAACTTACTAAAAAATGCGCGAATATTCTTTGGGAGAATATCTTCAAGTCGTAAGTTGTTGGTTTTTTTTCCAAGAAGAAGACAAGAGAGACTTTATAAGTTTGATCTTGATGTAATTTATCTCGATTTACTCTTAGGAAACATGTACAAGTCACAGAAAGACTGGTAAACATCGCAGCCAGTTTTATACAAGCATTAGTTGAAGATGACGACGATAATGAATACACTACAGATGTTGTTTCGGCCTTCATGACTGGATCAAAAATAACTACATGGTTGTCCAACGCAACTACAATCGTTTTGTACGCGGAAGTAGTATCCGGAAATTTAACTGTGTTGGAAACGTCTTTCGAGACAAGAATTGGTCGAGAAATGATAAAGATAAACCTGGAAGAACAGCATCCTGCAGATAATACAGAAGATTGTGTTAAATGGGCTTTATTCAATATTAAATTGTTGAAAAAACTCTTCACAAAGAAATTTGAAGACACAGATAACGGCGAAGATTATGAACAAAACATTGAAAACTTGGAAACAATTAAAAACAACGCTTTACCAATTATAAAAGATACTCTGGCTGATATATTGTACGTCATTGCCATGGGGTATTTGTACGGTCGACATTATACTTCTGTAAATAAATTTCTACTTTATTATTCTTTATTCACGATGTATTTGATAAATCCAAGTAATATTCACGCATGTTTCTTATTCCACAGACGAAACATTACAATAGCATCAATGCTCTGCTCACTGATTTGCGAGGGGAATTCAAAGAAACGTACACAGTGCTTGAAAATGACGTTCGCGACTGTAATCTTGCTCATATCCTCGAAAAGTGAATCACTTTATACGAATAAAATATATAATTAAACTACGAGTACATAGCAAGTTTATCAAATCATGATTATTTGATTTTCCAGCTCTCGAACTGGTGTTGGTATTTGGCTTCATGTGTTACGCCTTTATTGTACAGAACTGGCCCCGTGTAAAAGCTTGGATACTTATTTCAAGAGTGATTTACAGACTGGGAGTACTTCTTCCAGTGTTACAAATGAAACAGGTGCTCGGCTTCAAGCTGTGCAGGTATATCAATGAGATGTATGAGATTTCGTTCATCGATACATTCTTTACATAATTTGAAAATGCTTCCAGGTACTGTCTGATTATTTGAAGACAGAAGATGAAATGTTTATACAAATAGAAAATGGTATAAGCGCGATGGTAACAGGTCGTAGTATGCTTCGCAGTGGTTCAGAGGAAAACTTGCCAGCTTTCATCACGACATTAGAGAAAGTATTGAACCTCTATCAGAAGGACAACAGCTTTCTGCTCTTTGATTGGTTTGTGTTATAAGTATTAAAAACACCGGCAATTAACTCTGTTCAGTATCCTCCAGGTCATTGTTAACGTATTCCTATTTTTATAGTGATATATCTCATCGATCATGGCAGGAGTGCACAGTACTTTTAGAAGTAATTAGATTTTTGACAAAGTCTGTCACGACTATACCGACAAAGCTATCTGGCGCTCATTGGGACTTCATCCTGATATCTCTAGCCACTTGGCACCTTTCAGTAAACAAATCCAAACACAATTGCGATAGCTTAAAGGTACCGCTTTTTTTCTCTCTTCTCTTCAATCTGTGTGAAATAGTTTATATTCAATTTTAAATACCCCAGGTGACTGCCTTCATTGTCGCTGTTAATCAATTATTTCGTGCCCTGCAAGAACTTCTACACAAACACGAAGAAGTACCAATCGAACAATTGCCTACGGGGATATTGGATGAATGGAAAAACATTTTTGCAGATGATATATACATAGTTCTTCTTGAGACTTGGATGTATTGCTCAGGTAAAAAGCACCAGATTACACAAAACGATTCTCAATATTCTCTAATTCTTACCTTCTCTGATCTCGATATTCCAATTTTTTTGCAGACTTGTACAATCAACACAGTATATCATCTACACAAGTAATTATGCTGGACAGCTTAGGCGAGGCTTTGAAATTGATAGATGAAAAGGTCTTCTTCAAAAACCATAGTGCCTCACATGGATCGAACATTTCTGATCGAGTGATCAAGCGCTCGTTTAGATTACTTCAATCGCCTGTCCCGAGTCTCCAACTTTCTGCTTATCAAGCTTTGAAGAAAGTTATTCCAGAGTTGGTGGTTCAAGACAAGGCTCTTATAGAGAGAGAGAACTTTGATCCAAATTTACTGAATTTCAAAAAATTCGAGCAAGTTCTTGCAGCCACGCAGAGCATAGTAAATGCAATGCTGTTAGATTTCAAGTAAGCTTCAATCTCAATTGTCGTGAAGAAAAGTTTTAAGATAAGCAAGTTGTTTCACATTAATTTCACCCATATCTTACAGATTGTGCGAAACTGTGAGCTGTACTATTCAGCCGTATACAGACTCGTACACTTGTACTCTTGGATATTTATTTGAATGGGCTATTTTGTTGGATATGTGTTCCTTCGCTCATTCAGAACTGCGTTATCAATATGCTGAATTACTCAAGTGAGTGTCGCTAAGTTCAATCGCTGATTACTGATCAACAATGCTTGTGCAACTTTTTATAATTCCAAATTATTTCAGAAACGATTTCTTTCCATGCTTGTTAAACAATCTTTTCCGACTTATGCCAGTCGAAGTTCTCCAAGACAATAAAAATAAAGCTGTTAGGCTGACTGAAATATTTGCAACAGCTCCTTCATTTAGTTTCGCAGGTAATATGATGCATGTTTCTTCTCTTTCGAAAGTTTTTATCCATTATCTATAAGTCTGTTTAATATTGTTTTCCACAGATAGCTGGACCGAATGGAGACTAGATCATTTAGTCTGCTGGTTATATGCCAACAGTTTACGACAACTTCCAGTTCTGGTTAGACAATGGTGGGGAGCTGCAGACAGCAGAGTTTCAGCTGCAGTAGAAAGAATCACGACTCTTTACGTTAGTCCTATGCTTTGCCAGGAGGAACTTCAATTCAATAAGCTTACGGACATTGAGAATATGCAGGTGCAGAGTATAAGACAAGCATTAAAAATTCCACAGATTATAAATACTAGCTTGAGCATGAGATAGTAAATTGATTCTTTTTTTTAAATTCAAACAACCGTTGATCTGTATTGATTTTTTATTTCCTCAATGCCTAGGTCAAGATACATCCAACAGCTAGAGAAGTTATAGCACTCTATCAAGTAGAAGATGCTAAATTGGAACTCAGCATCGTGTTGCCTGTTAATCATCCCTTAGGACCGGTAACTGTGGAACCTGGACAGCATGCAGGTGGTGGAGCTAATTGGAGAAATTGTCATATGCAGCTTTCTATTTTCCTAACGCACCAGGTTAGTCTGATTCTATATTCATTATGTATAAATTTGAATTTATTACAAATAGAAGAATATTTGAAGGATTAAAATTACGTATAATCAATTCGTTCAGTTGATTCCACGAATATCGAGGATCAAAAAATGTGTATGTTTATTTTACAGAATGGATCAATCTGGGACGGTTTAACTCTGTGGAAAAATAATCTAGACAAACGGTTTTCTGGTGTTGAAGAGTGTTATATTTGCTTCAGTATTGTTCACGCAACTACAAATCAAATACCAAAACTCTCCTGTCATACCTGCCGGAAAAAATTCCATACACCGTGTCTGGTAAGATATAGATATTTTTCTCATGAATATAGTTATTATAGAACAAAATGTCGAACAATTGATTATACATATACATATACTATTCTTTTCCTTTTTAGTACAAATGGTTCAATACAAGCCAAAAATCGACCTGCCCTATATGCAGAAATATATTCTAAACAAGATTGCCTATATTAATGTATTTATTATCGATTGAAATACAAAATTCTGGATCTTTAAATATAAATCGAAAATTTTCCGTAAATTATCATTATTATACATCTTAGGTCATGTTATCTCTCAAACAAAATAACAGTTGCTTGTAATTATGATTATTACCTATTACTACGATAAATATTATTGATTAAATCTAAACGCTTGTAGTATTAATCTTATGATGTGTATAGTCCGAATAGCTGCGTATACAACATGTAATTTGTATAATACATAGAATGTAAATATCGTGGTTCAATCCAAAACATGACCAAACGCTGAATAAATGAATATATTTTAAAAGAATAATCGAATATTTATTTGTCGTTGAAAAGTTTCAATTCGAAAATAATCCCGCCTACGGACTTCCTTGTAGCGACATCTGGCCATCGCGATATTCTATTCACGTGCGTACAGTGTAGTTAGGTCAAGAAGAAGGTGTACAAAGTAGTAATAGCCATTTGTGTCAGACAGATTCGAGTCTGATCACCTCTACTAGATTTTGTTTTAAACGGCGTGGCGTTATTTTTATAATCGTTGTAAATACCCCGAATGCGTAAATAAATATAGTCGAATAGGCATTCTGTGTTAATCCAAGTTCCTAATATTGTTTTTCCTGCCTTTAGTGATAAATTTTTGAAGTGAAAGTAAACCGGTTTTTTTTGTGAGTAAGACGAATCAACGAGCTTAAAGAAAGAAAAGGCTTCCGATGGTCACCCTGGTGAAATATTCTTGCTCATTGTTGGTGAGAGTTAACGTAAATAAGGGAATAAAATGTCAGAATATTTGAAAGAATATCAGACCGAACCGTCGCTCGTGATAATAAAATGACGAGAATGCTTCTTATTTTAGTAAATACTAAAATCTACGAACGTTACAAAATATTAAGCTTAACCTCAATTCACAATAACTCGGATGCAATCAGTGCTTAGATGCAACGGGACGCTGCCCGTCATAATATATTTTCAAAATTTTACCACCTCCCAATATTATCGTTTGACATTAAACTAGAGTGTATTAAAAAACAAAGAAAAAGCGAAATATATACATAAGTAAGTGTTGAAGATCAAAGACTGCATATAAATATAAATAAATAATAAATTATTGTTAATTATATAAACAAAAGAAATAAAGAAACAAACAAAAATAGGAAAGAACAATGACTACCATGAAACAGGATTGGAATAAAGCCTGCAGACTTTGTTCAGAAGAAAAGGCAGAGATGTTGCCAATATTTGGCATAGAAGGAACGCAGAGGAAAGTCACCCAGAAAATGAGAGCCTGTTTCCCTGTCATGGTATACAAAACAGATCCCTTGCCAAAACAGATATGTCAATTCTGTGCGGCGAGGTTAGATGACGCATATGAGTTCAGAGAACGTTGTCTAGGAGTATATAAAACCATGCATCTTCAGCTGTTGGCTTCAAAGGAGTCTGAAACTGTTCAAATATTTCTACAAGCTATGAAAAACTCCCCCGACCCATGCCAGGTATAAAAATACTTTATTTATTAACGATCTTACATTTTAAATTTACGTATTCCTTTTTTTTTTCAAACCAGGCACAACTCTGCAAAGAGAAAGCTCGAGCTCCTCCTCCACTGGTTCCTTTGCCGACTTCTTTGCCCTCTGATAAATCCTTGGGTCCTGTTATTCTGACAAAGAAACAGGATTCTAACGTCTCTAGAGAATCTCTGGTCGAACTACCATGCGAAGTACAGATCAAAGAAGAGCCAATGGATTTGGTAGATGGAAGCCGGTCTATTTTAGATTCGGAAAGTATAACAGCTGAGGAATTGTTCAACTCAGTTCGTAATGAGAGAATGGAGATGAACTCGAGAAATGGTAACGGAAGCACCAGTATTCTGGAACAAGTTTTGACCGGAAGCTTGACGATAAATGATCGTAAAGAACCTAAACCAAAATTTAAACTTAGTTCTAAATGGTGGTGTGCTCCGTGCAACAGATACTATAGGTGAACAGCTTTGAAAGCTTTAATTTTACAGTGTCTATCCATATTTTAGACCCAATTCTTCGAGGGATGATCAATTTATTACTCTTTTTTCATCCCCAGAACAAAAGAGAGCCTGCGAAAACACATGCGGCTCTTCTGCCCTAGGAGATATAAGTGCAAAAAATGTACAAGCGTATTTCAAACGGTTGAAGAACTTGCTAAACACGAAGGGTCTCATCATCTAAAAGTTACCTTGAACTTTGACGAATGTGTTAACGAGTGCGATCAGTGCGACAGAGAATTTGTCAGCTGGGAAATACTCAGGCATCATAGGCAGAGAGATCATCAGCAAAAACCCGCGACGGCAACTGATACAAACACTTGGTGTTCACCTTGTAATAGGTGAGATTAATCCTTGTTGGGACGTTGAATGGATTTAGCTTTTATGGAGATCTTTACCTCGATTTTATTTCAGATTTTTTCCGACTTTCGATTTGTACCAAAATCATAAGCAACTTCATCAACCAGATTTGGCCTCTATATTACCTGTGACTAATGCACGAGCGGAAAACTTATTCAATAAGAATCATTATGTAGAAAATATGAAGTTGCTAATGTGTCCGACCTGTGGAAAGGTAGCTGTTTATCAATAGTCAAATTTATGTCTGGCTTAAAACGTAATTTTCTGATTCAATACTTTTATATCACAGGTTTGTACGCAACAAAGTGCTTTATCAAACCACATGCGGACACATGAACCAAAAAAACACAAATGTGAAATTTGCGGTCGATCGTTTGGACTGTTCATTCGATTGGCAGCTCACAGACTTAGCGAACATAATCAGCAGCCAATTATGTCTCCGGTTATGACCAGTGTTGAACAAGAAGAAGCACTGAATGCTGAGAGAGAAGCTCGAGAAGCCAGGGAAGCTGGAGAAGTAGGGGAAACTGCAACTGGTGGAGGGAGCAATAGAAGTTACACCAAGGTATAAACTCGCGTTGTAATAATGAAAATTCATTATTTGGAGAAGGAAGGATACCGGAAAGCAAATTTCTGCAATCTTTTGTTCTCTTGCAGGTGAATAATTGTTATTGAATAGCATTACATGTTTAATTAATGAAGTCTGTTTGTTTTCTAGGAATCTGATGACGAAGATATGTTCATGGACAGTTTGGCCCGTGCCAGTATGATTTCCGGTAAAAACGCGAATGTCAGTACGTCTAAGAACGTTGCACGTTGCGGTATTTGTTTGCAGTGGTTCAGCGATCACACCACGATGCTGACTCATCTGCAAACACACTCAGAGAGCTACGTTTACAAAAGCTTCAACTGCCGCGTCTGCAAAAAAACATTTAAAGAGAAATGGCAACTACTTCGTCACGAGGTGAGACAATAACTAGGCATTTCTTTCGGAACCTTATTCTACAATGATGAACTTTTTCAGATTTCGCACAAACGAGCGGCGAACGCAGTTATATACACTTGTTCAACTTGCAAAAAGACTTTCAAAGACAAGGCCCACCACAAGGCACACGAGGCCACTCATGTTGTAGACAAAACTTATCACTGTCCAAAATGCAACAAGATATTCTTCAAGGAGTTCTCTCTGCTTGCACATCAGTGCAGCTCCGGAAATAAGACATTTGGAAAGCGAGGGACAAACAGTAAGACTTCTGCCAAAGCAACTATATCCTTTGGTGCTTTCAAGAAGTATAAATGTTCCAAGTGCAATGCTACATTCAACAATTCTCAGTCAAGAAATTCCCACATGAGGGTACATACACAGGCGCATGCAATGGTGGGTACGTTTTATGTTTTACGGAATGCATTGATCTCTTAATCAAACATTATTTTTCCCAGCGTTTGGTCATTCATCTACGATTAATCAACTTTTGTTTTATCTATCACAGTTGCAAGTGCGAAAAAAAGAACTGAAAAAGGAATTAGAAATGTCTAAAACTATGCCAAAATTAACACCAGAAGACGCTTCGCCAGGTACTTCAGTTACAACTCAAAAAGAACCCTTGGCTGAGGTCAAAATTGAGGATTCTCCTGCCGCACCACCTGCCCTTAAACGTACCTTGATAAGGACTGCTGGGGGGTAAACTGATTATTTAATTAGGTTTTATATCTTTAAAAAGCATTCACAATTTCTCGAATCTGAAATACATTGCTTGGTTTATGATCTTCTATTTAATGTCATTCTTTTATTTGTGCAATAGATATCGTTGCGGGGTTTGTCAGTCACCGTTTGTCCTTAGAGAATTGGCAGTAGCACATTTGAGATCAGCACATCCTGCAGCAACGTTTAACTGTCCACATTGCAAGAAGCAATTTTCGACCCGTTATACGCTAACGCGTCATGTTGAGACGGTCCACCCGGACGAATCGGAGAAATAATTGGTGTGGTGTATTTGTAGATATTAAATATTTAATGAATTAATTAGGCATTGCTGAACTAGTAGGTACATAGGTATTTATTAAAGTGAGAATTTAAGAATTATACAATTTACTAAAATAACGTAAATATAATTTTTCTATTGCCTCGATATGACCTCAATAATTTTATTCATCTAACGCTAAGAATTAATAGTTGAGAAATGATACATAGTCGGAATAATTGCAGAGAAATCGACGCAAAGGAAAGTTACGACGATTCCATTCTTTACAATCCACTTTTTATAATTACAGTATCCCGCGCGATCGGCGATTTTCGAACAATTGCTGTAATTATTCCAGCTATGAACACCAGCAGTAGAAACCCAACTGATATCAACATACAAATGGTCCAAACTGACCGGAACGATCCCAAGTCGGTTTCTGGTTCGATTTTCAAATTGCTCAAGGCCCAATCTTCCGCATCCCACATACGAGCTCGAGATCTTGAAGCTCTATTTTTTTCGATTTTGTGACATTGACTCTGTATAGCTGCGGCTATATAGGAGGTCAGTATTCAGACTGTTACTTATTCTGGGACAAGGACCAGTTCTTAATTAGCTTTCAGTTTGAAATTAATCATATATCAACGTTTTATGTTATTTCGATGAAGAATAGGAAAATATTTCAGTCCAAACAGGATATATCGGGGTATCGATATGGGACTTCCGAAATCAATTAATTTCGTCTGTTTATTACCGCAAAAATTGGTAAATATTGTACTATTTTTATTCCCTTAGTGGAAATTTCGGTGGGAAGGTAGAATTTCAAATGAATTTCTTCAATCATAGGCAGTATAGCTTCTGTATCTCAAATATTCCCTTTATTTATTGCGAGGCTGTATAATTCTAGAACCGTGTTGGTGAAGCAATTAACATTCGAGGATAGTTAATACGTAATATGGATGATCGTTCAGGCGTTATATTCGACGATTATCGATTCCTCAGAATTTCGGAACCGTTTACGTCTCCTTTGTACAATGAAAGCTCCAGCTCCAATTACGACTAACAAAGCTGCGCCCAGGGTCAATCCGATTACAGATGCAATGGACATTTCTGGCTCTCGCAAGGTGCTCGTATCCCAATTTTCCACTTCCCAGGTACGCAAACTAGCTCTAGAAACGCATGTCCATTCCCCGATGTCCTGTGCCTTTATATAAAGCATAGTTTTGTTAGAAATCGCATATCGTATTCTTCGTACCCCGTAAATTGATCTGATACAAACCTCTACTGAACTGATGGCTAAACCACAATATCCATGTTCTAATCCAAGTCCTTCGTAGGAGTAACGACCGGATGGTTCCATCCCAGGTTTTATTCCTAATCCTCTACCATCGGGTCTAACAAATCGGCAATACTGCAATGAACTATTTAATACGGATCGACATGCAATCACGGTTTTATCACCTCGACTAACCGTTATCTCAGGATTCACAGCTCGGTATAATTTGTCTGAAAATCAGAGCCTTGAAATTCGGAAGTTTGACTCGGCCCTGAAAATCAACTATTACATTGCTAGACGGTCAGTAACGAAACGGCTTCGAAAAGTGAGATCTGAAAGGAATGTGATGGCTTACAGTTTATTGCAGTTGGTTTACCTATAACATTTACTCTGGTAATCAAGTGTTCTTCATGTCCTCCGTTTACATGTGCCATATTACAAGTCCAGTTACCGTCATGCTCGTTTGAAACTGCGATGTTAATGGTGTGGGAACATCTTCCTACGCTAAGTTCGTCTGTTGAAGTTATCATTTGTCCCTGGGGTCCTTTTATCCAACAATAACCAGCTGGGTATTGCGTCTGGCAAGTGATAGTGAACGATTTTCCAACCGCGACATTTACTTCTGATCTTCCTGACGAGCTGGCTCCGACATTCGCGGTATAGGGATCTGTCAGAGCAAAGAAAAAAAAATGGGAAAGAATATTAGCAAGCTCGCGTTATCCCCATATCTACTCCTTCTTTGTTTTACCATCTTCTTCAGGGATCTTTCCCTCAGGCATTCTGATGAATCCTCCTATTATCCTTCCGGATGTTAGCCCCATCTCCAACCTCCAAACTCCGTGATATTCTTCTGTGAATTCCCCGTTTACCAATAAGCCACACTTGTTTTCAGCCAGATCGGTTCCAGCAGATACGTACTTGTCCAGTTCTAGTCCCGGTGAGACCTGATGAATATCGTAAAAGTCTTAATATCGCTTTAATCCTTATTCCATTATTTGTCTAAATTATTATCATGCAGAGCTGAATAGATGGGATTAAAATTGTTAACCAGTATCGTTTTGCCGTTCGGAGGAAAAGCTCTGCACCACGAAGCGCCTGGTATAATTCTACGGACTTGCCAGGAAATCAAATTACCGAATGAGGTCTCATTAGAAAATATGACGACCTCTTCTGCCGGGTCTGAAATTTATTAGTTGATAAAAAACGATTCATATGGTGATCGAGGAATTTTATCATCACCTTCGATGTTGAGGGTATGGGTTGCGTGGATTTCTGTTGTGCTACCGGTCACACCTACGGTGCAAGTCCAGATCCCAAAGTCTGTTGCTTTTACTTCTTGAAGGGTGGTTTCGCATCGTGTCCTGCTAGTCAGTGTAGCTACGTTTCCTAAAGGATCTTTCAATTCGCAATACAGCATACTCGATGGACCGCAAAGTATAATCTAAAAATAATATTTCAGGACACATGTGATCCGTAAAGCAAAATCAGTGAGGGGTTGAAGTTTTGAATTTTTGAAGTTTCGAACGGTCAACATTCCGAATTCGTTCGAGACGATTTACAATTTTGAGAAACGTTGAAGATTAGAACATTGAAATTCCGAAAGTTCGGAATGCAGACAGCACAGCAGAAAATGGAAAATGAAATGTTATACCGTATAAAGAAATTCATACCGTCCCGGAGTTTCCAATGAGAGCAGTGGACGATATGTTAACAGATGTGACCGAGGCAACTGTTCTAATCCGGAAAATTTCAGTAATCGATTCCTGATCTGCATTTGCAAGAGTTAGACTCCATCTTCCAACGTCTGTGCTACTTGTGTTGTGAATCCTAGCACCGCATTGATTGTTTCCCAGAGGTATAATTCTCTGGTCATCATTCGTCTGAGAATGACGATTTAATACAAACGATAAGTATTATTCTATAATAATTTATGCGATTGATCATATTGTATGCATACATTACCTGTGCATCACGGTCTTCATAATTTAACGGAATATTCGTAGTTACACTCTGAGGACTGGTCAATGTACAGTTTATCGGATTATCCAAAGTTTTTGGAAATATTTGGAGTCGAACAGAATCATTGAGGGCTACTGTGACTGTGGAATAAAAAATTATGTTACCTGAGGATGGACACGGGTGTGAGAAAATTTAATGTCACTATTTGAATCGAGCTCAATTAAACTTTGATCGATGGCTAGAAGATATTTGATAAAACTTTGATCGATGATAATTAGTTCGAATTTTTTAATATGTTATGTCTGCATGTAGGAATAGACAAATTTCTAATAATAATTGTGAGCTATTTGCACCTGTAATTTCAGCATTATTGAAGGCAAGTAATGACAGGATACAGTAGCCGAGAACACTGGAATACCTGAGCATTTTAATAGCTTTAGAAATTACAGGTAGATTTTTTCACTATATTTATTTTATAGCAATAATGTATCCAGATGGTCGGCCGAGGACAGACTACTGTAGATAAATAAAAAGGAAATGTTGCTTCTGGAAGATCATCAGACCTACATTAATCATGATTACCATAATCGGTGAACGAGATAAATTATCAGTGTTTAAAGTATATATAATTTAAAATCGATTTATTCGGTGATATTGTTGTTGTTGTTTTTTTTTTATTATCAAATTACAATTGCAGCATGTGTACATAAAATAATTTCTATTCTTTTTCTAACAAATTACACATTAAATTGGTAATTGAAACGCGTTTTATCTACGCGGAGGTATAAAACGTAAGTCTTATTTTCTTTTCGAGGAACGCACAACTATAATTAGTTGTCTTTCGGTAATAACGATTATTTCAACGGATCTAAGGTCTTTATTTATTCATTCTTATATCTTACACTCGTTTAACGGGTGCTCGCGAAAGGCCATAAATATATCACAAGACGAGGGTAAGCGTCGGTCATTTCTACATACGTAAACGTAGGTACACAATAATTTCCGATATTGACGATAAACTGAAACGGATAACATGATCTCCAGGCGTAAGAACCACAGTGTAAATTTCTCACGGAATAATAATCTGAGTTATTATCATTCATTGTATCCAATGCAGTTTCCGTGATAATCAGTCAACGAGTTTGTGAAAAAGTGTATATTTATTTTCGCTACATCCGAGGACAGGGAACTTCAAAAACCGGAGGAAAAACTCAGCGTCGATTTCTCTCTCCCTCATAGGTACCGTTCAAAACGTTAATAGTCTAACCGTGATTTATCAGGGTGCGTTATCCGGCGGGGATTCATTCGCATCTGTATGAGTTTCTGCCTCCTTTGATGCCGGGTCATCTTCCCTTGCGGAAAGGGACGTTTCCGATCTCTGAAAAAAAAAAAAAATGACCAAAATGAAATACAAATACGACCATATATGCAAGTTGTAAGATATTCCCGTTCCCTCACCTCTTCTTCTTCCAATTTTTCATCCTGTTGATAATTCGTCTGTAATCTTACACTGGGCAAAACGTCTGGTAAGGGTGGCGGGGCAGGTGGTTCTCCGTAAACTTCGTGAAGTTCTTCTAGCCTGGTGCTTAAAGCGGATCCTCTCTGGCTCGTAGCGTTCATTTTCTTCATCAGCCAATCTGCCTGCTCTTCTAATCGTTTTAATCTGGCTGCTCGGGCAGCCAGGACTTCTTCTGGGGTCCGCGAAGCTTTTGGTGCCGAAGAATCTGACGTAGAAGTAGATGGCTGTGCCATGGTTGGGTCATTCTTCGCCTTCTGTTCTTCGGTTTCAATTTCTGAATTCGTAGCTACTTCTAATTCCGTTTGAACTTCGGTGGACGGTGTCTTCGGGGTTGAAGTTATCACAGATTCGCTGCTTTCGAGTGTCACGGCGTTTACATCACCACTGCAAAGCGTATCTTCAGTTTCTGCGGACTTCGAACTCTCCGGAATCGCGAAGCACTGATTACTGGCTTCATCGGCGTTCGAGGCGGTCGAAGTTTCGCCAGAATCCAGTTCGCAAGGAAGACTGCTAGGTCCCAGTATGAGAGGTTCTCGAAACTGTACTGTTTTCACTGGCGAAGGTGACTTAGACGTTGGATAAGGTCCTATAGAAAATACCGAAACTGTCGAAGGCGAGTTGGATTCAATTTCCGTTGAATCCGGTCGGTCTTCGTGGTCGCGAACCTCGGTTTCACCGGTCGAAGAATCGATCCTCAAGCAAACTTCGGTCAGGGGAAAATCTGCAGTGTCAGAAGCTTCGTCAAGTGTTCGCGAATTCGGATCGCTTGAGGAATCGAACGAAGATCTATCCGTGTTTTCGAGTTTGGACGGTTTTTTGAAAGACAAAGTGGTCAGTTTTATGTCCGCTTTGCTCGAGCTCCATGGCTCACTGTGCGGACTCCATTCTCTCACGTCTCTTCTGCCGGAAGTTCTTCTCTTAGATATTTCGTTACTGGTTCCTGCGAAAGTCGAAGAATCTTTAAAGTCTCTGGAAGTTGATGCCACAGCCAGACTCTCCCTTGATGTAGAAGCTGAGCTTGGGTTAGATACCGTGTCGATTTTTATCAGACTCTGGATCACGTTGGTCAACGCTCTGTCCAAAGGGTCCAGAATTTCTGTCTCTGGAGAGCTCTGGAAATTGAGAGGAACGAATTACGTCATTTTATGCTACCATGAAGTTTGGAAACACGTAATGAAAAAATGGATCATGATATGTTCAAAAATTGATTTAGGTACCAGATTTTAGTTTTTTCAAGCATTTGATCAACTTACTTCAGGCTCAGGTGTGGCGGGTCTAGCATCACTGGAAATTGACTCAACATCGATCATTTCTGCGTCAACTTCTGTCTCAGTTTCCGGCGTAGGTGTTCTTTGCTCGAGTGTTTCGGAAGAGCAAGTTTTCGACTCTGACATTTCGGTGTCCGTTGGTTGTTCGGACTCTGTGTCTGGGGAAGGAACCCTCGGGCTTTCCTGAAAAAAGATTTCATGTATAAAAGCGATTGTTTATACTTTCCTTACTCAAGTTTCAGCCGCAATAAAAGCCCAGAAAATCGAGTAAGTCGAATTCGATATAATTCATACCTTTCTGGTTCTTCTGCGCGGGCTTATCCTGATCCTTTCCGCCCTTCCCTCGTCTTCTTCGTCAGATTCATCGCCGCGTTCATCACTAAATCCGCTCTCTCCGCTGCGAAAATATGAATGAATGATCAGCGTGATTAATTTTCGTTGAAAAAAGGATATTTACTGATTACTGATAGGTAAAACTTGCCTATTGTTCAACGAGTCTCTGACCGCGAGTGCTTTTCGCGCTGCGAATTCACGACGAAGACTTTTCCACTCCAATTCAGTGTTGGTATTCTTTTGTCTAGCCGATTCCCACTTTTCCCTGCAATACTCAAGCTCCTGTTTCAATTCCTGAAGCATTTTTCTCTTCTGCTGAAGCTCGTATCTCAATATCTTTTCATGAGTATGAAGCTGCTGATGCTGAGCTTGCATTCTCCCTACAATATTCCACGTCTTGCTCAGCTCCGACGAAACTGTCGACAATCTTTTCTCCTAGAAAAAAAATGAAGAAATTGGTAAAAACTTATAAAAAAGAACGTTCATTACTTTTTATTCCACTTCATTCTAGATTCAATTCATACCTGTTCACCCAGTTTGCTCTCAAGATGTGTATTCAACTGCTTCATCCTGGTCATTTCTTTTTCCAAATGCTTTTTCTCCAGGATTAATTCCTTGAGTCTGATGTACGTTTTACTAACGGATATCACGAGCTGTGGTCCACTCGGTGTGTCCACGGATTTGTAACAGCTGTCTGGAGCAGACAATGCAGAAGCAGAAGGTGAGGGAACGTCGACAGCATGGCAGCTCAATAATTCAAGTAGTACGCGCCACACCTGAAGCAGATAATTTTTACATTCTATGAAAAACTGTTTAAAAAATGGTAAATTTGTACAGGGATTTCGTCAAACCAGAACCACTTACCTTTGGCAAATTGTGAGCGATATTTTCCTCTTGAATATCCTCTTCGTTCTTTTCACCGTCACCTCCGGATGTCCGGGGCTTCGTTTCAGTTCGTCCTTCGACTTGTTCGACTAAGTCTAAAAGAAGTTTTGGCAGTGCTGCAGCCTCGGTACCTTCTTCCCTTGCCATATCACTTATCAAATCGTGATTCTCCTGGAAAGGGAGATGGATTAGGGATTGCGAGAAAATTTTGTCGTATTTTATTTACCTGCAGTAATCGAGTCAACCTGTCCAAGTCCATGTCTGCTGAAGAGGCGCTGAGCAGCATCTGCGTGAATAAACTATTGATCACCGACATCTGATTTTCTAGATCTCTGCAATCCGCTTTTGTCAAGCCCAGCTGAGACTCCAAATTCGAAATTTCAGTATCCTGGATATCGACCTGCGGTCACACATGAAAATTTTATGTTTCTTTCGATTCCTCCGTTTTTCAGAATTTAAGAAAAAATGATAACATTCACTTGCATAAAATCTTTCTCACCTTCTCTTCCGATTTCTCCAGGTCTTCCTCGAGAGTCTTAAGTTTCTTCTGTGAAATTTCGAGATTTTCTTTCGTCTTTGCTAGTTCTTTGATCGCGTGTTCCCTCAGTTCGATCAGAACCTTCAATCTCACTTTATAAAGGGTTTTCAAATTCCTAAGATTTTCTAGCTGATGATCAAACTCCGCTCTAGCATCGTCGAATATTATACTATAATTCCGTCCGTCTAATCTGGCCAAAATCTGGGCCAATTGGTCCTTTAATTGGTTCACCTGTTTCTCACGAGCAGCTAATACCACGCGTGCTGAACCCACCGCTTGTTTCACCTCCAAAATTTGATGCTCGTGTTTATCCTCATCGCGTTCGAGATGGTAACGAAGGTCTTCCAATTTCTCAGCTTCGAATCGAACGAAGTTCTTTATTTCATCCGAAACCTAGAATTCAGTAATACAAAAAATGAAACCTATATGCATTCAGAAATTCATAATTTCACTCACCTTCAAAGTATCAGCAATCTGCTGGGCTGTGATTCTCCTCAAAGTTTCTTGGTGGGCTTCTTTTTCGTCCTTAAGTTCAATTTCTAAAATTTTGATTCTTTCGTCATCGGTGCAGATTTCCAGCTCTTCGTTCGTTGATGGTCTTCTGGCCTCTTCTGGTTCCTCTGACTTCAACAGATCCAACATCCTCGAGGTTTCCGAATGGGCTTCCTTTTCAGCTCCCAATTCCCGGCGGAGACGATCCATCTCAGAGGAAACCGCAGCTATAGCTCGCTGTCTGGCCTCTCGTTTAAGGGTCAACTCCTTTTTGAATTCTTCCATGTTTGTAGCACGGCTACAAGCCACGTCTTCAGACTCTAAAGCGTCTTCCAACACTGCTGCCGTCTCGGAACACGATTCTGCTGAAATTTAATGTGGACAGACTCTGAAGCGTCTTCAATTTGAATAAAAGGTAATTTCAATTGTATAGAATGTCCTCTTTTAATGATGTTTTTATTACCTTCAACTGGCGCTGCGTCAACTTTGCCGCTCTCGTTGTTCCTTTTCTCCGTTTTCAGAGCGAGTTTTAATTGCCGGATTTCTTCGAGCGCGTCTTCGAGCGCTTTGATCTGTTTCTTCTTGTCCGAAACCTCCTCTGCAAGCTGGGCTTTTAGTTTCGCAGACTTTTGACTTTCCATAATCTTCGCGTGTTCTCTGTCCTCGATAGACCTCCGCAACTCCCGCTCTAAACTTACCCTCTCGGTATTTGAGAACTCGAGGTCTTTGACTAGCCTCTGAACCTCTTCTCCTCGCTCGTTTAACTCAGATTTTAATTTCTCACGTTGTGCTTCTGACACCTGCAGCAAATTAATTTTACACGTAGGTAATTTCCAAGACTGAAGTAGCGATGCTCGAAAAAGCCATTATACAATACCTTGCATTCTTCCTCCAGCCTCTGGATCCTCTGTCTTTGAATTTCCATTTCGTTTCTGAGTTCTTCGTTCTCGGTTTTCCCCAACTCGTCGCACTGTACTCCTCTGTCTTCGGTCGTCGACTCTTCACCATTTTTCAGTCTTTCATTTCTCAGTGTATCTTCCAGTTCCTCAATCCTAGCCAGCGCTTTTCTCAGTTCTTCTCTCTCCTCATCAGAGTCTCGTTTCTCCACTCCATTACCCAGCTGAGTCTCTGGATGTGGTCCTTCGTCTCCTAGAGGTTGTCCATTGCACGTTTCCTGGGACCATGATGGAGTCGGTATGTCCGATGTTCCATTCGCTGTCTTAACTGCCAGCAACGACTCCAGTCTAGCGACGTAAAACCGGGTCAGTCTTTTCTCGTGGTCCTCTTCCTCGCTGTGAATCCTTCTCCTCGTCGATGGATCTTCGCTGCTCGCATCACCCGGGCCAATATCCTTTTCACAGTCTTTTGACAGCCTCGCTGATCTCAGGTCTCGATATAGAGCCTCAAGGTGCGATAAAGCAGCGCCATGAGCTGCGGCCAGTTGCTGATTAGCTGCGGCTAAGCAGGACACAGTTCTGGAAAGTTCTGTCACCTCGCTCCTAGAAGAGCCGAGGTTTGACCCAACTCCAGACTGCCACCCCGTCATCTGGGAGGCGTAGGCAAGCTGGAAAGACGATTTCAAATCTCTGGAATTCTTCGAGCTTCAGACGCGCTGCGTTCAGTTAATCAATAGTGTTTTCAATTATACGTTCGTTTCGATTCCACGCGATTTATACGCGCGGCTTGACGTCTCGATTATCGCACTGGGGGAGGAACGGAAGAAATCTCTGATCTTCTCGAAGAAAAGTTAAAAGGTCTATTATTTGGGAAAAATTTTCTAGTGCGACGTTTGCTTCCCGATCGAATAATGCCACGTATATCACAATGCAGAGACTGGTGCTGGTCTCACCGCTGAATGGTTACTGATCGATTGTCGAGTTGCTCCGCAGTTAGATCTAGAGAGCAAATAACGCGGTTGGCAAGCGGCAGAGAAACGCGTGATCGTGACTCAGCCTCTTCTCCAAACTCATATGAGCCTCGATACTCTAAGCTCTACTAAACGCGAAATACGAAATGCGAAACACATCGCTGGACCAGTGCCAGTCAAATGCCTAACGTGACGTTGACGCGTACTAAGGTACATCCTATACCGATACACGTGATTTACTAATCTCACCAAAGTTTCTTGGTGCGTTTGCGGGGCGTTCGCCTCGTCTAGACCGCCATACGATCCTCCGATGCTGTTACCTTCCGGTAAACTGGGTGCGGATGGTCCTTGTCGCCACCAACAGTCCCTCCGAAGTGTTGCGTATGGACTGGGACCCTATGAAAAAAAAATCATGCAATAATTCTGTTCGTTTTTATGGTTTTTTCAAAAACGACCTGATTGGTGTACCTGTGAATCGATTGGACCGTCATTATGCAGTTCCTGCTCGAAGACTGCCCCGGCTCTATCTCCCGGGGCATTTTGTCTGTTTGGAAGAGGCAAGCTGCCTCCGGATCCCATTTTTCTATGACTGCCTAGTCCCGGTCCTCGAAGGTCCCGATTACCTCGTCTTCGATATTTCGGTGTATTATTGAATAAGTTCCGTCGATTTTCATCGGTCGATTTTACACTGTGAGAGCAGGTTCTGCGGTTCGTTCAACAGTCGCGATTTTTCTGCGGGGAAAAATCGCTGCGTCAGGTTCGATTCTGCAGTGAGCCGCGAAACCGATCGAATAACTATTGGGACTTGTCTGTCCTGAATTTCCGATGCATGAAGGCGATGCGAAGAATGCTTTTTTCTGGGGAACGTGGTGGGGAGGAAAGAGTTGATAAAGAGGGAGATGAAGAGAGCTCATGCCTGATCATGAGAGAAAACACTAGAAAATCTATAAATAATCGTCTACGTTTGATTCAAAACAAGGAGTTAAATTTAACCGTAATAATAAAAACAAACAGATTCGAAGCTGCAACTGCGTCCAACTTGGTGTCTCAGTGTCGATGATTGCCTCCACGTGTCATTTTCGGGGATTTTATTTCGATACGTCATCTCAGTTTGTTATTACGTGCTTAAATATAGTTTGCGCAACCATTTCGCGCTTAGGAAAATTCGGAGATTTTTAGCTTTATGTTATGGAACGATTTGCAGAAATATAACTGACTCGGTGACCTCGACCAGGGTCGGGGTTTTTTACGATATAGGCCGCTTTTTCGAACAAAGAGTTGGCTCGAATTAGCAACAAGAGTCAATGTGTAGTAGCAACGCTCGAAATAACCAGTTAAACCGAAATGGCAATAACATCCGACAACAAGAACGCATGTACGAAAAATCAGACCGTTTTTATACGTACCAAGATCTTACACGACTCCGGGAAAAGAAGAAACTCCGCTTTTGATGATAGATCGTCAGAAATACGAAAGAAAAATAAGAAACGCTCCAAATTTGTTCCAGAAACGAAAATGGATTATCACATAGAGAAAATTGGCTGTCTAGAGTTATTATACAGTTTGTAGAATTCTATTTCGTGTGAAGTAGATTCGCAAGAAATGTAAAATTGAATTTAGTTATAGTTTTTGATCTCCTTTTTTTGGTATGTGGCTTGTTTTCTCTTTGTTATACCTGCGCGCATCTTGAACGAGGTATAGGTAGCGAAATAATTTTCGGACTTTCAGGGGCGAAATATATTAGGCAAGTGTTAAAGACTTACTTACGTAGTTGTCGAATTGACGGGATCCGTTCGAGTTCTGCGGCACTGTTCCCCACGGGGACACTTGCTGGCTTTAAGCCAACCTTCGGGTATAAGCCACCACTAAAAATATCACTTTTGGGCCAGTGAAGGGTACGAGCTTTGCTCGAGTCCGAGCTAATCTCTACCGAACAACCTTCGAGCTCGAAATCCTCCTTCATTTCGCACGATTTTACGAAACGCGAGTACAGAGGCGAACAAAATGCCTAGAGCGAAATGAAAAATTGGAAAAAAGGCTTCTATCTAATGCTCGAATACGATTTTTGCCCGAATACAAACGTCTATGCAAATTATTTTTAATTTAAAACAAAACGCGAGAGGTCGACGTCCGTCGTTGTCTTCCGCATAGATTTGGGCGCCGTTGACGCTTTAGGGGCGCCTAAATTTTCTTGGTCTTCCCCCTACTCGCCCTTGATATATGCAGAACGCTAACGGACCACCTAGCGAATAAATTTCATGCAGTTTCCGCCGTCGTCATAATATAAAACGCGAGACGTTGCAAGCCTGAGCTTATTGTTGGCCCAGAAGCTTGCGGAGTATTTTTAGCCGCTTCGTCGAGACGGTCGATCGCCGCGGCGAACCCGCAACCGTCCCGCACTATCTAATACGTTTTTATTTTCTTGCTAATTATTTTTTTCTTCCATCTGAAGCTCAAACCTCGTCCAAAAACTCCAGAGTGTAAACGAGATTTGCGCCCCAATTTTTATTCGCGCGGCTCTCATATATTTGCGGAAAAAATATCCCCACGCGGTTTTCCCTACGGTTTCTGGTTATACACAGGTAAATAATTGCGGCACAGCTCGATGGACTCTCTACCATCCTGCTGCTGCTGCTGCTGATGCTGATGCTGCTTTGATGCTGCACCAGGTTCTTTAAATAGGATACGGAACACGCGCGTGAATGGAAAAGCTTTCGAGGTCAGAGATATCCGACTCCCACACTTCCACGGGGTTATAGTCTGTCAGTGTTCGATGGTCAATGACCCCGTTTGTGGGCAAGGGTTTCCCCAGTTTTCGTTATCTACGATTATTCGGAGTGTAAAGAGCGGAGGATTTGTTGTATCTATCCAATCGGTATTTCGGCCACCGACTGAATACTTGGCAACGAATTTGCACGAGGGTTGAAACCTCGAGGTCTACGCTCTACCTTTGTAGAATGCTCAATGCAACCGGAATGAGAGCTGAACTAGGGCCAAATGGGATTTCCGAACTAGCGCAAAGAAACGATTGAATCAAAAATCCAAGAATCTAGAGATAAAAGGATGATAAAAAACTTCAATATATTCAGATTCGTTTATATGCAAGTACAAAGGTTTGTCTGCTTCTAGCGATTTATTACTAAGAGGTGAAGAACTTGCAGATTTCGATTTCCTGAAGGCCGTCATTTCGTCTTTTTGTCATCAGTATCTGAAATTCGAAACGAAGATAAACTTTCTTTTCCTTAATCAGTTCAGTTTTCTTCCAGAATTGAAGGATTTTCCAAAACTAGTTAAGGCGGTTCAATCACTGGGACGAAAAAATGTTCAAAAAAATGACGCTGACGAAAAAATTACCTAATAATCGCGAATTTTACGTTACTGCCCTGAATGACAATCGCCGAAGGTTTTGACTGCAGAGCTTTGCTCCCTTCATCCATCACGACACTCGACTTTTTGGCTTCGCCATCAGTCTGGCATTTCTTTCCGACTACTTCTTTCTGCTCGTCCTGGTCATTGACTTTCGTTTCCAAAGCTTCGGTTTCTGAGGCGATAAGTGGAACGATGAATTGCCAATTTGGATCTATGATATAGCTTTATCTTTGATATCACCTTTAACGATCGCTTGGCTTCTGTTCTCATCATTACAGCCAGAGACTTCGATAGTATCTTCGTCATTTTGCGTCTCAGAAGAATGTCTAGACGTAATTAAGCCATAGAATAATTGAATTCATTCCAAATGCGTTCATTATATCCGACTACAAACCCAATGAATTTGGCATCTATTCCTTTAGTCTGGGTCTCAACATCGGCGCTAACTCGTTTCTTTTCGACTAAAGTTTCGTTTTTACAATCGTCAGCAAGCTCTTCCTCCGTTTGCAAATTCTCCTGATCATTTCTTACCGAAAGTGTCTTTCCCTCCGACAGATATTCACCAACCAAAGCTCGATCCTTGTACATATAATGAACAGTGCAAAAATCCTTAGCTCTACAACGTCTCCAGCAAAAACTCTCATTTTCATTCCACGAAATTCGCATCTGACATTCAACTTGAATCTTACGTTCGTAGAAAGGTCCTCTTTCTTCGAAGGATCACCTATTTCCAGATTAGATGATCCTCGCTGCCGCAATTCGACACTAGAGTTCTTCGACTCATCGCCAATCTTAACTTCAGGATCAGCGACGATCGGCAATTGCTGGAGGATCATCTACCGCGACGAGAAGCATTGTATAATCATCGAAACTCAATCAGTAAAAGACACCGTGGGTACCTCTTTGCCAGAAGCATCGGTTATCTTGACTACCCGTTTCGCGGCCAAAGAACGGAGCATTTCAGCAACGAAATCCTCGTAAGCTCTCAGTCGTTCTGCCAGACTGCATTTCGTACCCTCGGCTAACGCCAAGTCGCGTTCTAGCCGCGCTACTCGTTCCGCTAAGGAGGCGTTGTGCGTCGAAAGAAACCGAGCCTGTATTTAATAATTAAATGATTATCCTGGTTCCTTTTGCGCGAGAAATTTCCCGACTTATAATATGCAAACCGGAAATTAGGAAAATTGGAAACGTACGCGACCTGCGGCGAGTCCGCAACCGTTATCACGCGGCCTTCCGCAACTCGTGCAAGACCTAGGGAGACGAGGATTCGCAGGAATCGTCCTGGATGGACGAAGTGATAGGAGACTTTGGTCAGACAAGACGATATGAGGCGGGGACCAGCCGGAACTGACGATTTGATTAGAATTGATCTGGGAAACCGAGGAATCAGGCAGCTGAGATAAAAGTATGGTCAAGATTTGCTCCAGCTTTGATTCCTGAACTTATAAGTGGCCGATTTTGCCTTGGATGTTATAGGAAGAAGAAATAAAACGCGTTTTTACCTCCCGTTTTTCAGACGAGGAAGTTTGCACCCCGTAAGGAACGTGGAGAGCGGGAGTTTCCGTATCGGTTTTACCGTCCCGGATGAATCGGAAGTACGAGCTTGTGGCCAGGACCTGAATTTCCCTACTGACGTAGACGAGTTGGTATTCGGTGTTCGTAGATGCCTTATGTGTGCCCATATAGTACCGGAATAAAGGGAAAACCAAGAATCATGAGTGAATAAGAACTCGAGGAAAAGCTGATTCCTACGTCTCATACCTCTTGATGGAAAACTCGAGGAAAGACAATAGTGCGATTCGAAGAAGCAGCGGCCCGGGGTGCAACAAGGGCATATTCAAAAGTCAAATACTGCTGCAGGTTTGTCCATCCTCTGGGAAAAATCCCGAGCCAGTCTCGCGTCGACGCTTGCAGTATCTGCAAACTCGATCATAGGTATCTTTGCGATAAGGAAAACTGCGATCACCCGTTTCTCTAATTCTTGACTGATTTTCTTCGCACTCACGTTCCCATGCAGCGTGTATTCAATATGGATATCATCGTTCACCGAGTACTTTCCCTTCAGATTATCGAAGTTCACGATATTGGAATGGTGCAATGGACAGCACCCAGTGTTCAAGGTGCCACAGCACTGCATCGTCCCTATTTCGCGAATTGAACGCGATTTTTCGGCTGTATTTTACCGCGCCGAAAACGGCAGGGGAGATCCGTAAACCTTGCGAGTTCGGGCGATCCGCATATGGACTTTTACACCTTCAATATCGCTTTTGGCAAATTGAAATGACATAAAATTAGAAAACAAAGGCAAAAAACTTGGCGGAAGGGGATGGCTGCTGTCGTTGCCTATGCGATAATAGACACTCCTTCAGCTTCAAGGGAATTAATTAGATTTTCACTCTATCTTCCATTCTTATGAAGAGTGGCGCAATTTTGATTCGACAAAATTCAGAGATTTTATTCGTCGTCAGAATTTATTTAAGAAGTTATTTCGTTAAACTAATCTTGGATGAAATTCGAGGATAAATAATTAAGACAAAGCATTTCAACGAAGAAATGAATCCTAAGCTTCTTTATACCTCCGTTCGAATTTCTTCACCAATAATTCTCGTAATTATGCGAGAAGGGAAGAATAAGCCTAATGCTAGATTAGAAAGCACAGATTCTGAGGATGCATTAGAAGAACGAAGTACGAAATGATTGAAGAAGGAAGAATTGTTTTTCTTTTTCAAATTCTCTGAAATTACATATTTTCTGCATACACGTAAGAATTTGTGAAATCATAAATGACATTGTGGTCACAGTTGCCAGAATTTACGTTAGCCATGTGCGCGAGGGAGAAAAATTGCGTGGGCGATACAGCCTTCTAGCTAGTTGTTACGACCGAGATGAAATCGCGACGTAGCTTTAGGATTTGGTGAATAAGAATTAAAAATAAATCGTGGGCGTTTTAGTGTTCGAATATCTATAGGCATTTTGTTGAAGACTGACGAATCGAAGTCACAATAAACGTGACTCGAACAGCTCTGCAGTCGTCTGGCATTCGAACACCAGAGGGTTGAAGAATCGAAAAAAATAAACTGTGACTAATACGTCTAGAGAATTTTAAAACGAAGGAATAATACGTGTAAAAATAAAATGAGAAACGCAATGAATTTTGTTAATATTAATATATCACTATATAAATACTTTATTTAGTAGTTGATTTTTTTTTCCATTTTCTGTGTGCTCCTTTTCAATATACAAATACCACTCCGATCCGTATTATTCGTTTTATAGATGATTCATAGCTTTTCCGATACGCATGTTAGATAGCTTTATAATATCTACAAGTATTTATATGTATAACATGTTATAATACATACTAGACAATTCTATATATTTATAAAAGTAATAATAATACGAAAATTTATTTTATACAACGGCTAAAAACGTTTTAGTTTTTTTTTTCCGAAGGCACCACCACGTACATGTATAATTTTTTCTGTTTTTTTTTCTTTTATTACACATATATTTATATTTAAAAAATTACATACTAGGTATACGTATTATAATTATATATTCGTGGTTTTAAAAAGAAATTCTACAGATAATTAGTGGTTTGATAATTTGATATCCATATTGCGTTCAGAACTTTGATAAAAATGAAAAATAACATCGAATTTTTACTTGTCATGCTTAAATTGAAAACGAAAAAAACTATTTCGAGAAGAATTGAGGCAATAAAAAAAAGAAAAAGAAAGAAAAAGAAAACTGTCTTGACGATTTTTCTCACGATCGAATCAAACATCAATGAAATTCATTTTCATACGTGGGAGGGCTTGGAAAATGAGATAATTTTGCTAATAATATATATTCGTATTAGTAAGTAAAATAATTAATAAGTAACAGCCTACTAATCTTGAGGCAGACGGAGATTTTCGTCGTTTAATATGAATAAAAAATAAAAATGAAAAACGAAGAAAGTATATTTCCAAGAATTTGTCACGGTCAAGTGTTTAAATTCGTTCGTATGTCTATAATGTAAACAGACCGACGTAATGACTCATTCATTATTAAATTGCTCCCAAAATTACGTGGCAAAGTTTATCCCTGGGAATCTAGATTTATAAGTAGGTGCAATTCAGTTTAAGAAATATATATTTTATTTTTTCATAATACTTTCATAAGTCTCGAGTCATTTTTATTTCAATTTCAATTTATTTTTATCTTCATATTAGTGATATAGTATATATTTATGTATAGAAATATACTCGCGTTTAGAGATCGTTTATTATTATGTTTAATGCAAGTTTTTTAGTACCGCGACCAGAAGCTTATATAGTGAAAATTATTCAACCAGGCAGTTTGCGAGTCGGAAAATATCGTTAAGAAGAGAAAAAATGAAATAAAAATAGTTATAAGATAATCTCGTAATTTTACAATCTACTATAAAACAATAAGCTTTTGGCAGATAAACCTCCCGGCGATTTATTATACGGAAAAATTATATTTTTCGATTAATTTCATTAGTCAATATTAATTAATTTTAGGCAGCAAAAAGACAGAAATTGGGCGAAAGTAACGAAACTACTTTTATAGATATCAAGACTAAATAATCAGGAATCTGAATGCGATTGGAGTGAATTTTTTTTCATTCGTCGTTCAGTTGACAATTACGAAACTGTCTTTGAGATTACAACGTGCAGATGTATTTCAGTTTTATTTTTACCCAATTTTACTTACCTAATTTAGATCGATCATTTCTAAAGGCTGATTTATCTTTTGTTCTCAATAATCTGAGTGTATATAATTATATCTGTCAATAAAACTTGCGATGCTGTGTCGGTCGAATGGAAGAAAGTAAATAACGAAAGAAAAAAGAATTTGTTTTTAAAAACTATTTATGTGTCTGATAACGTCAAAATAATCGGCGGCTGCTCCTGTTGTTGCTGTTGCTGTTGCTTTTGTTCTTCTGGCATTGCAAACGGTGTAACCACTTGCATGTTTACCGATATGTAAAGAGGATAGGTGAGCTGTTTGTCCAAAGACATTACTTGTTTCTGGAAAAAAAAACATTTTTAATTGTTACAATCATGGAAGAAGAGAAAATTAACAGTCTTTTGACTGTGTTTCAATTTAAAATACTAGTAAGCAGACTCATAGATGTTAAAAAATGGTAAATGCAAATTTTGTATCGAAGAATATTCAGCCTAAGAAGAGTTAATTTCATTTCAATCGTATATAACGAATTTTCAGATTCAACATAAATGGCAAAAAAATCGATAGGTAATTACCTCCTCGTTTTTATGGAGAGACAATCTAAGCATCCCAGAGTTTTGGATGTGTTTCACCTGCCTCTGTTCATCCAACGAGACTAAACTCACTCTGAAATATATTTAGCATAAAGTTAAACTCCAATTTTTCGTTATCACATGAATCGCTTATATTATTTTTGTCATTTTGTTTCCGCATTTTCACATTCTTATTTTTATCATAATTATATCATCTAGTGCTAATGCACTCACTTTACAATGACGTTGTGTTTCGCATGATTGGACTGTATGTGCTCCGTGTCCAATCTGTGATTTCGTTTCAGCCTCAAAGTCGTTGTGTCCAAAGAAGCGACGAGATCTAATCCGAAATGGAATGCAGTCCAGCGCCAAATGTGTTCCCCGCCTTTTTCCACACATCTACCACACCTGAAGCATTCCCTGGAAAATTCTTCCTCACTCATTTGCCTCGGGCTGTAAATTAGAAAATAATCATATTTTTTCGTACGTGTTGTGTATATGTTTGTGTTTGTTCAAGACAATTACATCTAATGCCAATCATCTTTCAGATTTTAGACATTGAATACTTATTTGACAAGGATGGTTTGATAAATACCTAAGGAGATTTGGTTGAGTTGAAAAGAAGGAAGAAATGGTGGGAACGTTGTCCAGGAATCTGAAGGGACGATTTTCCTATTAGTTCATAAATCTCTCTACGCGATGAAGAAAGTTATTATTTTATTTCTATTGGCCACCCCTTTTCCCAGCGCTAGATATACAAGTTTTTAAAGATCTTTATGCGCCTTGAATAGAGGAGCTGATCAATCTTGCACAGAATTTCGACCAAATACTCACCAACTCCATTTTCAGTAAACTCCATTCGAAACTCGTTCTTCTCGGCGACTTCTGGTAGTAGAAATTCCTTTAAAATGGAGTCGGTGAATGAATGGGTCTGCTTTAACAAATAATAATACCAAAATTGAAGTTCTGTTGCTAAATTAGTCAAGAAATTCTTTTTTATTGCTCCTAAAACTCGATTATCGACCTGAATATCTATTCTCCCTTAATTTCCCATGAAATTATTTCGTCTATCTAGCTCTAGGATAAGGAAACGGGCTTTATCTCACTCTATGCTCACCCACAATCTTTGCTAGCATCGATTCTCAACAGATGATGCCACTGCTCTTTGTAAGCTTGATTCAGCCAGTCAGGGGGGATCAAATTATCTCCATATAATATTTTAACATCCTGATGATGTAGCAGCAAATACTTCATTCGCAACGATTTAAAAGGCGCAGCATACTCTCTGCCCTCTTCTGTCGTCAGGAATGGTTCCGACCATGTGTGGTTCTTGAAAAACTCTTCTATCTGTACAACTTCTTCCTTTTTCTGAACGCGGACAAATAACCTGTGGGATAGAGTTCGTTAAATTGATTATTCAGTTATTATGCTCAGTGAATCTCTGCGATGTGACAAAAGGTGCAAATTAATTGTGAGTTCTACTTTGGAAAAGATTTGCGGAGTATACTAAGATGACTATCCCGTACCATATTCTGAGCATCATATAAATGCAGAATTCTGTTTGCATAACAACAAGATCTGGGCTAGTGATGAGTTCGACCATTAAGTCCGGAGTTATTTCGTTAAGAAATTCAGGATGCAGCCAGCCATATCCGAGCAAATTAACTTCTAGCCATCTTTTAGCAGCCCGTTTAACAACTGGAACTCCATAGGAAGCTGCTGCATTGTGATACGCCACTACAGTTTTTATGTTCGTTGTTTCTTCCATTATTTCTGTACATTGATCAATCAGACTCTGTAATTGGAAGAGAGTAGCCGTCGCTAGTATTGAAATAACGTCTTTTGGCTCTAGACTCAATTCGTCAAGATATAAAGATCCCAGCACAGTCCCTAGAGCTGAAAAATCGTCGAAAAATCAATTTATTGCATTCAAAAATTGTAAGATGAAATTTTGAATATTTTCACAATGTTTAGAATCCGTAAAAAAATATCTAGACGAAGTTACGCATCGTAATTCATTTTGGGCACAAAATATAAATGAATTCGATTAATTTTGTAGCATTTCTTTGCTATTAATTGCTCAATTGTTAACGAATGACAATAAAATCAATTAAATTATGCTTACAGTCTAAGGTGATGTTTGGATCGGTGATTTCTACGCTGATTACTTTTTCATGTGCCTCTCGCCACGAGCCGGAAAACATGCTGGCAAAATAGGGGCTCTGAAATTGTGATGAAAAAAGTTGATTATATTTTTATTTTCAGATTATAATACGAAATAATTGAAGTGAAAAAAAAAATTTTCAATTTCATTTTTTTCTCTCTTCACCTGAGTTATGTAGACTTTGTGCAATCTCCAAGCTTTCCCTAACATCAGGACGGTTATATCGCTGCCTTTTTCCTCTTGGAATAGGGTTTTGTATATGTATTGTGCAGTTGTCAGCAACTTCCTCCTGTACATACATTAAATTACGGTTCGTGAGATAGTCGAGATATAAGTAGCGTGAGAACAATGAGCGACATGATATGATATCATTTTTGAGTAGTTTGAAACGTCCGCTTTTTAATTTCATCAGTAAGTGGATATAAGATAGCGATCATACTTCTTTGGAGTCTGTAGAGTTCGATCGATGAATTCGGACTCGAGATCCAAGTCGTCTTCTTCTATACATTTTCGCTTTCGAGTACGATATACGGAATTGACTGCGATGTTTGACACGGATACTATCCTGCTCGCGTAACCGCCCATTTTTATTTATAATATTTAAGTAGTATAATAACAAGGATGTTTTTCTCATACACGTTTTACAGCCCTTTGTATTTATTTTAATTTTGATGATTTTTTTGGACCAACTCACTCCGGGATATTATTGCGAAATGACAGTATGGCCTGTCCGCCTATCCAAAACGTAAACATTTTGTGCGATGTTACGCTTAGCCACTAACCATGTAAGTTCGGTGTGGTGTTGTGTATTTTATGTACACAAACGCGAGAATCACAAACACGCGCAGCTGTTTTTCGCCATATAACTAACACCAAGTAGACACGCGAGAAAGTCGAAACGCGTAACCTCCGCGAGACTAATTGACAGAATGTTGTCAATGAGACTGGGAGGTAGCGCCGACCTAGCGACGATCTAGGAACTACTTTTGCCGCTAACACGCGGCGGGAATCCGTTTGAATTTAGATCCAAGTCTTTTCTACATCTTTTCACGTTTATTAGCATATGACTGGGAGTATTATGAGACGAATGAAAGTGAAAAGAGAGAAACAGAGAGATAAAGGGGTGAATAATTGATCATTGTTTATTTATCAAATAATTAACAATTGTCTGTATAGGATTCTGTAATTTTCAAACATTCTTTTTATTATTTCTCGTCGAGTAGATTATATAATATAGATATGTATATTATTCACAAAGAGGTTTTTTTTTGCCGATCAGATATTCATAATATTATTATATAATAAAATTCATAAAAAATAATTTGTATAACAAGAAAAACAGCTGCTATTGTAAAAGTTAAACTAGAAAAGTGTTTATTTATTTATTTATTTTTAAGTATTTTTTCCATTATCAATTTCTTATTACTATATCGGAACGTTTCTGAAATTGGTAAAACCTTAAAATTCACATAATATCATAAAATTACGACAGCCCATATTCATAGGGCATTTATATATATTTATATATATATGTTTGTTGTTTATTTTACATAGTACACACTATAATATGCATGATTTCCATGAAAAAAAAAAATAATAATAATAAAATAAAAATAACTTGAGCTCTACGTACACAATGTTCTATCTACATCTTCGTTACAGTCTAGTATTGGCCTCTGGTGAGATTCAGTTTTCTTAATCAATAATTAATACGAATTTATTCTTACGATTAAATGCTTAATATTAATATTTTGTATCACAGCGTACACTGTACACTATTCGCTGATTAAGAGCGAAAATATAAAATGCAAAACTATATCTGACAGTAGAGAATAAAAATAATAATAATAATAATAATAATAATAAACTAAGCATTGTAACATTACATAAGTATACAATATAATTATACACTTTGACTAAATATCTGTCTATTGAATCATCTTCATATTATTAAATTACATTAGATTAGTCAAGCACGGTGTAAAATCAATAATACGTTCGCGCTTTCTTCGTTCATCCAGAAAATTTCAAATCTTGTATTCGTATCAAATTATGTATAATATGTATGTATATATATATATTCTGAAACTGGATGGTATACAAAAGTATACGAGAATCAATTAACTACCTCGCATCCATTATAGAAGAAGAAAAAGAAACGAACAATATGCGATAGATTAAATAGTTAAGGCACGCAAGGAGGGCGTTACGGAATATCATCTCGCGTGACGCACATATACATGACGAATTAACACATCGCATCCATGTGTAAGCTACTATAAAAGTACGTATAACGTGTCTATATAAAGATCGTGCGATATATTCCAAAGCCGATACAAAAATAACCACCTGCAAAATGCACCTGCTCATAAAGGTTGAGGGAATCGTCTCATATTTCGCTCACCACCTTTCTCATCAGACAATAAATCAATCAATCAATAATCAATCGAATTTCCCATCTACTGAATCATCTGGAGGTATCTATTCTCCTCGAGAAGCGAACTTAGGGACGAAGTCATGTCATTAACGATCATATTCGCACTAGCAGGTAGAGGCTGAGGTAAGGACAGAGGATGGGTCGAGCTTGAAACTCCGGTCTCATGAACCTGGGCTTGAGCACTCCCAGACCAGTTTCTGCACTGTTCAACATACTCCAATGTTCGTCTGTAAGAGTCCTGCCTCATACCTTGAGGTGGTTTAACCGGCGATCCTTGTTGCGACTGGCTTATATCTCTGCACTGTATTTCCGGCATGTTTGCATCGTGACTATGAAAGCAGGGTTCCGTGGCGTAGCCCCATTGGCAACCGCAAGTAAATTGGTTCGGTGATGCTTGGGGTTGACATCCATGATGCAACGAACAAGACTGTGGACCGCACGGGATACTCGTCTGTCCTTGTGCTCCTTGCTGAAGACAACCACCAGCCGTTATTTGGGCACAAATATTATTCGTTTGTTGTCCGGGTTGATTTTGGGGGTTGATTCCACCCCCTCGTCCCTTTTGACCCGGAATATTACCCTGGGTACAATGCGCGGTGGGGATTTGGGGGCATTGATTAACTCCGGTACGTCCAGCCGTAGATAGACTCGAAAGATGATGATGATGGTGATGATGATGCGGCTCGGTACTCGGCGGTAAATTTTGCCTATGGTTCGGTTGATTTTGGTGCAAAATTTGACCGCATCGATTACTGGAATGATTATTGGTGGTCGTAGTCGTCGCAGTCGATTGATTAGAGGCTGGTGATAGCTGGGGACAATTTGGCGTAGGTCCACCACGAGACTGTGGTCCTCCACACTGCTGAGAAATTTGTCCGTGATTTTGGGAAGGCTGTGTTTGGCTTTGGGGATGAGTCGCGCAGGTTTCATCCGGGCGATGTTGCTGGGCGCAATTCCCATTCCTGCAACCATATCCTCCACTTCCTCCTCCTCCTGTTCCATAAAATGTGTGAGGCTGTGGGTGACCCTGAAGACAGTGCCTCGTCATCTGTGCAGAATTTTGCTGCACGTTTTGAGGCACGTGTTGTGGAGCGAGAGCCCCAGCTGCCGGAGATGTCATGGGCTGATCGCTCACGTGGCTTGGAGCGTAGTGAGAACCTGGTGACATTACTTGGCCCCCAGCCGGACTTGGGATCTGGGAACCACACTGGGACTGAGATCCATAGCCTGGTGGAGGCTGGGGTTGAGATTGAGCCTGAGGAGGGCAGTATCCTCCAACCGAGGCCTGACTTGCTCGAGAACTCGCGCACTGTGGGTGCAGGTACGATGATGGTGACATGTTCTGATAGTTGGAGCAATTCTGCCTGCCGTTTGGCTGACTGTAGCAGTTTTGCTGGTGGTTTTGATTGTTGTACGTGCAGGGGATTTGTTGCCGCTGATAATGCGAGGGGTTTGTGCATATAGGCGATTGGCAGATCGGCAGAGGGCTTCCTCTGTAGCTAACTTGGTTTCCGCCGGCCTGGACCTGTGATTGGAAACGACAAATTGAAGAGTTTTCCTGGGAATGTCGTAGTGAAGACTAAAGAGATATGGAAGAATGAAGCTTTACCTGATTGAGATACTGCATCATTTCGTCCGGGATGACGAGTTTGTTCTCGACCATTTCTCCTTCGCCTACTTCGTCCAGGATCACTTCCTGGTTGGGATGAAGTTCCGGAAGCTGTGCGGACCTGGGTCTTGGAGGCATTAGAGGAGAAGTTCTTTGACCCTGATGAGTCCGAGCTGGTTCTGACATTCGTCGATCACCAGCCGGTTGGGGACAGTGTCCACTGGGAATCCAGTCTCCCGGCATGCCTTGTGCTCCCTGATGTGAAAAAAAAGTCTTTTAATAAATTATCGCCATTGTTTATCTCGATTTCTGAAAGTTTGTTACATTACCTGAAGCGACATATTCTGCGTCTGAACGACCAAATTGCTCGTCGAGTACTGTGCCTGTAGATGAGGTGGTGCGTTCAGTCTACCAGAAGTGGTACTGAGCTGACTGCTTCTTCTTGAATTTCCCGGGCTAATTGGATCATAAAAACTGCTTCCACCGCCTCCTCCACTTCCACCACCACCTCCACCACCTCCACCACTTCCACCTCCACTTCCAGGTCCGTTTGATCCGATTCCAAGTCCTAATCCCAGACCCAGACCCAATCTAACAGCACTAACACCACTCGCTTGGCTGCTTCTTCGACTTCCAAAGTCCGCCGAACGCATACTACCATAGTATGTACTGACAGTGCTATTACTGTCTCGGCGGGGTTCACTCAGGGGTTGCAGTCTCAGCTGAAGATCAGTGAGTGTCGTCTGCCTCGCGCCACTTTCCATTTTCAGATCTGTTATGCGTCTGTTGAGCTCTCCAATGTTCCCTTGAGGACCAGGTCCTCCGCCTCCACCTCCTCCACTACCCACACCACCCCCGATTCCTCCGCCGCTTCCTATACCTCCTCCTACACCACCGATGCAACCTCCGATACCACCAACACTCCCAATTCCTCCAGCTCCTCGTCCTAGTCTCATACCAGTTACTCCGACTGATATTGGCGGCATAGCTTTTGCACTGAGTCGTCCCTTTATGCGACTTCTTGAAGGCGGTGGTGCCTGCTGGGACTCCATTCCACCAACCTGGAATTCATTTAGGTATGAGACGACCGTTCGCTTGTGTCTTTGTCCGCCATTCTTCGGTTTTTGGATACTTACCATGGCGCGGAGAGCAACTGGAAGATCGGCGATGTCGAGATCATCTGGTTCCTCATTCCAGGGTTCATCGACTCCGATTGCAGTGACTCCATCCCCACTGCCACCTCCCATCCCTAGATCATCGGTGCATCCACCGACCAGTGGACTTCCTTGCTGCATCATTCCCGGAGGACTGTTGGCTTCGCTCTCTGATTTTACACTGGGACTTGACAGACTTGGTGTTTTTGGATGTCGATCTTCGCTACGACTCGGACTATGTCCTCCGGCGCCTGCCTCGTCGCTTCCACCCCCGTCACCACCCTTGTGCTTCTTGTTTGCGTAGAATTCCGCACCGTGTACGGTCTTCACGTGCTTCCGTAACGACGAGGGATCCGTGTAACGTTTTGTGCAACCTTGTGCCTTGCATACGTATGGTTTCTGGGAAGGATAAATTGACTCTGTCAATTAACGAATCGATAATCGTCATTTTTTATACTCACTTTGTCATCTCGCTCCTCGACTGCGGGGGGCACAAAGCGTACAGAGTGTGTTAGTTCGAAAAGCGGATAAGTTTGAAGCAAGAAATGGAAGGAATCGAGGTACAGGAGCTGAAGAAAGAACAGCGTAATACCGATATCTTCTCTTACCTCGTTTGAGTGGGTTCGATTCTGGTGTTTGGCTCGATCACTGGCGTTTGAGAAGGCCTTACTGCATCCAGGATATTCGCAAGTGTAGGGTTTTTCACCGGTATGAGATCTGAGATGCGTTTTGAGATTTTCTAGCCTGGAGTACGCCTTGAAGCAGCCTTCAAACTGGACAGAAAGAGTCCTTAGATTTTTACATTTGCCAAGTGGATAGCCGCAGCCGTATGCATAGATTAGCACATGACTTGTAAATGTATTATTCACGCGATACAGCATTCGCGCAAGTGTATGGCTCTCGCGCTGAAATTAAATTTGCAATTCGACTCGCGCGATCGGCGCAGAGACGCGACACCGAAGACTTGGCTTCGAGGGAACAACGCCAATCAAAGTCAATCGATGGTGAACTATCATCACGAAACTTTTCTTGGCTCTTGGAAAGCTTTTGATTTGCATATTATGTGAGATTGTGACATGTTTTTCATCATGAATAGAAGTAACGTTTATACCAGCATCAATTTTTGGTACCATTTTTTACTCATCGTTACAAAAATTTGGAAAAAAGAGGCAATGAAATATAACTTACCGTGCATTTGTGGGGTTTTTCACCTGTGTGCCGCCTCATGTGTACAACAAGCATGTACTGTGCCTTGAAGGGTTTTTCTTCTCGCGAACAATCTTCCCAACCGCAAACAAAACTCTTTTTATTAGCGTGGATGTGGTCGTTGTTTATGTGCTTGACCAAATCGTCCTGAAAGGATTAAAATGAAACCGATAAAAGAATATACTTCGTCGAAGCCCATCTTATATCAAAAAGATCTATCTTTACCTGGGTAGGAAATTCGAGGCCACATCCTCTCCAGTGGCAATTAGTTTCTATAAAGTCCCCAGGTTCATCCCTGAGATCTTCACTTGGGCTAAGTCCTTGCGGATGAGTCGGTGGGGCGGTTGTTGTTGTGGTCATCGTCGTAGTGCTGGCGGTAGTAGTGACCGGTTCTCGTTTTACTTTGGTTGAGGCCCTACGCGAGGACGTGTCTGCTTCAGCGGCTATCGAACGCCCGGGGCCTTCAGCGGAGGTCCTTCTGCAGGCAGTTTCTGTTGTGCGCTGTGATGAAAACGATTCAGATCACATGGGGAATAACTAGAACGATTAGACGGGCTCCAGTATAGGTATTATACCCATGTTCATACGGTATAGCAGCCCATCGTCTGCCTATATCAGTTTCTGCGCAATTATTGCGTATCGCGGTTGAAGGGCCCTTGCAACGATTCAATCCATCGGTTCATCCGTCGTAAACCGGTCAACATCGTTCCCTCTCCCGAACCCACATGCTCTCTTTCTCTCCTTCTATCTGATATAGACGTTACTCTGACCAGTGTGTGCATGTAGGTATGTACTACGTATGTACATACTCACGTAATACGCGCGGTCAATGTATGAGTAGGTGTATACAGAGTGTCGGTAAAATACCCACAAGACGAGTATAACTATTATTCGCTGACGTTTTATTAAGTGTATTTCATGGATGGATAGATGTACCCGTATACCAGAGGTACGAGATTTACAACAAGAGAATGAACCGTGTATATGTAAACATGTAGGTAAGTACGAGATCGAAAGGACCTGAAGGTGATCAGAAAGAACGAGGGTGCGTCGCACCGCACCGCGACGTTCGTAAGTGAATCTGGTTAAATAAATGAATAAAAGGTAGTTAAGAATGGGGCGAAATAACGCCCGCGAGATTGGCTGTAACCCGAGGATCAAGCTTCACCGTATACCTATAGTTATTGCGGGGCAGTTTACGGGTCAGATTTGTTATTTATTTTCATCGAATCGATGACGGACCACCGGGCAAATATCGTTACGTAGTGTTCCGCGTCGTTTCACGCACTTCAATAACAAGTTGATGAATAAAAAGGAAAAGAAACGCGACATATGCTTACTCCGTTCAACGAATGTTACCTTACGGTTCCTAATAAACCGAACGAGTTTCCATGATAACAAATCACTCACCTCAGTCTTTGGGGGTGGGAGGCTTCCGTGGGTTCCAACGGCAGCTACCATTCCAGCGGTATGGGGTGGCACGGAGAACAGTTGTGCATGAGGTGGCCCAAGAGCAGCATGTGAGTGCGCGTGAGAATGGGGATGATGATGATGTGCCGGATGATGTGCGGGATGCGGAGGATGCGGTGGCGGTTGAAGATGTGAGGAAGGATGATGTCCGTGTGGAAGGAGTGCTGCAGCGGCTGCAGCGCTTCGAAGAAGATGCGCTTGAAGCTGTTGAAGGTGGGGTGCCATTCCAGGGTGCATACCTAAGGCTGGACTCATGGCTGAAATAAAGGTATGAGAAAATGTTAAGCTGAGAAACGTTTGTTATTTTGATCGCCGTGATAGCTGATCGTAAGACTCTGGCGTAAATTGACTTTGCCCTATGCGGGATTTGATTGGTAATCGAGAACTTGTTGACATTCATATCGCGTCCCGACGCGGCGTGCTTCCGGCACGTAGCTAAGACAGCATTTCAATCAGAAGGGACGGTGCGCGGCTGAGTCTAGCTCCTATGTGAAACGCAGTGGAGAGGTGCCCGTGAAACGTATGTATGTACGTACTTCTATATTGTTATTTGTTATTCTACTCTTTCATTCACACGATGGTCGAACGCGGTGATCGGGACGATCAGAACGCAGAACTACGCGCGACCAGAGACTGTTTAGAGGGCCGGTGTGCAGGCTGTACGGCACGGCGGCGCTAATTGTTACGACTAGATTACCCGCGACTAATATGGTTATCTTATGCCCGCGGTGCGTGAGCCGACTCCAAAGCCTTTTCATATACCGCCTCTCCTCCGCCTCACGCTGGCTTCAAATGTAGCTTCATTATGCTCACCTATCTACTTCGTGAGAAAAACTTTGACGAGGAGAAAAATGACTGAAAATAAAAGTAAAAAATCGAAAAAAAAAGGAAAAGAGAAGGAGAGAGGTACCACTCACCAGCGGATAGGTGCCCGTAGCTCCCACTCGCGCTGCTGCTTCTGGATCCGTTCACGATCGAGGCGAGGCTGTTTGGGCTGAATCGTATCATGCTGTCAATGTCGAATCTGTCGGAGTACGGGGAACTGCTTAGGGCTCGTTTTCTACTCGCCCTGATCGCCGATGCTGATGCGGAGTTTGAAGCTCGGGGACTTCCTAATCTCGACGATGCTGTTCACGGAAATATACAGGCGTTAGACGAGCGGGATTTCAGATTCGAGATTTTGGAGTAAAGGATAAAAATTCCGTGGAGAGATTCGCGGATTTTGAAAATTTTACACATTTCATGTCCACCTCGAACACAGTTCCTTCGTAGTATAAACCACGATAAACCGCGTTGACCACAGCCCCTATAAAGAATAAGTAGCCGCGAGTAAACCGTGCGGCGTAACGCAAACCACTTTCGCCGATTACTGTAGGCGGTGGCCGTGGTTTCGACACTTAGTTGTCTCTCGTTGAGGTCGGCAAACCGATATCCGACACCCGCAGGGTTTCCACTCGGTTGCTCATCGGTGTATAAAGTTACGTATACGATATGAAATGCCGGGCGCATTTTCTCAGTTCCTCGGAGTTCGTTCTTCTCCATAGTCAGGACCCGGTGGGACCGATACTCTTCGTCCACATACTCCTCTCTGGACCGCTGCATCGCGTTATCGGGCGATATATCGGGCGAGTAATGACTCTTAACGAGTATACGAACAGGGGCTGCTGGAGCCGACCTGCTGACCCGTTAGCCCGACACGTTCGCGGTCTTAAAGGTTTCCTGGGAGTGCGGGAGAGCGCGGGATAGGTACGTGAGCCCCGTGGGATTGAGACATGTAAATTGGTGCAATCGGTGGTTTCGATCGACCCGGGTGCCACCGCGTGGTCTGGGTCCGTGCCGAAGCGTTAACGAGCTTCCAGATTCTGCTAACGAGGAGCTTCGCTCTTCTCGTAGTCCGAATCGTATTCTCGAATTTATTTAGCGAGCGTAGGTATAAGTGGGTATAAAATATGTGTAGGTGTCTGCGGTAAGGTGTGTATAATTATACACGAATACATGCATCTAGAGACCCGGTGTATTATAAGCTAGAACCATCGGTCCTCGACTCAACTCAACTCAACTCAACGCTGTTCCTTGCCCGTTCGACGAGTAGAAAATCGGAGCTTGGGGTCGGGTTACCCAAGGGCCGGTTCTTAATTGTTAATTGGTCAAAATCTTGCCGGACTTACCATCTATGGAGAAGGGGAACTCCGATGAGGCGAGGGTGCTAGCGGGTCCAGCAGCGTGCAGGAGGTACTCCGGTCCTAAACCACCCAGCCCTGAAATCAAATTTAGACAATGTTAGAAGCAGCTTTTTCCCATGTGGAATTTGGTGCATGAAATGCACGGGAGATTTCAAGAGCTTAATTGTTGGCCCAGAGGACGCGGAAGACGATAGATACTTCCTGCGGATATGCGGGTGTCGCCGATTTCCTGAAACGTATCGTGCGCTGTACACCTAAGGCGAATTGAGAGCGGAGAGAATAGTTCGAGGTACTCTGAGGGCCACTTGAATCTCAAAATCTACCCCGCTAAAGTACCGGCGTAATTCAATACGGCCGGCTTCTCGTCGAGTGGACTTTGTCTCGTTCAGGTCCTCCCGAGTTCCTCGCCGAATACCCCAGGGGGCCCAAACACGAAGCAGACGCATCAGAACCTCGAAAAATCTCAACTTGCAGTCGCTTTATAGACTGGCTTTGGAGCGAAAACAAAAAGGGAGGAAAAAAGAGAGACAGAACCGAGCCAGGCTGAAGATGTGCACTAGGCTGTTCAGAATGAAACACAATTGAAATTGGAAACCCAGACTTGACCGTTCCGTTTCATTCCCTGAAACAATGCGATCGAATGTCGAGAGTTTCGATCGCACATCGGCCAAATTTTCAAGAAAAATTTTCGGGACCATCGTCTTCACGAATAAGTAACAAAGCTCGGAAACCAACCGTGTAGTGAGGCGTTGGGGCTGTGCGTGGAGGCCTGGAGCTGGTGGTACAGGTGGTCCATGTAGTTGAGCCGATACGCTGGGTGGAGAGTGTGCTCCGATAGGGGATGGCTTCTGCGGAGGAAATCGGTGCCGGAACTCGCGTTCCCTCCGTTTCCAGTTCCTCCACCACCACCTCCCTCGGTTTCACCTCCTTCGCCGTTTCCTCCTTGTTCACCTCCAGCTCCGGTACCACCAGTTCCACCTACGTTAGAACCGTTTGCGTTACCGCCGTTGTTACCACCTGGACTCCCGGTGCTTCCAATGGTCGTCGCACCGCCACTGGACAATCTGAAATCATAGTTTAGAAAAAAATGAGATATTATTCTCGGCGCGTGATTAGCAGCTACGTGTTTTGTCCGAGATTTGTATCTCGGTGAGCAAAAGTCTTGTAGAAGAGACGAGGAGCTCAGAGCTGGTGTAAGTCCTGGTGTTGAGGCTGGCTATAAACCAGCCTAAATTCGTCGACGACCGGGTGTCGGCCACGAGGTGTACTTTGACGTTTGAGGGATGGCTAAGCGTCATGCTTCGCGCTCAGGCAAATGGCGCGTGTCTCTACCGTCCCGACGTCATTTCTTCAGTTATATTGCTCGTATCTACTCTACTATAAGATTTGCTTGTTTTGCTCTTTAAGTTGGGGCTGCTCGCTCGTGCGTCTAAACACGACGGGAAACAAGACTGCGACGCAGACCGGAGTATTCCACGTGCATAAAGCACACTCGGAATGATTCTTATTGGAATTAACGGACCGAGTGGTTTTGTCACGAGTCACGTAACTCTGGGTTCCGAAAAATCAGACCCTCGAAAGTTACCAAAAAATATAAGAATCCATTTGAACCCGTTTTTCACAAGCTGAGCCTAGTTTCGGGACATCATAAGATCGCTTTTTACGTTCTTGTTCTTGATTAGTCGTAAAATCAGAAGATTTCCGATCGTACAAAAACGAATTGAACTTCACGAGACATCGCGTGAACGTCTTCATCAAATGTCAATTAAATCTGATCGGTTCTCAGAATCGTTTACTTTATTTCAGCGATTAAAAAACGTATGGAAATCAGGTTCATTGTGGGTGGTTTTGTCAAAAATCGTCAGGTCATTCGACTTTCAATGTTCAGTGACTTATAAGAACTTATAAGAATAAAGCTCTCTCATATACGACGATCTTTGCACACATTTAATTTCGCCATGTGTCGTTCGTTGGTGCACTACATATGATGTATATGTGCGTAGATATAGATACAGGCGCCAGGGTGACGCAGAGACACATGTATATATGCACACGTATCTTGGGTTGCAGTAGGGAATAGTATAAGGGGGCGAGGAAGTAAAAAAAGGAAAAAGGAAAAGGAAAAACGGAAAACGGAAGACGGAGAGCCGTGTTTGAATTCGGATTATATCGTTTGATTTGACTAGTGTATGTTTAACCGGCGTCGTTGTATAAATATTAGTCAGTCTCTCGGCAAGTAAAGTTTGCCAAGTAAAGATAACTTGGTCTCGGTGTTTGTCTTTGCCCAGAGTCCACAAATCTCGGTTTCTCTCCTCGACGATGCCGCGCCGTCAGTGTTAATAGCTACTAAACGCCTCCTCTTACCCGCACGCGAGCAAACTTCCGATCCCGATTTCAGCTCCTACCGGTAATTACCGATTCACAATTCACACATACTGCACACGTCGATGCCTGAGAATCGCAGGGTGCCTGTTACGGAGCCAGGAGACAAAAAATAGCCCGTGGTTTCAGACAGGGAGAATCTGGGGGCCGTAATTACAACGAAAACATCGTCAACTCGTAGTTTTTGTACCGTTCCTTTCTTTTTTTTCACTTTTTAAGTTTTTTTTTCACTCTCATTCATAGGACAGTACGATTCTATTTCGACATACGTTGCCAGCTTGCAGACGCGGCTCTCGCTCGCGTGTAAATCCGTCCTTTTCTTACCTCTCGCCCCTCTCATAGTACGTCGCACATCGTCAACGGGTGCAAGAGAGAGAGAGAGAGAGAGAGAAACCTGAAGATGATAGAAGAGGAGACACGAAGAAAGAAGAGAGAAAAAAAAATAGAAAAATAAAAAACAAACAGACGGAGAGAGAAATACACATAAGCGACCGACGCGAGAGATAAAAGCACGTCGTTAACTCGCGCCGGAAGCAAACCTCCCTCGATAGGCTCGGTGATTTCCCTCCAACACCGACTTGCCCTGCCCTGGCCTGGCCTGGGGCCGGTGTACAAGTTTATAGCGTAGTGTGTTCTAGGAGTGAATCGAGGCTCCCCTTTGCATCGTTAATATTGTACGAGACGCCGCGGCTGCAGTGTAATGCCGCAGCCTGCCAAGCAGCGTCTCGGAAGGATCGGACGGTCAGGAACGAAGCGACGACCCTAACGCTTCGTCGCCGGGTTTCAGGTTGTGATATTTATTGCCTGCGACCACGAAGAACGAACGAAGTCAAGTCGAGGCAAGGCAAGGCATGGCAAGGCGAAGCACGAACTTATAGATCGACCGAGGTAAGCCATATGGCGGACACGTTGCCGAGAAGGAAAAAGGGACTGCGTGCAACGAGCCTCCCGAAGAATCGGGAGCCCCTGACGAGAACCCGAGAATCATTGGACTGGGCGACGACGGGGCGAGGATGAAAGGAAAGGAAAGTAAAGTAAAGTAAAGGAAAAGAAGGGAAAGGAAACTAAAGGAAAGGAAAAGAACGAGTAGGCGGGTCAATAGTTGAGTCGTATAACGTGTTATATTTAGCAGTAGACCCGAGACACCGCGAACGCAGACGGCATGCTACTTCTGTTTTACACTTTCTTGCAGCCACGCGTTTCCGCCAGAACCTCATCCCTCCCTCCCTTCCTTCGTTCCCTTTAACTAAATTACTCCGTTCCATCCACCCGCGTGAGATTTTATTCGTTATTCATCTGCTTGGTTTTATAACTGGAAAAAATAAAAAGGAACAGAAAAATTTACCACGTTTCTAAATATACCTTAATATGAAGAAACGAGAAACGTAGCTGTTCATCGAAGCTCGTCAAGTCCCACCGCGTCTCGAGTCTCGGGGAAGTAATGGAGTCATTTGCACGCCCGATCGGTCACCGGTTCCCATTAGCATGCAACCCGCTAATGCAGATTCAAGGCGCGCCTCCTTAAAACCCGGCCTAGGTATTAACCGCGCATACCTACCTACCTGTCGTTTCCAATACGAGAAGCTTGTGCAGCGATTGATGTTACGAGCGTCGACACCCCTAGGATACGATGATCCAACGTACGATTCTTTTTCAGGATAGACCTTATTTCATATATCGATTATTCAGGTCAGCAAAACTCGCCGGGATATGACACGTCCGTTTCTGATGAGGCGATGATGCGGAGCATCCGACTAGTCGAGTCTATCTGCATACGAATCGCTGGATTATCTCGTATAGAATAAAAATGAGAGAAAAAAAAGAGGAGAGGAGAGGAGAGGAGAGACTCTGGTACAGGTATATATATATGCGTTATTCCGCGACGCCCTGGGTGTTCGGAGGATAATCACAATGTTTATTTGCTCTCGTAAATTCGCGGCGACCCCCGTAGCCCGCGGTCTTTCCAACGGCGTCGAAGTAACACCGCCCCAAGTAATCTCGCAACCAATTTCGCATCCATCCTCGTCCATTTTAATGTCTTCATCGGGTCTGCGGTTGCCACTCCGTCTTACGATCCCCACTGCTTCTTTGCCTCGCCGAACGATGGTTCTCTTCGTATTTAATTTGACGTCACCGTGCTTTTTCGACGATAAAATTACTCCAAGGTTTGTCTATCGTTTCACGGTCTCTTCTTCTTCTTATTCTCTCTCTATAACACTCTACATCCTCATAATTCCAATTCTTACTTCGTTCTTCGCGGTTTTACACGCATGTAAGGTAGCCACCCTTCACCTTTCCTCATATGTAGTTATAAGTGCCGCGTATCGTCGAGCGACTTTATCCCATCGCAATCTCAGCCACCGGACGCGCATTCTGTACGCTCTTAGCTTTTTCTCGGTGTAGAACAACGAGACGACTAAACTAGCGGCTAGTTTACCGCCATGCTGGTTTTTCCGGGTTGAATCTTTCCAAGACTTCGTTCACCCCCTCGAGTTTCATTCTTTAGGTATTTCGACGCAGAAAGAAATGAGAGATTCGTACGGAGAGGAGGGAATGCTGCGATGATGCGTCTCAGCTCGGTGCAATGTTTGACATACGAAGTAAAGGAATCATCGCTAACCCGAAGGCACGTTGCGGCCTTCCGGTATACAGAGATTACCGCGAATGCTTAATCGCGACGCATGATCTCGCGTCGAAGAAGGTCTCGGACTCTTGGCACGTGTAATAAAAAAGGACTATCCAACCAGGGCGACCACGAGCTCCGAGAAAACTGGTCCATACCCTCGCCCCCGCCCTCACCGCCGTCATCGCCTTCTTCGCGTTCCTTTGTAGCGGGGCGAAGAGAGGTAAGACGAAGGATGTCTCCTCGTGACCAGCAGCGAACTACGTAGCCGTGGTCTCGCGTTTTGTACAGGTAAGCGCTTGTAAGTTCACACTCGGTCGCTCGTCGTTCCTCAGCGTTCCTTATTTCGTTTCTCTTATTCTTATTTCCACCTCGATGCTGCAGCTCTGCCGTATGTATCCACGTTACATGCATATACACCTACCTTGACTCGAACTAACTTTACTCACGAACCGAGACTGTCATCCTCGCAGATACGACTACATTTTTCATTTTTGAGTTCCCCTTTTCTCTCAGATAATCAACCTGTACATTTTTTTACGATACTTCTTTTCGTAGCTTGAGAAGAATTGAACGGAAAAACTCGAGGGTTGTTCTTCGCTCGATTTGCGAACCGGAGTGAAAAATTTAGTGGGTATTTTTTAGACGTGGGGTAACGGTACCCCTCGGACCCGTATCGAATGTTTCTCATCTCTCCTACTCCTCTTGGCTCTTCCTCTACTTCTTCTTCTTCTTCTTCTTGTTCGTTTGTTCTCTCTTATTTTATCTCTTTCTCTCGCGGTCTGAAATAACACGGTCGGGGTGAGCGCGACCTGCGCGCTGCCCCGCAGTAAGGTAACTTAATATTCCGGGCAATAAATAAGGGAATGCGGCCCTGCCTTTCCCCCGTTATCCCCTTGCCGTTCGTCCACACTGGACCAGGCTCGAAGACACCCACGCCACGGGCGTCCGCGTACGGGGCCTTACCACGGGCAACTTAACAACTCACGAAGAAGAGGAATAAGACGAAGAAGAAGAAGAAGAAGCGTAGTTTAACGTCTCCTCGAATACCTACATCTCTCGTCTAATCAAACAAGAACAGAAATGCTATTTCCACCCTTAATAATCGAAAAACTATCGGAAAACTATATTTCACCAATTACCGCCGTTTCTATGCGTCGCGGGAAGAAAAAGAACCCTGAGAGAAACAGAAGGAGTCGATCTGGCCTCGGTAGGTTGGAAGTTAGTGAGGCAGGTGGGTATAGGTGTAGGTAGGGCCTTGCCGCTGAAGTAAGCTGGTATGCGGTGCGTGGGTCCCCAGGTCGTAGACAACGCGAACGTGGCCAGAGCGGCGTCTCTATCAGGCACCATAAATAATTCCCGAGCTACGCTACTACCACGTTCTGAGATCACGGTGCCGTGGTGTGTCTCTGGCGAGAGTCCTTTGGACGATACACCCTGGACCACGCTGAGCGGGAGCGTAGGAGTGTAGGAGGACCGGTTAGGCTAGCCTTTTTCTCTCTTCTTCTAACCCTTGCTCTCCTTTATTTATCTTCCTTTCTCTTTCTCTCTCTCCCTCTCTCTCTCTCTTTGTATATTTCTCTTTCTTTTTCTCACTCTCTCTTGCTGGGGTCCAAGCTCGAACTTATAGAACCTAAGAAAGAGGCGCATGCCTCGGGTGGGACGACGACGCGGCAACGATGAAACAAGGATGGCCTTCCTTCCCCACGCCTCAATTAAGATCCCAACTCGCGGCAAGACCTGACCGTGATAATTATCGCTTGTGCTGTTATATGTGTACCTACCATACGTACGTACGTATACACCTGGTCCGCGCACACAGGCGCGAATCCGTATACCTTAGAATTATGTAAACAAATAATCACGCTCTACTCTCGGACCGGAAAGCGCGTGCAGCCTTGTTAGACCCGCTAATTGCAGGGCTGAGGGGAGCCACGCAGTCTCGCTTCCTTGGGGATCTCGTGTCTCTCGAGTTCCGTGGATCTTAAACTTCGTATTCGTATTCGTATCGGTCGGCGCCAGCGGACGGACAGGTTCCGAGGTTTTCTCGTCGTAACGATTTGCCCTGGCGCGCCTGGCTGCCAAAGGATTGAGTCGTTCGCCCTCCTCCGTCCTCGATTCTCGGTGGCTCGTCTGCCCGCTCGCCGCTCGCTTCGAAACCTCCTCGTCCCGATCTCCCAGCATCCTTCTTCGTCTTATTCTTATTCTCTTTGAAATCGGTCGTCGGTTGAACTGCCTCGATGTTTTTACGACTCACCCCCGTAAGGAATTCGTGTTCCCGTCTCGGGGAACCAAGATATTACCGCAATCTCAAAAGACATTTCGAAATTCGGGCGGGAAAACTTCGACCAAAATTTCAACCGGCTCAATTCGAACAGAGATCGTGTGTATAGAATGGGAACATACGAGCTCGGTGATTACCAGTCACGTTTGCTCAATTATCATCGACTCGGCCTCGCCTCTTCTTTTCTCTTCTATATCTCTCTCTCTCCCTCTTCTTTCCCCTTCCATCATTCGATCCCTCCAGCTCTGACTCGCTCAGTCCTCTCGGCTCGCTCCTCGGTTCCCAGAAGAATTCCCCACAGCGCGGCCGAGCCGATTGAACGCCTTAATTGAGAAACATTCGGGAGCCCGCTGCTTTGTACGCTGCGGTTCAGACGTTAATATCTACAGGGTGTTCGGAAATTCACGGTTCAATTTCACCCGAGTTTCTTACCCGGCGAAAACTAGTCGCGAAACTCTCCATACGTCGGCGAACGAAAGTTCCGAATCGATCGAATCCGACGAATTTCGTACCGCCGAAAGCACTTTCGAGTATTTCGCATTTTTTCAATCAGAAATTGATCCACCGTTTGAAAGGACACCGTATGTACGCCGTTACGTGAGAATAGGGGAACACGAGGATAGGGGCTGTGAAGAGAAGAAGGGCTTGTGCAGAGAAGAGCATATAGGAAGACAAAGAGGCATCTCTTCTTTCCTTCTCAGTAATTTCTTTGCTTCTAGCTGCAGTGATTGTCGTCAACGACATCCGGCTACGTCGGCGTCGACGTTAGCCGTGATTATTCGTCGGTGAAGTACGTAGTGCGTATACGTACCTATATACATTTCTCTCTACCTTACGCCACGCGTTTCGGTTGGTCGTAACTGTGTCACGAGTCGCTCGAAATATATTCTTCGGTAGACCGAAATATTTCTGTCGGGTCGTTACGAGCTACGGGTAGAAGAAAAATACCGTCGACGAGAACGACGAGGGCGACGAGAGCGATCAAACTCCGAGAGGCCGAAAAACCCGCATCCTGACAGCCGGCTAATATTTTGAAAGCCTTTCCCGATCTCGCAGCGGGTTGAAATGCCAAGACGACCGCGGCGTCGAAACCGGAACTCAATTGAAAAAATTTCATTTAAACCGCGTGGGGCGAGTCGCTCCCGATTAACGTTCACCTCGTCGACGATACCGGAGATTTCTTTACATTTCGATCAATCGACTAATTCACCTTCCGCTTTTGTCTCCGCAGGCAACAACAGCTCTAGATCCACGCCTCCTCTGGCTAAACCCTCGATTATATTGTTCGGTATATACCAACCGACGAGCTCTTAACCCTTTCACCCCATTTTTCCGCGAGCTTTCCACCTCCAGGCACTAAATTTACCTATCAAAAGACTCGGCGATGCGTACTTGACGTATTTCGACACGATCATTGAGTCGTAATTATATTTGTCCAACTCGGATCGAACGAACAATGAGTAAACCGACTAGGCGTGTGCCTCGCCGAACACAAAGTGCTCGCTCGAGCGGTCAGTTCCAATTCCTAATTGTTTGCTAAACAATCGACGGTTTACTGCGAAAACAATAACGCGTGTATGGTGCATACGTGTACGTATACGAGCATGTCTAAAGGTAATTTCTTTGACACGACGGAACATATTGCGGAGATATTTAAGCTCCGTTTTTGGTATGAGATTTTAGTGCGGTATCTACGATGTATACACTAGATATCGTGGGGCCTGTGGGCACCCGGGTGCCGCGTGGAAGAGGTGCAACGCGTACCGTGTAATCACGGGATCCTAGTTTAGTAAAGATAATTGCCGGTTGTCGGTAGAGGTTCGGATTATACGTGGTGTATAGCCTGCACGCGCTGTATTTCTGCCTCGACCTGGTCTCGACGGTCGAGATATCCTCGTCCCGGTGAACGGGGGGCGATGCTGTATCAAGGGGGCGAAGTATTCGAGCTGTCTCGAGGAAATTAAGAGATCCAGCCCGGTAATTTCTTAATCATATTTCATACGAACCGTATCAACCTCTTCGATCTCGACTCTCAATTAGCCGACTAGCGCAGCGAACTTATACGTCCTAAGAACGCGCGTAACCCGAAAGAAGATCTTCTCTCTGAACGGGAATGATCTGGAAGGCGGGATTCTCACAAACTCGCAATTAGTAACGGTAGCGTAGGGAATACCAGCACCGAAGGAGAAAATAAGGAACCAACGAACGAACGAACGAACGAGGAGAAGCACCTAGTGTCTCTCATCGTTCTGGTGCACCACCATGTCCAGCGAGTAGAGTCTGACGCTGGTTTAACAACCAGTAATTGTTCGAACGTCCGCCCCGTAAAATCCAGCCGAGAGCAAACAGCCAGTTTTCGTTTAGGCCGCGGTTAGGACCGATTTAGTTTTGTCTTCACCTTCGCCTTTACCTTCGCCTTTACCTTCGCCTTTACCTTTACCTTCGGGTTTAACATTACCATTACCATTACCTCTACCTTTACCTTTACCTTTACACAAAGGATCACGAAAGGATCGGAGTAAAGGCGTTGGGTATTCAGCGTCAAAACGCGATCTCGTACCAGAGGGTACGAGAGGGCGCCCCTCACCTCGCGCTATGCGTCATTATCGGACAACGAACGCAATGAAACGAGAGAACTGGTTCTCTTCCACGTTACGTTAGTTCGTTCCTTCGTCCGATTGCCGTACTCTGCAGCAGTCCCGCTGACTGCCCCCGTGTCACCGAGCGTTTAAATAAGAACGCGACGAAACCCGACGCTGCGAACATTCCTGCGGCAATCCTTTGCCGTTTCGAATCCGCACAGTTTAATTCGTTCTTTTTCCTGTCCACGAGTTTATACCTATTCGATACTTCTGAATTCATTCGTTAATCATCCGCGCGATACCTTCTCGATAACTCGAAACTATGGGAAAACAATCTTCGTCCCAATCCGATTAGCAGAAGACGTTAAAAACAACGGTATTGCATTACAAAAAATGAGCAGGTGTCGTTCAACCTGCATTAATAAGTCGGCTAGTAAACTTATGTAGGTATAATAAATCCGACGAGAGTTGTACACACTAAATACATTACATGGTATAAGGTTACGTTACTGTGGGCATAAGTTATACCAATATCTATATGTAAATATGTACATACACTATACAAGCGTGAGATTTACACCGTGGAATAGAAATACGCCGAGCGAAGCGTGCCTACTGAATAACTACACTATAAAGTTTAGACTCTAGTTGAACATATATAGATATATACCTACATACACATTTATATCCACCATAGACGCTGCGTGTGGGTATACAGCGTGTATATTTACCTCCCGTACAGCTTGGTGAACCGCGTGATTAAACTGGCGAATCAAACATCGTGCGGAGGATATCATCCTGGCTAATTTTTCGTACCTTTACGTAAAGCGTAGCAGGTACTTGAAATCATACGTATAGGTATAAAGGTGAATTGAACCGTCGTTAATGTTTACTCCGAGGAATTTGGTATCACAGTGTTAATTCGCCTGTAATTAGCTTCAACGTAAATGTTTAGGATTTGACGGTAAAATTTTTATGGCTGGGACTAAGACGTTGCGTTATTTTGGGGTCCTGAAAGTCTCGGGCGACAGGTACCTAGCCGTATATATAGATATAGAACGTGTAGAAGTATAGAGGTAAAGGTAGAGGCGGATGAGGATCGGAAATATTCTAGCTGGCGTTTCTTGTCCTAAACATCGCTGGGGTCCAGGTAGGTATATGTAGGTACGTGTAGGAGTCTCTATTCGAATCTTACGGTCGAGGGACCTAGCGGATCTCCATAACAATAATAGAGATATTTTTCACCGGTCCGCCTCGTGAATTTAAAAAACCGACGACCCGCCCGGTCGGTCACGTCCCGGGATCTACCAGCTCCTTAAGGAGACGATGAGAATCACCCGCACCTACTGCAGCCGGGTAACCGTAGGGATTTGAAAGGGACAGGAATTGGGTGCCCTCGCAGCATCGCATAGTCAAACGAGGAAGAACGTTGAATGGAATGGAATGGAATGGAACAGTTCCCTTGGTTCGTCTACCTGAGCCGTTGCCTCGTACCGATTCGGACTCTCACGTAAGGAAAAGATATGCTCGATACTCACCACTCGTTTATCGTCTATTCGCTTTCCGCTATTCGATCGATCGCATCGGGTGTTTTGGCACTTGTTCTTTCAACACCCACGCGATTGAAACCGCGTCGGAATCGGCGCCGATCTCGTTCCGTAGAGTTCGGGTACCAGGGCGATCGGTAAATACACGTATCGGGTATTCGCGTGCCCGCGAAAGATCCGCCCTGGGTGCAGGGCGAGTAACTTGGTCGGGTATCGCTTCGGCGTGGTTCCCGATCCAACGGCCCCCGCGGACCGAGTCGGATGGCTCTCTCACGACTCACGTCCGGGCAATCAGGTATGATTGCCAGCAATCCACGCTTTAACACTAACCACTTTATCAAAGCGTCGGTCGTACCGAACGAAACTGCATTTGATTACACCTCGAAGCCCTGCAGTATGATTCCCCGCTTCGTCGTTACTCTTCCCGCAACTCTCGGGCCTCCCTCTCTCTTTCCCTCTCCGGTCCCGTGGGAACCACACGTGTCTTCGCCCGATGTTCTCCCCCTTATTCTCATTCTCAAGGACGTCATCGCCGGCCCGTAGAATCCATACGAAAGTCTTTACCGGCCCCGTGACGGGGTGGTCCCCTCTCCGCGCACCCTCTGTCCACCGATCTCTCTCTTATCTCTCCTCGGGTTCGCGCGTCTCTTTAAAAAACCCGCGAAGTTTCGCAGAGGTGAAAAACGGTACCTGCGGAACGCGGTTTAGTCCAACGACGTTGCCAGTGTTGGCTCGAGGCGCGTCGAAACACAACTGAAGCGGTAGGACCACCCAGTCGGTCCGGGGCCCCTGCAGCCCCAACGACGACCAACGGATACACACTCCAAAGCCGTCCTCGGGCTACGCGGCTACGCGGCTCGAGGACGGCTCGGGACGAACCGGGACGGATCGGGACTCCCACTACTCGCCGATCCACGTTACAGGTACTCCCTCTGGTCGGGACTCCGCGGTATAGCCACGCAGGTGCCTCAGGTGCCTGGGCTCTCTCGATGTCTTACTCTTCGAGCAGGGGGGACGGGACGATTGGCGCGCTGACCGGCGAGGGGGGTCCACGATAGAGACGTCACCGATCGAGCGCAAGGAAGAAGACGCGACTCCTCAGCTTCCGTCGTCGTCCTCTTCTCGCGGATCCTTCTATTCTTTAACTCGTGTATCACCGATCGATAGACTTATCTATACAATACCGCGTAAGTGCCTTTTGACTAAATTCGGACCGTATCCCTAAGTCCAGGGACGGAAATTAGACCTCTTAAAATCGACCTGCCGCGGAACGAGTACATCGTGTTATATCTAGCTACGTAATAGCCGCGTAGGGACGGGACAGTCGTAATCAGATCGAGGGAATTATTGTGCTCGAGAACGGTGAGGTGGGGGATTGAATATGCTGGGGATCCCGAGACCTGGGAGGGCAGTGGTATAAGGTGCGGGGTAATTGAGTTATTAGGTTCGTATACTGCAATTGTGGGGGACCACCATGGAGGTGGAATAGCTGGGAGGGTGATCATGGCGCGGGCTGACTGACCACCGGTGATACTCAGCCTTGCGGAATTGTATATTCCCCCGAATAACGAATCGGGAGGGAATTATATTCCGCGAACATTTCAGTAGCGACGATGAATCCAGGTTTTGCCAAGCTAAGGCGCGCGCGTTCACCTGCGAACGTCTCAATCGATGACAGAGTAGCACGAAGACGAGGAGGATGAGGATGAGAATGAGGATGAGGATGAGAATGAAGAGATAGAGGAGAAGGACGGAGGATGGAGAACGGGAGACCGAGGACCACCTGTCTTTCACTGTTACGCGGGCAGCATGCCGCAGACAAACGGCAAAAACTAATAAACCACAAACAAGGTTGGAAAACTGGTTACCGTAGCCGGGGCGTAACGGAGTGAGTATATCGACACGTATGTATACAGATGCGAGAATATAGTAGCTCACACCTACCTCTGGAATAACCTAATGACCCGCGAGAGTAGCCGACTACCGGCGTTTGCAACAAAATTGAATTATCGTTCGCCGACGTTCGTTTCTTCCGGTATATGGATATCGCTTCCGTCATGGGAGCCGGGGAGAAGCCCACGAGCTTTTTCCTTTACCTCCGAACGCTGTCGTCGCCGCTGTCGGCACTAAGCCAATTGAGAACTTGCGAACGACAGTGCAGGAGGATGCCGAATTGATTGTGTATGTATGTACATACGCACGTATGTGTGTATGCATAGTGCGGCGGAGAGAAAGATGGAGAGAGAGAAAGAGAGAAAGAGGCAAGAGGCCCAAGACGAGTTCCAGGAATCCAGGAGAGGGCTGCGCTCCGGGCGAGAGCAGTTTGCCGGGAGAGAATTAAGTCGTTATATCGGCAGATGGTCAATTTTCAAGCTTCGGTCGTGGACGCGGCTAAGGAATGGAAGAGGAGAGAAGAGAGAACGGAAGAGGTCGAGGAAAGGAAGGTAAGGCAAGGTAAGGGAACGAAGATCGATCCGGAACACGAGACGCCGTAACCGCTCTTTAACCCCGAGCCCACGGGAGTCCATTGTCTTTATTTTGTGTTCGTGGAACTGTGCTCGGCATGTGGCGGCATATTTTCGACCTTCTTATTACATATATAGGTATATAAACGTACATCGTATTAGTTATATATATATATTTATAAAAGGCTTATAGCGCGCATCGTATCCATACAAGAGATACACACCCACTGGTACAACTTGTATAAAGTGGGACCTCGACGTGCGTGGTGGCGGGTACACACAAGACCCGCGAGGCCCATAAGGCCCGGTAAGTTACACCTCTGCCTGGCTTATCCGTGGAGATCGCTCGGGCGGGCACTCGGGGCTGAATAACTTTACTACCGGTTTCTTACCCCCGTCGCGTCGCCCCGGTCCCAGGCTAGGCCCAACTAAAACCTCGACGAGTCAACTCGAGTCAACCTAAGGATAACCAAGTCCTTCCAAGGAGAGAGACTCGATCCTTGATCGAAACGACGAACTTTCATACAATGCTGGCCGACCGCTATCTCGTATTCTCCTATTCGTCGAGAAATACAGAATCGAGGGTATACGCGAACGTAACGGAGAAGAGATATCCTTCGACGTGATATAGACGTGGGCTGAAACGCTGAGTAAAACGTTACGTTTCGTGCATTTCGTTTAGGACTGGTCCAGGGTGGTTAGGGGTCGTCGGTTATCTCGGCGGAGTTTCGTACCGCGTGGGGATCTCGAGGTGGATGAGTATAAGGTATGTATTTTGGAGCGGCGTGGTTCGGAGAACAATGGGGTACCCGGGATCTGGTCATGGGGGCGCGCGTACGAGTGGTATACATAGGTATACAGTGTGGCGTGTGTGTATAGAGACGCGAGGAAGCAAAAGTCGATGTGAAAAAGGAAGGCTTTGAGTAAAAGGGTGGAGAGTAGGGGGTTTAAAAAATGGAAAAAGCGAGGGGCAAAAAGAGCGGGACAAGTCCGAGCTGCTCTACGGGCACCGAAGGGACTCACTCGGACGCACGCGCTGACGCGACAACCTCATTTGTGCGCGACGGCTCCCAAGAAGGACCGAGAGGGACCAAGGGGTCCGAGGAGACCGAGAGCGAGAGAGATACTCGCGAGAGAGAGAGCGAGATGCCAGATGGACGGGCCAATCAAGCGCCCAGGGTCCACCGCTGACGTGATTACAACGGTTGCGCGTGACCGGAGTTCCTTAGCCCCCTTACCCCACGTCGGGCCCCCCGCGTCCCCCACGCGCTCCAATGGTCGAGCTCTGGTCCCCTGTCCCCGGGGCGGAGGGCATACAAAACTCCGAGTACCAATCCTTCGGTTTTCCATCCTATGGACGAAAACCGCAAGATTTTATTCGACAGGTTACCGATGGATCCGACCTTCCTAGGTGACGGAAGAACCTTTTCTCAGCCGGATTACGAACCTCTTTGAATTGGTCATTGGAAGATTTTGTACGACATTAGGGACTGGGGGTCTCGGTGCGTCCCTGAGAAACGTCTGACGGCTTTACAGCGGTCCGTCGCTCGTTTCTCGAGCCTGGCTTGCCCGCCTGCCTGTTTTTGTACTATCTTCTCCTTTCCCCGTACGCGTCCCGGGCCTCTAAGTCCAACTCTCGAGCTCTCGGGCCCCGTTTGGGCTTCTTCGTTCTTCGCTCTTCCTCGGATACCAACCAACCGCCCTGCTACACGTAGGCGTAAGATCTTTCCTTTGCCGCTTCAGGAGTACGCTGCGGAGAACTCAGATGGAAACTGGTACCTCTACACGCAAGGCGAACGAACGAACGAACGAACGAACGAACCAACGAACGAACGAACAAAGCCTCAACCCTGAAGCGGACCTCAGACCGAGCGTCGATCCGACTCGTTCTCCGTCACTCCCAACGAATCTACCTATATATACATGTATACATACGTGGTACAGGGGAACCGAGATTCGGATGAAGAGAAGAGGAGCGGGAGGAAGACCGGGGAGAACGCGGCTTACAACTCGCGAGGGACCAAGGGAGACACGCCGACATGTTTATTATTTCGACGTCGAAGCCTCTACCGCGAGATTTAGTGGAGCCAAAGAAGCGATTGGCAGGGGGACGCCTGTATTCGACGTTGTTCAGTATTTTTCCAAATATTCTCGTCTCTTCGTTTTTTCCTTCTAATATCAAACGTTGTTTCAGGTATATTCAGGTCCGTCTTGGTTTAGAACCGGAAGCTGAAGATCTGACACGATCGTTAACATATGATAGAATAGAATACAAATTAGAAAAGAGACAGAATCGAGATGATGAATATAAAAAATAGACCAAAAAAATACGAATTCAAATAGAGAAGCTAAGCCTGAGCCAATAAACGTAATGAAGGGTGTGAGACTCGAACCCCTAATTTTCTCGTTATCAGTTAGCCTGAGGGCCAAAGGAGAGAGAAAGAGAGAGAAAAAAGAGAGAAGAAAAAAAAGAAATGGAAATGAAAGATCTCGAAATTTTTCTCGACTTGCGAGGTGGCCGAGTATATCGTGTCCATCAATTAGTATTTGTGGGGAAAGTTTGTTGGTTCGCTTGTGTACGAGACGGCGCAAGATTTTCTGGGAAAATAGAGTTTGGACTGAATTGTGATTTTAATGTATACGCATCTTCACATATGTATTATGTACTCGGTATGTACATTATACTTATTACCTCTATTGTGCCTATACAGTACCCAGTCGCACCTTGTACTGTTTATTTCATGGAACTTCTGACACCTGAGGAACTGGTAATTTTTTAACAAAAAGGAATCCTGTTTGTAGAAGAAATTATATCTATCGTATCAGATTCTGTACTTCGAAGTCAAACTTTGGAAAAGAGGAATACATCTCCACCAGAAAAAGAAAACAAAAAATAAACCTTTCTTCTCTCTCTCGAAAAAAAAAACCAAAAATCTTCGATCAGTATTCTGAATTCGTGCGAGACTTCCGATGGTTTCATTTCCTATGTTATTTTCTCCACAAACGGTTTACCTGAAGGGTTAATCGAATAAAAGTTTGTGGTCTAATACCAGTGAAACAAAAAATGGAGCGTAGCTGATTAAATAGTCCGTTTGTTATTCGATAGGGAGATCCTGCAGGGGCGAAATTGACGGCTGCGGCCCTGCGCTAGGATTCCGTGGCTCGCTTCGCCTCCTCGGCGTCGAGAAACGATCTATGGCTCTATCGCGTCTCGAGTTACAGATCCCAATCGTCGTCGTCGTCGTCGTCGTCCTCCTCGTCGTCGTCTGGTTCGAGGTTTTCAATTCGAGCAGGTGCCCGCGGGGCCTTGGCGATGAGGCAAACCGTATGTGCTCCAAGTTCCCAAGCCGGGATCTTAAGGTTTTAAAAACGACTCCCGCCTCGATGAAATTATTAAAAGGCAGCCAGGCGGGTCCTGACTTGGCGCGAGGACCCCTGCCAGGAGACCGCGTCTCTATATCGTGCCATCGTAATTGCAGGGCCGAGCATTCAAATTCATAATGTCTCTGTTAACCATACTCGATAATACGCCGTATACATACTCCCGAAAACCCTTCGATATCCATATTCTCAACTTTCGACTAACACAAAACCATTAGATTCTAATAAGATGACCTGTCGCTTGGTCGCAGTAAAAAACTTCTAACTTACACCTACATATATTCGCCGGTTAACTTTTGACGGGTAATAATTTAACAGCGATAGAAAACCAATCGTTCTATAATCGTCCGCACCGGCGTGGTACGTGTGGCAACGAAAAAGAGTCAGTGAGGGATGTATGGAGGGAATTGGTAATGGTGGCGGCGATAACAATGGGTACGTAATAACGAACGGCAAACAAACAATATTAATACATTCATTTATATATATATGTATATATATAGTATATATAGAGGCGGTATAAAGGCCCTCGACAAAGGCCCCTTCAGCTGGCTCATTCTTGGGCTCGCAATGTGTGTATATGTTACGTACCCGCGTTGGAGCACCGTGTCGTATCCTTGGCGCTATTGCGAGTGCGCGCGGACATGAAGCAGGTAGTCAGGTAGCCGTGAAGAAGGATAAGTAGGTAAGAATAAGTAAGCACAAGCTTTGTTGTCGCGAGAATTGGTTAGCGCCAATAACAGTCAGACGCTGATTCTCGACGGTGGGTAGTGCCTAATTAAGTAATTATATACTCGTTACTCACACTTCACTTATATACATATATATGACTCATTAACAGGACAACGTGACGAAATCGCGAAAGCTGAGATTCGCGGCGAGATATGGAGACGTGTTACGTTATGCCATTATTTTTCACTCCATTTGTTTCGTTTTTTTTTTTCCAGGATTTATAACAGCTGCGAAGACATTTGCTTTTTCACGATTGCAAGGAATCGTCTATAGTTTTATCGAAATCCAATGATTCGGTTTCCTTAAAAATGACAAAGAAGGAACAACCTTTTTCTTCGAGGATACAAGTAGTACCTCATCCCTGAGGCAATATAGTGTAGACTTTGCTACCCGCTGGGCCCATCACATCGCGGAGGTAATTCATAGCGATGATTGAGCTGCCGGTAGTCAATCGTCACCCGTGTATTCCGCCGAGGCGTTAGCCTGACCCTGGCGACCCTGATGACCCACGAAGAGGAATGGGTTGGGGTGGAAACGATATTCTATAGCACAAGTCGGTCTTCCGCGAAGACGCGTACACGCTGTCCTGTGCGATTATCGGAGGTTATTGCGAGGAGTGCGGTGAGGGTAAAAAAGTAAATCTGTTCGAGCAGTGAGAGACGAATACGAATACTTGGGACAAAACAAAGAGAAACTCGTCCGGAATCTCCGTTGGCTCGCGGGTCGAAGCAGGCCAGAGAAAAGAGACCTTGACTGTAGGTTCGCTGGCAGAGCCGAAGCCGCGGGACTGACCAGCCGCCAACCGCTAAAAACCTAATTAGATGTCATAATTATACTCAGTGACGCTCAAGCTCGGGCGCAGAGAGTCGTATCAAATACGTGTCGTAGGTAGTCGGAAAGAGGAAAGAGGAAAAGGAAGAGAAAGATGAAGATTGGCGCGAGGCGGCTGCAAGGCACTGCGGGCAATTAACGCGAATATCGCCGCGATGCTTTTGCGGTCGGGATCGAGTTTAACGATGAATTATTGAACACTCGTACCTCCGCAATAAACTCGATAAAAAAATATGATACGGTGCACCTCGCTGCGAAGAGCACTAACACCCGTGTAGTCGATAATTACCGCGACTCGGGTAACTTGAAGAGAGAAACGATCGCGATACTCCGCGGTATCGCCTCAACTTTTGATTCAGTTTTTACAATTTTATCATTACCCTCGCGTGTACTTAGTCCGTCGTCGATATCGTGCGGATTCTACGCAAGGTGGTAGCGACTATCCCGCGTCACACCCCACCGTATCCTACCGCGTCGCACGGCACGTAGAAGACGCGCTAGGGTGCGGGTGATCCGGCCCTGGAACAGCCTCCCGTCGTGGACCGGTTCAAAAATACCTCGGATACCCGCGCCGGGGAGGCGGCCGCGAAGGGGAGGGGACAAAGATGGCGTACTACGAAATCGCCGCGCGTCTATGTGGGTTAAACGGAGACGGGACGCGTCTTTATTATACGGACGAACGGCCGGACGGACGGACGGATGGAGGAACGCCTCTGACGGCGCTCTTCACTCGCTATACATACATGCCTTTATATATATATGTATATTATGTATAAAATATATACCTGCACCTACACTTGCCCAAATATATTTATATATATGTATATCATATATGTACAAGTAACGTGCGGGTACATGGCGAGGACGTGGTCCTATATGCGTTGCAGCTCGTTTCTTGGGTCAAATTATGCCAGCCCGCTTATATGTTTTATGCAACGGAGTGGGCGGACGGGGTGCGTCGACTCTTGCGGGTTTGTCTTCTGCACCCGCGTGTAGCGCCCGTCAACGCAGTCCAAGACGGTTAAGACCGGGCGCTACCCCCAATTAGACCTAGAGAACCTTATTGTGGATTCTGAACGACTAGGTGTACGAGTACGTCGTTTATAAGCTGATTTCTTACCGAAGTCCTCGACTTCGATATTGCTAAACAAATAACGTCGCGTATGCACACGTGACGCGAATTTTTTATCCAACGTCGGAAATGTACATACTTGAGCGAATTCACGAAAACGATCGTTCGGGTTTTGCGGGTATTGCGGAATTATCGTCTATTATAATTCCTACGAAACGGTTCCATGCTTTTTACATCCGATAATGGCACCTGCGGAACGATACCTGGTACCCGAGATCACGATAGGATAAACAATGTCTAGGTCTAGTTCTATTTTCGAATACCTACACGTGTCTGTACGTCTATATTTGTATTTATACCGACGTAGACGTGGGAGTATACGCGGCTAGTCGAGGCGACGAGATATCGCTGGCAACGGAGTCTACGCTCGGGAGTTATTTTAATTTATTCGTTTAGAGCGATATCAATGAACTCATCCACCAACAGTGGTCTCATTCAATTCCGTTCGTCGTCTATACTCAGTGCGTGATAGTTGTGGCTTGTAAACGGTTCCTGGCTATGCTTACGGATCGTCGAATACATCGCGACGTTCGTCTAACGATAAACATCGCCGAGAATAATCGCGATGTGACAATTAGCGAAACGAAATAAGAAATCGGCGAGAAAAATAATTGACGAATATTCGATTCAATATCGAAAAGTTTGTCTTTCGCTACATAATGACCGCGGAATAAACCGCGACTGAAGATAGCGATTAAAACAGTCGTAATGATTTATCTTAGCACTGCGATTATAAATGGCGAAAGTCGAGGGCAGGGGAAGAGATAACCCCGCGTTAATATCGGCGCGTCGTCGCGCGGTCGAAAAGCAGCCTCCGGGTTTTTGAATCTTTGGATACAGAGGGACGGAAGCCGTGTTTGATACGATATGTTAATCCTGAAAAATGACAGACTAAGCTCGCGTTCTCGACCGCGAGCATGAACGGACCGAGGATTAATTTATAGTCGTCGTTGTCGGTTTTCGTACACATACCAATCGTAATCCGCATAAAGTTTCCGAGTTATTGAAGACGCGGGCGAAAAGTTAGCCACGAAACCCGTGAAACCCGTGAAACCCGTTCGGATAACATCTGGGATCATCGGCTATGGCGCAAACACAACCGCGGAATAGGATTTGAACATGCGGGTGTCGGGAGTACCGAATACACCACGGCCGACTCTCATACTCTCGGCGATGCTGCATCTCCTCTCATAGTCCACACGTGAGGAGAAAAGGGGATAAACGATGAAGAAGGAGAACTCGGAAGATAATTTAGTAATTATCCTGCCAGATGGCTTATACCCTCTCTTATTCGGCCGACCAGCAACTGCAGTCTTCACTGACGTGGGTCTAATCTTACGCTCGGTCCCGTGATTCGCAAATATATTCAATTACTTTACGTTTCCGCTTAAGTTTCACCCCGTCTTTGATTCTGGGTTGATAAAAATAAATATTTTCAAAAGTTTGATACGATTTTAGCGAGATCTCATCATTATTTCGTCTCTCTTAGCGAGGTAAAGGAACGGGATATCCACGTAACAATTTTCGGTCCATGGATCCGACCCTGCGCACGGGCGTGCATTCGATTATCTTGGTAACTCAATCTCCTCGGTTTACCGTGCCCCGTGGCTTCGTCTAGCCTGTCTCTCCTGTGGTACTGAGATTTCGAGTCTGGTATACCGATCTCGGGGTTCGAGTGTTTGTCGAAGGTACACGGGGGCACGCGTCCCCCTCGTCTTCGAGGTGTTTGACTATATATTCAGTAAAAACCCGGTAGTAGCCGGTAGCCTTAAGACCATGGGAAGAAATGAAGATGTAACAAGCCAGCCAATAATTATTTCCGGAGGCACGTCCCGGTACAAAATATACACGAATATGATATCGAAAGTGTTCGTCCCTCTTCGTTCATCTCCTTTTCTTATGTTTATTGAGAGGAGTCCGAGAGCCTGGGATACGATTTTGGGTTACACTCGAGTATTCCGTGGGTTAAAAGGCGATCTTGATCCTAAAGCAACATCTTTGCGAGAGTTGAGTTCCATTGAAACCGATTACGTTGATTTATCACCCACGCATTCCGCATTCTTTGAATTGTTCATTCGGCCACCGTAGTCTCGGTCTTTTCTCGATATTTCTCTACGGTCTATAGATGTATTCGAAGAGCTTTTTCACCCCTCGATATACACCGTACCGTTTGGGAATCTACCTGCACCCTGGCGGAGTAGGGATAACCCGAAACGGGCATGGGTATAATACATATATTGTTGGAACGAGGGATGAGAAAACACTTGTTCGTTACAAGTTACTCGCGTTGGCGTTTGGATAACGAGATCCATCAAGTGCAGCGAAAATAAATACAGAGAGAAGATGATCGATCGTCTTAGCTTCGGCAGCTCTGCGAGAGACTTCATCACTGTCTCGATTCCTCGAGATTATAATATACAGTGTTAACACTTTTATTTTTCTATTTCCCCTCTTAGGATTGTCAGTATATGAATATAGTAGCGCCGCTATTAGAGCGTGAAAATAAAAGGGTTCTGAGAAATATTTGATTTTAATTACAGAGATTACGATTCTCGCTCTAATTTGTCAATTCATAATGAGATTAGAAGCGAAAGGGCAAAAGGCCGGCCGTCCGACGTCCATATCGTGAAAATCGTCGGTGACGCGGTATAGAGAGAAGGAACCGTGTTCGTCTTTTTGGGGTCTTTGGTGTGTAACAATTACCGAGTTCTAAGGGCCAAGAAATCCGAGAACACCTACGCGCCTGTTGAAACGAATCGTGACTTTGAAGCCACCGCCGTCGCCGAGTGCAGATTAAGACACAACTCGCTTTAGCCACGACTGAGTCTTTGTCTCGATTTCGCCCGTATTTGACACGCGAACTTTTAAGCGTTTCAGAGCGCAATTAGCAACGCGGTTATTTCACCCCGAGGGGTTTTTCCTCTTTCTCATCAACTCGCATTCTCGATCCCCTTTCTTGGCACGCGACTACGATCTGAAATCCCCGCGTTTCCCCTGCTCCACCTATACCTACAAGTCTTCAGATTTAGAGGGTTGCGCTCCCGTGGACGGTGAACCCAGAGTGCCGAAGCGTAAACGTCAACAAACACCGGCACCAGCAGTAGCGCCGGTTTCATAGCACGCGCATAAAATCCCATAAAGCTGTAGGCCAAACAAACAATGCCGTATGAAGAGACGGCGGATATCTCAGTACAGCTTCTGCCTCAGGAGCCGCAGCGTCGCTTCCCTTAAATAAAAGCTCTGCAGGGTCAGGAAAGAGTAACTGGAATCGCGGTAAACTTTCTACTTCTTAGACCAAAAGACAATGAACTACTCCGACGACGGAAATAGGAACCCCGCAGCGGAGGCTGTGCAGCTATAAGCTCCCTGAGAATTCAGGGACACTATACGTATAAATACACGACGCTTAGAAACTCGGCAATCTGTCCGCCACGTGGTGAAGCCCGGCCAAATACTTGGACGCTCGATTCTGCTCGTACGTGATTTACTCCTAGCATACGAGACGGTGTAGCGATCAGATATTCGCACGCCGATTGACCGGATGGATTTATCAATGGAAGACAGAGCGTGTAGTAAGTTAGAATAACAATATCTCTGGTATCCTTAGGCTCATTATGGTTTGAGCACGTAGCTGTAGCCCGATGATGGAAACGACGAGCTTTATAGTCGAGCGAGTGTCAGATGGATATGGATATGGTCGAGGATGAGAAGACTAAGGAGAGCTTATTAGGTCGCATGGGTCAAAGAACCCGTAAATAAAACTGGAACGATCGTTACCGCCTTGAGAATGTAGAAAATGTAAATAAAAAACGTTAAAATTTTATTGCGGTATGAGGAGCTGGAGCAGGTGACACGCTCGAGGACACGATAAACCCGATGAGGACTGCTTGAAAGAAATATTAGACGCGGTAGCGGCAATTACGAGACTGGTGATGATACATGGACGATTACCAAGCCGCACTCATTGTTTAATGAGACTATCGCGATGCTGTTCACGAGGTAGACGAATGCGGTATATGCGGATTCCTTGAATCACCGAAATGATCCATGGGTTCGTAATTAAGCTGGTCCACTGCGCTGCAATGCGTGATTAACGTTGTTATGCCATCGTTGTACGACGTGATATCAAAAGACGGCCGGAGCATAATCACGTTACAGCTCATCGCAACCCGACGCCTTGGTATCTACTTTGCTCGAGATGACAGGGTCTGGTGTTTAGTCTGTGTCCCGGGGCCGCGAGTGTCGACCCCGAGTCCGTCAAAAGGAAAATCACGATGATAATCTCGACCGTCAACATCAATAAGGTATAGAATGTCGCGGGAAGATTTCACCTGTTATTATTAGAACCGAAAGGAAATCTATCCGGGCTTGAAAACCACCAGGAAACTTATTCCAAATCCACAAATTCAACTTACGGGTGGTGCGGAGGCGGTGTGTGAAACGCAGCTGCGGCTGCGGCCGCTGCAGCAGCGTGATGTTCCCATGCAGCGGCTGCCGCAGCGGCTGCTGCAGCTGCGGCAGGATGATGAGCCGTCGGTCCATGATGCGGATGAAACGGTGGAGGTGGATGTCCGTGGGGATGAAAAGCCGCGTGAAATGCCGAGTGATGATGATGATGGTGAGGTGGTGGAGGCGGTGGTGGCAAAAGTGAGAAAGTCTCTTGATGATAGGCCACTTCTTTCTCCGGCATCTTGTCCTCCAGTTCTCTTACAGCCCTTAGTTGACTCGCAGTTGCGATATGGTCGAGGAAGTCGAGGTCCGCTACACGCCGACGTCGTTGCAGGTGCAGGTGGTAGCGGTACTCCTCTTCGACGGAAATCGCCGTCGTACTTTCGGTCTCGGCGACGATTAAATTCGAGGGTATCGTCGCGGTAACGGCGCCGGTTTCGTCGGGCCAGCTATCACCGTCCGCATGGCCGGTTTCGCCGCGGTTTATCGTACGCGGATTCGAACCGTCGACCCGGTCGTCGTATCCGTCGGTGTCTACGTCCGACGTACGGGGTCGCGGTTTTTCGTGGGCATTTTTCGGCTCGCCAGGGCCGCCGTCTCGACGCGAACTAATCCTGATAATATTTCTTTTAGGGTCGAACGTGGCCGTCGGTTTTTCTCTATCGACGCACTAGACGGAGTCACCCCGGTTACATGTTCGACGACGATACGTTACTTCGTGGCTTATACGAACTCCGACTATTCTTTCGATACGCACAACACCAACGCACTTAAATAATCACTTCGAGTTTCCCGCGGTTATTTATCGCGGACACACGGCTCACGGCATTCCTTCCGCACTCGGATCTTCCGTCCCGGTATTACCGAACCACCGACACCCTGACGAAGGGGTAGGACGCGTTATCGTCGCCTCGAACGTCGGGGAGATTTGTGCGAAAAATGAAAAAGGGGTAAAGTCGCGATTCCCAAAGTTGTCCAAACGCGGAGCCAACGGGGTGGTCCAGGATTGATCGAGAGGGCTGGAAACGTATGTGGGAAACGTATCCGCGTTATGTCGCGCTCCTTACGCTTTGACGGGTATGGCGGTACTGAGTCCTCAACGGAGAGAGGGGCGGCCAGGCATTCTCGGCTCTCGTTCTTGGCTAGTGTGCGAGAGAGGCGATCAGAGAAAACTCAAAATAAGAGCGAGCGAGAGAGAGAGAGATCGAGGGAGCCCGACGAGGAGAACAGAGTTCCGGAGAGTGGAGGAGCGTTCAAAAGAGGAGAGAGAGAAAGAGAGAGAGAGAGAGATGAGCGGAGTGAATTGGAGAGGAGAGGAGAGGAGAGAGGAGACGGCTGAAAGCGCGTGTCAGCTCGACAACTCAACTAGCACCAGCCTCGCGCTGCTACAGCCGAAGCCGTTCTCCCCTCCGTTGTTCCGTGGGACAAAGACAGACACCACGATGTCGTGGCGCGGTGGCGAGGTGGGGTGCCCTCAGTTCCCTCCTCAATAGCGGGGGAGGAGGAGGAACTAAGGCGGGGAAGAAAAGAGACAGAGAAATCGGTATGGTAGGAGTAAGACCACGTACGAAGATACGCGCAGAAATATCTGGGTACAGGGTGTTTTGATAAAGAGTTTTGCTCCGAAATGACGGGCGATGAAGAGCCCAGACTCGTACCGGCGAACGTCGGTGAAACTTGGTAAGAAATTTGTTTTTCCCACACCGTCAGGGTAAGAAGTTGAAGGATCTCGATGGTCGAAAGAGATCGAATAATGCCGGAGCAGCGGCCGCAGCATCGACTGTATAGATGGTTAGGGTATGCCTAAGTATAGGTATTTATCTCATCCCAGCGCACAATTTGAGACCGTGGAACGGCGTTGAGTTGAAACAACTTCCGGTGATCAGAGTTCGTCGAGGGGTGTGTCGTGTCGCCTTTTGTTTTTCCAGGAGTAGGATTTCGCAGACCGTTAAACGGGGATAATTCTCGGCTCGTTTCCGCGATTAGGGTATTTCGTCGGCTATACCCCGACCTCGAGCCTCTAGTCTTATCTCGCCTCTAGTTATCAGCGCCAAAACATACTCCTTCGGCATCACATCGTGCCAAACGTCTCGAATCGGAGCGCTAAACCGTCACGCGCGATACATATGCGGGGGAGAGATCAGACCAAGAACGAAGAATACAGGACGGAGAACAGAGAACGATGGAACGATGGAATAGAGTCATTAAGCCGTGGCAGTCGGTCTGTGGACCCAGCTCTGGGGTGAGGTGGTTCACCGTTACCCACGCAACCACCTACCGCATCGTAATGATTCAATCGAATCCGCGGACGGGTGGGTGACTCGTTCACCTCTGCCTACAGCATCCCTGGTCTCTCCTTAGTTTCCATCTCTGTTATCCGTGCGGTGTACAATATTCGTATGTGTTTCGATACGCCTTGGTATTAGATGTGTACCTTATACCTGTATACATGTATGAAGGAGTTTTGGCCGAGGGTTCGGACGTGGAGGCGAAGAGAAGCAAAGAGGAAAAAGAGGTAAAAGGGGGAACCGCCAATCCGGCCCTTGGGTAAGCCGCCCTTTTGCCTCGTCCTTGTTCCTCGCCGCGGTCTTCGTCCAAGATGGAGCAAAAAGTGGTCACTCTGTGAATCTCGCGCGGTGTAGTACATCCCACCCGTGTGCGTGTACGATCTCTACGTACAAGTTGTACGGAAACGTATGTATTTCCCCGTGTAATTCGGTGTAAACAAAAACATCGCACGGTCTTGTAACGTCTAGGTGTTACAGGGCGGCTCGCACGCGTCTCTCCGCACACATAAAACGACCGAAAAAAGAGACACGCACATCGGTACTTCTGTGTGTTTAGGGTGCGGAGGATCCGGCGATCAGCGAGGCTAACCAACCCCCTCGTCCCCCAGCCCCTGTCACACAGACTCTTTCCCTGCGGGGTGACAAACGAGGGATGGAACGGATAGAAGTAAAATTCCCCTAAGGATTCACGGTGCGCGTAGTACCCGGGGTGTCTTTCTCCTCTGCGTTTGCGTCCTAAAAAGTCGTAATCCGAGTATAGTCGGCGTTATTCGTTCCTTCCCAGAAGATGTCGAACCCTGGTCACTCTCTCTCCCTTTCCCTCCCTCCCTCTTTCTCTCTCTCATATTTTAGTTACTTTTTTTCATCTCTTTCTCTCTCTTTTTCAACTCTCTATCGGCCGGACGCTCGTCGGCGTAGAGCCCTTTCGAGCCCCCTGCGGTTTGCGCTCATTAACCGCCTCCTCATTTTCTCTCTCTGGGTGCGTGCTTGCGTACGTATACATACATGCGTGTGTGTGTGCGTGTGTATATATTATACCTCTATGGAATATAGTATGCGTGGTGGAGGACCCACGCCGCCGATCTCCCCAGGTAAGAAAAGAGCCGCCTGTGCCGACACGCGGGGCGCTAGGCCTCGGGTTATAGTTAGTTATAGACCACGAAGAGAACTGGATTGGACCCAGCTAGACCAGCTACGCCTTCCTTTCCCGATCCTCACCGCGTCTGTTTGACGAGATAATTTGTTCCCAGTTTCCTGGGATATTTCTAAACTAACACTGATACAAGGCTATTATCATCCGTAACCCAGAATTCGAGTACGAAGACAGACGCGAGACCGGAAGAGTATCGATTTAACCATTTGCTTTCCATTTTCTCGAAGATACGCGAATCGACGTAATTTTTAAAAGGAAAGGAGTAATTGACACCTGAAGAAATTAAGCCGGTCAAATTGCTGGACGAGATGTCTGCCGGGATATTCGCTTAGGATTTCAGAGGCGAGCCGTCATCTACCTGTCCTTTATTTATGTATCCTCCTTAGGATCCTCAATTCCCGATTCTCGGTCGCGCCCAGTTTCTATTCCTTATTTCTTTCTATGTGAACGAGGGTGAGCTACGACGTCTTTCTCCACCTGTAGCACCCACGATTCGCTCTGTCCTCCTCGTACCTTTTTTATTTCTGATCGGACATTTATCTCGCCTACGTAACGTATCCTGGGGCTTACTCGACTCGGCCGACTCTCCTCACACCGTAAAACACCGTTTTCAAACAGGCTGAAAGACTCCGAACGAAGAAACTAGCTTCATCCACCAATTATTGAATAGTTTCCGTCTAATGAACAGGAATCCGACTTTTGATAGACTAATTAACTCAATCTCGTCCGGTTACCAAATTTCTAATTATTTAAATTTTTGATACAACGTTGTGAACGAAGCCTTAGGCCTCTTCCTTCGCTCCTTTAGCCTTGCTCCTTCGCTGGGACGCGCGTATCCTCTATAATCGTGACTGGGAAGGCCGCTGCCGCCGCCGCTACAGCAGTGTACAGGATGAAGATGTTCCCAGGCCTAATTGCTATATATATGCTACAGCGAGCGAGTCGATCGCCGGGTCTGCCCGGATGGAACCAAAGTCCAGGGTGCGACCTGACGATGTTCGAAAAACGCCGTAAGCCTTTCGATAGTTGCGGTTATTTACGTCGGAAGAGATAAAAAAGGTTTTCTCGCGGAAATGACGAGTCGATTTGCAGTTCTTATTATCGTCATCGGGCAGTTGCGAAGAAAATAAGCTTCGGTTTCTTACTCGGGGTAGAAACTTAAGACGCGAAGGATTATGGTATAATATGAAGAAAGCCAATCAGCCCAAAGGCTGAAGCCTCGGGCTAACCGTGACTATTTTTCATTTTCTATACCATAAGGACGTCGTCCTGGTAATCAGCTTGTTCCAGCGCCTGAAGACGGCACAAAGGGATCAACCTGGCGCTAATTACGAGGATCAGCTACCTTCGAGAAGCCACCGTGGCGAATCTTACCTCGTAAAGTCACGGCTCGTATCCTCCCACGACCCCAAACCCAGGTCATCACCTTCCACCAAAACGAAACGTTAAGAAAACCAGTAGATACACAAAATTATGCTTGATATATGTATACACAGACATCACGTACCCTGTCGGACGAAAGTTCGGGAACAATCGAACAAGCAACGCGGATTTATACGCAGAACTAGATTCTTTTTAGTCAATTTTTCCCCACCCGTACCACGGCCACTGTACACCCTGCAGAAACGAAATACCGACCTTACCGAGGACCGACGACCAGCCCGTATTATCTCGCTTCCGAGATTTCTCTTTTCAGAAAGTATACCAGGCTTTGACGGGGCCATTCGGGTCCAGCGTCGAGGATAATGGTCGACTTTGCCCTTTGTGAGGGTGATTCAGGAACGGGCAGGACGTCTTCATTAGGCCCCTTGGGGCCGAAAACCTTAAGACCTTATAGAAAAGCGCGGTATAACGAGCGGAGGAAGTCCTGGCGAGGCAAAAAGGCCGCTTTTACCCCCCTGCAGCCTCCTGCAAGGACCGGGCATAGGTAATAGGTATATCTAGGTGGCGCGGGCGGATTCCAGCCTTGTATACATACCGACCCCGGCGTCAAATTATCCAGTTACGAGAGGAAATAAATCGCTCGTCGCTTCCCTGCGCCGCAGGTGTCAACCTCTGGTCCCAAAACCACCCCTCGTAGATTCTATCCTCGTTTAACTAAACCGAATCCTCGAACGAGATGAGAGAAATTTCGCTCTAAAAGGTGCCGGACGCGGTCAAGACCCCACGCGGACCTTCAGCTGTCGGTTGACCGTGTTTCTTCCTCGCCTATTTCTTCGCCAAAGAATTTCTTCCCCGAAAACTAATCGTTTTCTCTCGTCCTTTGCAGCGAGAAGAGAAAAGCTAAAAGTCGATCTCGACTCCTCACCCTGTTCTCACGGCGTTACATCAACCGTTCTGAAACAAAGCGCACAGGCTCTTCCATTTTCGATCCATTCGACACCAAAAATCTAAGTCGAAACATGGAATAAAATGGGAGAAAAAAATCTCTAAAAGAGTGAGACAGGAGCCGAACAGAGCCGAGGGAACCCTTACCGAATCTCCTCGAGGTCCTTCCGCGAACCATGTTCGGTAGCAGTGGTTCTCTGCCCGTTTAAACCGGAGCTAAAGAGCATAGAATATCGCGGTGTATCTTTGCCTAAGGATTCTTTGGCCAGAATAGCACCACGGAGGGATCAGTAGGTATTTTAACGGAAAATTTTACGAAACGTTGAAATCGCGGGGGGTCACGCATAAGGATCGTTATATTCTTTGGGTAGAAGCCCGCGGCTCGGACCCAAGAAGATCAGGTGCGTCTTGAGTCGGTCCATCGAGATCCCCCGTTCCTCCCGACGCTGGACCACTCTCTGAAACGGGCTCCCCTCCGCGAGGGCAATCGTTACCGTGCAGGCGTGGCCTCGGAGTGGTGAGGAAGCGAGATCGCGACCCGGGTCCGAGAGGAGCGGAGAGGAAAAGAGAGTCCGAGTGAGGAGAGAAGAGGTGAGCGTGTTCCACCTTCTGCCACCTGTCGGCCATACACCGGGCGGGGCGGCCAAACCTTAGGGAGAACTCAGACTCGGGTGGAACGCGGAGAGGAGGATGAATTTGTGACTTCTTGCCTTACTTGACTCGCCCGTCGCGGCTGCACTTGACGACTCACTTTAATCCTCGACGCTACACTGCCTCCCTAGAACCTCACCTTTCATCATACCCGTTCAGGACGTCGCGATATACATCCTCTTATCGTTAATTACCTCACTATCGAAATTACAGAGATTATTCAGCTCCACGATCCGTTCAGACTTTTTGAGTTTCGTTCGATTATTTCCTTCTCCGAATTCGAGAATCCCCTTCGACCCTTAAAATCGGAGACTGGGTAGTTGAATTTGTATGTAGGCAGATATGTGTAGGTTTGACTGCGGTACGGTCATTCTATGGCATGTGTAGTTATATATGGTATAGAACTACGGGTGTGGGTATGGGTAATATATAAACCCACTACTTCTGCGCCTTTCATTCTCTCGGCTAAGTTTTTAGTAAGGCGCATCGAATCTGGTCCCGCGCACCGCCGGCACGTCTCTGCTTTTTGTTCGCGCAGCGATCAAGTTGTCGTCGTTCTACTCCCTGGCTGGTTGCCTGGTTGCCTCCAGCTTCTCTTATTCCTTTAGCCGCCCTTTTCCCCGTCTTACTTCTCCAATCTACGCTCTGTAGACCCGGGTAACTTACGAACCGTTGACTTCACTTCGCTTTACCTTCACCCGACTCGACTCCGTCCCTATTTCAGATCAGAATTCAAAAGACGTGTATATGCACTCGCTCGCGCTACCCTACCCCATTCTCTTGACCAGGGATGGATTCTATGCTGTACCATACACAGGCTGTATATAGTTATACAGAGTATGAGATGGTCGAGGAAAAAACGGGCTCATCTTCACGGCGTGTTTATATAGATATACCCATATTTCAAACCGAGACTAATACGATGCTGAAAGTAAAAAGGAATCACGAAATTCTCGAGAATTTTCAAATTCACCAATTTTTACGTGAAAATGTCTGATTATAATTGCTAAAAAATGAATCTAAGCGGAAATCAAGGTGCTATCGATCGGAATCGATTTTTTGACTGATTTGGATTGATTTCCTGTGATTCTAGGATACGATTTCATTCTTGGTTTCATACAAAATGCCAAAATGCTGGATGGTGATAAAAAAAACTGCGGGAATATGGAGTAGACTTCTTTAAAATATTGGAAATTGGTTAATTAAGGGTATATACAATTGGGGAAGGTTGGTAGCGATTGAGACATAAGGGAGTTCGATAGTTATTTTATATTGTTAGTTTGTATTAAAATTTGACAAGTATACAGACGCTCCATGTATATATATAAAAATACAATAGTATTACAATATACTAGTATTATAGTAGAAGCGCTTCTGGAGGAGAGATTATATATATGTACAACAGAATTATTGATAAAAAATCGAAATTCGAAGTCAAAGGACAAGCCTGCAATACTCTGTGGATCTTCGATCCTTGATTTTTGGTCCCATGGAGATAGATCCTAGCTGCGAGTCTCTCGCTAACAATTTCTGCCTTATATGTATACACATAGTATATACTAAGATATATTATATACTCGCAGGTATACATATATCCATTATTACATATAATACCTCGAGAAAAGCTCCACTTTCTATGCTTTGACCTGTCCTCTGTCGTTTAGATCGCTCTCCCACGCACGCTCATCGGCCTTTTGTGTAGCGACGTTGCGCGGCTTCGTTTCAAAAATCTCTTACAGCTTGTATACTGTGGCAAAACTCGTGTACGTAGGTACAATTCGGTATTTGGTACGTGCGTACGGTACGGTACGTACATACGTAAGATCTCTTGTATGCAGTTAATCGCTTTGTCTCGAAACGAAGCCGGGCGACGTGACGCGCCTATTAGATATATATGATAATAGACCAAATATATTTATATGTATATATATATATATATATATAAACTACAACAACAAAGGCAACAGCAACAGCAACAACAACATCAACAGAAACAACGACTACAGCATTGGCGATAATCATTACAAATTTTACGCCGCTGTACGTGTTTTCTGTTTTTAATATACAGACGGTTTACATAATTAATACAACGGGTTAACATTTCCGCAATCTTTGAGCTCGCTCTATACGTGCAAAGACGTGAAAAAAATATTCCTTTCTAGTATCTCGTTCGATGTAATTGTCTAAATTGAAGAAATCCTCTTAAACAAATCTCTTAATTTTCAACGAGACATTTTTTTTTTTTTCTTAAGTAAGAACTCATGCGCAACTGAAAATGAAATTTGCGTAATCGATCGAACTAGCTCGATAAATTTCTTGGTGAATTAATAATTCGTTATCGCGTTTCATTGGTTCTATTTTGGCACAAAGTTAACGCGGCTATTATAATATTATAGGTACGGGTATTGTAGACAAACAGACAGACGTTTAATTGGGCATGTACCTAGTGCGCTGGACCTAATTATGCTATTCAATGCGAATTCTGCAGCACTTGTCGGGCAATATATTAGTTCTTCTTCTTCTTCTTCTTCTTCCGTCGTTATTATAAAATCAAGGTACACGCCAAAAGGCATTTACAGCGTTTTTAATCATATAAAAAAATATACTTATCATACCTATATATGTAATATGTATAAATAAATAGTCGCATCTGGATTATACATTGACACATACATACTGTACCCATAAATATATACGTATATCTAGGTAAGTACTGGGTGGTTCGGGGACTTCGGTGATCAGGGATTTGGGCTTGGGCTTGGGCTTGGGGTTGAGGTTGGGGCTGGGGTGGGAAGGATTAGGGGAATTATTTGGCAGCAACGAATTTAGTACTTATAGTTTTGAGTTACGTCAGGTGCAGAGGACGTCGGGCGTCAGGCGTCAGGCGTCGCGTCGGCGCAGACTCTCGGCAAAGATTATATTTTCCCTTATACGTATATCATACTCCTTATACCTCTTATGCCGAGATATCTTGCTCTGCTCTCTATTCCCGCGATCACAGCGAGTCAAAATTTGACTCCCTGTCACTTGCCTTAAGAAAAAAATAGAAAAAACATTTTCTCTTTTCATTAATTCATTCTTCCCGATCAACAAATCAAAAGAAACAAAAACTAATTTTTTTTTTTTTCTAATACCCTAAACTTCATTATAATTATCAATATTGGTCTCATCTTACCCGATCCGGATCGTAGAACGGTGGTCTCTGTGCTGGCATCCTTAGAGTGCCCCCCACGTCCCGTTCGGCCATCGTATGCCCATCGCTCGCGTTATCCCTTGGTTCTCTGCTGCTGCGACGATCAGCGGCCATCTTCGTCGGTGGCTGGATCGTAGTTTCACCGCAAGATCTGGCCAGAGTAGATCCAGCCTCGCCGAGGTCCATTCGAAGCAGTTTCGTTGGAGCCTGAATCGTCGTCTCACCGCAGGATCGCGCTAAGGTTGAGCCAAGATCGCCCCGATGGACGTCGCTGCTACGCAGGATCTTTGTCGACGGTTCTACCGTCGTCTCACCGCAGGAACGCGCGAGCGTTGATTCTGCATCCGCTGGCCTAGTCACCGTTGCAGAAACCTGAAGAGATTGAAGAAAGACCATTTAAGTCAATCATAATTCCTCTATTTCCAATCCTTCAGGACGAAAATTAACGTGTCGAAGAGCAAACTGTTCCTCAACGGTCTAAAATAGTTTTCTGAACGATCAGCGACTGAGGAATCTATGATAAACTCAAGTCTCCACTCTTTTCTCGTCGTCATTTGACTTACCTGAAATCCAGCACTGACCAAAGCGCCCACAGGTAAATGGCCGGTCGTAGGTGCAGCTCTATTAGTCTGCTGTGTATCCAGGATGATTTCCTTGCAGACGGAGTCCCTTTTGCTCGTCAGGCTTGGTTTCCTAGTCTCAGGTCGCGGTCCGCCTTCCAAATAGCTGATGAGTTTCCTTTCATCTATTGCCAGATTGCTTGCCGGAGGTTTGCAGGTACCAGGTGATTGCGGGGATTGTGGAGCCGAGCGGTACTTAGCCCTAGGTATCATCACCGTCAAAGATCTATCCCTTTGTTCTTCGGCAGGCGCTGCGCCAGTTTTTGATCTAACACTGTCGCGAGGACGAGCTAGAAGTGCGCTGCCACGTGGGTGTCTAGGATGTGCAGGGACTCCGGTAACAACAGGAGCAAAATTTGCAACGTTACGTTTGCCTCCCGAAGGTCGCTTGCTCGGAGGAGCTGGAGCAACGGTTTGTGGTGGAGCAGGAAGAACGTGGGGCACGTGGTGAGGAATCGTCGCCAAATCCGCAGCGCTTCCTTCGCTACTTGTATCACCTCCGTTACCTCCTCCAGATATCATTGCCCTCCGATCACCGGAGCGATTGCCTGATCTACGACCCGGTCTTCCCAGACAGGCTAGACCGACGCAAGCACCCAGAAGAACCAGGAGAACGATGCCAGTAGTCACCAAGGCGATCAGAAGAACTGCAAGTCGAAGTGGACGAATTAGATCTGATCTTTTCTAGCTCCTCTTGACGCCACAGATCACTGAATAATGAATTTCATATTCCTTTTCTACTTTTACCCGAATCAGTGCCTAACATACCTTTGACGTTGACCTGACAGCGTTGTCCGCTGTGCCATGGGAAGCACTCGCAGACTTCCTGTCCGTTGGTGTTAAAAACACAGTGTCCCTTGTTATTACAGGCTGGACATCCGAGTGGTGCTTGAGAACAGACTCTCCCCGGATAAGCGGGTAGGTTTTCGGAAAGATCAGCCCATCCTTCGCGGCATGAACATTGATAGGATCCACGCAGGTTGAAGCAGGCTGCATGAGGCGAGCAGTCGTGGTGAGGGCCACCTTCTTCGGTTGCACATTCGTCGAAATCCATCGCGTCGACCTTGGAGACAAGAAGGAAGAGAGAAATTCAGAAAAGCTTCGATCAGATATCTGCTGAAGCGGCGCAGAGAGGATCGATTAGACTCACCGAATCCAGGTCCCTGGAAGCATAGACCTCAGTTCCTCCGAGGCTATAATTGTTCCCGACGAGGTATTTCCTGACGACCTCCTTCAGCCGTGTTTCGTTTGCGTTTTCGCTGAACTGGACGTGGAATTCAACCCCTGCAGCTGGATCTGCGGTGAACCGAGCGACGTCCAGTCCTCTGTAAAGGTCCCTAAGGTCGCTCTGCATCATTGTACGATCCAGGGCTTCCTTGGTGGGTCCAGCCAGTTTTTGGTATTCTTTCGATGCGGTGTCGTTCAGGCCAGCTGTGTACGCGGATACTGAATCCTCACCAACGCGGTCCAGTCCAACCCGGAGCGTGTAAGTATAGATTGCTGAAAAAGATCGGAGAGGAGGGATTTTCACGTAAAAAAAAAATTTCGTTCGTGGGGTATAAAGACAGCGAAACTAAGGGCTGCTTTACTCACGCTTGCAAGGACGGTCTGGGAACATTCGTCCAAATCCGGGTCGGCAAACGCATTTATAGTCATTGTCGACCTCGGAGCAGACCTCAGCCTTCGAGGCTCTGCATTCTGGTAGACATCGACCCGCTGTTGGCTCACGCGGAAATACCGGCGCTCCAAGGACCCCGCTGACCACTACTTGCTGGATCTTATTACCAACTGGATCCTGCTCGTCCCTGGTAGCCTCCAAGTCTCCGTATTCTGCTTCCACCTGTAGGAAGAACAATAACAGTGTTATCTTCAGTTCCCTTTTTCCTATCTTCATTTCTCTCCTCTGTCCCATCATGGAGAAAAATGATGTGAGTTTCGAATTGCGAAGATGTCGAAATTACCTCTTCCGCGCCTGGTTCCGGAGGATTTTGGTCACTCATCACCACGAATATCGACTCATTCTCTGAAGGTCTCCCCGGAATCGGGTCACGGTTTATTGGCCGCAGAATAGTAGAGGAAGATATTATGGTCGTGGGACTTGCAGAGTGCAGCAGTGTTTCCGTTACAGTTTCAACAGTCGTTGATGTGAGGGTGCGGGTTAACAAAAGGGTCCTTGTCGTCGACGATGACACGGATTCAACCCTAGTTGTCACAACGTATAATACAGTCTCTCGTTCTGTCTCATCTCGTGTCGCCTGCACAGAATAAACACATGCATGCATATCAATATCACAAGTAACAGTATCTGATGTAACTAATTGTGGTCGATACTGATAGATCCTCTGCTGCATACTTAAAAAATCACTTCTGGTCTGAATATGACCGATGTAGACTAAAAATAGTGCAACTAAAATAGAACATGGAGCAAAAAATGAAATATCTTTTCTAACCTAAGCAGACAGTCAATGTTCTAATTGTGTAATGACTCACCTCTGTGGTTGCTTTACTGTACGTTGATTTTTCGGCTGGTCGGGTTGTGGTGGTTTTGACTTCAGGATCTTTGGTTCGAGTCGTCGTCATCTTAGTTGGTTTCTCATGGATCTTCATGGTAGATTTCGTGACAGGGTTAGTCTGATCAACATTAATACTCGCGAGGGACTGAGTTGGCTGAACCGCAAGCGATGGTATATCCGTGTCTTTGCTTGGCTGAAGGAAGACCGGTTTTACTGGTCGTCCTGGTCGTTTAGTCGTCGTAGGTTCATCAGTGACAAACTCGGACGTCGGAGTGGACAGTCTAGTCGGTTTGACCGTCACACTGAAGCTGGAAGACCGGCTTGGTGCGACATTGTCGATTGAAAGGGGACGCAGAATGGTACTGGACGGTGGCACGTTCGTCGATAGGATGGCGGTTGGCTGAATGGATATTCTGTGAAAACGGGAAGAAGCAAAAAATAAAAATTCCGATATAATCGGGAGCAGTATCGAATCTCTTCAACTGCCCTCTCAAGTTCACAAATTTCTTGACTCAATTCGTACCTGGAAACTGGCCTGGACTCGAAGGGCCTTGCGGTGTAGATACTGACGTGTTCCGATTTGCTTGTTTTCGGTGCAATAGTCGATGGTGACGACGGCGGTGGTCCATGCATCTCGATGATTACTGGTAGATCGACGGTACCATGAACAACGGGTATTTCCGCCTCAGTTTCAATGTCCTGTACAAGAGGTATATGTGGTGTGGCAACGGAAGTAGCAATTCGGATGGACCCTGACACAGCCACAGCTGGTCGTACAGTTGCTATCTCTGGCATGGGACGCGATAAAGTCTCAATGACCGGAGCCGGGGGAACCATGTCCTGTGACAAAAAAACGCAATCTCAATAAGGATCTGTATTTTGCCATCAGTACTGCATCCAAGTAAAAAACAATAATTTGGCTGTACCTGTGACAGCAGCTCAACAAGGAAGGGCCGAGCAGCAGCGGTCGTCGATTCCTCGAGCGGGATGTACTTCGGAGGTGGTGGCGACAGTCCCACGACATCAGTGGGCAACGGTGGTGGCTCCAGTCCTTCGCTTTGTCCCTTATTTTCATTAACAGTACCCTTGTTCGCGTGGAAAACAACCGCTGGTCTCAAAGGAGGTGGCATCATGTCTCGATAGGGAACTCTTGGCCTTGGTCTGGGCTGCGGGGTCACCGGATGACTGTTGTTTTCGTGGATATTCAGCGTTGAGTCTTTCCTGTTGATCGAGACTTCACCCGTAGGTGGTGGAGCGGCGAGGTTCGTAGGTAAGGTAGCCAACGGAGTTGGCGTTTTTCTCGTGGTCGTTGATCCCGTTGAGAACATGCTAGGAGGTCTTTCTGTCTGTGTGTTACTGTCCCCGTTATCATCACCAGTCGCCTCGACTGGCATGGAAAATTCGAGCTCGACCCGATCGTTGGGATGCAGCGTAAGCTGGTGATCGTTTCCATGAGGCCTTGGCCTCGTAACGTCTTGCAAGAAGGTCGGACGACCCTGATTAAACGACCCGGACTCATCCTCAGGCCTGGGTTGACCACCGGATCCGACTGGATGCGGAAGTTGGTACGACGACTCGGCTAAATTGAGTTCAGCACCAGACTCATCCTCGTAATAATTTCCTGATCCCATGGAATTCGGACGAGATCTATTTCCATTCGGAACATTAAAATCTTTATTCATGTGATCAGGCTCAGCGGGTGGTGAGAGTGCAGATGAAGGCGGAGGAGGCAGTGTGGCAGCTTCTGGTCTTGAAAAGTTTAGCTCAGATCCATCGTTTCCATTTACTGAGATACGATTGGGTGAAAACGGTCCAGGAACTTGCTGTTGATGTTGGGATTGGTGGAAGCCAATTACGACAGGTGGGGGCTTAAGGTCCATCGCATCGTTCCGATCTAGCGAACTGGAAGTGGAGGGATTTCCGTTTTCTTTACGGGGTGGAAGTGCAACTTCATGAATAGTCGGTTGTGGTATAACTTTCTGATTTCCATGATGACCAAAGGGAACACCTTGTACAACGTCATGGCTTATCGGTGGTCGGCGCGTTCCTCGATGATCGTAACCATATGGCCTACCAACGTTGACGTGACCATCGACATAGACGCCGAACGGTTTTCCTTTGACAATCAAAGGACGCTCGTAGGGCTTAGTCCCCTCGTAAGGATCCTGACGGAACGGAACACCCTGGACAATTGCAGGTTCTTGATCGTGATGGGCAAAAGGCACCCCTCTGTTCGGTGCAAAAGTGTGTTGACCCTGTTGTTGATGTTGGTGTTGTTCGTGTTTCTTTTGTTGCTGATGTCCATAGGCTACGGCTTGGTCGGCCTCAAGGGGTTTGCCGACTATCGTAGTGACGGACCCAACGCTGTCGAAGGAGTCCCTAGTTCCTGGAGTGACGTAGTTGAAGGGAATATCGGAATCAGAGTCAGAATCAGTGTCGTTGTCAATTTCGGGGGGCATGTCACCCCGGGTGGGTAAGTTCGTCTGAATTTGGACTCCCTGAGATTCGCTACTATCCGAATCGTTGGATAGTGAAGATCGTTCCGTTTGAGTATTGACAGTCCAGATTTCGGGAACCCCATCTTCCTCGGCATGAGGCAGGATTTGCCCAAAGCTCTGGACTTCTGGTTTCACGGTAGGAATACGTGGATAGTACGAAGTGTCTTCTGGCTTCACCTTTGGATCCGTCGAAGGATCGTGGTACCCTACTGCACCGGTCGGAAGATTCTCTCCCGTGCTCTGATGCACAGCCGAAGACTCGGTAGATCCCGTTTTTACGGGGTCATTATGTTCTAGGTGGTGGTAGTGGGGAGCTTCAGGATCCCGAATGACATTCACCTGGAACTGTGAAAAAGTATATTTTTTTTAACTAATAGATTCTGTTCACCATCAATCCTGAATGTCTAAGAAAATCTAGGAATACAAGATACAGAAATTAAGTTTCCAAGTTACCAATGCACCAAAAATCGTACAAACGAGAGTTCTTTCAAATTTATTGTTTAACGCTCAAACTCATACCGGAGATGGATGAAGTATTTGATGAGTATCACCTCCCTCCGGGTTTATAGAAACAGTATCCGTTATAGTAACGACGATATTGTTCGCAGCGTCCTCCCCAGTATGCACCAGCGTCGGATCTCTATTGAATGAATTCTTTGGTGGAGTCCAATTCGGTGGTGTCAGATTCACGTCTGGTTTTTTAGTCAATGGTCTGTAAGGCGACGGTGGAGGTGGAGGAGGTAGAGGAGGCTGTGCCGAAGGGTAATGCGGGTTTCTAGTCGGATATGTTCCAGGTCTCCCGATGTAGATATCATGGCTGTGAGGAGTGATCGCAGGTCTGGTAGGCGCTGACCCAAAATGTCCAGAGGGTCGTTGTCGAATCGGCGACTGCGTCGTAGACTGAGGTGGTACCGGCTTTCGATCCGTCTTCAGCTTCCAGGTCAGACTGTCACCAGATTGTTCGTTCCCAGGTCGTGCATCCCCCGGCTTTCCCAGCAAAATATAATGGTGTGAAGGCGTCTCGACCTCGGTTCTCCTCGGCGGAGACGTTGCTGGTGGAACCGCAGGTCTACGTTGTACTTGATTATAGTTTCCTGCCGGACGAACGTGCCCTGGACGTTCATGGTGCGTGGATGGACGACCTCCTGGTGATTGTTGCAATGGCTTGAAGTTGATCTGTGGTGACGGTGGAGGAACCATGTACTCCGAAGGATTGTCCTGGCTGAAATACGGGGGCGAATGTTCCACCTGTAACAAAAATACGGATAAAGTCATATATTTGCTCACGGATTCCTCCTGGGAATCCAAATAAATTGAGAACCAGGGAGTCTCGGCTGTTCTACGTACCTTTTGCACTCCAACGAAGCCAGGGGCTACTTCGGGTTCGGGATAGGGTGAGGGGTCGTCAAAGTACTGTCCAGTGATGTGCGGCTCGTTGGTATCGCCGAATATCAATGCTTGATTTCCACCTTGTGGTATAACGACGTTAGCGACCTGGCTCGGCTGGATATTGACGAGCAGCGGCTGTCCCGTATCCCTGTCGATGACGTGCGGCACTACGTGACGAATTATGCTTGTTGGTTCCGGTGCTTTCGGTTGCTGGGAACTTTCCACAACTGTATTCGGCGGGAGAAGAGGATCCCTCTGCGCCCATGGTGGCCGCTCGTGATTCTCCTTCCCCAATTGATAGTCGTGATGATTGGGTCGAGAATGCTGCTTTCCTGAAGTCCCGTGCACCTGTAACTAAAAGGAGAGCAACTTGTACCGAAGGAAATTTCCAAAATTAGTCATCTCTAAATCTAAATCAGTAATCTCTCTTACCTTTGAAATCGAGGAGGCAGCTTCTTCAGCGTCGTTCCGGATCCACTGAGCACCCGCAGATGTCGAAGGTTCCTGTGACTCCAAAGGCTTAAGAGGATCCTTGGCGCTCCAGGGTCGTCTGTACTTCTCAGGGCTCCAGGCTGGTTCATTAGGGTCTGGCCCAGGGTTGCGATCAACATACGAGTGTAGTTTTCCACGTTCTATTGCCGAACCAGGAGAAGCTGGCGGCCTGAGCAGCGGATCATTCACCATGACATCGTGACCCGGGTCCGTCCGTATAATGAGCCGTTGTGGATGCTTAGGTGTTGCTCGGACCTGGTGGGTTTCAGAAGAAACTACGCCATACTGAACGGGAATTTGTAGATGCTCTTCGAAGACCTGCCGAGCGGGGAGAATCTGGAGCTGAGTTTCGTGGTAGTCTGCGGGAGTTGCTCTGTGAACTTGAGGACGAGCTGGTTTCAGAAGTGCTTGCGAAGGCGGTGGTGGTGGTCTTATCCCTACGTGCTGCTCCTCGTCTCGGTTATAAGTCTGCGGGGGTCTTGGTCCCCCGATTTTCCCCGGTTTCCCAATTATTACGTCACTATTCGCCGTTATTACTTCGCCAGGAGAGATGGGAATACCGTTTACCAGACTGGCTGATGATTTGTGGCGCGTTTCCGGGATGTAGTTGCGGTTCAAGTTCGCCAATCGATTTCCTGAAAGCAAAATAAAATTGATACCTAGTTGGAATTGGAAAGGATTCATTCATCACAAGTTTTCATTTCTCAAGTATTAAGTGGAAGGAATAGCGAAGTTGATAGAATTATTAACTACCGATATTCTGACTTTCGGCCGTCTCTATGTCACCGTCCGCAAATTCCGCTACAGGAATATAGATCGGAGATCTCTGGGTGGTAGCGTCTTGGTGTTCTTGCCCATCATCCGCGGTGCCGTTTCGTCGAGAGGCGCTCGTTTTTCCCTGAAGAAGACCAGCCATAGCAGTGATCACGGGACCAAGGGCGGAAAGGCCATTGATGCCGAAGGAACCGAAGGGACCTAGAGTGCCGAAAGAACCGCTGCCACCCGCAGGCGCGTCGCTGTTTGCTTCAGGAACCTAATAATCCCAAAAAAATCCGTTGGTTGATCTCCAATCCATCATATATCATCGTAAAAGGAGAATCCAACCCACCTTAGCATCCTCTCCAGTCGTGGGTCCCGTCGTCGTCGGGTGCGTTTCTGGTCCAGGTGTTACCGAGGATACAGAAACCGTCTCCGTTGCGGAAGATGAGAGTACAGTCGAGGTTGAGGTAGGATCAATGCGATCTTCCTCATCGAAGAAGATGATCGTTGAGCCTGTAACCACGTTGTTGACTTGATTCACCTCACTAGGCTCGTCGATGGGTTCTTTCTGGGGCTGTGCAGTGGTCAAGAGATGGCTCATGTACCCGGCGTCAAGGAGGCTGGGTGCGATCGACTCTGTGACAACGTTCTCCACGATCTGAGAACGTGACGACACTGTGGTCGAAGTTTCACCATCAGCGCCGGCCTGCCGAAAAATAAAAGATGGAAGATATACATTCATTGGTACCAAAAAATGAAACCAATTCACACAATTCTTGAATTGCATACCTGCAGTAGCGTCGTGAAGTACGTGAACGTCGTGAGGTATGTCTTCGTGGCGAATATCTGAATCGGTTCAGGATTCGTAGAGATCGTGGGGGTTTCGACAATCGCTGGTGTCGCAACGAGTGCTGCGGTTTCGGGAGTTTCGCGATTCTCGATCGTCGAAGACGTCTTCGTACTCGTGGTTCGTCGCCCTGGCACTTTCTCAGTGACGACGTCCGACGAAGTAGCTATATTCGTACGGACCACGGTGCTGCCTTGTTCTAAAAACGTGCTGAAGTAGCTGTAGGTTACATAGTACGTCTTGACGACGTCTGATTCCACATCGGCTGATGTGGATGGCGTCTCTTCGGGGTCGTTAGTGCCAGTCAGGGTCACGTTGACGCTCGTTGACGGCCGTGGGGATCTCGCTGACTCAGTGACGACGAGCTATACAAGGAAAAAAAAGCATGAGTCAGGCACAATCACCGCTTAGATCACATGCCGCGATAGTGTCGAACAAAGTAATTGAAAAACAAAACCACCATAACAAAAACCATAGTATAATCTCTTCACAAACCCGAGTGACGACGTCATTCACCGCGTGTACCGTGGCCTTTCCGTTCTCTGTGATCGTTCTCTCGAGGGTTCTGGTGCTCAGATAGGTATTGGTCTCGGGAAGAGGTGCCTCGGAAGGCTCGAGGACGAGATCCAGGTACCGCTGCGGAGCAGTAACGGTATTTTTGATGATCGTACTGCCACGGCTGTCGAGTGGAAGTTCGAGGTAGGCGTAGGTAGTCTCGAAGACCTCGGTACCAAGGGTGGGTGAGGCTTCGAGAGTGTAGCCAGCAGCGGGAGTGGCAGGATCAGCAGGTACGTGTCTCTCCTCTGTCGCGGTATTGTACACCACCTTAAATCGCGGAGGGAAACGTCTTGAATAATTCCCTAGAGGATTGATGACAGAATATCGTTGCGGCTCACTCACCTGGTGCTTCGTCGATACCCTGGCAGAGCCATCCTGGTCAGTGAAGGTCGTTAGGTAGGTGAAAGTCGTTGCGCAGGTCTTTGTCACGAATTCCTGAGACTTGTCTCGCGGCATGATCATCATCACGGCATCAGACAAAGTCAGAGTAGCTGGGGGACTCGCGGTCTCCCACCTTGGCGCCGGGGCCGGTGTCGGACCAGCGACTATAACCTGGACACCGTTCGACATTCTCCTTGTCGCTAGATTAAATCGCCTACCCTGTTCGTCTTCCGGATCTTCTTTCGCGCTTTCATCTGTCGCCGTTAAACATAGACTTGAATTTTATTGAAAATTCTTGTCCCCCACGTTCCTCGAGCTGTGCTATTTTCTCGAGGGACGTTGGGATGCTGGGGGACGGAACCAGAGAAGGATGTAGCAGGGAGACAGGCACTTCGCAGGGGATAAAGTTTTAGACAATAGTTTCAGAGTGTTGCCCAAGTTTCGAGGCCAGCCTCGCCTGCTACATTGCAGAAGATATTTACAAGAGAACGTTACTCTCTTCGCCTCAGAAATGTATATGTACACAGCGCAGCGCGCGGTAGTAGACGCGCGAGTAGGTAGATTAAGGCGTAGAATAAATTACAGATGCAAAATAAATTATTGTTGAGGAGAATACCAAAAGCCAATTGAGAAGGTTCCAGTAGATGTGACGGAATGAAATTATTAAACAAATCTCAGAAGGTATTTAAGAATTGGGGAGCGTTAAAATTTAGTATTCGTCACGTGTGGACGGGCATAAAAATTCCAGAAACAGACAGCACATACCATACAGGGTGTTTCTTGAGCACGACAAGACGATTAGATAACATCTGTACAAAGTATAGACTCGAGAATATCACACCATACAGAATATACCGAGTCAAGTTACAAGTAAAAGACGGAGAGCTCCTTCACATCATGGTGAAGCATACGAGGCTCAAGCCCTCTTCTCTTTGTTCCTTCACTCGATGGTCAATCTTGTATGATCTAAGAGTTGAGTATAGTATTTTGAGGTAAGAGCGCAAACATCCTGTATGTATATCCGAATCGCTAATTTTGAAAAGAACACGAATCCAACATGGGCGTTTGGAGTTCGTCCGATTCCCAAAACTCGCTGAATTATTTGTACAGAATACGAGTGGTAGTAGGTATACATCTATACAAACTGTTTAATACGCACGATTATCTTGGGTACACATAAGATTTCAGATACGAATACGGCAGTCAGTACGCGCGCGTTTCTTATATCCTTCACTTTGGTTGATCACGGTTTCTGGACATAACGTGGTACGTGTGGGTCGTACAGGGGGTGTGCAGTTGTACGTTGTCGACGCACGTCCTGCACGGTGAACCGGTCGATAAATATCAACGAGGAAAATATACTCACCATCGTCAATCGTCTTGGGGCTATACACGGGAGACAAGGGCTTCGGCGATGTTGGCATCGGTGCAGGTGATGTCGGAGGCTGTGGCGTCGATGGTAGAGACGATGTAGAGGACGTTGCGACAGCGGCGTGTGGGAGGGTCGCGGTGACGGGTACGGTCAGTGTCAGGGTCGTTACTTTGGGTCTAACCGCTGTCGACGACGTTACTTCCGTCTGAAGTCCGTTCAACTTGGTCACCACGTAAGTGTACGTGCGCAATCTCGTCGAGGTCACAACCGTCTCAGAATAATAAATGCTCGCGGTGGGTTCGGGAGCTGAAGTTGATGTTGGGTCCTCGGGAATGGTGGGAACTTTGGAAACCGAGGAAGCCTGAGAAAGGGATGGTAAAGAGTCGTCGGACGAACCTGCACCCGTATCCTCGAGGATCGGTGGCGAGACGGATGGAATTATTCGCGTCGCGTCGAGGCTAGGTAGTACCGCGGACGCAGAAGAGTTTTTCAACGTCTCAGGAGGTTCAACGATGCCGTCGTCCATATTAAGAAATACGCTACTTTTTCCGGTATCGGACTTCAGGGAATTCGTGGGCTCGAGGTTGAACTCGAGCGATTCGCTTTGTGTCGCTATCGGAGCATCGAGACTAGGCGTTTCCGCAGGGTCAGAATTTTCCTCTGCAAAAAGTGTTTTTGGTGGACTTTCCTCGACCGAAACGCTCGGAACGGAGTCCAAGACGTCCGGATGTTCGCTAGCTACGATTTCCGCCGTTGTTGAAGTCGTAGTATTTTTAGTCTCCGGTGAATTCCGTTCATGATCAACGTCTTCGTCTACGTCCTCGTCTTCGTCATAGTATTCTTCCTCCTCCTCGTCAGACGGCAGGAAGAAATGATCGGTCAGGATGACTGGTGTCGGCGATTGGCTTTCCGCGGGTGGATTACTCTCCGTCGTACTCTCATTAACGTGACTCGAAATTTCATTCGATTTAATTTCAATCGTGTTTGGGATTTCTTCTAGGCTCGGTGTCGCGGTCGACAGGGCATCATTCTTCGCTGAATCCTGGTCATACTTTGACACGCTGATATCCCCCTCTTCCTCCTCATAATCGTCACTCTCGTCCTCATTATCTTCGTCGTTAGATACGGACGCCTCGTAAAATCCGGTCGTAATAATTGCAAGCATCGGGGTTGGGATTGGTGTTGGCGTGGGCACCAAAACTGGCCGCACGTTCACCAGCTTCTTCCTCGTTACTCTGGGCTTCACTGTTTCCTCGTCGGTTGATGTCGGCTGAATTTTCCTCAGACGAGTGACTGTCACCTTATGCCGATTGCTCTTTGCACCCCAGACGTGACTTTCAGATTCGGTGACACTTGGCGTGCCAGGGGTTCGCACGCGAGTGACTACGAACCGACGGGGTGCAGGCAGTGCCTTTTGAGTTCTTGAAATGGGTCCAACGAGTCTGCGAAGAACAACGGTTACCTTGTGATTCGCATCGGCTCGAGAGACTGGGACTCGAACCCGGAGACGTTTCCGAGGCCTGTTTGCGGTTGCGGAGGGATTAGGCGAAGGGATTTTAGTTCCACTCTGAAAATCAATCTCCTTCTCATTCTCGCCTTGCTCTTCATCGTATCTATCGAACGGTTCGATGCTGATTTTACTAGCGGAGGTCTCGGTACTTGTATCATCGCGAAGCGGCGTTGCAGATTCTTGAAAATTATCTGAAAGTCGTATTTTCTGTTCGCCTTTCCGTTTCTTCAAGTACAATAACAGCATTCCCCATCAAGCAGTGCGCAGTGCCAAAGCGTTTGTTGGTGCGATCATTTCGCAGGGTTAAAGGTTACAAATTCGCACCTTTCCAATCTTTGTATAGAGGTATATACGGTTTTAGTAGAGTTATTTGATCCTTACGATTACAGTTTTGGTTTTTTTTTTTTTTGTTTTTTTTTTCTATTTTGCAATTGTTGTTGTTGTTGTTGTTGTTATTTGGTATATAGTTTTATGTTGTCAGAGTCTCGTGTCGAAGAAGCTAGGACGCCTTCTGGGCGCGCGTGCGGCGACCGTTAGTAGTAGGAGCTGATAACGGAGCGAAAGATGAAATGGGATTCAGAAGACAGACAAGAGCGGCTTGAGTTAATCGGTACAGGACCATGAGGGTAATATTTGGAATGGGATGAGATGGACGAATAATTTCGCAGCTTTGATCACCGCGTACCTGCGGATTGTCGCGACTTTTTCGCGCTCGCGATTTCTCCGATACTACTTTACTCGGACCTCGAACCTCGTAGTGTGCGCTTTCCGGTCTCGTTTATCGTTCGCGTCCGCAGATACGACGGAGATACGGAAGACAGGGTCGAACGATCGATTAACAAAACATTTAAAGAACGATGAAGGGGATGAGGGATGGTGAGGTTTGAGTACTAACGCTGATAATGGGCTTAAATAATTAAGGTTTTGGGGGGTTGCGGGGCTTAGGGAGTAATGGGCTTAAATATATTATTCGTAGGTCATCGTCGCGGAGATGTGTCTGCCGACGTCACCCACTACGCTCTCGAGGCTCTGGGTTGGCGAATGTGCACCAACGAATTCCTCGCTTCCGGCCAAAGCCAGGATTCCCTCAATGGGCTCAGGTGCAGCATGAAGGGATGGCGCACGAGATGCTCGGAGTTTGAGCATTGGGGAGGGTTCATCGACGTCCCTACGTCTCCTGGAGGCTGCCGCGTCTTCCCCAACGCGAACCGTGCTCAAAACGGTACTAAACTCTCCGGGTCGTCGACCCGAAACGTACAGCGTTACCACTGACGATTCTTCAGCCGGTACGGGTTCCTCATTTCTCTGTCCACCTGACGCCTTATCAGAGCCATTCTTCCGGCCTCTGGACCTCTGGCGCTGAACCTCCTCTTCTTCATTATTCGACACATCATCCTCGTAGCTATCCGAACCCCGGGATGACTTGTAGTCCGAATCAGCAGGCTGATGTTTTCGTTCAACTTCACCAGGCAGCGTATTGCTCTGCGAGGGCGCGGGTGCCACGGCGAATAGGGGGTCGAAAAGATTGGCTTGCTGAAGCTGGAGCTGGGGTTGAGGTTGCTGGGGTTGTTGAAGCAGTAAGAGAAGGGAGTTTATGTCTGGGCCTGGGAGAGTGGCGGTTGGCGTAACAACGATAGTGTCAGTTATGTACTCCGTTGCGGTAAATACATCGACAGAAGAGTCGACGAGGGTGGTGAGAATTTCCTTGCCGCGGAAAGTTAGGGGAATCACGGTACTCTGGTGTTTAGTGACAGTAGTCACGTAGGAAGTGGTGCGGGTGTCGTAACGAGTAGAGGGTGTAGCTGGTTGCTGTGGCTGCTGTTGCTGTGCTTGAAGACCACCAAGCAGCGGGTTTCCTTGGCCAAGTTGTCCCAAGAGAAGCTGCGACAGCAGAATGTTCGCGAGAGGAGCGGTCCCTGTCGGAATGGCAGGCTGCCGTGTCGAGACGACGTTCTCGACGGAATATACAGTCGAGGGTATCACGTGGGAAAACGTCGTTCTACGTCCACCGATGGAAGTAGGTCCCCGGGTTATGGAAGTGGTGATTGACTCGTGGAGAAGATATCTCGTCACTTCTGTCTGACCCTGACCGTTGGTTCCGGTTACTTCACCAGCGATCACAATCAGCGGTCTTCCGTCTCCGCCAACGACTGTACTGTAGCGATCAGGTCCTAGAATCTGAGTGCTCGGCTGTGCAGTGATGATATTCTTTCGCTCTGTGACACCGTTGTTGACTACGGGAATTGTGACCTCAGTCGGGACGTAGTGCGTCACCGTAATAGTGCCATCGAATTCCGGCTGAACAAATGTGTCCCGAGTTTCCTCGCGGGTCTTTGCATTCCCTCGGTTGCGCTGCGATGGCTTTCGTCCGTTGCCGTTTCTGCTGGACGGAGGTCTTCTGGGACGGCTATCTGAACCTCGTCTGGCATTTGTAGGGGCTTCGGTGTGAGAGGATCGAGACGATTGTCCGTTACGAATCCTTGGCGGTCTTGGTCTCGATGAGGTTTCCGGCTTGTTGGAGGGCCTGTTGCGAGATGAACTCGAACTTGGTCGTTTGTATCCGGACCTTGATGACCCCGAGTCCTTTTCCCTCAGGGTAAATTGCCTGCCACCGTTGCTTGCTGAAGTTGGTTTTATGCGAGGTGAAGAGGTTGAGCTTCTAGAGCCTGACGGGCGAGCTTTAGGCCGCGCTCTTTGCTTTCCTGCAGGAGGTGCGTCCGTTGTCTCGGCAGACGACTTGTTGTCGTTATTATTGTTACTCTTGTTGTTTTTACTACTGTTTGGTCTATACCCGGAAAGTGACCTCGCTCGGTTAGTACCGTACCTCGAAGTGGTCGGAGGCTTAGTCTTTTGAGTGGTGCTGGCGATCTCTTCGGCTTCGGATTTATCCTCCGATTTTTCTTCCGCTTTGGCTTGAGGGCTGTTCGACTGCCTTGGAGGTGGTCTGCGGAACCTGTTCGTCGTTAGAGACCTTAGCTGGCTAGCCTGACGTCGCACCCTACCACCCCGTGCTGAAAAAGGCCTGATACGTACAACTCCGCTGCTGACAGGAGACACAGATTTTCCTGAGCGACGGTTTGTCGATGTCACCTCTTGCTCTGACCCCTCATAGTCATTGTCTACGATCTCCTCGATTGGTTCATCGTCGTCAAACTGCTCATCGTCCTCGTGGATTTCCTCTCCCTCATCATTCGGCGGTGGCGTTTCCGTCTGGTCAGTAGTCTCCGTTGGCTCAGTCGGTTCTGGCTTGCGATTGAAAAGCCCTCTTGGAGGGAAGAGGCTGTTCTGCTGCCCTTGACGTGGCCTAACCGAAATTGGCACGTTTTGTTTATTGCTCGTTCTGACTCCGGAGAACGGGGGTCTGTTGCCTCCCGAAACTGCGGGTCTAACTAAGTTCCCAGAACGCCTGGTAGTCGTGGTTGGTGACCGCTGAGTAGTACCCCCGAGTCTTGGCGTCTGTCCCAGAGTCAATGGTCGCCGGAATCTGAGTAAAGGATTGGTCGTTCTTCTTATGGACTCAGTAGTTGTCTGAAGTGGTATCGTCCCGGTTTCTCCTGTCTCACCATCCTCGTAGTAGCGATCATCGTCCGTGTATGGCGTCTCTTCGGTAACCAGGGTAGTCGCGGTGTAGTCGTTCACATTGTCGTCTTGGTCCTCGTTCCGCGCACTCGGCTGTTGTCCTCTCAGTAGCGTCGACGAGGCTCTAATGCCAGGTCTGAACCTCGAAGATCCAGCGGGGCCTGTTACAACTGCTGAGCTGGAAAACCTTCCAGGTCTGACCGAAGAGCCTCTTCCCGATCCTATCGAGGATGGACCGGATCCAGACCCTCGCCCACGTCCACCAGGGAACACTGAGCTTGGGGAAATGCGCGATGAAGCTCTGCCTCTCGTGCTACCCGCCGGGAATCCCGACCCTGAGGATGGAAGGATTGCCAACGTAGAAGAAGTGCGTCTCCCCGAGAATCTCCGCGATCCTGAGGCTTGCTGAGACTGTCCTATCGAGCTAGAGTAAGGACCGGTAGGCGAGTTCAGTCTTCCTCTCGAGGAGGCAAACCTATTTCCCTTTCCAGCTAGTGTTGCCGTAATCGTAGGTGTTATATCAGTTCTAGTGATCGTAGTGGCTCCTTGGGCCCCTTTGCGTTTTGGATTGAAAGTTGGCCTGTTTCTGGAGGCGAAGGGTCGTATTACTGGCGTGAAGGTTCTCTTCCTAGAGGAGAAAGTGAGCCTGGTCTTCTTTTTCAATTTCTGCCCATCCTCATCTTCGTCTCCGTCGCTCTCCTCGTCATTTTCATCTCCCCTGTCACCCTCGTCATCTGGTTCCTCCGTCGAGTCCTCTATCGACGACTCTATCGTTGTCGGATCGTCAGACATCGAGGATTGCACAACAGCAGGCGATGGGTGCAACTGGCCTGGGAAAGCAACGCTCGAAATTGCGATTCCGGCCTCCGTTGCACTGGGTGCAATACTCGATGCTAGCCCATTGGAAAGGGTCGCTACAGGTGTAGCGCTCAACCAGCTGGAAGTGCTTTCAATTATCTGCGCATATCTCCCATCGATACTGGTACCGATCACCTTAGACCGATAGAAGATAGTAGTATCACTTTCCTCGATGTAGCCTTCGATGAGCCGGACGAAGCCAGTCCGATGGATTTCAGTCTGTGTAGGTGTGAAAGTAGCTCGTTTTTCCTCGTCAATTTTGGTGCTAGCTGTGCTCTCGACAATCTTGGCATAGAGGCCATCGACAGTGGTTCCAATCTGCCGAGTAGTGAAGTAAACGGTGGTGATTTCGTCAGCGTCAATGATGCTTCCCCGGTTTAAGGAAAGGATTCCTGTGGGTAGGACAGGCGTAGCTCGTGCAGAGGATGCTGTTGAGTCTTCAGGCTTTTCAATACGCGTCGAGCTCTCAATAACCTGAGCATAAAGTCCGTCGATGATCGTCCCGCGTACGTCTGTGGAAAAGTGTGTCGTGGTTCCGTCAGTTACCTGACTAGTACGGATGGCCGAGATGAGTCCGGTTACCCTAGAGGGACTTGGTTTATCGTTAGTATCCAGTGCCTGAACAGTTGGAACCACTCCTCCGCCAATTGCTCTTCCGGTAGCCCGGTCAGCTGGTTCTGCAACGCTAGTAATCGTTTCAAGTCGGCTGTTCAAGACAGTAGAGTTCCCGACATACGAAGTGGTAAAATAGGTGTAGGTTGTATAGAAGGTGGTAGGATCGGGTGCAATTGGCACATCGTCGTCACCTTTGATTCCATTTTCTGCAAGAGTGACATCTGCTTCTTGGTTATTAAGAGTCGTACCGATTTCCTCAGTGGTGGAAGATGCTCCCGTCGTAACGGGGGAAATCGGCGAAGTTACTTCATTATCCAGAACGTTTCCTTCGACCTGACCCTCCGTCGTTGTGACAAAGTCGCGACTGGGTAACGGAGCTACCGCGGTCGTAGGGGACGGATCAATTCCCGGGGTCTCGTCGCTGCTGGTAGCAACCATATCTCCGTTTCCGTAGAAAGTCGGAAGCTCGGTCAATGTGGTGGGTAAGACTGTCTTCGACTTGACGACGGTAGGTCGAATGGTTTCCGTCACTAAGTTAGTGACAGTCTCAAGACGACTGACGACGTCGGATGAGTCGCCCTTATACATCGTTGTGAAATACGTAAAAGTCGTGTAGCTAGTCTGAAGTAGCAAAGTCGCAGCTGGCTCGACCTCGTGATTATTTGACTCTGAAAGTTCCTGGTCATCTGGGAAAGTATTGATTCTTCGTTCCCCGGTATCGACGAGGGTTCCTCCGCCAGAGCTCGATGACGATGTGACATCTGTTACCATTTTTACGAGAAGGTCATCGTCCCTAGTTGAGTCAGATAGACTCGGGGTCACCTGTGGTCCCTCGGTCCCTGCATCGACTGACATAACGTCTTTTTTGTTCTGTAAGGTCGTCGATGAAGCTGGCTCAGTTGTCTCGTAACTTTCTTCAGTTATCGGAGTATCGCCGACGCTGGCCTCTTCCTTAACTTTCTTTGCCAGCTCGAGGGCTTCCTCTTGAGATTTTTGCTTTTGAATTGCTTCGAGGTACGCCAGAATTTCTGGAGAGGGCACTTGTACTACTTGTGGCTTTTCGGTGACTTCCTGTTTCGGGAGTTCTTCTGTTGTCGGTGTTTCTGGTGTCGCTGGTATCTGGGATTGCTGGGTTATCGGAAGTGCAGTGGTTGGCTGAATGCTTCCAGTAACTACATTCGTGAAGACTTCAGTCCGAGTCTCAATCTCCGTTTCATCGTCGACGAATATGGTTGTGAAGTAAGTGTAGGTCGTATAATAGGTCTTGACCACGTCTTTCACCTTTGGAGCTACTACGACTGATGGCGTCGGGTCAAGTTCAACCTCAGTAGGGACTTCTGTCTCTTTGTCAGCCTCAGTCGTGCCGTAGCCTAATTCTTCGGTCGTCGAGAACTGATCTTCATCGCCAAGGGATTCTTCCTCCGTAGTTTGCTCCACGGACGGCATAGTTGTAGATGGAAGAACAACCTCTTGAGTTTTCGTTGGAACGATCAAGACGGACTCATCCCTGTTAAAGAGGCCAGCCACATCAGCAGATACATCATAATGTGGGCCAACCGTTTGCGTAATTACATTTGTCTCGATAACCTCGCGGCTCGAAACGCTAGACGTTTGTTCCTGGAAGAAGGTTGTCAAGTATGTGTAAGTCGTATAAAGAGTCTTGAATATCAGCTCGATCTCCTCATCCTGTTTTGTGGTCTGTTCCTCTTCTGGTTCACTGACAGCCTCAGACGAGGTCTCTACCTTCGGCGTAGTAGCCGGACTAGTAGCTGGACTGGTACTCGTAGTTGTGGTCTCGTGATGTTCCAGCTTCGGGGTCGTAGGTGTTTCTCGCTGTTCCAGCTTTGGCGTCGTAGGTGGTTCCTGCTGTTCTATCTTCGGCGTCGTAGGAGGTTCGATCGTCGCTGGTTCAGGAGATAAACTCGCGGTTGGAGAAATCAACTCCGTAACATAGGAAACCTCGGAAGAAACGACTTCGTTCGCCTTAATCGACGTCGTAGTACCGTCGTCGTCATCTGGGATGTAGAAGGTCGTGAGGTAAGTGTATGTCTTATACACAGTAGATGGCACTAGCTTAGGAACACTCTCGGTAGAGGATACCTGAACGACAGACTTGTCGCGATGTGCACCCTTCCCGTTATCGAGAGGTAGCATATTCTTGCCCGGGGATACCTTGATGCTGCGTCCTTGGGGATCTCCCAAAGTTATGTCATTGGGGATTTCATTCTCCGTTCCCGAAGCCACTGACGGCGTGGGCTCAGTCGGTTCCATGGGTTCCTCTACCTCAGGAAGAGTCTCCGGGACTTGTTTCAAAGTAGTCGGTGGTCTCACGGTTGTATCCTTAAAAGGCGTGGTCAGTTCATTCATTTCCGGTGTCATCTGCTCCGTGGTAGGAGTGCCTTCGGGTTCCGTATACTCCAAAGTAACATCGTCGCTCTCATCAGGTTCATCAGTACCAAACGTGACGGAAGCTTCATCGGGAAAGAAGTAAACATCGGACGCAGTGTGAGTGACCTGTGCGTAGTCTGTACCCACGAAGGTACCATATATGAGGCTCTTATACAAGGTCGTCGTGCCATCGACTGCAGTCGTCGATACTATGGAGGTCAGGAGACCAGTAGACCTGGATAGAGTTGGGAGCAGCGGGGTACTAGACGTGGAGGTTTCCTGGGGTTCGGGAACATTAACTCCGCTCGATTGAAGTTGGGGTCCTTGAGCTCCGCCGTTAATGGCATCCAAAAGCGGATCTATCGGTGCTGCTGGACTGCCAGGAGCCGCAGCCTGGGTTTTCCAATGGCCAACGATAACGCTCGTGGGCTGAATCTCCCTTGCGACTCCATCGTCTGGTCTAAGGGTCGCATCACCCTTGATGGTCGTCGCGGGTCTGCCAACAGGCGCCGGGGCAGTGCTAGGCGAGAATACGATAACCGTGTCACCAACTGTGGTCGTAAAGTCGGCAAACCCATGATATGTTACGGTCCCAAGCGGTTTTTGAGGCGGCAGCCTTCCCACCGGCGCTGGCTTTGGCTCCGCAGGTTTTCTGGATTCGGGTCTAAACGGACCACCGAATGCCTTAGGTATTCTAGGGGTGAAACTCCTGGATCCAGACGATTCCTTGGTGAAGCTTGTTTCCGGGTAATAAACAGCGTCTTGCTTGACCGTATAAGTTGGCAGATTGTCCGCTGACCTGACCTTCGCAGGTCTGAATTTAACCGAGTCGATTTGACCCGGTTCTTTTCTCGCAAATACGTCGTTCTCCCTTACTAGGAGTTCGTCAAGGGCAGGCGGAAGGGTTTCAGGGACATCGTTTACGTCGTTAAAATACGTCGCAGATTTGCTCGGCAGGGCATTGGCGACCGCGTTGTCTAAGGCAATACCGAACTGCCAATCCCCCTGGGGAACCCTGGATGGATATACGATAAAGGGATCCGGACTCGAGGGGTCGGATGCGGAGGATTCTCGATCATAAAATACGCGGCTCGAGGTGGAAAGTATGCGAGCGTAGAGGCGTCCGTTTGCCAGGGTAGTCCCTAGGACTTGGGTCGCGTATTCGGTGCTCGCGCCATCCTGAACGAAGGTTCGCGCGGTTTTGGTGAGCAGGCCTAAGGGAGGTGCTCCCTTACCGGATCGGGCCGAGACAAGAAGGACCGTCGTAACTCCTACGGTCCGGAATCGAGAGTAGCGATTTTCAGATCATAGAAAAGGCGATTAATGTAGGATTCAGACGCGATTAGACCCAGGGAAACACACACGCGATTTTTTTATTCCGTATCGATTAGATCCAAAGTCACAAGTGTTAGCAGTTGAGCGTGTTTCGTTAATTATAACATTAAAATTACGTGTAAATATCGTGCCAGATCCAGATCCAAGTGCGAAGATGTACGTACGTCCCGGTGAGTCCGTAAGGTAATAATTTAATGTTTTCGGGTATATTTTTTCATTTGTCGCATCACCCGAGGTCAAAGGTCCCAAATGTCAATCGTTCGTTTGTCCGTTTGTAATGGTCAATTTTTTGTTTATTTTTTATTTATTTATTTATTCGCACGTGTCGTGTAGATTGCAGTATTGCGAAAGTCGGTGCGGACAGTCGGAGAGTCGGACAGTCGGAGAGACGGAGAGGCGGAGAGACGGAGAGACGGACGGAGAGACGGACGGTGAAGACCGACGGCGCCCAGTTGTTCAGAAGATCAAAGATGTAGGCGGGGGAGCAGGCGGGAGCAGAAACAGAAACAGAAAAGAGATAGATAATCTTACAAATTAGTATATAGACGAGCCTCCTCCTTCTCCTCCTCCATGCATCATCAGAGGAGAACCTGCGTGTTACCTTATGTATATTATACAGATATATACTATATATAAAACATATCGATATCCAAACTCGATCGAGTACCCTCGTATTAATATTAGGTATACAGTACAGAGCGAGAAAAGAAAGTTGAAATTTCATTTATGTACAAAAATTGGGATCACTCGATCTACGTCGAGTCGGGATACGTGATTTCGCTGACTATCAAAAACTGTCCAAAAATTGATTCGAAGTTGAAAAAAAAAACGAGATGGAGAAAGGAGAAGAGTTCTTCTTGAAGTCTTACTCGATATTTATTATTCATCGCGTTAGCACCGTCTGAATTGATTTTGAATCGAACTGATTCTGCGAAGAGCGAAGTACTGTATGTGTTCGAAAAATTCGAAGTTTTTTGGAAAAAATGATGATAATTATTACCATTGAATCGAAATGAGAGAAAAACAAGGAATAAATGACTCGATTCTATCCCGTCTCGGTTTGAAGAATACACGCGCCAATCCATGTAATACTATGGTGTCGTGTAACAGTAGTACCACTCAATTATAATGATGTAGTTAACGTGCACCGCGCAAGTTATTAATTGAAACTGGTTAGAAATTGCTCCATCACTTACCGTCCAAGTCTCTCTGGACCCTCGCGATATTGCCATTCCCGGCTTTCGACAGCCCATCATCTGTAATAGAGACAATAACTGGATGAACGTCTTCATTTCTATAAAACGGTCGGATTTATTATAGTATAGTTTCCAAGCCAAATCTGCGAACTCCTCCTACATCATCATCTTCATGCGCATCACAGAGCGGAACGATGCGTTAACAGGAAACGAGAAATTCTGAGTGATCTGTGAGAGGCAGAAATTCCTCCATATATGTCTCTGATGGTTGAATGAAATCGATCGACTAATTCCCGGCACACCTTGTGTGCCCCAGAGAGCGAGACCGGGACCATGGAACTGTGAGACTCGGTGCAGGTCTACAATTCGCGGTCACAGCTAGTACACAATCATCGCAAAGCGCGAATGTAGCTGTACAGTACTTATGCTAGACATGACGTGGATTGGGCGACCGAAGCTGAAGAGGCCCGGAGGCCCAGAGGCCGCTGACTGAGTAAGTATAGTAGGTATAACAAGGCGCGCGTACAGTTATCTGACCGACTCCTTTGCTCGCGAGAATCCGTACTCGTCGTTCGTTCATCCAGGTTCGGAGTGGCATGGCACCCATTCGCGTTATGTGCCATGTGTACGTATATCTACAACTTATGTATGTATGTGTGGTACGTATACATACATACGTCTGTCAGAAGTACATTCTGTTCTTGCTTATACATACAGTATAAAGCTGGACATATATGTATATATCTTAAGGTCCGACCGTTTGACCGTTCCCGGAAAATCAAACCTGGTCTTACTCCGAGGGCAGACATAGTGACCCGGGTCAGGCGCGAGTTCCCCGCGGCGTTTATCGCCTAGTTTCTTCATTGACTCGATTATTTCATCCGGAGTTATTCTCACGATTATGAAAATTTTTACGGGGATTGCTATATGGGGAAGGAAAATATGGGCAGGTGCGAAAGGAGCCCAATCGCGTTTGGTAACGGTAACGATAGACGCAACATCGTCGATGTCCCGTTCGCGTTCATTAACAAATTGAAATTTATTAAAAAAAAAGGTGATTTTGAGCCAGATGTATCCACGTAACTCGCGTGTATATCATAGATAGGAATTTTCACAAGAAAGTAGAGAACTCGCGCCTGAAGAACTCGGAGGTATAAAATCTCGACTAAGTAAACGCTCGAGGAATTTTACTGGAAGTTTGTTGAGCTCGGAGCTGAGAAATGATAGATAATATTTGATCATTTTCATGCATATTTGTGAAAGTTTATTACCTCTGCCAAGCTCGTTTCACCCGTTCTCATCTCTCTCTATCCCCCTTCCTCTCTCTCCCTCTCTTCTCATCTCTTGCCTACGATATTAAATTCTAGACAAATCGCGTGTCTTAAGTACCTACTCCGGTACTTGCCGGCGTACAACCCTGGTTCAAGGAGGTAATTTAGCAAATTTTAATGCACTGATCCTTTGACGACCGAGAATAACCACGGACCGTAAAAGATACCGGGCTAATTGCGCCACGCACGCTCCAAAGGACCATAACTAAATACTTTTTTAAGGCTTTAGAATGTCCGAAGGAGGATTAGCCGTTCCGGAAGGCGACTTTCCCACAAAATAACTCAGGTATGCTTGGGTATGGGTGAGAAAAACACTCGATACATGTGTATTCTCGTTTTCTACACCTGCGGTACAGATAAGTCCGACAGGTGCTAACTGCGGTGCAGGTTTCAAGGTGTATCTTGTGGACCTGGAACGGAAGGACGTGCGGAGATAATCCTCGATGTTTTTTCCCGCCCGCGTTCGCGAGAGAAGCGAGTGAAGCGAGTGAATGCAGGAGACAAAAGCTCCGAGCAGACCGCGGAGCTGAGCCTTGCCCATTGTCCGAATCCCACGTAGCAATTATTCGATGCGTCGACACAGATCGGGTGACGTAGGTATACTTGCAGAATGCGTTATGCCCACATTTCACGCGTGAGAAATTGCGAAAGTGAGAGGTTTCCCTTGCCATTTCCGTCCTGGGTCGACTAGAGATATCGCTGGACCACGCGAGAGTAGAGCAAAGGCTATAGTGTGAATCGAAAAATCCTTCGCCGGTCAATAAATGTCGTTGCGAATTTTTTTGAGGAATTTTTAGAAACCGCAGAAATCACCGTGCATATCGGAGTTCGCGATCTTTCAATCGTTATCGACTGCAGCGCGATTCGCGCTAGCGTTTGAACCCCATCTCTCAGGACAACGGAGATTTTCTCCCAGCATCGTCTATCCGCGATATTCACGATTACCCATTAACCTGTATATAGGTATACTCTGTACACTTGTACATAGTATAATATCTGACGTCGAGTCGTAGTAGTAGCGTTTCGTAAGAGAAAGTGCCGGTTCGTGGGAACCGGTCACGGGGACGGGGGCACCTGGGGTACCGACTACTCCACGACGTGGTTCCCGTAGACACATGCATCATTAATATCATTAATAAATTGATGAAAAATTGAGTGAACTCGTGACTTCAACAGAAAATCTTAAACCGTTCAAATTCGCTCCTCTCGCCTTGCACAATTCCTCGTGGACGACCCTGGTCCTATTTTCGGTTCACCTATGACTCGTACGAGGAAACGATGAAACCCGGGAATTCCCTGACGGTATACTTACGATACACATATATATGCAAGCGGTCAAGGTATTGCGGCGAGATGAAATCCGCAGGACCAGAGTAGGTGTATCCAATCCTCAGAGATACCGAGGTGTCAAGACAGTGGTAATAGGTGTGCTTTGGCAAGTCGACGGAAAAGGTAAAAGTGAAAATTGTATCGTTACGCAAGGGGAGTGCAGCGCTAGCCCGTTTCTCTTCCTCGTCGTTATAATGTATACAAATCTTTTCTATGTGGGTAAATATACGTATACATGTATGAAATATATAAAAGTATATGTGAAGTTTTATGCCCACAGAGATTCTCCCATACAACCATACATTAATTGTCACGCTGCTATAACATAATAGCCTCGGGAGTCTGAGACCGAGACGGTATGTGTCTACCTCAATAAACCGACTCAACACTGTCCCATTACTTTCTTGAGACATGATACTATGGGACGCAGATATGGCGGTGATGATTTTCTACTTTTCGTCACTCAAAATTCTTCGACAAACCTTATTCGTACTTTGCTATTTTCACTTTGCCTCGCGGCGCTGTTTTACCCCGTCTAACCAAGAGGTTGCACCACTTGGAAATTCACCTCGGGATCCCGTGTTGAAAACACCGTAGCTTACGTGGAATTACAACCGTCTATGGCTGCAGGGAGAATATTTGGCCAGATTAGGAGAGAGAAGGAAATTCAAGTTTTGAAATATATATACATATCTATACGTATGTGTATACACGTAGGAATCTTTGCGTAGGTATGACGCCTTGTAGCCCACACATATCTTCGCATACGTATAGCGAAATGCGTAAATAGAGATAAGGCACAGAAGGATGCTAATCGGATAAATACACCTGTACAGGTATCGCACTATACACATACCTAGTGTGTATCTTTACCGTGGCATTTCATATAGTCTGACCCAAATGAACTCGGCAAGAAGTTCTCACTTTCTAACGTATAGATGAGCGAGGCGAGGCGAGGCGACGCGACGCGACGCTAAGCAAGGAGATGAAGAGATCCGCTGCAGCAGGGAAACGACGCGAGACCTTCCTTCCTCCGGGTGATCACTCAGTCAGGAAGATCTCGCGATATGCATCCGCGATTGTTTAAACTACGACGCAATCGCCATTCGACCACTACCATGAGATAAACGATACGAATGTAACTTCGGCTATGGACATACGCGTGTACACATATGTTTTACACAAAGACACGCATACATATGTGCCGCGGGCTGATCTCTTCGATCCAAGGCTGTACCTGGCAAGAACTCAACGCGAGACCTACTTTCTCGGACAATCGTACGGAATGGCGGTTTCGATAGTGTTAAAGTGATCGGATCTACCCAGGATACCGCGTATGGCGAAGGTGTATTTTTGGGTTTAGAAGCCGAGCTGGCGTCGAAGACGATGCGGATGTATCGGGTCCATGGAGTGAGGGAGATCGGGGTTTAACTTTCATTCGTCAATTATAGAGTCTGCGAGTAAAACTCCGCTAAACGTTGAGTAAATTTGTTTATTCATAAAACGAAATATCGACAACGGAATCAGGACCGAGAGGCCGTTCGTTTATTCATTCCTTCCTCCGGTGCGGCCTACTTAATGGACAACGCAGCTTTGACCATACGTCACCACGTACTCGGTCACCAGGCTTCTCGACTTTTTATACATTCAAAGAAGGTAGGTAGGTAAGTAGCTACATACGTAAACCCGTATACCGATACACGTCTAACACGAGGGCGGAGGGACGCGGGCGAGGCAACCGCTAATTAAACGCAATGGGAGCAAATTCCTATCGAACAAGTCGCTGAACCAGTTCACTTCGAAAGTCTCTCGACACTCTCTCGAATCTTTCGTACGGCGCAAGATAAGCCAGCATCTCAACAACGCCGGAAGACAACCACCGATTCTTCTCACTTAATTAAACGCGAAGAGATCTTCGGTGGCTTTGCATTCGATTCCGCAAAACTCCCCGAATCTCATCTCCGGATAATTCGCGTTATCGCCAAATGAAAAGAACAAACTGACCGAGACGTATGCACACCTACGAGGCACACCTGTGGCCACGTCCATCGGTAAGGTATTTGTGCCAGTGGGTCGCAGGATTAGAGAAGAGAGGACATTGCCGCGGGTGCGTGTAGGGCCCGGGTGCGTGGGTCGCGGGACAGAGGGGTGAGATCAGATGATTTCACTCGTAGCGATCGCTGGCACAGCCTCCGCGAGGGGAACGTGTTAGAAAGCTGAAAAAGGAGAAAATATTTTCTTCTACGAGCCGTTTATCCTTGGGAATACCGGACCCACCCATAAGAAAACGTCGAAGGTGTACACCGGCTATGTACACTCCGGTTTCCGTTCTAACACGAGCAAATTATTATCATGCCGATTTATGTCCTTTAAATTATGCCGCGCTGCCGGGTACGAGAGCAATAAATGTCAAGGCCGTCGTTTCAGACTACCTTGTTCTTACAAGTTCTGTGTAGGTACTGGAGATACGTGAAATTTCATTCGTGTTCTCTCCGCCGGGTATAAATACGGAAATTGCGAAACGAGTTTTCCTCCAATTAGCGTAACAAATCTAAGAATAAACTCACGCTTCATAAATACAACCGCGACGATTCGCCACACTAATCAAGTAATTAGTCGTGCTATTTGATTACTGCATTCCGTAAACTAGATCCGTTCTTTTCTCTAAGGAATAATGTAATCGTAGATGACTAGGCGAAGATCCAAAATTCGCACACCATAGAGATGCGTTCTTAGTACAGGTACGCAGTCATCGTTGGATCAATCGCGAATTAGTCAAACCTGTTTCGCTCGTTTTTGAGAAGATCTTTCGAGAGGACCTTTGATTTCGATTAATTATATGCAAAAAAGTACTCATTTAATTATTTTTATTATCAAACGTGAAGAGATCTTTTTGCGGCTAACATATAGTAACGCAAGAACCGATTCTTCGTACTCGAATAACGATGATGGTCAAATTTTTTGTCCATAACGCGATGCCGTGAGTGTGAAAACGAATAAATTACACACATGCAGGTATTTCTACATCCTCTCCAAGGACGAAACGAAGACCAAACGATTCCTACGTGATTTTTTTGGTATTTTTATAAATCCTCTCGAGGTTGAATAGAGAATCGGTGTATAGCACGTGATTTCTCGTTCGCTAGATCTTCTAGTCGAAACCGAAAGTAACCGAGAAGGATTCGCCTGCAGAATGACGTAAGCCATAACCGCAGAATTACGATTCTCTGGCCACAAGGGAATCGGACATTTCTCTAGCGGCGATATTACCTGATCGAAATTCTCGCATCATAAATAGAAGCTAGCGACTAGAATCGCTCGGATAATGGGCTAGAAAGCGGTAAGAATTTTGATTTCTCGCTGTGACTGCTGTGACTCTGCGAGCTGCAGTTACAGACACATCTCGACAAATACTCTCCTTTCTCAAACATGTCTATATAAAAGTAGTTAGGTATCGAGAAAAATATGAAAAAGAGGGAAATAGAGAGAGACTGAAAAAGCGAAATCGAGGGCGATTCGTTGCCATTTCTAACAACGCTACGTCCCCGATTATTATTCGTACGTGGAGATTTACACCTACGTGCTATTTATTTATCGCACGCGTGAAGTATATGGACATATATTATCCGTGTGTAACGTGCTTCGCGTTGCCGTGCTTCGGTAGTAATAAGAAGCGTCGAAGCGGTGCGAAACGTTTGACTTCGCTTACGTGGTTCGAAGAACTCGCGCATGCGATTCTTCGGGACGTTGAACGCGATAGTTATCGCGTTTTATACTGGCGCAGTGGCAGGGCGAGTGGCGGGAGAGTTCCTTGCTTTATTCATAACGCGCGAAAGCCGCTCGTGAACGTGGAGTACGAACACACGCCGATATTCATACGAAATACGTCGAAAGTCGAAACCCGCGATCGACGTATCCGCATGCTTATGAATTTTCCGAGCTTGAAGACGTGGGTGAACGAGTCTCTCTCGCATATCGGACGATGCCATACGGATCTTGAGATCGCGGATAACACGAAGCGGAAGATTTTTTCTCGTGCGACGAACCCTGGGTGATACGCGGATCAAAATGAGGCGGAAAAGCCGGACAAGGCCGTGCTTATTGTATAATTTTATTATAACGAGACTCGCACGAGTCGAATTTGTTGTGGGACCGAGTCAAGAGTCGGAGTTACTTTCTTTCTTTCGTTCTATAGCTAGAGATAGCAGTTTATGGATGGCAACAACCTGTTACAAAACTCGGTGACGATTGTATAACGCGTGTTCCCATTGCAACGTAACTTAGGTACGGTGGGTATACGCCGAGCTACGAGAATCTTTCAACGAGTCGTCGAGAGCGGGATAGAAATAATTAGTGGAAAGCTCGCGGATTACAGCGTCACGTTATAGTTGCCAAAGAATAGCCAACGTCGCAACTAGTTAGTACAAGCCAGTAGCCCGCTGTACACCAGCCGATGATAATATCGTCTCACGCGCACGTATTCGAGAATCATATCCTACAAGCGGATGAGTAACACTTCATCTATTGCAAGATTAAAAAATTACATAATTATAAAACCGATGTATAAACCGCTAGAAATCATAACCACTGATTATATGAGATACGAAATTTCATCTAAACTCCTAAACCCGATAATTGAATATTATAATTTATCGACTAGGACTGCGGAAGTAACGCAATTGGCCCGCTTTTTTTATCCCTAACCGAATTCTTTCGCTGATATTCATTCGTGCGAATGGCAGATTATAAAAAAACTCAATATACCTATGCCAGCGTCTAATGTGGGCGATCATTAGATCCGGCAGGTGACACACCAACTTTATTATCGGTCCCGCTTCGACGCTTGTGCTGACTAAAATTTCAGGAATATACCTAATGTTCGATTCTCTGAGTGTAGAAAAACACGTAGGTTTCAGATTTACGATCATAGCCCGTTATCGGAACAGCTATAATGTATATTCGAATGATTATGGTACCGTTCATATTTGATATGTTCATCGAGTGTACTTTCACGATGATAGACGGATTAGGCAGGTAATCGTGAATTTCGCACAGTTGCATAATCTCGGAGCATCAATATACCGACGTATTCTTTATACGGGAATTGCTGCACTCTCGACTCGTTAAATTTGTCCAACAGACATACGCCTGTATACGGATACATACGACCAAGCGCCACGGTAGGTAGTTAAAGATTGCGGTTCTCTGCCTCCGTGGATATAAAATCTAATATACGTCAACATGATTACGCGGGTAGTCCGGTACCGCCGCGTCCTTATAAAGACGATGTAAATACGTATATTCCACGATCATTGCGTAATTTTCATATCAACTCTTTGTGTCCGTAATACAAACATGAGTTGCAAAATGATATTCTCACGTGTTTCTCTAAGAAGAGAAACGACGTTCAGGTGCCGAACCGATCGCTCTTAATCAACGATAGCCCATTATATCACGGCGTATACTTTTCTCCGCTATGTCGTTGACCGTCTCGACGCATCGCGTAAGGATGATACGACTACGCGACCGGGGAGGTCGGGGTAACTGTACACCTCGTGCGTCCGCATCTTCAACTCGCTTATGCTAGCGAACCGCGGCCTACTCTCGCGGGCAGTAGATCGCGCATTTGTTCGATATCGAAAGACGAAACGAAGACGTCGCGTAGCGTCGCGTCGCGTCGACCGGTAATTAGGTAAGCGCAAGAGGCACGATCGAGTTACAGTTACGTTCCAAGATTCGTAGTACCTGTATCTGTATACTACGTTCGACAGCATCGATGCACTTCAGGATTCCCTAATTCATCGATATCCAGTTCGAAAGAAAATCTGAAGGAAAAATTAGCCTTCCGATTCTCTTTAAGCACCGATCGGATTGTTATTTCTCGATCGTCCCGGGTGTGACGTACTTTTCTGTACGGTAAAATGCGGGCACAGTGCAGGTGCAGCACCTC